>OY997594.1:65427864-66653316 GCA_963921825.1 Erodium maritimum | reverse complement strand
GGATCAAGACACCTTCTGCTCAGCTTCCGGTAGCAATCCGGTTGGGCCTGGCACTGCACCACGCACTTTCCCCGACACACAGTCGGGCCAGGCGGTCGACCTTCTCGCGGAATAAGCGCACACTTCCCGAGTGCTAGTCGGTAGGCAGGGAAAACACCTCTTCGCGGAATCTCAAGCCTCAACACATTACCGATCGTGCGTCGGAAGGTACGACACGCCTCGCGGGAAACACAACCCTCGTCACTTTACCGGCCGCGTATCGGAAGGTACGGCACACCTCTCGGGCACAGCTCATCCAGGTATCACCAGAACAATCACAATCACAGCTAAATGTCACATGGAAAATATTACGTCGCATGCATCATTCAATTCACAACTTATTCGCTACAAACGCGGTTTTAACACTTCAAACGGGCAAAAGGTCAATCACACAAACACAACATGAGTCAATAGACAAGTCACGACGATCACAGAGCACACACAACCTACGGGTACAACCAAGTACCCACATGCAATTCTACAACACGGCAAGTCCACAAACCTATGAGCCCAACCAGGGACCCACATGCAAATCTGTATTATATCGAGAATTCATAACCTACGGACACCACTAGGTGCCCACATCCATTTACTAGTAACTTTCCTAAATCATACCAATATTCGCTACTTTTTCTTACCTCAAACGCAATCCACTCCAGTATGCGACGAACCGTCGAGTGCCTCCTTTCACCGCGATCGAGGATAAGATCTAAGATAACGAAATCACGCAAGTCTCAAAAAGAACCCAAAGTCGATCTTAAAGAAATTAACACCTCAATGTACCCCAACAAGTACGGCCATTAATTATCTTTCTTAATACCTGATATCAACAAAATGGGTTCGGAATGGCCCATTTCTGCTCTATCACGGATTGGGTCACGGAGCCGTGACGTGCTCCGTTACGGGTGAGTCACGGGGCCGTGGTAGGCTCCACTATGGGAGACACCACGGATCCGCTATGGACCAGCGGGTTTTTCCCCTTTTTTTTTCTTTCCTTTCTTCAACACACTAGTAGCAAGTTCTAGGTTCCAATTTCCCCAAGTGTCAACCAATTTCAGCAAAATCCAATCTCAATCTCATCAATTTTTCCAAGAACAAATTAGTGTTTCACCAAATTACCAAGACCCACTAATTTTCCACCACAAATCTCCAACTTTCCATCATTTCTACTCAAATCCACTAACATTCATCCTAGTTCATCCATCCCCAACAAAACCCATAACTTCAAACTCAACAAAATGGGAAAAGAATAGGTTTTTAGCGTAGGAAACGACGAGGAAATGAAGAATAAGAAAGAATATCGAAGAAACAAGGCTTGGATGATGGGGAAAAAACCTCATTTCTTTTCTTCTTCTTCTTCTTCTTCTTCTTCTTCTTCTTCTTCTTCTCAATAAAGACCTACTTTTGGTAAAAGACAAAGGTGTCCTCCCAATTTGTCTTCTTGCCTTTAAAGCAAGGGTAAAGAGGTCTTATCTCCTCCTATTTTCTCTCTTCCACAAAGCTAGTGATATGTGTCGAAGTGGGGACCACTCTCTCTCCAAAGTATCTCAAAAGATACTTTAATAATCCGATTTTTCAAATATCGAACCCGTTCGGCCCGATTTTGACATTTTTACGAACCCTCATTTGCAAGGAAACGATCCAATTAAGCTCCCCGTAACGACGGCTAAGCTTTTTGGATCCCGGATAAGTCCCGGACGACCTCTGGCGTCGTCGATTGACTTTTTTGGTGAAAAGTCAACTCTTCCCGATTTCTGCCGGTTTGACCGGCGTTGACCGAATGCGGTTCTTACAATCTACCCCCTTAAAGGAATTTCTTCCGCAAAATTAAAAACGAACGTACCTCAGGGATCGAACAGGTTGGGGTACTTCGCGCAAACCTCGTCCTCGCGCTCCCAGGTCGACTCTGCTTCGTGGTGTCGCCATTGCACCCGTACCAGTCGGATAGTCTTGCCACGCAAGACCTGCTCCTATGTATCCAATATCCTGACCGACTGCTCCTCATAAGAGACATCCTCGACTATCTCAATGTCTACCCACTCAATGACGTGGGAGGGGTTCGCATTATACTTCCGCAGTTGAGAAACGTGGAAGACGTTATGGACATTCCCAAGCTGCGGTGGTAATGCGAGGCGGTACGCAACGGCTCCCACTCTACCCAAAATCTCGAAAGGCCTGCTATACCGCGTGGCTAACTTTCCTCCACCGCGGTTAAACCGTACCAGTCCCTTCTTCGGACTCACCTTCAGGAATACATGATCACCGACTGCGAACTCGAGAGGTCGGCGCCGTTTATCCGCATAGCCCTTCTGTCGACTCTACGCCGTTCTTAACCGCTCACGTATCAGCGCGACCTTCTCGGTCGTCTCTCGGACCAGCTCCGGACCAAGTAAACTCTTATTCCCCACTTCTGCCCAGCATACGGGCGATCGACACGGCCTCCCATACAACGCTTTGAACGGCGCCATTCCGATACTGGCCTGGAAGCTGTTGTTGTAGGCAAACTCGACTAACGGTAGGTGGTCCTCCCATGACCCTCTGAAGTCTAACACATATGCCCGTAGTATGTCCTCCAAAATATGAATCGTGCGCTCTGACTGGCCGTCTATCTGTGGGTGATACGCTGTGCTGAGTAGGACCTCGGTCCCCAGCGCTGTCTGCAGACTCTCCCAAAACCTGGAAGTGAAACGAAGATCCCTGTCGGACACCACCAACACTGGGACCCCGTGGAGACGGATAATCTCACAGATGTATAGATGACTCAAAGCGTCAACGATATCGGTCATCCTCATGGCTAAGAAGTGAGCCGCCTTTGTCAACCGATCGACCACCACCCAAACTGCATCGTGTCCCCTCGGCGATCTCGACAAACCACTCACGAAGTCCATCGTGACGTGCTCCCACTTCCACTGTCCCTGGGAGTAGAAGACTTTCCCGACGGATTTGAGAGGCTCACTTCAAGGAGGGACCACGGGAACAGACCAACCGTGGTTCTCAAGGTGATTACGGATTTTGCACTCGTTGGCATATTGGGATCCAACAACGACTTAACTGTGCTCAACCATTCCAGATTGTTCGCGGACGTCATCAATGGTTGGCAACGACCAGTCCAATATACGGTAAATGGTCGCCAGTGCACACTTCCGTATTATCTTGCTTGTGGTATTTACCCTTCTTGACCGGTTTTTGTGAAAACAATCCCACTGGCTCAGCGGCCGAAACAGAAGAAATTTGCAGAACTCCAAGAAGCTTGCAGGAAGGATGTGGAACGAGCATTTGGGGTCCTCCAATCTCGGTTTCACATTATCACTCAACCGAGTCGGATGTGGATGCCTTCTTCCCTCGGCTTAGTCATGAATACATGTGTTATCATGTACAATATAATTGTCGAGGCGGAACGTCATACATATGATGGCTTCACTGAACCAATAGATGAGGGTGGGCCAAGCGAATCAACATTCACGCGAGTAAGCTTCATCCCGTCCAATGTCATAGTTGGAAACACCCAAATGTTGCAAAATGAACGTGCTCTTCATGAATTGAAGGAAGACCTCATCGAACACATTTAGAGTAGATATGATGTCGGTTAATTGTACTTTCATTCTAGTTATTTCGATCTCAATGTTGGAATTTAAATTATTTTTAATGAAATTGTCGTTGCTATTGGACTTTTATGCAATATAAGCTGTTACAAAAGGTACAATATCCAACGAAATATCAAACACATTTGGAAGAAAATTTTAATTTATTCGAGCAGCCAGCAACAAACAGCCAACACGAACAACCCATTGCTAGAGGTTGCTGGCGGATAATACAGGCTGATGAAGGAGAACGAGCTAAAATAATATTTTTTAATCGAACAGCCTGCACGAATAGCCCACCACTGAAAATGCTCTTAACTATAATTAGCGAATGAACTACTATTGACAATCCCTCCAAGATAGTAACATAATACTACCCCCTACTACTATTCTTAGTTGCATAATACTTTCAACCTCCTCCCAGAGAGCCTTTCCTGCTGTATATGACAAACACCCTTATGTTTGAGGAGGAACCAATGATCTACTTGCAGAAATTGCTCCGGAAGGATCTTCGATTGGGCCTTGTAAAAGTAATTGTATCAATAATATTTCCAGTTCTGGTTTAGTTCAATAATATTTCCAGTTCTGGTTTAGTTCCGGTAAGCATGTCCACAACACTTGTGACCTTACCAACAATTGAGAGACCTCCAAGAAAAATATCCACCAATTGTTTAGATGCCACCAAATTAACCTCAAAATGAGAACTGCACTATGCCATTAATTCGACCGATGAAACCCGTAAGTCAGTTTTAAAGAGCTCATGAAGCTCTTGTTTTGGTTGAGCAACATATGCAGCAAACTGAAGGCAGGGAAGTAGCCCCAGCCAGTGTTACTGCTTGAGAGACAGAGGGCGCAATCTGCTCTATGAACTCACATGCAGTCAGTTTAATAGGTTCAGCAGACAACACCATTTTTTTGCTACTCTCACATTTGATAATCCATAACATGGGAAAAAAATGCTTCAGACGCAGATACAGATACAGGCAACATCGATGCAATGACCCATAAGGGAGAAGAGACAAGAGCCTTACCTCGATCAGGTGGGTCTCGAGAGTGACTACACATACTTCTTGGACCTGAGGTGAAAAGCTCTTGTTTAGTGCACCCTGAGCTCGATCGAGTAGTAGCAACTCCATTCCGTTTTGTATAACATCCAACTCCTCATGAGCTTTTTGCCTCATAGCTTTGAGAATTGGATTTCCAAACAAAGTTCATTGTCTGTGGGACGAGGTGAAACATCATCCACCAATCACGAGATTGAAACTATCAAATCCACATGTTGCAAGAAGCTGTAATTGAATAGGAAAATACAATTACAAATTTTGGACTTGCTTTCGACAGAAGCAATCGTAACATGATTCTGATGGAGTCGTAGGGGAGGGTCTTGAAGATGATATCTTCGATGTCATCAGAGGTTTCAACCCCTAGAGTTATTTTCTTGCCCATAATGCCTGTGAATCTTGTGCAAGAACAGACATTGCAGAGCAAGTAATAAGTTCCTGACATGAACAAGCTTGTTTTGCAAGATGAATTTTATGTTGTAGGTATAGTAGTGAAATGTACTTGACAAGTTTGACCATCCAAAGAGTGGAAAGAGTAAATCAGAGTAACCCCAATGGCCCAGTTTCAATCAAAGATCAAGAACCAATAAGTTCCAAGGCATTCAGATTCCTGGGTTTCAATCAAATCATTAAGAGTAACCAACAATGTCTTTTGGTCGATAATAATCCTACAATTTATGAATAATCAGTTCATGATCGCATTGGCAAAATTACACTTCTTTGAAATCTGCAAAGAAGGGTCATGACAGTTTTTTGTTGCACTTTTTGTTTTAAAATGATGATTCTACCCTTTAAAAAATAGTAAGCAAAAAACAAAAAATCCAAAAATTTCATTTCTCTTACTTTTCTTCCTTTTTGTTCATCCAAATAAGAAGAAAAGTAAGAAATGAGAGAATTTTGGATTTTTTTTGTTTTTCACTTGTTATTTTTAAGATTTTAAATTTTAAGAGTAAAACTGTCATTTTTAAACAAATTCACACTGTATGACAAAAAGACAAGTTCAAGACACTTTTTTGCAATTATCACACAAAATTATGAACTCAAATCAAGATAGATCAGATGACAACATTTGGACAATGGAGAATCAGAAAGTAAAATGAAAGCAGGAAATAAAGAGCAGAACAAAGAGAATCACATGTCAGGCACTAGTTCAGAACATCCTTCACAACCACTCATGCTCTAAATAAGTAACATTTGAAAGACATACAGATCAAAGACAATTATATGGTATTGAGAGCAAAATATACAAAAGCCAGCTTAAGAACAGGAACTAATATATGGTAACATACCTCAGGAATTCTATGCTCCTTGGCCTGCACACAGCCCCTAAATCCGCAATTGTTAGATTGGTTTGTCATGGATTTCATCATCAGTTCCAATAGATACAAGAAATATTACCTCCTTGTCTTTAATCACATATTCACTACATATTTCTGAACTCCAAGTTTTAAGAGCCCCCCATTGCACAATTCAGCATTAAAACGGGTTTTTAACATCTTCTATCCAACATAAAGTTTAAGCATTCAACTATAAAGGCAACTTCGACAAACAGAGGTAAGTGACTGATTGATGTGCCAGAACTATCCTAATGCACTTGACACATTGGAACTAAAATGAGCTACAGAAAAACCAGGGAATCAAAAGACACATGGAACTACCAGCAATTTTTCTTTATACAACTACATATTAGAACGAAAAAAAGCTTGCGACATAAGGATCATCCAGAACAACATTAAGATCAGCTCATGATTTATCTGATCATCCAGAACAACATTAAGATCCATTCATGATTTATCTGACAGGAGCAAGAGCAACAATACAGTTTATTTACAAAATCAAACAGACCTTGCAAGAGGCAAGAGTAATATGCATGCCTTAAATTTACAGCCAGAACCAAAAAGATTAAGCCTGGCAATCTAGAATCTACCCTCCTTCACAAAAAAATGTTACCATTTTTGGAACACTGCCTGTATTAGCAAACTTACTTCCACTCAGACATTCGTTCATATAAGCTGATCAAGAAAAATACACCTCAGTTCCACCTTTTGAATCCCAAAGTCAAAGATAGTCATACAACTTAAAACTGATTTACACAACAAAATCACATTACAAGAATTATGAACAAGCACAATTCACTATCTTTGCTGGAATCAACATAATGCTTCTGGGCATATCATTTATGCCAAAACCTATAGATTCAGGAGCATAGTTATGTCAATCTGGTCACAATTTCAAGGGGAACTATAATACCATATCAACCAGAAAAAAAATAGAGACAATGTATTTTGGAAAACAAACAGGGACTTTTATTCAAATTGAGATAAACTGAAGGTCACACTACAAATTCACTGATTGATAACACCCAAAGAGCAGAAACATAGAGGCTAACAATCAAAGACCTGATGTATAGTCAGCAACCACCACGAAGACGGAGAACCAGGTGAAGGGTAGACTCCTTCTGAATGTTGTAGTCAGCAAGGGTGCGGCCATCTTCAAGCTGCTTCCCGGCAAAGATGAGCCTCTGCTGATCCGGAGGAATACCCTCCTTGTCCTGGATCTTAGCCTTCACGTTATCAATGGTGTCTGAGCTTTCCACTTCCAAAGTAATGGTCTTTCCGGTCAGGGTCTTGACAAAGATCTGCATACCACCCCTCAGACGGAGAACAAGGTGGAGGGTCGATTCCTTCTGGATATTGTAATCGGCAAGGGTGCGACCATCTTCCAGTTGCTTGCCGGCGAAGATGAGCCTCTGCTGATCCGGTGGAATTCCTTCCTTGTCCTGAATTTTGGCCTTGACGTTGTCGATTGTATCGGAGCTCTCAACCTCGAGAGTGATGGTCTTGCCGGTAAGCGTCTTAACAAAGATCTGCATCCCTCCGCGAAGCCTGAGGACCAAATGTAGGGTCGATTCCTTCTGGATATTATAATCAGCGAGGGTCCGGCCGTCCTCAAGCTGCTTTCCGGCGAAAATCAGGCGCTGTTGGTCCGGAGGAATACCTTCCTTGTCCTGGATCTTAGCCTTCACGTTGTCGATGGTGTCGGAGCTCTCGACCTCCAGAGTGATCGTCTTCCCTGTTAGGGTTTTGACGAAGATTTGCATACCGCCCCGAAGCCTGAGGACCAGATGGAGCGTAGACTCCTTCTGGATGTTGTAGTCGGCGAGGGTCCGGCCGTCCTCGAGCTGCTTTCCGGCGAAGATCAGGCGCTGCTGGTCCGGAGGAATGCCCTCCTTATCCTGGATCTTGGCCTTGACGTTGTCGATGGTGTCAGAGCTCTCGACCTCGAGAGTAATGGTCTTTCCGGTGAGAGTCTTAACGAAGATCTGCATATTATCAGAATCGAAGGACAATTTTTCTGAGAGAGAAGATTGAGATTCAAAGCTAGAGATCGATGAAGATCGTGAATCGCGAGCTCTGAATTTATAGGAGAGACGAAAGGGAGTAGCCGACCTAATTACGGATTAGGCAACCTAATTTTCCGGATATCACGAGAGAGCTCGCGTAAGCATTACGCGCCTCGAAGACTCTGGATCCTTCTAGAAGTTTACTATTTTATGGACGGACTATTTCTCTCCAACCAACGGCTTTCTGTCCCCTCCCGAGTCCCGATCTAATTCGAAGTTTTGATTTCGTGTGAGGTACGACTTCTATACGGATACGAATATAGAGGGAAGCATGATAAATGATAACAATTGTAGAATTGTATTGAAATTTATGAACTAAACATACAATGTACATGTGTATATATAGGGTTAGGGTTTCCTAAACCCGATGTTAACCCTAACGAGCCACATGGGCTGGGCCTATACAACATATTCTAACACCCCCCCTCAAACTCAAGATGGTGGTAATGAACCCAAGTTGAGTTTGTCAACTAAAGGTTTGAACTTTCCTGGGATTAAAGCCTTGGTGAAGATATCTGCAATCTGATCGCTAGAGGAGACAGATTGAAGAGCGAGGGTGCCCTGACTGAGATGTTGTCTGACAAAGTGACAATCGATCTCAATATGCTTGGTGCGTTCATGGAAGACATCATTATGATCAATCTGAATAGCACTCTGACTGTCACAATGAATGGTAGTGGCTGACTTGTGAACAACACCCATGTCATGTAGTAACCAACGAAGCCATATGAGTTCGGAAGTAGTATCAGCAAGGGCTCGATACTCAGCTTCCGTGTTGGAGCGGGCAATGGTTGTTTGTTTCTTACTTCTCTAGGAAATCAGAGAGTTACCAAAAAAGAAACAGTAACCTGTGGTAGATCGTCGGTCTGTGGGATCGCCTGCCCAATTTGCATCTGAATAGGCCTGTAGGACTAAAGGTGAGCCATAAGAGAAATGTAGTCCTTGTGTGAAGGTGCCTCGAACATAGCGCAAGATCCGAAGAACGGCCTCATAGTGAGTAGTGCGAGGTGCGCACATAAACTGACTGACGACGTGGACAGCATATGTAATGTCAGGCCTAGTAACAGTGAGGTATACCAGCCCTCCAACTAATCGGCGATATAAAGTGGGATCCTCGAGAGCTTGACCATCTGATGGAAGATACTTGACATTCGCTTCAATAGGAGTGGAAGCGATCTTGCTATCGGTTAGTCCCCCCTTGGAGATGAGCTCGGCTGCATATTTGGCTTGGGACAAATGATAACCAGAGGACAGAGAGGAAATCTCCAAACCAAGAAAGTATGAGAGATGACCCAAATCCTTCATCTCGAACTGGTCGCTTAGATGACGCTTAAGATCCACAATGCCGAGAGCATCATCACCAGTAATGATCATATCATCCACATATAGAAGTAAGAGAGTATGGCCCCGAGAGGTCCGACGAACAAACAGGGAGTTGTCGTGCGGACTGGAGACGAAACCAAAGACTGCCATCGCACCACTGAACTTGAAGTACCACGCCCGCGGAGCCTACTTGAGTCCATAAATGGATTTGCGCAAACGGAAAACCATGTGTGGGGGATGCTCATAGCCAGGCGGGGGCTTCATATAAACCTCCTCTGTAAGATCGCCATTGAGAAAAGCATTCTTCACGTCCATTTGAAAAACGTCCCACTGTCGACCAGCAGCAACAGCAAGAATGGTGCGAACAGAAGTGAGTCTCACAACAGGAGCAAATGTTTCCTCATAATCAACCCCATGTTCCTGGGTAAATCCACGAGCCACAATACGTGCCTTGTAGCGCTCGATAGAACCATCTGCCTTGGTCTTCACCTTGTATACCCATCTAGAGCCGACCACATGTTTGTCCTGAGGTAGAGGGACCAGATCCCATGTATGAGTCTTCACCATGGCCTGTAGTTCCTCAGTCATTGCTTGCTGCCACAGGGGGTTAGTGCAAGCCTCCCGATAGGTGTCAGGCTCATATACAGAGGACACTATGGAAGCGACACGAGAAGGTAAGGTTACCTCAAAGTCCTGGAGGTGAGATGGGAGTTGCCGATGACGTTGTGGTCGAGTCGGTAGCACAGGATCCTCTAGCACAGGATCCTCTGGCGGAACATGGTCCACGGTAGGAGGCAGAGATGTCGGAGCACTTGCAGGAGTTAGCTCAATGGGAGAACCCTCATCATCATCAGAAAACAGATCAATATCAGGATTAGAAAAGAAAGGAGTAGACTTGGGAATGTGAAAAGAAGACATGGAAGAAAACATCTTATGTTCCCAGAATGTGACATGACGAGAAATGCAGAGACGTTTGGAAACCGGGTCCCAACATCTGTACCATTTTTGTTCGATCCCATACCCAATAAAGCAACAAAGACGAGAACGAGGTTCAAGTTTAGTACGTTCATGAGGTTGTAGATGAACAAAACAGACACACCCAAAGACACGAAGAAGATCATAAACTGGAGGACGACCATACAAACACTCGTAAGGAGTTTTGTTACCTATGACTGGGGATGGAACCCTGTTGATGGTGTAGACGGCTGTGAGAGCAGCCTCCCCTAAAAACGTTCAGGACAGGCAGCTGCAATGGTGAGAGCACGGACCGTATTAAGAA
This sequence comes from Erodium maritimum, assembly GCA_963921825.1. Lineage (NCBI taxonomy): Eukaryota > Viridiplantae > Streptophyta > Magnoliopsida > Geraniales > Geraniaceae > Erodium > Erodium maritimum. Next base: position 66,642,630 of record OY997594.1, on the reverse strand, counting down.
TATGGCGATGTTTGCGTTCTGCTCGACCATTTTGTTGCGATGTACCAGGACAGGAGCGCTGAACGATAGTACCGGTGGAAGCAAGTTGTGCAAGAAAGGATGACCTTTTAGTTGTGGAAGCCCGACCCGATATAAGTGGCCCAAATTAACATGGTATCAGAGTTGGTTCGGCCCAATGCATGTTTATCGCCTCCACCCTGTGGTCTCCGGCCCATATGCAGATGTCCAGTCCTGCTGTGGCCCACGTGTAGATGTCCAGTCCTACACGTAAGGGGGAGTGTTGAAGTGTGAGTCCTTGACCGTTGACTTCTACAGTTCGAAAAAAAAAACTAACCTTTTATTTCAGTGTTTTCTTTTCAGGTATTCCTCATGGAAAATTTTGCTACCAAACCCTACTGTACGTTCTGCAACAGATCTGGACATGTCCTAACAGAATGTAGAACTCATGCTCGTCACCTTCTGTCCTCAGACAACCCTCGATGAGGTAACTCCAGGCCCTCTCCAAACTTTAAGGGGGGGCGTGGCTCCCGTGGGGATCATCGGCCTTCAAACAGGCCCAATAGCACTGTTGCTGCTCTCTTGGGTGACATACGAGCGCTTCTATCAGCTCTGATACCATGATAACAATTGTAGAATTGTATTGAAATTTATGAATTAAACATACAATGTACATGTGTATATATAGTGCTAGGGTTTCCTAAACCCGATGCTAACCCTAACGAGCCACATGGGCTGGGCCTATACAACATATTCTAACAATAAATTAAAACTTCCAAATAGATGCGAATTTACGGGTAGGAGCACGTACAACGGGACGAATCGAGACACGAACTGTGGTCGGCGACTCGTAATTTAAAGGTTCATAGTCGCGGGTCGCGTGTTATAGAGCGTGTTTTCTATGGTCACGAAATGCTAAATCGCGGGTTAGGATCGCGGCCCGCGACTCGCGAACCGGTAGTGCAGTTCGATGGTTTACGGGTCGCCGGTCGCACGTTAGCCAATGAGGTCGCGACAAAAAAAATCCGTTTGTTAGCAATGGTCGGTAACGGTAACATATATTTTTTTTTATTACTTAAATCCAAATTTTTCTCCCTATAGATACTCTTAACTCCATTCTCAAACCACCAACCATACTCCAACTTCTCTCAAATTTTCTCCACTTTCACACTCTCATTCTCAACTTCCTCTCTCTCAAAATCCGATCGAAAATGTTCGACGACGAAACTCGGCGTTCTCATTCATCAGATGACGAACAATATAGGTCGGAAGATTTTCAATTCACCGTCGGGGACCTAACCAACTTCCGGGACTTATTGACGCAACCTAGTAAGATCTCCGCGAACCCCAGCGCTTTAACCCCGTATATGCAACCTGGTCGAGGCGGAGAAGCACCTCATACAGGTCTGGCTTCAGACATCAAAAGACCCGATTAAGGGCAACTCCCAACTAGGTACGACATTCTAGTGCACAGTTGCGAAGCAGTACAACGATGTACCCGGTTTCCCGCATTTCGAGTGGAAGGCCATCAAGAACCTTTAAAACAACCTTGGGCGTGCCGACGCGTAGGTTCCTCGGTATTCTAAGGGCCTCGAAGGCCGATGTGCGAAGCGGATGGATACATCAAGACTACATGGTCGAGGTGAAGCTGATATGGAAAGACCTACCGGATGAGAAAAGGAAGTCGGGCGACCCGAAAATTTTCGACCTCGAGCATTGAGTCGCCCTACTTGAGAACGAGGAAAAGTTCGACGCCGAGGAAGGCACGATCACTCATGTACGGTGACAACGGTTGGATGAGGTTGGGGTTTACATATCAACCCCACTCACAAGTACCGGTGAAGATTACACACCTATCAGTGGTGAGTCCCAACCAGAATGGGTATCCTCAAATCCGACCGAGGGAGGTCATCAACAAAGACCCCCTTCTCCTACACCTCGGAGTGTAGAAGAGCGATCGTTGGGCAAGAAGTCTACGAAGAGGAAGGGGGAGAGCCTCCAATAGAAAATGAGTGTCTTGGCGGAAATGGAACAAGCAAAGGCCGAACATGAACGAGTAGCTTTAGAAACATGCCGACTAAATCTTGACAAGGCAGCGCAACATATGGAGTTCTCCAAACAATGGCAACAAGTCTTACAATACCATGTAGGAGAAAAACACCTCCAACTTCACCGGGGAGTAGTCGACCCGACAAGGATTAATGATGTCCCGATTGTGGGATCGAATGGAAGACCTTGAAGTTCAAATGGCCAAGATTCAACAAGAATGATGTGTATGTTGGATTGTATGCTTCAACTTGTATTTTTTGGGGTTGTATTATTAAGGGGATGAATAAAAGTTGGAGTTCATTTTTAACAACTTGTGTTACTATTAATTATAATTTTTTTTTGAAAGGAAATGGTAATATTCATTAATTATAAAGTAACTCGGGGACCCCACAGTGGGAAGTCGCCGTACATAAACCAAACTGTAATAACTGGAAAGACAAGTGCATAAAGAGTAAATGTGCTCTGTAGCATAATTGCGGTCGGGGATTTGGGAGTGCGGTAGCATCCGGAGATACCGATACAGTGTACGCCAACCAAAGGAACTGATCGAGCAGACCAGACGATAGGTAAACAATGGTGGACCAATTACTCCCCCGGTATGTCAGCGTGCGTCGTCCTCCCTTGCGTGATAGTGGTAGGGCTCCTGAACGCGGGAATGCTGACCCCGAAGTGGTAGGGTAGTAACATGTCAGCTGTTGGTGGTACCAATGCCACCAGTACACCAGGGAGAAGGTACAACCGACCAACCCCTCCCTGGCCCCTGTCCAACTCATTCTTGGAGGCGAGGGTGCTTGGAGCCCCCCGCCGTTGTAGGTGAAACCTCATTGGACGCCGCCGAGTCCTCTTCCTCCTCCGGCTCCTCCTCTCGCACTAGTCTCTTATTCCCAAACAGTGACGGGGCCACATCCCTTGCCACCCACGCAGCTCGGTCCTCCTCGACCCCTGCTTGACTGCGCCCCCACCACCCCGGCCCCTCCATCCTCCCTGGTGTTCGTAGGCCCTCTTTAGCCCGGACACCTCTGTCCGACCCCCCTACACCTCTGTCCGACCCACCTAAGTAGGTCCAGTTCGTTCCCGGGGTGGCCTTCCCATGCTTCGCCCTCTCCAAAGCCGACCGCGGGTCCCCAGGTGCCCGCAGGGATACACCCCTCGAACTGCCCACAACCGGACAGACCGGAAAGAGGTGACCCGCACAGCAGCACCCGAAGCAATGTTCAGGTAAAAATTCATAGGAAATTATCAGACGAGTCCTTACCTGCGAGACAGAAAGGCAGAACCAAAGCTGGATCTGCAGAGGAATCCTGATATCTTGTCACGCCCCAAATCCGGTTCTTGCCCGGACCCGAGGCATGACTAGTAATAAAAGATTAAAAAGATGATAAGTCAACATTTAGTTCCTGAAAATCTCCAATAAGAAAGACGAATCCGCACAAAACTCAGTTCAAAACACAAATAACCCTCCAGGGGTGTAATAATAATACTCCACAAGGTTTGTTCAAAACAGTAAAGTGATAAGAACGAAGTCTCTACAATGCACCCACACCGAGAAGCTCCCGAGCTTCTACTCCTCAATCAAGCCTGTAAACACAACGGTAAATTCATAGGGGTGAGCTTGCGCCCAGTAGGAAAAGTACATAACAAGGTGGACCTTAAACTCAATAAAGTCAACAGCAAGTCAACAGATAGGTTTCAACAAGCACAGGTAATAGGTAAACAAGCCAATGCCGTGGCACATGAAGTCTCCACCCTCCGATCCACATATGATGTGTCCTCTCGGATTTTCCCTCAAATCCAGAGGAGACGCATAACATTGAGGCGACCGGAAACAACCCTTCGGGGCGCTTATCATCGGGATTCTCAGAAACGTCTCCAAAGGATTTTATGTCCTCGGGAACCAAGGTATTACTCCCATAGGAAGCATACACATGGGCAATTCAATAATAAACAGTTAAATATTGAATAACGCATTCAAACCGAAACACGAAACAATCAAATTCCAACAACCACCAATTCATGGTCACACATAGCTCACACATCACCAATTTACCATAACACACCGCACACGAATCACATAACCACAACACACCAATCCCACAATCACAACTTACCGTTCACTTACCAGCCTGGAACCAACGGGGCATCGATCACCTGATTGCACCGCTTGGTACAACCAGTCATACTCGATGCTCCAAGCAACCATTTAAGTAAATCAAGTAATCATTCGAATACAATCAATGATCAAGTACGAGTTTAATCAACCAATCATAAAAACCTTCAAACGAGCATGCACACATGCAATTTCACTAGTTCCTTTAGACTCATTAGCCTATCCACTAAGCAACCAACAACCAAGCATGTGATCCTAACACGCAACTAATCCGAGGGCTTTGCCAAGGCTCCTCTACCAGACAAACAATTCCCAAGTATTGAAAGCGAGTTACACTAGTGATTGGCATCCTAATCGTTCACAACTAGACACTTCCGGTTATTAGTAATTGAAAGACAATTATACTAGTTATTCGCATCCTGTAGGCATTTCTATGACCTTTCCGATTTTATTAGCCTAACATGCATACTAAGCATTTAAACGAGAGGTTAAGACTTTCCCTACCTTGAGGTCTTCCTCTCAACACTCTAACGATAAGCCCGGTGGTCACCACTCCGTTCTTCACTCGGGTCCCGGCGTGATAAAAGCTCCTCTAACTTGTGTCCACGTTCTTCCTTCTTTCCTAGCTTGGTTCCAAGGTTTTGAACCACCAAAAGGCCACAAATTATTTTCCTCAACCAAGTGTTCTTCTCCTCAAAACACACAACAGTGTTCAGAAATGGATCAAGGTTTGAATAGGAAATGTGGGAATCAAATTGGGCTAAAAGGAAGGGTTTTGGGCTCTGTGGATCTGATCCGGAATGCCATACGGACCGTGTGGCTAGCCGTGCCAGAACATGGCACGGACCCTGTCACAGGCCGGCCCGGAATCCAGCACGGAACGCGTCACAGACCGGCCCGGAGAGCGACACGGACCGTATCAGGTTCCGTGCCGGACTCCCGCCCGTCCCGTGCCGTGTGCCGTTCCGGTACCAGGCCCGGTCCGTGCGGCATGCCGTGCCGGTACCTGGCCCGGTCCGGGTCAGGCTCCGTATCAGACCTGACCAGCTCCTTCCCCTTTCTTCCCCAACTCGAATTTCACGAAAATCTCAACACAAACTCCATTTCTAAACTCTCCTAGCTCCAAAATAATCAACCAAAGATGCCCAGCAACTACACCCTCAATGGGTTCATCAAACTTCAACCAAAACTCAATCCAACAACCTACTTCACTACTTCTTCTCCAAGCACTCAATCAAATAAGCAAGTTCTTCAACTTTTAAGCCAAAACCCACAAAACCCAAATATTGGAAGTGGAAGAAATGGAGAGTTGAGAGCATCCTTACCTCTAGATAGATGAGATGGAGAAGAAGTGAAAATGAAGGCAAAAGGACCAAGAACAAGCTCCAAAATCCAAGCTTTCTTCTCTAACTTCTTCCTCAAGAAAGTGAGCTCCTCCTCTCCTCTCTACTTGTGATCTTCGGCTGCAACAAGAGTAAATGGGCTGAATTGTTGCTCTCTTTCCTTTAAATGACCTAAAATGTCAATTTACTCAAAAGCCCTTAAGGTCTTATCCCTTTAAAGGCAACTTAGGAGGGTATGAGGGTCATTTGAAGCCCCATTTTCATCCTCCAAGCCAAGCATGACAAGTGTCATGTGTGGTCACTCCTACTTAATTAAAATCCAGCTTTCCAAGATTTTATCGAAAACCAACCGATAATAAGCTCAAGTTTGACCGACGGTTGACTTTAACAATAATATAGTCAAACTGAAGGAAACGACCCAACTAAGCTAAATGGCTAAGCTTTTTGGGCCCCGGAAAGGTCCCGACTGACTTTCTGAGTCATCGGTTGACTTTTTCGGTCGAAAGTCAAACGTAGCTAGGATTCACCGGTTCTACCGGGATCGACCGGGTGTGGGTCTTACATATCTGCCCTGATCCGAACCTTCATAAAGTCCCCCCAACAGAGCCTGTCCTTATCAACATCCACACCTTGACAGACGCCTAGTGCGTTGCCAACCCTGAGCCCACATCCCTCGTCCAGGCCCCTACCAGCAGATTTGAGACCCGCGCCCAAACCGAGAAATGGTGAAATTGCAGGTCACTAACCTGCATATGCGCCCTCAGGTCCGTAAACAGGACCAAAGAGTCTCTAAAGGACCAGAGCTCCCCCAGGAGAACCCTCTCCCTTTCCTTGGCCGTCCTGAAGAAAAAGGCCACAAGACCACCTTCCAGTGGCTTTGCCTCGACCTTCATCCCCCAGACGTCCTCCATAAGCGCCACCACTGACTTCCAGAATACGGTCTTGGAGGTCAGGACCTTTGCCGCCATCGCGTACTTATAAAAGTTACCCCTGCCCGTAACCTCCTGAACGGGGACCACGACTTCCCTGATCCGCATAGCCCCCATCTGACGGTCCAACTCCACCTGTTCCCCCCTACCAGCTCCATCAGCCACCAATGGCTCGCCCCTGAAAGACGAGTCAGGCACCCGATCTGTTCTGGTCCTCGGATCCGCCCCGCCCGTAAAGGCCGGCCCACCATGTGCACCCCAGCCTGCCCCATATCGGGCGGCCCACTCCGCTACATCACCCACACCTCCCCGGGTCTAGCCCGGATGAGGACCCAGCCCAGTCCGCGGTCGAGCAGGCCTACGGGCATCAGACATGAGCCCGCGGCCCAAGCCCGCTTCCTCCCTGGCCCGAACTGGCGAAACCCTAGCCGCCACGGGCTCCTTCCCCTGTCTTCACCGCCACGGCAGCACCTCCGGCGCCTCCCTCGCTGCCAGCTCCGGTTCCGACTCCGTTGACCTCGTCTTCCCCTCCGTCCTTGATGGCTCGTCCGATGAGATCACCACCGGCCCACCCACCACGCCATGCATCATCGACGCGCCTTCCCTGCCATGCAGCACCGCCTCCTCTGCAGCAGCAGCCCCTCGAGCCACCCTGCCCCGGTTCTCCCCAGCACCCAGCCGGCGTGGCCTGGGGCCCTTCGCCGCCGTACGACGGAGGGTGGCCGGCCCGGAACGGACGCGACCTCCCACAACCCAGCCCTCCTCTTCCACCGACACCGCCGAGAATTGCAGCTCCGGGAGACCCGTCTCCCTCCCAGACCAGATTCCAGTCGAGACCACCGGCGTGACTTCCTCCACCGGCGTCTCCTCCGTCGAAGGTTCGGAGCCCTGCTCCGTCTCCTCCTCCAGCTCCACCCAACCGCGACCGAGCTCCTCCCCCGCCACCGGAGACGGCCCTCGTTCGCCAGCATCCACTAGACGCGGCCCCCAATGGACCCCATCTGCCTCGCCGCCTTCTCCGTTCGCCGTTGATGTCGACCTAGCCATGAAAGACGACTGCATCGCAAAACCTGCAAACCCTAGAGAATAGAGAGCACGGTTGCGTCCCGTTGTTCAATATTAATTATAATTAGCTTAATTAATTATTAATTAAAATTTTCAAATTTATTTTAATTTTATATAACATTTACTGTTTTAATAAATAAGTTAATAAATTCAGCAAATATTCAGTCAGCATCCACTCACAATTCAAGCCCCAACCAAAGCCCTTGTCTAGCTCTCACTCTTGTAGAACACAGTTAAATTTAGAGGTTGAGAACCACTACTTTACACAGTCAGCATACGAGCCCCTTACCCAAGCCACTAACCCAGGCCCTTGCGTTGTAGATGCTCTAAGCATGATAATTAAAAGTATGACGGTAAAAAATGTTAAGTACACATATTATTCACGTTGCAACTCTTTTTTTAACACTTTAATTAATTCAATGATAATTTTATTCTTGTACTGTAATTTTGAAATAAATTTGTACGGTAAAAAAGGGTTATTTTCATCTCACTACCCTAACTATGTGGATTTTTTTCATCTCACTACCCTAACTATTTTTTGTGGTACCTCACTACCCTAGAATGTCTTTTTTTCACTTTCATACCATATCTATTTTTTGTGGCACCTTACTACCCTAGAATGCATTTTTTGTGGCACCTCACTACCTTAGAATGCATTTTTGTGACATTAAAAACTGTTTTTTTAAAAGAAATTTGGTAAACCATTGGCATGCTTTTGAAAATTTGATTGTTAGTGAGGGGTATTATGGACTTTTTAAGTGTTTTCATCCAAAAATGGATGGCAAATTGATGGTGGGTATGAAGGTGGAAAAAATGCATTCTAGGGTAATGAGGTGCCATAAAAATAGTTAGGTTGTGAGATGAAAAAAATCACATAATTAGAGTAGTGAGATGAAAATAACCCTAAAAAAAATTATAATGCTACTTATTTTCACAAAGATGTAACTTGTAAGAAGTGAGTTCCAACCTAAACAGATAGCATCTGTAGTGATTAACTGCTAATTAGTGGTAGGTGTATATTTTTACCTTTTCTCTATTAATGTATTAGCTGTTACAACTAGTTTTGTCGTAGTAAACCACTAGTTAGTGGTTAGCTGTTTTTGTAATTTTTAATATTTTTAAAAGAAGCCCAAAACAAGATGCTAATTTTATTTCTACCAAATAAAATAAAACATTTATAAAAGTGACATAGGATAATTAAACAAATGACATTTAAACAAACTCTAGGATCATTCAACTACTTTTTAATCGCATCAATGTAGAGACATCATCAATGCATACGAACCCACTGATTGTTGCATACGAATCAAGCAACCTTTAAAAGGCCTTGTCTATGCACCCAATCATCATGCGCACCTCCGCCGTGTTATCTTGAAGAAACTTAACTGTTTCGGATCCATCCTCGGGGTCCGGCTGCACCGTATGTTGTTTTCCTTTGTCTTTGGCTTTAGTTTTTCCTTTTTCTAGTCGGTCGGACGTTCCTCCCGTACAAGTGAGGTCAACTCGTGCTCGGTTGCATCGGTAGATGTGTAGTTGCAATTGTCTTCCAACCTTAAACGCTTGTTTGTTTCACTTTTTACGTCGAGTTCCAGCTTCTCAATATCTACTTGACATTGCGGGAACCTCTTGACATCCCATTTGGGGTGGTCCTTCACTAGGTTCCAAATATGCTTCAAAGTGAACTCGTGCTTCTTCTCCTTTTGTAAGCAATGTCGGTACGCGTCCACAATTTGCACATAGTGACACTGAAATTTACTGACTTTTTTGTTAATCTGTTGTCAGTGGTCCTTTCAAATCTTTCACGTGCGCGTTGGGTCGGTTGGGTTCCTCAACTGCCTGACCTGGTCCTCGACCTGAGTCCAATATATATCGATCTTTTTCGACTTCCCTCCGATGTTATCGACAGAATTGTTAAGGCATGCATTTGTAAATTGGACCTCCTCCTCAACGCTCCATCTAAGCCTTGGAGGTGCAGTTGATGTTGATTTTTTCGCCCAGCTCCTCGATGGCTTGGACGGGACGGATTATTAAGGTTTCTCGAAGGTGGATTGCGATGGGAACGGTTGGGAATTTTGCTCCGGGTCGGATGGCCATGCCACCGATTGAGTGGGTTCAATGAGCGAACTTAGTGATCGGATGTGAGCATTAAGCCTTGGAGGTGCAGTTGATGTTGATTTCTTCGCCCAGCTCCTCGATGGCTTGGACGAGACGGATTATTAAGGTTGCTCAGAGGTGGATTGCGATAGGAACGGTTGGGAATTTTGCTCCGGGTTGGATGGTCATGCCACCGATTGAGTGGGTTCAATGAGCGAACTTAGTGATCGGATGTGAGCATTAAGCTCTTCTCGGTTGGTTGACTCATTCAACTCCATATCCTCGGGGAGTAATTCGTAGTCGTGCTCGTCGGCCATAGAAGGGAGGTAGAACGTTTTTTGTAGAAAGGAGTGCAACAAAGAAGAGGTGTAGAAGAGATGAGGTGTGAATTTATGTTTAGGATAGATAGTGTATTTATAGGAATTTAAGGGTTTTTTTTTTGAAAATCTGTCGTCGCCACGTGACACGTCGCTATTGGACCGGTGACTAGTCGTTGGATGTTGCATCGACTAGTCCTATTGTTGCAGGATCCAAAAGCGAGATGCCCTGCAACAAGCCACTGCAAGTGCTTTGAATGAGAAATCCAGGTCGATTTAAAATACTTACTCAAAAATAATTTTTAAACACATTAAGAAATTATCCTCAAAATCTAGGTTTTGGTTATATGAATAAAACAGATGTTTCATATTCCTGCTTTCTGATTTAAACTACACCTATTCAACATGTAAAAGTTTCTCCCAAATATATTTCAGCAAATCAAGTTTAACACCGATATATACAACACTTCATTTATAGAAATTTAAAATCGTTCAACAATACACAGCATTTAATAAGTTCATCCACAATAAATTGTTCAATACATATAATAAAGGCTTCATTGAATTCATGTTGAAGCCTAAATCAAATGTATTAACTATAATTAGCGAATTAACTATGATTAACAATCCCTCTACTGTATCACTAAACACAATCTGAAGAATCTTTCTAGATATGTACAAGACAAGACGGTGAAGTAAAAGAGGCTACTTCCCCGGAGATTCATCATCAGACAGAGCAGAAGCTTTACATATTGGACACACATTCTTCATCGATAACCATTTCTTGATGCAGCCCACGTGGAAATCATGGCCACACGTGTTCAGTGCACCAACATCATCCATGTTCTTGTATTGTTCCTGTAAGTTACATTACACATGTGTTCGTTAACTGAGAAACTAAGTTCTATATTCACTTCCCAGCTAAATCTAGATAATACAACAAAAATATATTGTGCCTGCATAGGAGCTAGTCGTGGTAACATGGCTAAACTCAGTATCATTTGGTCATATCCTTTACAAGTAGAAGATGAACATTTTATGTAGGGGAATTACTTTTTTACTAGCCTACGCTATACACGATTTTCAGTTTACTACCCTAAACTTTGAAGTGTGCCAGTTTACTACCATCAGCTTTTAGATGTCAGCTTACTACCTTAGTTCACTACCTGAACTTTGACCTTGTTGCATTGTAATGGGATCCCTCGGTTTTAGGTTTTTGGGAATATGAACTGCCGAGATTGCGCTTTTACATGAGGTGGCTGAGCTCGAGAACACATAATTTTGGCATTTCATATTCTCTCAACCCAAAATGTAACAGATTATATACAACTTAAATGGACATTATAACAAATTCAAAGTATAAGGTAGTAAACCGGAACATTTAAAAGATCAGGGTAGTAAACTGACATATTTAAAAGTTGAGGGTAATAAATTGATACACTTCAAAGTTCAAGGTAGTAAAGTGAAGATCATGAATAGCATACGGTAGTAAATATAATTTCCCCTTGTATGTATGTGTGTTAAGTTCGTACCAGGCATATCACACAGTTTTCTTCATCATGTGCTAGATCTGATGAACAATAAATAGTTTCTGTCAAAGACTTGGATATCGAATCTTCAGACAAGCCGGTGCTGATGCTCCCGATTCTCTCCCCTAATGCAAGCAATTCCTGCAAAGCCGATTAGTTTTGTTAATTCTGGAGACCCAACAAGGAAGGAATGAATAGGTAGCGGAGATGGAAAAAGAATAACAACCTCATAGCTCATATTGTCTATGTCAAGCCTCATTTCTCTATGTTGATCAAATGTACTTCTGGATAAGGCTGACCGCTGCACAAGCATAAAACCCTGCTAAAGAAATACCAAGGTCTTAAATTTAGACCCGAATAATAATGAAAACCTCATGGTGGTATTGTTTATGTTACTAATTGATGACTCCAGAAAAAGCAACTTTATGTGCTTGCTTGCAAAACTAGGCATTGTATTGACACAAAATTGGCTCAGTGGCTTTTCTATGGTATTCATTCACTGAAGGAAGTTCTTTCATTTGATTCTATACACAGTGCACTACAAGTTCTAAGTAATGGTGCTACCCCTAAATGGCTCCAAACAACTCTCACATCAGATTGCAAGAACCTTAAATTTTGACAGGATCACAGAAGTAAATTACATCCTAATTATGAACTTTGGCAGGTAATTGTACCAATAAGTAGGCCTGACGATCTTTTGCATTTGCACAAGTATATCATGGACCAATCCGCGGGTGGTTAAATAAATATAAAATAGGGATAATCTCACAGAACTATACTAACCTTGTCATGTTTCTCACTTACCTATACCGACTTTTAAATTTCCTCACTCGAATGCAATAAACTTTTAGTTTTTCTCACTTTACACTTTTTCAGTAACAAATGATGAAAACACCCCATAACAAAGAAAAGCCGAGCAAAATTTACTGAAGCAATGACATATTTTTGCAAATTTTAAAATGGGAAAACTACCGATACCTACCCAAAACCATGCCCATTTAACTGATGCTTACCTAAAATTTAAAATTAACTGATGCATACCCTAAAGTTTCGAAAATGTAACTCAAAACCCCTCTGTCAGCTAAAATGACGAAAATACCCTCAACTACACTTCAATAATTATGTTAAAAAAATTATTTAAAAATTACTTTTGTTATATTTATATATTTACTTATTAAATGACTTCATTTTTATTTAAAAAATCACTTCATTTATATGTTAAAAAAATTATTTAAAAAAAATCACTGAGGGTATTTTCGTCATTTTAGCTGACAAAAGGGGTTTTTAGTTACAAGTCGTAACTTTAGGGTATTCATCAGTTAACTTTAAACTTCAGAGTAAACATCGGTTAAATGACCATGGTTTTGGGTAGGTATCTGTAGTTTTCCCTTTTAAAATTAATGAAGGCTGTTTTCGTCATTTATTACCAAAACAGTGTAAAGTGAGAAATTTAGACCACTTAGTTGAGAAAAATGACAATGTTAGTGTAGTTTTGTGAGATTTTCCCAATAAAATATACCACATACCCCAAACACTACAGTTTTCGGAAGTGTTTCTTTTTTTTAATGCATTTTCCTTGACTTATATAAGCTAGAAAGAATGCTGTCAAATCCCTGAATATATTCTCAGGTAATCACTGTAATCTAGATGGAAGGTAAAATAATATAGCAGCCTCTGTCAATATATTGAGCAACACACATTTAACAGGAAACATTAGATCGACGAGACTTAAAAAAGATACATACCTCAGAAGCCAGATGATCATAGAAATCTGAATCCTCAGACAACCGATGCCTCTCATTAGATATCCTTGATCTGCCGCTCCTGTCATTGTTACTCCACCCAATGCTGGATAGAGGTCTTGGATGTCTAGAGGAGTAGTTTTCAGCTACCAACTGCAACCCCTCTTCTGAAGGTGAAACCGGTCCCAAGCGCAAGGTGCTAGAAGAAGCTCTAAAAGCTGGAGTAGACCGTTGAGAACAGCTACTACGAACACCCCTAATGGATTGGGTTGGTGTACCATGAAAACTCAGGGGAACAACTTTATTTCGGGCTGAGCTGAAATCTTGCATCTCTGGAGAACCATTGTTACTACTACTTCCTGCAAGGAAGCGGTTTGTCTCGTGACTGAATCCACTAGCATCTATGATTTTCAAATACGGAAATTGTTAGACAGATAATAGGAAACATATAGTCATCTATATAAAAATGGGTAATTGCAAAGAAGTACCCTGTGCTATTCAGTTTTTGCAAATCATAGCCGTCTTGATAATGACAAAAAAGGGCCCTCAACTTGTATTTTTGTTGCACTATGTATCAATTTGTTTTAAAATGGCGATTTTACCCGAAAATTTTAAATTTAGTAAACAAAAGTAGTAAAAAAAACATTAGTCTCTTCCTCTCTATACCTAAGACTAAGAGGGTGTGTTCAACAACCATCCTCTTTATTAATTTTTAAATTTAAAATTTCTCTGGTTAAATAGTTAAATTGAACCAAATTGATAAAAGGTGCAACAAAAGTACAAGTTGATGGCACTTTTTTGTCATTATTATATAAGAGGGCTTTATGTGCAAAAATTGGACACCAGCCGGTACTTTTTTTTGCAATTATACCCTATAAAAACGCTTAAGAAACTAACCTGAGGCTGCGAACCTTCCATGTGCTGAATTCATACTGATATGGTTCCACTCACGTGCTAAACCACCATCCCCCTGACCTGGAAGTTCCACATAGTTAGAATGTTCAATGGGATGGCTTGTAGAATAGGAGTTGAACAGAGGAGTGCTCGATAAATGTGTCCTAGCTAGATTGGTTTCCATATCAAACGCAGCCCGGCTTCTCACATTCCGCATAGAACCCTCGCCCCTAACTGAGAGGTTGTTGCTTCTGTGCTCTGAAGACAATTGTTGAGACTCTACACCACGTTTCTCTTGGAGAAATTCAGATGATATTGCAAAATCAGAGGAACTTCCGGCGTTATAACTTCTGCTTGAAATGTCTCTGTCACAAACTGCAGGGCTTTTACGCTTGTGATGCCCTCTTCCATTGTCAATTGTAAGATCAATGAAACTTCCCTCAATGGCATTGGATTTCTGCCTGCCATAATTAGAAGAGGATCCATGCTGCATATAATTATCTGTAGGGAAAGTTCCAGCAGCTGATGAGTGTAGCAAAGGATCATGAGATTGGGCTGAAGCATCTGCTTGGTAGTGTAGAAGTTCCCCGTTGAGACTTGAAGAAGTATACCCATTTGACATTGGTGTAAGATTCCAGGGAGAAGTGAAATGCACACCATCAATTGACATGTTTTCTGCTGGGTAAAAGAAAGAACCACTATCAGCACTTCCAACCCTAGCTGCACATTCAGTAAAGCAATATCACAATGTGAAAATAGTTCAAAATGAAGTTTTTAATATTGCTGTACAAGTAAAAACAATCATGGCCATATTACCCATATGTACGTAAGGTTGCTCAGAATGCATGTGATTCCAGTTCTGATCATGATCAGTGTCAAACATTTGAGATGGGTTGAAAAAATGCCTATGCCCCATATTTCTATGAATGCTGCTGGCGATCCTAAAAACAAAATAATAATAAATAAATAAAAATCAGAAATGCACTGTAGAATAAACCCATTTTACAAAGACCAGTCCAACATTCTGAAGCGCATAGCATATTATTGTGGAAGATTAAATAATTAGAGAAAAATTCCAATAAATCAAATCAAATTAATTTGAGTTTCAGCATCTACTAATGTAATGGTTTAGCTAAAACAGTTGTGCATACATGTGGAGATAAATATATGATAACATGATATTAGTATTTATCCTTGTAGTGAAGCAAAAATTTTACCAATCAAAGGCCATTCTTTTGTAATTTTGGCATGTGAAGTTAAGTGTCCTGCATTACAGGGCCAAAAACAAATCTCTCTAATTGCATAAAGTGCACAAGTAATTGCACATCCTAGGCTAACAATTCAGCCAACTTCATGGCATGGCTACAACTTGTTTGCAGAACAAGACCCACCATATATCCTTTAAAACTTGTTGAAGTGTCCCTCATTGAAAATGTGTGGATTTAGTGACAGCCTTCCACCTAGTAGCTTAAGCTTTTGCATTGGAGTAAGTTTAACATGGCATCAAAGTCTTGTTTGGTATTGGATGTGTGACCCATTTATGATTTTAGCAACACTCTAATAAGAAAATTCATGGCCAAAGTGTCTCTATTAAGGAAATTTTGAAATAGTACCATGACATCTGTAAAATACCCGGGTCTTTATGCATTTATGCTATATATGAAACCACTCATATGCTAAAAAAAACAATATACACCTCACTGCCTCACTTTGTTTAGGTAATGAACTCTGAAGGATTAGTGTTCATTCACATTACATATTCTGTACCAAACAGCCTCCTGTAGAATTCAGAGAACGTTCTCCAAACTCTGAGGCAAAGAAGCAGGTAGAAGGGAAAGGTAAAGCCATAATATGATCAATACATTAGTAATCAGATACATTTTTGAATTGGATAACAAGCACTCTATTCAGATTGATTCAATATTCAGATGCACATAACTGCATTACCTGAATTTAGATTAGAGAAAGTCAATAAGGAGGTACATGAAAGGCAGTTCTCATCATTCACATATCATAGTTTATTCATGAATACACTGGTTTTTTCTCCTCCTTCCGTGTTCCTGAGCAGAATAATCAACCATGCATGGGTATAGAGGTTGGAGAAGGCACGGCTTTCAAAAGAACAACTCTTTAATCCTAAACACCATCTAGTTCCTCAACCAGACTAAACAGAAATTCACAAGGACGATAAAACCAAGAGAGCATACATTCATGCAGTAGGGAACTATAATACATGAGTCAGGACCATACCAAAATTCAATAGCTTAGTCAACAATACCCCTTTCACCAGATGTTCACTAAATCATCTGATTCTACTCAAATCTTGAACCTCAGCTTTATACAGCGAATGCAAATGGTATTCCCATGCACAAGGCTCCCACCATTGTGAAGACCGTGAAAAGGTTCTTTGTAAGGAAGGAACTATAAGACGTGACTAATATATGTTAGAAGTAAGATCAGTCAGAACCAAAACAAAATTCAATAGCTCAGTCAACAATATCCCTTCACCAAGTGTGCACTAGATCATCTGATTCTGCTCAAATCTCAAACTGTTGTTATATAGAACGAATGTGAAGGGTATTCCCATGCACAAGGCTCCCACCATTGTGAAGACCCAGAAAAGGTTCTTTGTAGGGAACTATAAGACACGACTAATATATGTAAGAAGTAAGATCAATCAGAACCATAACGAAATGCAATAGCCTTACTCAACAATACATCTGATTCTACTCAAATCTCTAACTATTGTTATACGGAACGAATGTAAAGGCATATCCCTGCACGCAAGGCTCCACCATTGTGAAGACCTGGAAAGGTCGTTTGTATAAACTACCAAACCCACCAAACTAGATTTCACTGACAAGATAACCCAAATACCCAATGATTCAAACAGTCTATCTCCATCAGCAACATAGAGGAAACGCTAGAAACTATACCATCATCAGAACATAAACAGATATCTAAACTCCATCACTGTAACAGTCAGATTACTACCATAATCACATCTTATAACCAAATGAACAAGGTTCAATAACCCAATTAAACTGAATCATAACCAAAACCTCAAAGCTCAAAGACAGTACCAAAACCAATAAACAACACATTCTCAGACAACTAACAGGCTGATAAAATAAGATCAGAAGCTAACATCAGAAACAATCCACCAAGAGATAAAAATACAAAGTAGGTGCCAGTCAGACCACAGTCAACCGTCAAAATTGCATCATCAAACCGATCGTTCGAGAGTGAAATTAGAAGGCGATGATCGGAGGAATAAATGCGAAATTGTTACCTGAGAAATTGGGATGAGAGAGGACCAACCAGAGCCTGAGCGAGAGAAGGAGGAAGATGAGTGAGGATTGTTCCGAGAAGGGAAAGAGACAATAATATATAGCGGTTGGCATATATGTATGTATGTATAGAGGAGAGTTTTGCTGGGACTGCTCACCGTTACCGGCTACTGGTATTCTCCGCTTCGATCTGTATTTATTTACGCATTTTATCTTTTGTTTACTTCAAACCAAAAGGTTAATCATCTATAGACTATAGTATTCTTTAATCCTTTAAATTAATTATTATTTGATTCTTACAGTAATCAGTAATTACAATTTCATTGTCTTTTCCCGTTCCTCTAGAGTTCCGTGTTTAGGGATGGCAATGGGGCGGGGTTGGGGTGGGGACCCCAGTCCCTGTCCCCTTCCCCGTCCTGCGTCCCTGACACTCGCTCCATCCCCGTCCCGTTTCCGCGTTGTTCCCGCCCCACGGGGAATGAGGAGTTTATTCCCCCTCCCATTCTCGTCCCGCAGGTGATTATATTCCTTACCTCGTTCCCGCCCCATTCTCATCACCCGAAAAAATGTACATTTTAAATGACAATTTTCAATCCATAATTTTAAACAACATGCATAGTCAATCCATAATCTTAAAACAACATACATATAAAATAAACATCACATGACAATGACATTCATGCCTCGTAATAGTTTACACATAATAGAAAGTTCTTAACGAAATATCTTATAACATAAAACTTAGAGTTTCCAACTTTTTTTCATAATGGTACAAATAGAATCATCGCGTTGAAAATTTTAAATTTAATTTGTTATTCCAACTTTTAAGATATTTGAGTTATGACTATGATTTTTTTTAGAGAAAGGTGCAATATTATTTACAGATCAAATCGGACTACATTAGTGTGCATCGAGGAACAGGCTCCCCGACCACTGAGAGAATGCCAGAATGGACGAACAATGGTTCTCCGAGCCTTTTAATATCATAACCGACACAGCGGTTTTTTGTGATGCCACATGGGCAAATGAAAGAAGCGGAAAGAGGGAAGAAGTACCGGAGATCCTGAGGGTCCTCGACGCTAGTAGTGATGGGGGGAGGCAACGCATCGTGCAGGGACCCCTCCCAGGTCCAGTACCTGATGCACGTAGTACCACTCATTTCTCTTGGCGGGGCTGCTTCCCCGCCCTGAATTGATCCTCACGAGGGACCCCATCTGCCGCCCGTTTCAGAGTACCCTGTCTTACCCCAACGCCTGCAGGTTCAGAACTCCCAACTTCCTTTGCACCTAAGTCTTCACGCGCGGCCACGTCCCCATTCCTCGAAATCGGTACCGGCATCAGCAGCACTAGGGAAACAGAGGACTAAGGCCGGATTCTCCCCAACCGAGGGGTGTGGGGGCCCGAGGGGCCGCTTTCACTCCCGATGGATCGGGTGGAACCAGAGCAGGATCCAGTCGTGGTGACACCGAGGATTGGTGGAACCCTAGGTAGGATCGGGGTAACACCGAAGGTCGATAAAACCCTAAAATCCTCGTCGCAGGCGAATAAGGCCAGAGTAAGGTCGTGGCCGATGGGGGAGGACGGGAGGCTGGGTGGAGGAGTCGTCTCGCCAGGTTTTGG
Source organism: Erodium maritimum (assembly GCA_963921825.1). Lineage (NCBI taxonomy): Eukaryota > Viridiplantae > Streptophyta > Magnoliopsida > Geraniales > Geraniaceae > Erodium > Erodium maritimum. The sequence goes on along the minus strand of OY997594.1, from coordinate 66,623,654 downwards.
TGGGAGGTAAGGCCAAAGGGCCATTACGTAGGGAAGAAGGTACCCTAGGACGACGCAGAGGCCTCCCCCGCTTCGGTTTAGCATTCGGTACCAAAGAAGTCGATCCGAGAGAGAAACCTCCCTCCGGGATCGGTCCTAGAGACGGGGGGGTCGTAGAGAGTGGCTGTAAGAACCGTTCCCGGTCGATCCCGATCGAACCGGTGACTTTTAAGACAAGTTTGACTTTTTGCCGGAAAAGTCAACTGAGGACTCAGGAGGTCACTCGGGGCTTTTCCGAGGCCCAAAGAGCTTAGCCGTCATCACGGTTGGCTTAATTGGGTCGTTTCCATTCGTTTAAGTGTAATATTGAAGTAAGTCAAATTTGGTCAAAATCGGATTTTTTTATCGACTAAAACAATATTAATTATTGTGCTGGAAATTAATTTGGAAAGCTAGAAGACCTACTTGGACACTTGTCATCTCTTGGTTAGAAGAGAGAAAAGGGAGCGGTCTTGGACCACTTTGCCCTCCTAAAAGCTCCTACAAGGGAAATCTATCTAAAGGGCTTTTAGTCATTAACCATCTCTAGGTCTTATATGGAATTGGAAGACCAAAAACTATTCATTTTGTTGTGTGTAGCCGAAAATTGAGAGAAAAAGGGAGAGAGTGGAGCTCCATGGAGTCTTGAGGAAGAAGCTAAGGAAAAAGGAGCTACTTGAGGCCATTTCCTACCCCTTCCTTCTCCATTTCATCATCATCATCTCCATCTCACTCTTCTAAAGGTAATGGAACTAGCTTCATCTTTTTTCCACTCATCTCATCTCTTGGGTTTTGGTTTGGGTTTGCTCGAAGTTGTTGGATTTGATTGAAATGAGGTTAGATGATGTTGCTAATAAGCTTTGATGGGTGGTTGATGGAAGACTTTGGATTTAAATGGAGTTTTGATTTGATTTTAATTTGGAGAATCCTTGGAAACTTGTTTATTTGTTGATTCCTACCATGGGTAGAGGAGTTCTGGAGGTTTTTGACTGTTTTGAGGGTTGGAGATGGTTAAAAATGGAGTTTGGTAGTGGATTTTCGGAGAAAAGGAGCTGGAGGTTGAAGAAGGGCGAATCTGCCCTGGAGCGTCACGGATCCGTGATGGATTCCGTGACGGGAAACGTCACGGCTCCGTGAGGGAGACCGTGACGGCACACGTCACGGCTCCGTGACGACGCCCGTGAGGGTCGGTGTCACGGTTCCGTGACAGTGTCCGTGACCGACCAGTCTGGGGGGTTTTAAAGGGTTTTTTCCTCCGTTTCGATCTTGTTTTGGAGCTGAACTTTTGGAAGGGTTTGGGGGACTTTGTTACTGTTAAGTAGGACCTAATTAAGATTGTTTTGTGTTCAAAGACCACAAGACCTTGAAGAACGAAGAACTTGAAGAACGAAGACCTTGTCGGTACCCGTGTGAAGAACGGTGTGGTGACCCTCGTTTGTGACATCAGAGTGTTGAGAGGAAGACCTTGAGGTAGGGAAAGTCTTAATTTCTTAATTAACGCTTAGGATGCATGATTAGGATAATAAAATCGGAAAGGTCCTAGAATTTCCTATAGGATGCGAATAACTAGAATAATCGTATTTCAGTTACTAATAAATGGATGAGTCTAGTATGCATGTTTAGGATGATGACAATTAGTGAAGTGTGCTTTCAATACTTGGGAAATTGATTTACTGGTAGAGAGGCTGTGAAGAGCTCTCGGATTAGTTGTGTGCTAGGTTCACATGCTTGGTTGCTAATTGCTAGGTTAACTTAAGAGTCTAATGAAACTAGATTAGCTCGTATGATTGAATGCTAATTGGTTCGTTCACATGATGATTGATTGGTTGAATGCTTACCTGGTTGATTTAGTGTTTATGTTGATATAATTGTTGATTGAACGGATGATCGAGTATGACTGGTTGTGCCACGGGGCACAATCAGGTGATCGATGTACCGCTGGTTCGGGACAGGTAAGTATAAGGTAAGTATGGAGTGTACTGGATGTCTGTGTTGTGATGAAAATGTGATTTGATGAATGCTGATTGGTGACCCGGTTATGGTATTCTCTTGTTCTTATTCTTGAAATGTATGTTCGTTTATTATTGTTTGTTTGTGTGCTTTGTTCGGTACTACACCGGGGGGGGTGGTAATCCGGTGCCGTTGTGGTGGTTAGAGTTGGACAGATACAGTGAGATATGGACTGAGTATTGGAGCCTGAGGGCATTGGTTACTGGATATTACGTGAATTGATTTTAGCAGATCATGCGGGATATTTATTGATTATTGGCAGATCCTGCGGGATATTTATTGATTATTGGCAGATCCTGCGGGATATTCATCGGTTATTGGGCTTGCAGGCATTTGGTTATTGGACCCTGCGGGGCATTGATTATTGGGCATGCGGGCAATTGGACAGTTCCCCCTGCGGGGAAAGGATTACTTATGGTTTCACCCCAAGGAACTGCATCCCAGTGGATGCACTACTTGGTCCCCTATGACATATGGTCCTTAGGTGGCATTTCCGAATTGGTTTCGGTGCCCCGATGCATGTACCTCCTCTGGACCGAGGAAAAATCTGATGTGACGTGGATACTCTGGTGGATCGGATTATGGGAACCGAGGTGATCCCAGAATTTATCCACGGATCGGAGGCTTGAGAAAGCATGTGGTTTGCAAGATACTGATATTTTCCCAATTTACTTTTATTGGTCCTTTAAAGTATTTATTATAAACTTATTTATGCTACTGTTGCTTGGATAATATTACGTTATTGTAATTATTTCTTATTCCTCATTACTTTCTTATTTGTCGCATTGCTCGCTGTTCGGGTTACATTTGTGGGCAGTTTATCTTTAACTTAAGGGTTGAATTATTAAGGTTTTTTCCTACTGAGCGTAAGCTCGTCCCCTTTGGTTGCTAACTGTTTTACAGGAGTACTGGATGTCGAGGGAAGTTGAGGCTCGGGAGCTTTTGGACTTCTTTGGGTTTTTACTAGAGTTATGTTGGTCTCATGTATTGAACATCCTTTATTTGACTATTTATGTTGAGCTGTGACTCATAATGTCTTTAACTATTGTACTTATATGTCACTTTTGACGGAGTTTGTATGAGATTTTGGAACTTCTATCTATCGTTTATGTTTCTTATTTATTTCAATCCAGGTCACGTCTCGAGTCCGGTCATAACCGGATTTGGGGCGTGACAATTTGGTATCAGAGCCTGGTTTCATTTGAAACAGGTGGAAATTTTCGAACTGTTTTCAAAACCTCGGACCAACATCTTTTAGGTGGGTAGAGTTAGGAAGTCTAAGTCGAGTACTCAGTGATGCGGAGTTAAATACGTTGATGCATAGAGTAAGAACGACTCGGGTCTTACTGTTTATTGGTTATTTCATTTTGAACTCCTCTTACTATAACTGTTATGTTGCTTGAGTGGTACCCTTACCTTATTGATTGTAAGATGCAGAGATCGGTGAAACCGATTGGTTGAGATCGGTATGGGGTCAACGAGCATTGACTGAACCGTTATAGGATGCGTGTTGAGTGGAGCATTTGTTTGATTAAGTGCATTACCGTTATGGCTGGTTGTTTCGGAGTGTTAAAGTTGAGGGATTGATTGACTGAAGTATTGACGAGGTTGAAGATTGGATTCGTTAGAGTATTATTGTCGAAGTAGTGTTTAATCGAAGAGTGAATTTATGGAAGAAGCAGATGGGTATGATTTTGGAAATGGGTGAGTGTTGCATCAGTTATGGTAATATGACATATCTAAGAATTTAACTTTGAAGAGTGTGACCCAATTGGGGTAACTTTTGAAAGGAATTGAACTTGCGTAATTTGGCACCCTTAATTGTGTGTGTACTTTGCAAAGCATGAAAACCTGTGTGTTGATTGTGGTGTGAACTTGCAGAGCATGAGAACTCTTTGATTGGAATAACTTGTGGAAATTGATTGACAATTGTCCCGCTTAAGCGGACGGTTAGTGGAAATTACGAATAGGTCATGCCGAATTTTCTGTAAAACGGAATTGATGGTTCTATCACGGGTTGACACAGGGCGCCACTGTAGTCAAACGTAATAGTGGGATGTCAAGTGGTTACAACGAGGTTCGGGGACGCCTGAACCAAGTTGTAACGATGCGAGATCAACTCGATTATTTTGATTAAAGATGAGTAACTGAGGAAAGAGAAAAGATGTGATAAGAGGATTAAGGACTTAATTTCGAACGCTTTGCTTGTGCTTTCCACCCCAGTGATGGGCGTGTGTGTGTGTGATTTGTGTCTCCTGCGGGAGTTGGTTGCTTTACTTGTTTGCTGTGTGAGACGCACGGGGTGCGGACTTCTCTGTCTATATAAGTACTATATACGACTTATATACTTACCCCGATCCAATTAGGATCCGTGGAGACGCACGATAACGTCTCCTTTTGCCTAGTAGTTCAATCGTGTTGAACTAAGTTTAAACTGTACGTGCTACTGCAGCTTTCTTTTGTGATGTCCGGTGTTTACGTTCCGAGAGGTACCCGGAGTCGCCCAGCTTTGGGGCAGGGTCAGTCACCAGCTGTTGGACTGGCAGGGGCAGCAGGGGCCCAGGGTGCTACTTCCACAGAGCACCAGAGCTTCGAGTATGGACCGTCAGGGTCACCAGTGAGAGATACCCCAGTCGCAGAGCCGACACAGGCTACCCCTATTGATGAGGTGGTACGCGCAGTACTAGCAGCACTCAGTGCTCAGCAGGAGACCGCAGCACCGGCACCAGAGCATGTGTCTGCTACTGAGACAGTCGTTGTAGAGAGGCCAGGACAGATGGATAGCCACACGGCCCAGGCACTTCATGACTTCCGACGTTTGGGTACACCGACCTTTTCTGGGAGTGATGACTCAGAGGCAGCAGTTTTATGGTTGGAGCGGATCACTCGCAACCTTGATACATCCGGCATTTCTGAGGGGCGCCTGAGAGTTTCATTCTCCACCTTCCAGCTCGAGGGTGAGGCTTTTTACTGGCGGCAGTCTGTGCAGACCAGAGTTGGTGAGGATTTTGAGCTCTTCAGTCAGCTATTCCTGGAGCAGTACTTTCCACGATCGGTTCGGGACGACCGACGCCAGCAGTTCATGGATCTACGACAGAGGGGAATGACAGTAGCTGAGTATGCGGCGAGGTTCATATCCTTGTCCCGCTTCGCACCCGAGATGGTGCAGACTGAGGACAGTCGTTGCAGACGGTTTGAGCGTGGGCTTCTTCCGGCTATTGCGGATCGGATTGTCGTTTTGAGGACAGAGGTGTACACTACCTTGGTTGGTCAGGCCTGAGCAGTGGAGAGACACTTTCGAGAGACTGCCAGAGAGCGAGATATCAGGCCGAGACCGAGTGGGTTCCTCAGGTCATCAGAGAGGCGTGAGGCTAGACGATAGAGGACTTCTGGGCACTTCCAGCCTCAGTTTCAGCAGAGTGGTATACGCAGAGGAGCAGTGGTAGCATCAGTCGGACCTGCTCCGGTGACTTAGTTCTGTCCTACATGTAGACAGCAGGGACACCTGGCCCGAGACTACCCGAGAGGCAGAGGACCCGCAGAGCGGCAGATGGATCGTCCATAAGGGGGTTGTTGAGCGACAGCGCATTGATGATCGGACTTGTTACCAGTGCGGCCGACAGGGACACTTGTCTTTCGCTTGTCCCGACCGGGTCGGAGTTGTACCTCCACTGAGGCCCCAGCAGGCACAGCCTCGTCAGGCACCTCCCGGTCGACCACGACAGGCACAGCAGTAGAGAGCTTCGCGTCAGGCGGCGAGAGCGGTAGCCCCGAGACACTAGGCTAGGCCCCAGCAGCAGGTGGCACTACCACCACCACCACCGAGAGGAGGACCACCGGCATGACAGGGTCGAGTTTATGCAGTTACAGATACCAGGGCTGAGAGACAGTATGCCGGCCATGAGGCCATTCAGGGTACGTGTTTATTGTTTCATTCGTGGGCTTCCTTTTTGTTCGATACGGGTGCATCCCATTCGTTTATCTCTACTTCTTTTGCTTGTTCTTTGGGTTTGGTGGCGGAGCCCCTTAGTAGGCCCTTATATCTTGAGACCCCAGTTACGGGGGAGGTGGTGTTGGATACCGTGTGTCGAGATTGTGAGGTTCGAGTGGCAGATTGCCCATTCTTGGGTGATCTACTCATTTTGGAGATGACTACTTTCGACGTGATCTTAGGGATGGACTGGCTTACGAGATACCGGGCGACGATTGATTGCTTTCGGCGGCAGGTGACCGTGCGATCTGGCGATAGAGTCATCACTTGTGTTTTGGGTACCAAGAGCGGAGTCCTTCTATCCGCCTTGACTACTGGAATGGAGGCCGAGGTGATGTAGAGTAGCAGAGACTTGCCGAGAGTAGTGTGTGAGTTCCCGGGCGTGTTTCCGGAGGAGTTATCAGGGTTACCGCCAGCGCGGGAGATAGAGTTTCGGATCGACTTGATCCCAGGCACCACACCAATCTTGATGACGCCTTATCGATTTGCGCCAACTGAGTTGGTCGAGTTGAAGCGCCAACTCGAAGAGCTACAGGAGAAGGGTTTCATCCGCCCTAGTGTCTCACCGTGGGGAGCACCCGCCCTCTTCGTGAAGAAGAAGGGTGGCGCCTTGAGGATGTGCATCGACTATCGGAAGCTAAATCGGGTGACGGTGAAGAACCGCTACCCGATGCCGAGGATCGATGACCTGTTCGATCAACTGAGAGGAGCGACATGTTTCTCCAAGATTGATCTAAGATCAGGCTACTACCAGTTGAGAGTCCGAAAGGAGGATGTGGAGAAGACCGCATTTCGGACACGGTACGGACACTTTGAGTTTCTAGTGATGTCGTTCGGGCTGACGAACGCGCCAGCAGCCTTCATGGATTTGATGAACGGCATTTTCAGACCGTACTTGGACCAGTTCGTCATAGTCTTCGTTGATGGCATCTTGATCTACTCGCCTAGTGAAGAGGCACACGAAGAGCACTTGAGAGTGGTTTTGACCTTGTTACGTGACCATCAGCTGTATGGGAACCTTGAGAAGTGCGAGTTCTGGATCGCAGAGGTGAAATTCCTTGGACATGTAGTGTCCCGAGATGGCATCTTAGTTGACCCAGCGAAGGTCGACGCAGTTTCGAAGTGGGCAAGGCCCAAGAACGTGTTTGAGATCCGTAGTTTTCTGGGGCTGGCCGGTTATTATCGACGCTTTGTTCAGGACTTCTCACGTTTGGCTACACCTATGATAGCTTTGACTCGGAAAGGAGCGGAGTTCCTTTGGACTAGTGAGTGTGAGCATTCGTTCTCAGAGCTAAAGGCTCGTCTGACCACTGCTCCAGTGTTGATTGTTCCGGAGCGAGGAGTGGGCTATGACGTCTATTGTGACGCCTCAGGCGAGGGGCTTGGTTGTGTTCTGATGCAGTCCGAGAAGGTAGTTGCCTATGGCTCAAGGCAATTGAAGGTACACGAGCGCAACTACCCGACCCATGATCTCGAGCTAGCAGCGGTAGTATTTGCACTGAAGAGTTGGAGACACTATCTGTATGGTGAACAGTTTAGAGTGTTCTCAGACCACAAGAGCCTTAAGTATATTTTCTCTCAGCGAGATCTGAACATGCGCCAAAGGCGATGGATGAAGTTACTTGAGGAGTATGACTTCGAGCTGCTCTATCATCCGGGAAAGGCGAACGTCGTCGCAGATGCTCTAAGCAGGAAGTCAACTCATTGCGTGGCCAGCATAGCAGTGCGAGAGTGGAACATGCTAGAGGAGCTGAGCTCTTTCAGACTTGACCTTGAGGAGATCACGGATGGTATGACTTTTTGTGCATTGGTGGCTCAGCCCACTTTGATTACTCGCGTGATAGAGGCACAGGCCGAGGATGTTGAGGCGATGGGGATTCGTGAGAGGCTGGCAGACGGAGAGAAGATCGATGATTGGGAGTTGAGTGCATATCAGGGCCTTCGTTTTAGAGGACGGTTGTTTGTACCCCGAGGATGTAGAGACACCGTGTTGAGAGAGTGTCACCACTCCCGACTTGCAGTGCACCCCGGTGGCACCAAGATGTATAGAGACATGCGACGACAGTTCTGGTGGAGGGGAATGCGCAAGGCAGTCGCAGTTTTCGTTTCCAGGGGCCTTACCTTTCAGCAGGTGAAGGCGGAGCATCAGCGACCCGCTGGCTTACTACAGCCTTTGCCAGTCTCCGAGTGGAAGCGGGAACATGTGACCATGAATTTTATGAGTGGACTACCGAGGACGTCCAAGGGTCATGATGCTATCTGGGTCGTGGTTGATCGACTGACCAAGTCGGCACATTTTTTGTGATGCCACATGGGCAAATGAAAGAAGCGGAAAGAGGGAAGAAGTACCGGAGATCCTGAGGGTCCTCGACGCTAGTAGTGATGGGGGGAGGCAACGCATCGTGCAGGGACCCCTCCCAGGTCCAGTACTTGATGCACGTAGTACCACTCATTTCTCTTGGCGGGGCTGCTTCCCCGCCCTGAATTGATCCTCCCGAGGGACCCCACCTGCCGCCCGTTTCAGAGTACCCTGTCTTACCCCAACGCCTGCAGGTTCAGAACTCCCAACTTCCTTTGCACCTAAGTCTTCACGCGCGGCCACGTCCCCATTCCTCGAAATCGGTACCGGCATCAGCAGCACTAGGGAAACAGAGGACTAAGGCCGGATTCTCCCCAACCGAGGGGTGTGGGGGCCCGAGGGGCCGCTTTCACTCCCGATGGATCGGGTGGAACCAGAGCAGGATCCAGTCGTGGTGACACCGAGGATTGGTGGAACCCTAGGTAGGATCGGGGTAACACCGAAGGTCGATAAAACCCTAAAATCCTCGTCGCAGGCGAATAAGGCCAGAGTAAGGTCGTGGCCGATGGGGGAGGACGGGAGGCTGGGTGGAGGAGTCGTCTCGCCAGGTTTTGGTGGGAGGTAAGGCCAAAGGGCCATTACGTAGGGAAGAAGGTACCCTAGGACGACGCAGAGGCCTCCCCCGCTTCGGTTTAGCATTCGGTACCAAAGAAGTCGATCCGAGAGAGAAACCTCCCTCCGGGATCGGTCCTAGAGACGGGGGGGTCGTAGAGAGTGGCTGTAAGAACCGCTCCCGGTCGATCCCGATCGAACCGGTGACTTTTAAGACAAGTTTGACTTTTTGCCGGAAAAGTCAACTGAGGACTCAGGAGGTCACTCGGGGCTTTTCCGAGGCCCAAAGAGCTTAGCCGTCATCACGGTTGGCTTAATTGGGTCGTTTCCATTCGTTTAAGTGTAATATTGAAGTAAGTCAAATTTGGTCAAAATCGGATTTTTTTATCGACTAAAACAATATTAATTATTGTGCTGGAAATTAATTTGGAAAGCTAGAAGACCTACTTGGACACTTGTCATCTCTTGGTTAGAAGAGAGAAAAGGGAGCGGTCTTGGACCACTTTGCCCTCCTAAAAGCTCCTACAAAGGAAATCTATCTAAAGGGCTTTTAGTCATTAACCATCTCTAGGTCTTATATGGAATTGGAAGACCAAAAACTATTCATTTTGTTGTGTGTAGCCGAAAATTGAGAGAAAAAGGGAGAGAGTGGAGCTCCATGGAGTCTTGAGGAAGAAGCTAAGGAAAAAGGAGCTACTTGAGGCCATTTCCTACCCCTTCCTTCTCCATTTCATCATCATCATCTCCATCTCACTCTTCTAAAGGTAATGGAACTAGCTTCATCTTTTTTCCACTCATCTCATCTCTTGGGTTTTGGTTTGGGTTTGCTCGAAGTTGTTGGATTTGATTGAAATGAGGTTAGATGATGTTGCTAATAAGCTTTGATGGGTGGTTGATGGAAGACTTTGGATTTAAATGGAGTTTTGATTTGATTTTAATTTGGAGAATCCTTGGAAACTTGTTTATTTGTTGATTCCTACCATGGGTAGAGGAGTTCTGGAGGTTTTTGACTGTTTTGAGGGTTGGAGATGGTTAAAAATGGAGTTTGGTAGTGGATTTTCGGAGAAAAGGAGCTGGAGGTTGAAGAAGGGCGAATCTGCCCTGGAGCGTCACGGATCCGTGATGGATTCCGTGACGGGAAACGTCACGGCTCCGTGAGGGAGACCGTGACGGCACACGTCACGGCTCCGTGACGACGCCCGTGAGGGTCGGTGTCACGGTTCCGTGACAGTGTCCGTGACCGACCAGTCTGGGGGGTTTTAAAGGGTTTTTTCCTCCGTTTCGATCTTGTTTTGGAGCTGAACTTTTGGAAGGGTTTGGGGGACTTTGTTACTGTTAAGTAGGACCTAATTAAGATTGTTTTGTGTTCAAAGACCACAAGACCTTGAAGAACGAAGAACTTGAAGAACGAAGACCTTGTCGGTACCCGTGTGAAGAACGGTGTGGTGACCCTCGTTTGTGACATCAGAGTGTTGAGAGGAAGACCTTGAGGTAGGGAAAGTCTTAATTTCTTAATTAACGCTTAGGATGCATGATTAGGATAATAAAATCGGAAAGGTCCTAGAATTTCCTATAGGATGCGAATAACTAGAATAATCGTATTTCAGTTACTAATAAATGGATGAGTCTAGTATGCATGTTTAGGATGATGACAATTAGTGAAGTGTGCTTTCAATACTTGGGAAATTGATTTACTGGTAGAGAGGCTGTGAAGAGCTCTCGGATTAGTTGTGTGCTAGGTTCACATGCTTGGTTGCTAATTGCTAGGTTAACTTAAGAGTCTAATGAAACTAGATTAGCTCGTATGATTGAATGCTAATTGGTTCGTTCACATGATGATTGATTGGTTGAATGCTTACCTGGTTGATTTAGTGTTTATGTTGATATAATTGTTGATTGAACGGATGATCGAGTATGACTGGTTGTGCCACGGGGCACAATCAGGTGATCGATGTACCGCTGGTTCGGGACAGGTAAGTATAAGGTAAGTATGGAGTGTACTGGATGTCTGTGTTGTGATGAAAATGTGATTTGATGAATGCTGATTGGTGACCCGGTTATGGTATTCTCTTGTTCTTATTCTTGAAATGTATGTTCGTTTATTATTGTTTGTTTGTGTGCTTTGTTCGGTACTACACCGGGGGGGGGGGGGTAATCCGGTGCCGTTGTGGTGGTTAGAGTTGGACAGATACAGTGAGATATGGACTGAGTATTGGAGCCTGAGGGCATTGGTTACTGGATATTATGAGAATTGATTTTAGCAGATCCTGCGGGATATTTATTGATTATTGCCAGATCCTGCGGGATATTCATCGGTTATTGGCCCTGCGGGCATTTGGTTATTGGACCCTGCGGGGCATTGATTATTGGGCATGCGGGCAATTGGACAGTTTACCCTGCGGGGAAAGGATTACTTATGGTTTCACCCCCAAGGAACTGCATCCCATTGGATGCACTACTTGGTCCCCTATGACATATGGTCCTTAGGTGGCCTTTCCGAATTGGTTTCGGTGCCCCGATGCATGTACCTCCTCTGGACCGAGGAAAAATCTGATGTGACGTGGATACTCTGGTGGATCGGATTATGGGAACCGAGGTGATCCCAGAATTTATCCGCGGATCGGAGGCTTGAGAAAGCATGTGGTTGGCAAGATACTGATATTTTCCCAGTTTACTTTTATTGGTCCTTTAAAGTATTTATTATAAACTTATTTATGCTACTGTTGCTTGGATAATATTACGTTATTGTAATTATTTCTTATTCTTCATTACTTTCTTATTTGTCACATTGCTCGTTGTTCGTGTTACATTTGTGGGCAGTTTATCTTTAACTTAAGGGTTGAATTATTAAGGTTTTTTCCTACTGAGCGTAAGCTCATCCCCTTTGGTTTCTAACTGTTTTACAGGAGTACTGGATGTCGAGGGAAGTTGAGGCTCGGGAGCTTTTGGACTTCTTTGGGTTTTTACTAGAGTTATGTTGGTCTCATGTATTGAACATCCTTTATTTGACTATTTATGTTGAGCTGTGACTCATGATGTCTTTAACTATTTTACTTGTATGTCGCTTTAGACGGAGTTTGTATGAGATTTTGGAACTTCTATCTATCGTTTATGTTTCCTATTTATTTCAATCCAGGTCACGTCTCGAGTCCGGTTATAACCGGATTTGGGGCGTGACAGTGGCCCAGCCTAGGTAGGCTTGTGTTTGCACCGACGACGCCCCTTGTCCCCAGCAGCCGAAGCAGGTTGCCGAAGAGAATGGAGAGGGAGGAGAGATCCACCGATAGGGACAACGACTTCCATCGCAGGCATCGTGACTGCAGCGGGTGCAGCGGCGGAGGGAGAGGGAGAGAGCATCATAGGCAAGAGGACCTGCCGACCAGTCGAGACAGGAAGGCCAGATGGAACCAGCAGAGAAGGACAAAGAGGCTTGGCGATCGGAATATGGGTCACTGAAACCACCAGAGGAGGGAAGAGGCGCAGAGGGTTGGGGAAAAGCCAGCCACTCCCACCCGTACGTAAACCTCGCACCAGGCGTGGTCTGCGAGGTCATCTGGATGAGACAGGCAAACACGGGGACGACAAAGCCGACAACCCAGCGGTAAAAGAAAGCTCCATAGCGACAAAGAGGTTAGGGTTAGGGCTAGGGTAGGCTCTCAAGTCGAGAGAGAAAAACTATTCAATAACAATATTTGTGAAAGTTATGAATATGATTTGATATTGATATAGATATAAATGATAATCATATATAATATAATTTTATCACCTTATGTGTCTGTAACTTATACATAAGATGAATTATATTCTATGCATTGAATGACTATTTAACTTTGTAAATGTTGAACTAGGTTAGGTTTTATGGTTAATTCATTCATAATGTTGTACCTCCCGTATAGACCTCGGTAACTAATTTAAATTAATACTGAATACTTGAAAGACGAGGGTAATTATTAGTCTAGAGTTTACTGTAATTTGGATTTGAATCTTAGCTATAAATAATAGGGTTAATACAAATGCAATAATCATAGATTATGAATCGAAAGTTAAAAGTGATAACTTCAAAAAGCCGCATAAAACTATACGCGTTTATCACCTACATACTCACTTCTACTTTTATTTCATACGACCCCAAAACTATCCATATTTTATCACCGTTTGATTTTCTGTCAGTTTTTCTATTAGTTTTTTTCAAAAATGAAGAAATTCTCCTTGTCTTTGTTTTTCTTTATTTATCCCTAAAGTCAATCTTGACTTTCAAAAGTTACAAAAATACCATTATATATATTTTTTGTTTTATGTATACATCTATTTCTTCAAATTTCAATTCAGTTTCAATATTTATTTTGTTTTCTTTCTTAAAAATAATTTATTTTGTCTCTTATTACTTTTTCATGAATTTTTTTATTTTAATCTTACTACTTTTCAGAAAGTCATTTATTATTAATAAAAAAATATTATTGTTTTCCATAACTTTTTTTGTAAATTTTTATTAATAATATCTAAATTCACATATTTACAAAAATTAAAGAAATTTTTTTAAAAAAATCTAATTTCAGTTTCATTAGAAAATATTTATTATTAATTATTTTTAAAAAGTTACTATTTTTCAGAAATTGTTTTACTTTGCTTCTTAGTATTGTTATATTTATCAAAATTAAATTAAATATATTCATAACAAAAAAAAAATACAGGTTTGTGTCCCTTCGACCTTTCTCTCCGGCAAGATCTCATCCTTTTCGAATTCGAACAAATATCGTGATATTACAGCCAAAAATGGGAATACTAGATGCCAATTCAAACAAATGCGAAGAAGAATTCGAACATACCCAAATTTCAGATAAACAAGTTGAAGAACAAACCCAAATTTTAGATGAACATTCAACAAATTTCTCAAAAATAAAATAACCCAGCTTCATCTCTTCCCGACCCTAATAGAACACCCTAACAACTTCATCGTTCTAACAACTTCATCTCTTCCCAACCCTCAACTCACAAAGCAGATAAATTTGTACAAATCTAATAAAAATCAAAACCAAATCTCGCATATGAACAGAAGAAGAAGAAGAAGAAGGGGTATGAAGACGATGCAATCTAGAACTCGATACGGCGGAGAAGGAGAAGACGATGTTCGAGGATCTGGAACCTCGAAAATCGGCCGGTCGTGTTCTTCGAGGATGGAGCTCACCTTGGATGGAGCTCGACGGCGGGGCGAGCGGCCGTGAGTGAAGACAAAGCCTGGGATGAAGATGAACTTAGGCCAACTCTAAAGCCTCACTATGCCTCTACTCTGCCGCCTGTGCTCTGAACTCGCTGTCGTCGATGTTGCCTTCTCGCACAGGGACGAACAGACAACTATGAAAAGAAGGGGAGATGGAGTCTGATGTTAGGTTAGATAAGATATAAGGGGTTAGAATGTGTTAGTTAGTTAGATTAAATTTAGTTTAATTTTTTATTATTTAATTTTCTTTAATTCAAATAATTAATTATTTTCTAATTTTTAGAAATAAAATCTGATTTATTTATTTTTTGTATTTATTAACAGTATTGTTGTAGTTTATTTGAATAGTGAGGGCATTTTTGTCTTTTTAACAAAAACTGGCAGAAAATCAAACGGTGATAAAATATGGATAGTTTTGGGGGTCGTATGAAATAAAAATAGAAGTGGGCATGCAAGTGATAAACACATATAGTTTTATGCGGCTTTTTGAAGTCATCCCTAAAAAATATCATGATATAATGCTTTGGGTCATCCTACATTTTGAGTCTAAAGAACTAGGTGGTTTAGATTCACTTAGGGTCTTAATCTATTGAAATTAGTTAGAGCTAGTTTACGAGATAATTAGTTACCCTTATAACAGTCAATGTTGCAAAGTTATTTGTTATTCAATCTATGAATATGTCCTTATGAACCCATTATTGTGGATTGTTTTTCATCATTAATATTCAAACTCTCTTTGAACACAGATCGCTTTATCCGTCTTCACATTACATGTTTACAACTCTTTTCACAAAACAAAATCAATTCTTGAAAGAAGCAACACTTAAGTAACAGATTAAATAAGTCTTGTGCTCTTTTGGGTAGGATATTTAAATAACCCAAATTTACTACTTCACAACCAGTATGCTTGTCGTTCCTCTTCTTTTGTGTTAAACCTGCAAGGTGTCATGGGCTCACAAGTGTAAGTGCGGGAAGTATATTGGAGTATGATGATTTGGGGTGTACGAGTTGAAGGAACAAGAGGAATTGTTAGAGGAGCTGGAAGTGGAGATGAATTTGAGGAAATTACATATTGTTCATGGATGGGGATACGTAGGGGACCAACTAGATATAGGGAATTTAAGCTCCTCTTTGGTCTTTAGTATGGGATGAGTAGAGGAAAGTAGTGCAAGTGACCCATGTTGATGAAGTGAGTGGCTTATACAAAGAGGACTAATGGATAGACATAGGATGATGGGTTGTTCTAAGAAAGTGGGAGATCCATGCATGAGGGCAAAAGGATATCAAGGGTAAGCATGGAATTTTTAATGTGTTAGGAAAGTTAGCAAAGGAAAGGTAAACGAGTTTGTTAGTCTATCGGGGCCTAAACTTCAACGTCTTACCCTAAATAAATTGTTTCATTGCTACTAGAATTAGCCAGGTGCCTACCATCCATGCTCGAACATATGATAGAGATAGGAGTGTAACCAAATGGGTTGTAATTCATGTTTTGTAGGAGGGTCTGGCTAGACTCCTAACGTTAGCGGAGGAGTACTATAGGAAAAAAATCTCAAGTTGATTAGTTGACATTGGGAAACCATAATAAGTCATTCTTCCATGTGAAGAATAATCTTAGTCCTTGAGGATAGTTTCAGATGTGACGTGATAGTATGAATGCTATTATGGTATCGCTTGCTCCTAAGGGACTTAGACTATCCCACATTTTCTTTATTGGCGATGGTCTACTAGTTGGATAGGCTAAGACATAAGAATTCAGAGAGGGTGTTTGATTGGTATGATGAGGTAAATTTTGGTAATTCTAGTATCAAAATTAGAATTATCAAAATTTACCTCATCACAATTCTTGTAGGACATGAGATGCGAATACTACACTAAAGGGCATGGGGGGTATGATGAGGTAAATTTTGATAATTCTAATATCAATTTCATCCATAACATGAATGATGGAGATCGGTTATCCCTTTTGGATGTATTGGGAACTCAATAATACAAGTGTCAGGAATAATATAAGGGCCTAGTATTGGTAGTAGATAGAATCATGAAGGAGGTGTTAGGGTTTGTCAGGGACCGGGCTTCAGGATTTGAAAGCCAAGTTTTTCTATTTAGGGATGAGAGGTTGTGATCAAAGTCATGTTACGATCGATCCATTCTTTTTCTCTAGGTGTGTTTCACAATCTAAGGGCATGTTATAAGATTGTCATCTCGATTCTCGTAGAGGTGGAGGCAAGGAGCTAAGAAAACTAAATTATAGGGGTTAAGGAGGAGGGGTTGGCTTGATATGAGGAGGTAAATTTTGATAATTCGTATATCAATTTCAGCCATAATGTGCATGACGGATGTTAGAGTCCATCTACAACTCCACTTGACTTATCTCATATAACATATACTTGTATCATTGTAGGACTCGTATTATTGTCATTGTATTAGATCATACAACAGACTCTGCATAACAGTAGCTTCTCAATAGGATTAGTACTCTTGTAGTATATATAATCGTGTACCCATGACATTAATGATTCATTCAATATACACAAAACATTAGCATGGTATCAGATCCCAAGCTTTAGCCACACGTTAATTTTTTTGCTAATCCTTTCATATTGCAGATCACTTCTGGACATTATGGCTCTTGTTCCATCATCCACGACGACTTCTACTCCAACTATCTCGCATACTCTGCCGATCAAGCTACAATCAGCACAGAACTATGTTGCTTGGAAGACTCAATTTCTTCCCGTGCTTAACTATCATAAGCTCAACGGCTTAGTTACGGGAACAAATCGATGCCCACCACCAACGACCTCGTCCGCTGCCGACGCCTCCGTCATGGTGCCCAATCCTGGACATGAAGAATGGCACCAACGTGATCAATTGCTCCTTTCATGGATTTTATCATCCTTGACTGAGACATCGTTCTCACATATCATTGGCAAAGCCACTGCCTTTGAAGCATGGCAGGCACTAGCAAGTGCATTTGGTTCTGTATCTCAGAACAGGCAGCTTCAGCTCCACATCGAATTATAATCTCTACGACTAATGATGCATCCGTTTCGGATTACCTCCAACAGGCTAAAGCCTTGGCTGATGAACTTGGTGCAGCATGCCGCTCTATTTCAGATGCGGAATTCAACGCTATAATTTACCGAAACATTGGTTCCGAATATCATGGCATTATCTCTGCCATCAACCAGCATGCTGAACCAGTGACGTTTCATGAGCTCCATGGTCAGCTTCTTGCTCATGAAATTCTCCTTCGCAGCTCGTATGAAGCTCCCTTGGCGAACGCTCCCTTGGCAAACACTTCCACTACACGTCGTCCATCTCCTCCTCGGACTCGACCTGGGCTGCACCAGAATCGAGAAGGACAACCAACGGGCGTCCATGTTTATGGAGGACACCAAAGGCCTTTTCAAGGTCAAAACCGCAAAGGTCGTTCCATTGGTCCGTGTCAAATTTGTGGATACCGAAACCACACAGCTGATCATTTTCGTCGTCGCTACCAACAGTCTCCGATGCAACCACAAGCTCATATGGCCCAACATCAACATTATGGTCACTATCCATATCAGTTTCCAGCGACTTCTCAGCCATCTTCTGCATTGTGGTATCCAGACTCGGCTGCATCACACCATATGACTGCTGATTTATCGCACCTACACAATCATATGCCATACACAGGTCAGGAACAAGTGACGGTAGGGAATGGTCAGGTTATGCCTCTTCAAAACTCAGGTACGGTCTCGTTTCGAACTTCTCTTACTGGTCCTGAATTTCATTTGCGAAATGTGCTCCATGTACCCCACATCCAAAAATCTTTACTATATGTTCGTAAATTCACCTCTGACAATCACTGCTTCTTTGAATTTTGGCCTGATTACTTTGTTGTAAAGGACCAGGTAACCAAGGCCATCCTGTTGCACGGTCGGAGTAAAAAGGACTTGTACGCTCTCCCTGCTGGTGTGTCACCCACTGCCTACATCGCTGAAGCGCCTACACCTCTTGAGTGGCATGCTCGTTTGGGTCATCCATCAACTCGTATCACCTCTCATATCCTAAGAAATCATAATTTAAATGTGTCTTATCCTAGTTTACTTTCATCTATTAGATCATGCGAAGCCTGTCGGCTAGGAAAATTGGCTAGATCACCATCACCCAGTATTACTCATGTCAGTACCAAACCCTTTCAAATTGTTCACTCAAATGTTTGGGGTGCGTCCCCTGCTACTTCCATAAATGGTCAAAATTATTTTGTGTTATTCGTTGATGATTTCTCCCGATATACTTGGCTATTTTGTATCAAATTTAAAAGTGATGTCCCCTCCATATTTCATGAGTTCGAATCGATGGTCAAACGTCAATTTAACACTAATATACTAGCATTTCAGTCAGACTGAGGTGGGGAGTTTCGTAAACTAAACAATTATTTTCGAACACAGAGTATCTTACATCGTATCTCGTGCCCTCACTCACACACTCAAAATGGTTTAGCTGAACGAAAAATTCGCCATGTTGTTGATACTGGTCTAACTTTGCTAGCTCATGCAAATTTACCGCTTCGATTTTGGGCTCATGCATTTGTTTTCGCCACATCCTCTATTAATGCGCTGCCGTCTCCTACACTTAAAAATCAGTCACCACATTTTCTGCTGTTTGGACACGCAACAAAATACACTGAATCCAAACCATTTGGTTGTGCTATTTATCCATATCTTAGGCCCTCTAACAAACACAAATTTGACTTCAGATCCACTTTATGTGTCTATTTAGGCCGAGCCCAACAACACTCTGGCTATTATTGTTTTGATCCCAGTTCCAAACGCGTATACACGACTAATCATGCCTATCTTATAGAAAAATTATTCCCTTTCTGAAACACACCCACCCCAACCGTGCCGATCCACACACCAGCACCGGCGACTGTACATGTTCCTCTATCTCTCCCGACCAGCGAAGGTACGCCCCTCTCCTCTAACCCTCACTTCCATACCTCCTTCTCACCACCACTGAACCCAACATCACCCCCTCAAGCCACAACGGACACTTCTCATCCATCCCCGACCTCTGTGATTCCTCTACCGGACTCACTACAACCACATCACAACATATCCTTAATTCCTTATTCAGCCAACACCAACCGACCAGATTCAAGTTCTCCTGACATATCATCTGCTCAAGAAACCCTAGACCGGCCTCCATTAGAACCCCAACCACCATCTCAGACCGCACCGCCCAGTCGTACACATCCCATGATACTTCGCCCAGCCCGCAAAAGACGTCCTCCTCAGGTTCTTATGGCCCTCCAAACCGCAAAGAACATTGACTTTAGGGAACATGAGCCACGCACATATATTCAGGCCAGCAAGTATAAAGTTTGGAATCAGGCCATGGGTGAGGAAATTAAAGCATTACTCGATAATTCCACTTGGTCTCTTGTTCCTAAACCTGTGTCTGCTAATTTAGTTGATAATAAGTGGTTGTTCAGGATCAAACGCAGGTCGGATGGCTCTATTGAACGTTATAAAGCCCGATTGGTCGCTAGAGGATTCACACAACAGCACGAACTCGACTACTATGAGACATTCAGTCCTGTTGTTAAAGCTACCACGATCCGTGTACTCTTAGCACTCGCAGCCAAACATCAATGGAAGGTTTGTCAATTAGATGTATCAAATGCATTCTTACATGGAACGTTACAAGAGGACATTTATATGCTTCAGCCAAGGGGCTTTGTTGACCCAACTCGGCCTGACCATGTCTGTAAACTACATCGGTCCTTATATGGTCTCAAGCAAGCGCCCCGTGCGTGGTACTCTCGCTTGACTCAATTCCTCCATTCTATCGGGTTCCACTCCTCAGTGGCTGATCCGAGTTTGCTTTTACACCATGATACCGCTCGATCATTCTCCACCTATGTCCTCATATATGTCGACGATATCGTAGTCACAGGATCCTCCATGGAGCATATCACCATGGACATTCAACGCCTCAAACTAGAGTTTCCAGTTAAAGATCTCGGTTCGTTAAGCTACTTCTTGGGTATGGAATTCCAATCCACGCCTACTGGATCAGTACTTCATCAACATCGATATGTTTCGGATCTACTTATCTCCCACAGCTTGGATAAAAATAATGCATGCTCCACTCCCATGATTGTTGGTCCGATGTCCAAACACACAGACACTCCCTTATCTTCTGATTCCAGTACCTTCAGAAAGTTGGTTGGTAGTCTCCAATAATTATCTCTCACGCGGCTAGACATCTCCTACACAGTCAATAAATTATGTCAATTTATGCATGCTCCTACAGATGCACATTGGAAGGCTTTGAAACGTCTTTTACGATATCTCCGGGGTTCATCTGAACTCGGCCTACATTTCCCGCGAGAAAATGACCTTCAGCTTCATTGTTTTACTGACAGCGATTGGGGTGGAGACACAGATGACAGAAGGTCTACATGAGGATTTGCTATATTTCTGGGTTCGGCGTTGATCTCTTGGATGTCTAAAAAGCAGTCAACAATTGCAAGATCCTCTACAGAAAGTGAATATAAAGCGATTGGAAATGCGGTGTCTGGACTTATTTGGCTTCGCTCCCTCTTTAGCAAACTCGGGTTACCTCATAAGGTACCGACCCTTTGGTGTGACAACATCGAGGCCACCTATCTTTTCTCCAACCCGGTCTTTCATGCTCGTATGAAACACATTGAGCTCGATTACCACTTCGTTCGAGAACAAGTAGCTGCAAGGCTGATCCACATTCGTCACATACCAACCAAAGATCAAGTTGCAGATATACTTACCAAACCCCTGCACCTATCTCGGTTCGTCCAGCTCCGTGATCGTCTTTCCCTTACTACGGTGCATTAGTTTCAGGGGGGTGTTAGAGTCCATCTACAACTCCACTTGACTTATCTCATATAACATATACTTGTATCATTGTAGGACTCGTATTACTGTCATTGTATTAGATCATACAACAGATTCTACATAACAGTAGCTTCTCAATAGGATTAGTACTCTTGTAGTATATATAACCGTGTACCCATGACATTAATGATTCATTCAATATACACAAAACATTAGCAACGGAGATCGTCACCCTTTTGACAATTGTTGGAATTCAAGAATGCAAGAGTCATGAACGATAGTAGGGCCTACAATTGGTAGCAAGAAGAAACAGGAGGGAGGTGTTAAGGTTTGTCAGGACAGAGTGCAAAAGTATTTCAGAATTTGGAAGCTGAGTTTTCTTTTGGGGTCGAAAGGTTTTGATCAAACTTGTGGTTCAATTAATCTCTTCTTTTTCTCTATGTGTGTTTTGCAACCCAACGAGCATGTTTCTATCCATGAACTTAAGGGAACATTGTTTCTCTGGTAGATAGCGAGAGCTTAGTGAGAGCTCTCCAAGGCCGAGTTGGGTTGTCGATGGTCTAGATATCGAGGGTGGACTTTTCTTGTAATAGTAGTTAGTGAACATTCGTACACGAGATGCCTCTTGTCTCATTTGTTGGCCAAATATGGATGATGAAATCCCACTCTGAGGTAAATACCATTGTGGGAAGGGTC
Source organism: Erodium maritimum (assembly GCA_963921825.1). NCBI lineage: Eukaryota > Viridiplantae > Streptophyta > Magnoliopsida > Geraniales > Geraniaceae > Erodium > Erodium maritimum. The sequence goes on along the minus strand of OY997594.1, from coordinate 66,601,944 downwards.
GGAAATGTATATCCGATTTTGCATGTGTACATGGGGTTTCCCTATGGTCTATGCAAGGATGTTTGTTTATCTTCGTTTCAATATCCGTTACCCTCGGTGTGATTGTTGGAACAAGATCCGTACAATGGTCATCATTAGAATCGATATATTATACCATTTTTAATCAAGCATGACACATTTAACTAGACACTCGAATTACACCCTTGTTACTGTAATAACACATATACAATTCCTTAGATTTATATGAACACCATAAACCATTCCTCTAGAGGCTCCTTGCATGCACCTATAGATGTGCCTCTGTTTCAGATCTGGATCATTTCTCATTCTTTCTTGTTTTCTCTGTGTTTTAGAGATTTTGGACTCGTCGTGTTCCGGTGTTGGCAGGCTGTTGTTTCGGTTCTGTTTTAGGAGGTTGGGGATTAGGTTCTAAGCCCATTGCGCTAGTTACTTCTCTAGCGATTAGGTGGTCCATTTTTCGCTCGGTATCACTATTGATACCGGTCCTCCTCTTCGGATCACCTCTCAGTGCTGGATGGAGGTGGGTTACCTTTCCAGTAACGGAGGAACGAGCGATTATTTTGGTTCGTCTGTTTGGGGGATTTGTTGTTGTCTGTGGAGGCGTGGGTGTGGCCCGGGGTCAATGTTCGGTTTCAGGGTCGTTGTCGTGTTCCTTCGGGAGATTTCCTTGAGGTTTCTCATCGGTGGGGGTGTCGCGACTCTGTCTTGGTTCGTGGCTCGAGGCATCTTGACGACTCTGGTTGGTTCATTGATCGAGGCGCGTGGAAGGAGGCTCTAGAACCGTCACTATTTTCTCATAGGTACCGCTACTTTACTTTTTTTTTGGTTATGGGTCTGAGACCTTTGCTATTATCTGTTGGGGTTTCATGTTTGGTAAGCACAGGTTTTGGACCCGTTTTTCAGTAACTTATTCCTTGGGCTTTATTGTGGTTGGGGTTCATGGTAGTTAAATTTTGGTTTTGACCTGCTTTCGGTTTCAGTAGCCCGTATATTAGTTGTGCTTAACGTTAGGAAAATTAGGGTTAATAGACCTTTGTTGTTGTATGTTTCATATGTTCACGTTTGTTGGGTTGTTGTTCTGAGACAGTGTTTCTAACCTGTGTTCTAGTTTATATCGAAGCTTTTGTTCTTGTCTTTCGGTTACGCTTTGTAACGATTGGATTATTATAATAAAAAAATCGTTGATAAAAAAAATCATAAACCATTCAGAACTCGGGGTGGACGCATGATAATTCTACAATACCTATTTATTATCAACTCAGAGGTTACATTAAATAAATTGATCACGTAGTTAGTGATGCAAAAGGCATAGTTAACTCAAGCAAGGACCTAACTTGCCCATTCCAGCCGCTAACACTGGAGTGATCGAACCATTCGAAAAATATAATTAAATTCAATGAATGAAGGAAGCATCATTGTGGATGGATGGATCATTAGGTGGCTTAAGACTTAAGCATAGTTAACCCTTTCACCGGTTCATTGCGTACACACAAAACCATGAACAGTACAAACCTAATATTAGGTCTCTTTTGTTAAAGAAGAAAAATGTAAAAACTATTGTGTTACAATTATTTGTCCCTTTTGATTGTGATCCACAATGCTTATATTATTATACTTTGCCGTGTCAAAGCACAAGAGGATATTAGATGACTACCTAATTTGGATTTTTTTCATACGAATGTGTTAAATACCTGATAAGAAATTATGTAGCTGAAATGATGAGAGTCTTCAATAGTTTAATTAGTTGCTCTGAGATTTTGTATATAAAAGATCAATCATGCTAAATATCTAGATAAGATTTTTCTGTATTCTTGCAACAAATTTATCAAACAAAATAATATTAGTATTTTTTTGGGGTTGAAAGTTGCAATTTCACTAATTCAAATATCAACTACAAAAAATAACCCACTTGAAAAAACGCTCTCATTGGAACCCTAGGGTTTCCTCCCATAACCCCACGGGGTGCACACCACCATCGCCGATCAACACTTGATCGGCGTGGTTCCCGGCTTCGCTTCCTGCTCACTACGATCGTCCCGTCCCTTCTTCCAGCAGCGCCGCAGCTAACTCCGTTCTTCGCTGCCAGTGGTCTCGTTTTTCTGCCGATCACTTTCGGTGCCCTATCGCCATCGCCAGTCCATTTTAACGTCGCCAGTGGCTTTGATTCTGTCGATCACCCCCGTGGCCCTGACGATCTCACCAGTACCTCCTCGGCATTCCTTAGCAAAGCCGATCGCCGCCCCCAGCTCGTCGCCATTTTGACCTAGGGTCGGCAAGGTATCACGATCCTCCTATGAGTTCATGTTTCGTTTTGGCTTAGTATATGTGTGTCATCATACTGGTTCAACTGTTTTCGCTCTTCGTTTTGCTCCCCTGTGTTTCATCGTCGTGGTATGCTGACTTTTCTTGCCTGGAATTGTCGTGGTTTGGGGGCGGACCACAACCATCGTCAACTCAAGGACTTGGTTGGTCGCCTCAAACCAGACGTTGTTTTCCTATCGGAAACACGCCATGTGGAGTCTCAGAACTCTAAATCAAGGCTGCCCATTCTCCGGCGGGCTTTGGGTTTCCACGGGGGTACAGGAATCCCAGGAGTGATCCAACCGACATGACCTGGTACTAGTGCACCATCGAACAAGGATGGGGTTATCCTACTTTGGTCGGATAAGTGTGCGGTAGACTTACTCTCCGTCCACCAGTCACACATTGATGTTATTATACGCTTTAACCAGGAATTGCCTATGCGTTTTACCGGGATTTATGGGGAACCGGTTAGGGAGCATCGGTACAGGACTTGGGAACTTTTGCGCCATCTGGCTACGACTCCGGCCCTGGTAGAATGGGTTTTAATGGGTGATTTTAACGGTATCCTTCAACCGTCAGATATAGGGGGGTAATGTGTACCCTATAGGACTTATGCAGGGGTTTCAAAATGCCATTACTGACATCGGAGTGGAAGAATTACCACTACAAGGGTATCTATTTACTTGGACACGGGGACAGGATCCAGAGACTAGATTGGAGATTCAACTTGACAAGGCATTCATATCCCCACAAGCAAGGGCTAGGTATCGTGATGTGTCTCTGCAAAATCTGGGTTTCTCGACGTCAAATCACATGCCTATCTTCCTTCAACTTCAAAGGGAACCTCCAAAGCGACGACAACGACAATTCCGGTTTGAGAATGCCTGGCTGGAGCATCCAGAATGTGGTACCCTAGTTCAAAATGAATGGGGCAGACCGGGGGATCGCCACATCAAGCATCACATCAAAGATATCGGTACATCCCTCGACGAGTGGGGTTAAACTGTGTTTTGGGACAATATCAACCAAATTCGTTCCCTCCAACGAAAACTGCTGAACTAAATGGTCGAACCGACAAACAAGGCATCAGACTCCGACTGTCATTTTAGAAACAGTACAATCGAGCTTTGGCCAAACAAGAGGAGTTCTGACGTCAATAGGCAAAACAACATTGGCTGGGAGAAGGTGATAGAAATACAAAGTTTTTCCAGCGATCGGCCACGAAAAGGCAGAAAAGGAACAAAATCAAATCCCTGGTTAATGATGAGAGAGTTGAAATGCAATGGCATAAGGGAATGAGGGAACTAGTACTGGATTATTTCACAAATATCTTCACTGCTGGAGACATTGAAGACTACGATCTCCCCATGTCAGTTCCTCATATGATATCCCCTGAGCAGAATTTACGGTTGACAAAACGAGTGTCGGACGCTGAGGTTCGCAAGGCAGTCTTCCAGATGGGTCCGTCGAAGTCCCCAGGTCCAGATGGTCTTAACCCGAAATTCTTCCAACACTACTGGGATACTCTACGTCATGAGGTTATTGAATTCGTTCGGTCAGCAGTGGCAACTGGCAATATTGACTATGACATCAACAAGACTACCCTCGTCCTGATCCCAAAAAAGACTGTGGCTAGGAAGATTGCAGACCTTCGGCCCATAGCCCTTTGCAATGTCATCTTCAGAATCTTGTTAAAGGTTCTGGCCAACCGACTTAAACCACTCTTGGATCCCATTATATCCACTTATCAGGGAGCTTTTGTCCCAGGTCGTCACATCCAAGATTACGTCTTTATATCGTATGAAATTATCCATTCACCCAGACGCCGGTCTTAGGGGCATAGAGGTTTTATGGCTCTAAAGCTGGATATGAGCTAGGCTTACGACAGGGTGGAATGGTCTTTTCTGTTATCCATGATGGGTGCGTTTGGTTTCGATATAGGGTGGAGATCTCTGATCCTTTCCTGCATGTGGTCCATCTAGTACATGGTTTGCTCAGATGGCAAGAATACCGCCTCTTTCATAGTTGGACAGGGGATTCGTCAAGGTGACCCTTTGCCCCCCTATCTTTTCCTTCTCTGTATGAAAGGTCTGTCCCAAATGCTCAGTCAAGCTGAAAGGAATGAGACTCTTCATGGGGTATCAGTGGCCAGGGGCCCCTGGTTGTGTCTCACATTTTCTTTGCAGACGACTGTTACATCTTCTGTAGGGCCGATATGAACGAAGCTGAACAACTTCAACAAATCATGCATTCCTTTGGTCAAATGTCGGGACATGTAGTCAACAAGGCCAAGTCTTGGGACAGACAGATGCTATCAGCAGGTGGAAAAGAGGTGATGATTCGATCTGTACTTCAGGCCATGCCGATATATGCAATGAGCGTATTCTTACTGACTCGGGAATCCATCAACAAGATCCATGTTGCACTAGCAAGGTATTGGTGGATGGGGACCCCTCGGGGAAACAAGCCAATAATCTGGCAGGATTGGAAGAAGCTCTACAGGCCGAAAGAGGACGGGGGAATGGGCTTCCGAGATATGAGAGATGTGAACTTAGCCATGTTGGCCAAAATGGGATGGAAATTCTTGACCCAGCCAGATAGTTTGGTAGCTCGCCTATTCAAAGCTCGGTTTTTTCCGACGGGTGATTTCTTATCCGCAGGCGGAGGTAACAACCCAAGTCAGAAATGGTCAGGAATCTAGGCTACTCAGGCTTTACTTCGATATGGATTGATTCGTACTGTCGGGGATGGTTGTTCAACCCTGGTAGAAGGTACCCCCTGGCTCCTAGGGAATGACCCAATCATCCCACCTCATACATGTCTTACCCCAGACATGAAGGTTTCATATTTAGCCTCGAACCAAGGTACGTCATGGGATATTTCGAAGCTTGAGCACAACTTCCCACCCGCTATAGTGGAGGATATCTTACAGGTTCCACCTCCCCTACCGCACCACACAAACAAATGGTCTTGGAAATACAACATCTGGGGGGCTTATTTAGTCAAGGAAGGGTATAGAGCCCTATCCCAGGAAAATGGCCGATGGCACGTATCGGTGGGGGAAACGGTTTGGACGGGCATATGGGACCCAGACATCCAGCCGCGCATAAAGATCTTCCTCTGGCGGGCGTTATCAGGTACCCTCCAAGTAGCAGTCAACTTGCGCACCAAATTCGTCCCGATATCGAGCGCTTGTCCAATCTGTCAGACTGATCATGAGACTACGAACCATCTCCTCCTTCACTGCCTTTTTGCCCAGGCCGTTTGGGAAATATCGGGTACACAGGTTCCTATTCCCCCGTCTTGCAACTTACATGACTGGCTCTCTCTGGTACTGAATTTGCCTAATATGAAGGTGAAGAGAAGAATGGTAATGATTCTCTGGGAAATATGGAAAGCACGAAACGGGAAGGTTTGGGAAAATGTTCTCTCCACTCTCCAGAGCATCATAACCACAATCCTCAACAACCAATGCATTTGGTCCGAGGCCCAAAGTGGACGAGTTAAACCGACGGTCGCACCCCTATGCAAGCAAACGGGCGGGAGCCCACCGCCCCCGACCTGGTCAGCTATCAATGTGGATGGTGCAATTTTCGCCGATTCAGGACAATTTGGTTGGGGATGGATCTGTAGAACGGAAACAGGAGCAACCCTGGAGGGTAGGAGCAGTACGGGGTTAGGCATGTTGGGGTCTGAGTTTGCTGAAGCTATGGCGATTTGGCAGGCCTGGCAATGGGTTCAAGCGACACATCTTCCCAGAGTCATTATCCGAAGCGACGCCCAATACCTAGTACATCTGATTCAGGGAACTCATCAGGTTTTCTCCCCTTTAGGCCGACTAGTTGACGGCTGTTGGTCTCTTCTTGATACTCTCGAGGATATCAAACTCGAGTATATTTCTAGGTCAGTGAACGGAGCAGCCCACTGGCTAGCTCGGGAAGCCCGTTCTATGTCTGTCCAGTCGTGGTCCGGCTTCACTGTTCCGGATGCACTTAAATGTATTCTCTACCATTTCAAATAATAAATCTATATCCTATCGTTTCAAAAAAAAATATCAACTACAAATGAGTGCATTAGGAAAAAGTCTCTGACCACGAAATAGAATAGAGTCATTATACTGTATAGAGCCCCAATAGGTCTCTTTACAAAAAAATCTGAGACAAATAATTCGGTACAACCGGTGTTGGAAGTGTCAAAAGGACGTACTGAAAATAAAACTAAACTATGACGAAACCAATGTTTGTTGCTCAAGGTGTAGCCTTCATGCTCTATACGTTGTATTAAACCGAACCTTCGATCATTGATTTCAAGAGGAGGCAGAGCTCTGTTCAGGGACCCCTCCCAAGACCAGTCCCTGGAGCATTGAATCCCTTTCATTCCTCCATGCGGGCCAGCTTTCCCGCCATGTCCTGATTGTCCTAGGGTTCCCCAGTGGACCCTCTCTTAACTCCCTTGGTTCCTGCTCCAACACCCGACTCAGTTCCAGCTCCAAGTCCAGTTCTATCTATGTGCCCAAGCAGGACCGCGACGTCGGCTTTCTCGTTGTCCGAGGGTCGGTCGATTATCAAGTTTTTCCAACCTGGATCCGTCGAGCGGCTTGCTCCGTTATGTGCAGTAGCCGAGGATACTATAGGGCCCCTACCTCGAGACTAGGGGCCTTAGGTGTAGAAGTCGAGGATACCGATTTACGAGACGTCTGATCGTCCCAATCTGTGGTATATAACTTGGTTTAACGGTCCTTCTAGAATTCCAGCATTGAGGAATCGAACTGGGAGGTACCCACCACCTCTCAGCCGTACTCGGCCACCATGTGGCCTATCATCCCACAATTATAACAAAACGAAGGTAGTTTTGTATAAGTAAGAGTGACATGAACCAGGTCGGGAAATTCCTGAAAGCGAAGTAAGAGGTGTCGTCGAAGGGGGTGCTCCACAGGATGCCCGAAGCGAACCTTTACCGATCCTTCCCAACATGTACCTCATTGATCGCATGGGACATGGACACAAAGCCCTAGTTTTGCACCAATCGTCTCTATAGTGGTTTTGTTATGGACCAAAAGGGGGAGGCCACGAGCATGCACCCATAGTTGGATCCTATCCAGAGTCGGGGGCTCTCTAGCCATCGGGTTCAAGTCACCCAGCAGTAATGGTTGACGCCTTAAGAATTAACTCACAAAAAGGGCGCGGCAAGCGCACCGGTCGTCAAGTAGTATTTCGGTTCAAGTTCGGTTATCGTACCCAAGGGAGCAATAAAACTGTCACTCGATTTAAAATCCGTTAGTTAATCTGTTTCTGAAAAGATTGATTTTTGGTTTTGAAGATGTAAATAACAAGTTGAAAAAGCAATTAAAGTAAAGTGAGAACAAATACGGGGCAAAGATAGCAGATGTTGTGAAATTCAGAAGAAAATGTGATCTAGGACTTTAACGGGGTCACAATATGACAATTAATTCCCAGGGATTTGTGTTTACATGTGCAAAAAGGGTAAGTTTAAAGGCAACGGAAGTTCTCTCAACTAGTCATAAACATCTTTCGATCGAATTAGGTCCCTAGTATAATCTGGCCACCTAGTTATTTCTAATCTGGGTGTAGTGAGACATACAACATTAAGATTCATGAACTCCTCTAACTTTCGGGTTTGTACGCCTATGACTGTTGCACTCGTGTTAACCTAACTTAACTAGAGACTAGATTTAAACCCGAGTTGCATAATCCTTGTTGGATGATAATGAAAAATATGATGGTAAATATCATATTAATCATTTTATTAAAATTCTGATTTATTTAAAAAAAACTTTAAGACTATTAATGTGAGTTATTAGAATTGACTGACAATCAATTGTAGGTGGAATTCATGGGACTTGTCCCCCTATGAATTCTCCACTTTGCCCTTTCCAAAAGGCTTTAAATATTCACACCATTAGTCTTTTTTTACACACACTTCAAAACTATCTCCAAAATGGTCCCTCTTTCTTCTTTCTCTCCACTCCCTTGTTCTTGGTGACTTTCTCGACGGTTTTGAGTTCGCCTACGTTAATCGTTGTATCCTGGGAGACCGTTACCCATACGGGGCAATAAGTGTCTTAAGGAAAGTGGAGTACCATGCCTCGATTAAACTTCAATTTCCTTAAACCTAATCAGTAAGCTAGTTGATCGGTAAAGGTTATTCTAAATTCGTTTTTGCAATTTCTATTTCTATTATTTTATGAATTTGTTTATTGTTGATACTGACCCTATATCTTACAATCCTTAGTCCTTCTAGCCATTCTCATCTCTCGATTGTTAAATGCTAAAACCTACTCATCTATCAAGTGATCAATTTGATGAAGCATTAAGTTCAAATCATGCAAACAATAATCCAAACACAAATTGCACATAATAGACACGAACCCATTGAATTAATTCATCGTATTGTTTCCCCTAGATCTAGATCATTGGAAATTTAGCTCATGGAGATGAAGGAAGAACACAATGAAGAAGATGAACAAGAGAAAAACATATTTCAAAGGTAAAGTTGATACAAAATACCGATTCAATGATGAAAATCTCAAAGTTGCTTCAATCCTTGCTCATAAGCACTTCTCTCTCACCAAAACTCCAACCCTAACTCTCAATCTCTCTAAAATTATGCCTAATACAAGTTCTCCTTTTTTTCTTAATGGATGTTCTTCTATATATAGGACTTCAAGACCTCTTTCTCTCATCCAAATCGGATTTGAAATAGGTAAATTTTTGCTTTGGAATGAGGAAATTTCCTATTTTTATGCAGAAAATAGAGCTGGGAGAAGGTTTGACGCGCGTGGCACGGAGCGTGACCCGGAATGAGGCCCGGAATGCACTGGAAACTGGACCGGAATCTGGCCTGGAATGGGCCCTAAACCGGGCCGGAATGAGGCCCGGAACGCGCTGGAAACCGGACCGGAATCTGGCCCGGAATGGGCCCTAAACCGGGCCGGAATGAGGACCGGAACGGGCCTCTTCCCGTATCCGAACAGTGACGGTCCCTTAGCGAAAGTTGTATATCTTTGAATTCTCTTTGATTTGATATATTATATGAAGCAATTCGAAGTTCGTATGACGGAGTTATGCCCTTCGCAAGATTAGCCAGCTTCCAAAACTCCTAAAACCGGGTTTTCCTCTATTTTTGCCCTTTTTTCGATCAAAGCACCTACAAAACACAACGAGAGACAAAATACGAGTACCGAGAGAAAAGTGCACCAAATTTTACAACCCCGGGACTAAAAAGCTCAATAATGTGGGCTAAAAACATCCAAAACCGATGCATTTTATGCCTACATCAGTGGTCTCACATCGAAGCACCACGGTTCGTTGTCTCGAACCCATGCTAGGTCTTTCTCCATCTCAAAGTAAAAACCAAAGATACCTGGTCCGATGTCTTTGAGCACCATCCCCTCAACTGATTTACCCCATGCCTTGGTGATGACCCGAAGGAGACCTTCTTTCCGGGGCGGCTTGGACGACCACAACTTGTCCATCATGGAAAACTGTTTCCTAACCAGTATGGATGGGCTCACCGGAGTGTATGGTACCATCACCTCAATCTCTTCTTCTTCCTCCAAGGAGCAAGTCGTGAGGCCATCCTGAAGGTTGAGTAGTTGAGAGTCCAAAAATGTCGGAGAGGGAGGTTGAGTCGACTTCCTTGAGTCTGAAAGATATGCAGCAACGGGTCATCCCCGGTGGTGATATGAGGAGCACCGGGATCACGGGGACACGGGCGGCATTGGGAACCCCGACCCCCTCACAGAAAGCAGCCACCTCCGCCCTCCCTGGTTCCGGGCTCCCTTGTTTAGGCATGAAGGTTTTCCCTTTAAGAGGGTACTGGATCAGTGGGGGCAATAGATTTGTGGTGGTTACTACCACAGGCGGCGTACTGATGTGGGAGGTCGAGACGGCAACGAGCGGAGCATATGTAGTAATGAGGGGGCCGGAGGGGCTTGTTCCACCGGTGGTTGGAGAGTAGGGACCGTCGCATGAAACAGAAGAGCTTTCACGTCATCGGGAGTAGGCGATGGGGCCTTCAACTCAACCGTGTGGGGCGGCAGAGTGGAATTCACCCAAACCTAGCGCTGCTTGCAGAGGAAGCTAGGGTTTGGTTCTTCAAAGGCCAAACTCGTCGAGCCTTACCTAAAGGTTCAGACGTATTGGGGGGAGAAGACCACTGTTGTCGTAGTCGGGGGAGGAAAGAAAGGCGTTGTGAAGGAGAGGGAAATAGAGGTCGGGACGGCAGAAGAATGTTTAGGGTTTTTTCTGTGCTTCGGTTTAATGGTAGGCTTCGCGGCCGAAGAGAGGCTAGGTGGAGGCACACGTGGGAGAGACTGCACCAAGGCTGAATACGTTGGGACAAGACCAATGATAGAACTGACGGAAGTCAAGTCGACGACAAGAGTAAGAGACTCTATATATGGGATAGGGTTTCTTCGGGAAGGAGGGAATCTCGACTTACGAGAGAGAATTCTATCAAAATAATATAAGTAAGTATATAACAATTTAAAGACATCATTAATATTATGGATAATAAATATCTTGAGGCATAATTCATATATTTTACGATTTGTAACACCTTTCTTTGTGTTCATAAAAAAAGTGTCTTCAAGTTACTTTTCCTTCTGCAATGTGTATAGAAACGATAACTTTCTCACACTTCGTCATGCCTATATTTTACAAATAAAAATTTAAGAGATACATAAAATTTGAATTTAAATTTTGAACGTACAACAATCATGTTAATTTTTGTACGCAAAATACTACAAAAAAATTAAGAACATTGTTTTATAATTAGCAAGTAAGAAAATGAAAAATATACAAAAAGTGAATTCAAAATACGTTCTTTTGTAAATTCTATATTATACTGTTATAAGTAAATCTAAAACATTATCATCCAAAAAACGTTGTTATCGAATTCTCCTCGCTTTCGTGTGCCTCCTCCTCTAGAGAATCTTCCCGTCTTAGCCACTTGGCGGTGTCGAATGCTCATGTCGCCGCTGCATCTGCACCGCCCACTCCACCAATAGCAATCATCATGCCTCCCTCTCCACCAATGGTATTTGCCAATCCACATGGCCTTATCATGCCCCCTTATCCCTCACCTATGTTTTTCCAACCGGTTAAAGCTCGAAGGAAGAGGAGCCCCAAACCCTCTCCTTCTATGTTGATCTCGACGCTAATCAATCCGGTGGAGCATGAAACCATGGAGGATTATGTGATAGTAGTCTTCTCCCTAAGGATTTTCATGACAAGGTCTATGCTAGCCAAACCGAAACGAGTGTGCCCGTATAAAGTTTCCTCTCTTATTCCGTCGTCAACGCATAACTAGCCACCGCCCAAGGATGGTCCTGAATCCTTGGGGACGGAGGTCTCTCGGGTCAGGGACGAGCAACATGGGGTCTTTAGAACTCCTATAAACCCAATTAGGGTTTCCTCCTCCCTTGCGATGACTCATCCACAGAAAGCACCACCGTCAATGGCGACCCTCCAAGCAGGGCGATGCAGGACGTGGTTTCTTTCACTCTAGTGGACCCGACAATCCTTGCTCGCCAACGATTTGGCATGTTGGGAAGGCTCTTGGCACCCAAGCCTCCTCGAAAGGACTTCATGTTGAAGATCATCATGAGGGCATGTGGACAATCAGCTTCAAGTCTGGTGGTTAAAGACTTGGAATTGGGTGTCTTTGCTTTCTACTTCAAAACCCAAGAGGCTAGGGTTTGGGTTCGCAAGAATGAACCGTGGTGTTTTGACGGATATCTTTTTATGCTAGGGGAGATTATGAATCCAATGGAAATGGCTCTCCCCAACCTGTATCGCCTACATCTATGTGTGCATGCAAAGGGCCTCCCTACGTTAGTTCGGATGAAAGCTACTAGAGAGGAGGTCATTGGAGCTACTATGGGGGACTGCATCGATGTTCCGTGTGACCAGTGGGGCTCTTGTTGGGGGAGGGATGATTAAGGTTTGAATCTGGATGGAGCTCCACCGTCACTTACGTCGGACAATGATCATGTGTTTCAAGAATTTTCCTGAATCTATTCGGGTCACCCTGACCTATGAAAAGCTTCGCACCTTCTACTACAACTGTAGCCTAATTGGCCATGTGGTACTGGACTGTGATTGTGAGATTCCGGGTATACGTCGGTTTGATAAGTCCCTCCCAGAGTTCAAACCAGACAAGCTTGACCAGTCCTATGCCACTAACTATGGTATGGAAGTTGTGGGACCGGTGAGCCCTCTAGGCTTCCCCCGTTGGCCTCGAACATTATACCTAAGGTCCCGACACATCGAGGAATAGGACCAATTGTAACCCTGGACACTCTACTTAACATTCAGGCGGGGGAGCTATGTGTTCATGAGTATGAGGTTCCTCTTCTAGAGGAAGGTCCTAACTCGACGATTGGGTCCACCAGTCCTTCATGGATTGGCCCATCTGTGACGATGGGAAAGAATAGGGGGTCATCTGAAGAACCCCATGAAGATTAAGCGGGGGCTAGGAAGCAGCCTCACTAGAATGGATGTTAGAAGCCCCAGGCTTCAGGGGCTGTGATCGGGACACATCCTTAGTACAAGCCCATCCTCCCACTACTACTGTTGAGTTCAGCTTCGACCACGCTCCTCACGATGAAAAAAGTTATCACCAAGGGATCAAGTAGCGTTTAGGAACCATCTTGAACGATTCTTTTAAATTGTTTCATTTTTTTTTCCAGTTTATTAAGGTTACTTGTCTTCCAAAAACCGTATGTGATTACAGACATTTTTTCTTAGACCTTATCAATCAAAGACCTTATGGGGCCCTAATCGTAGTAATGAATCTTGTTTCTTATTAATAAAATATCATACGTTTCATTAAAACAAAACATTATCATCCAAATAAAATGATAACATAACAAAAGTTTACTTTAAAATATATTATTAACATTGATGATTACTTTTTCCTACACTATTATATTTCTTTTCAATAAAATAATTAAATTATTGATAGATAAAAAGAAGTTCAAGAAGATTATAATACACTAAGTCACTAAGAGAGTACAACAAAAAATGAATTAAAAAGATAACCAATAATATGTTATAATTTTTTGCTTCACGTATTTATCGACGATCTTTTTATAACCCTAACCGTTATTAGTTGTGGTCCTTTAATTATCCTCCTATCAAAATCCTTACTTACCTCGTTTTCTTTTACAAAACCCGAAATGAAGTTTGTTATGTCATGCCTTTTCGATTAGGATTTCGCCAATTCAAGACGATAACTCCTCGCTCGCTAATATCCTTCAGTCGGTTCTCCGTGATCTTTCTTGTTTTTGGATACAATAGTTTTGTTTACGATGATATTTCATAGGGATACGTGGTATGCCTTCTCCGGGTATGATGGATCCTCATATATCCTTTCGGAGTCCGACATAGGAGACAAGGAAGACTCCAACGGGACAATAACAAGACTAGTGGTGATATCTTAGAGAACGACGCACAACGACATCTGGTCATCCCCACCCCAGATCTGCGAGGACAGTGGTTGGGTTTATGGGGATTTAGGTGATCGTGGTGGTGAGGTGGTATGGCTTTGGAGTATTGGAGATCGGCGGTTCTTGCCCTTAGGGAAGCCCACAATGGTTAGGGTTCAATTTAACTGTGGCATGAACTAGCTTGGGGTGTCACAAAAAGGCGGTCGGTCGATACCAAGTAGCGACGAAGGGGTGGATGTTTACCAAGGTGAGGTCAGCTCTACAGGCTTTCCAAGGGATATGATCCACTGGACGGGGTGTTGGGTGGGTGATTGAAAGCCAACCTCACACCAGAATGGCCCGGGTCTCCCCAACTTTCTTTCACTGGATTGAACAATCCAAATTATCTTACCAACTCAAGACAACCACCTAGTCCGGCCTTTACTTCTTTGTATCTGTTTTATCATGCATGACAATCATGTTAAACTACTATTTTCTATATTGTCTAATAGGAGGGTCGTACACTTGCATATGGTAGGATCCCAAACTATGTTCTATGTCTTGAAAATTAGCCTTGTAATTTTTGTTTGAAACGGGAAAGAAGTAATATTACGATAAAATCGTGCTTACAGGGAGGGACATAACAGTCCCGGATACCAGCTTTTGTCCCAATCGGCCGTAGCCCATCAGGCGCACATGGTTCCATACACATAGTCTGCTTTTTGTCGCAGATCCGAACACAAGAGTTCCTCGATCCAACTTTTCTAACTGCATGTAAATAACGATATAAAATCTACCTAGCCAATATCTTATTCGTCCTAAAACAATAAAAATAGGTTGAAATGGAGCCTTTACTGCGGATTCCCCGAGACCTCCCAGCTGCAGGCGTCCCGGGTCTGTGGGTATAGGCCCCAGACGGTCCTTCCCACCCCCGCCCTGGAGGATCATTCACCCCCGGGAGGTGAGAACCCCCCGAGCTGACTTCCCTTTCATGTTCCTGCGTAGTCGTGGGCGGCACCAGCAAAGGCTCCTGTGGTGTCTCCTGTGTTTTCTCCCGGGTCGATGGCTTATGACCCATCTTGATCACCCTGGGTCTGGGTCCAATGGCGGTAGTGAATCTCAGGATCCCTCTGCGAGCCAAAGTACAGTCCTTCAAGTCTCCCAACCTAGGGTCAGGTGACCATTTCCTGGTGCCTATCTTCCTCTGTGGTCTAAGTCGGCCAGACGCCACCCCATTCCGGTTGACCTCCACTGGGTTCAGAGCATGGTCCCGAGCAAGATCATCACGATTCCCCATGGCTGGATAATCAATAGGGTTAGTAGTGGTCATACGGGGTGCATGCACGCTAGGGTTCGGGAGTACCCTAGGGTTTTCATGCACCCTAGGGTTTATGACTTCCCCCGGGTATATTGGTCGCACAGGGCGCCCAAACCCTATATGGTATTCTGGCGGCCATGGCAGACGCTGGTCTTGTTCCCGCCGATACAGATATGGGTCAAAACTCGACGGCGGGAGACCGGAAGCCAGATCCCGGCCTTGCGGTCCTTCCCAATGCATCCACCGGTACCGGTCCGGTTGAAGGTGTTGATTCCAGTGGCGACCCTCAACGGGACGATCCGGTTCCATCTGCGGTGCTCCGATCCAGAACGGGAACGACCACATCGTATCCCGATGTGCTCCATGCATGAACCACCCGTCACGGACGGACATGGCCGCCGGGGGCCTGGGCTGGCCGTGCATGCCGAGAGTTACCTATGATTAACGAAAGAGTATTATTAAGAAAAATCAATGAAGCAATTTATTTTTTAATTTAACAATGTTAATCTTTTTTTAGGGTATTTAATCATCTTAATTAAATTCACTATAATGGAAAAAATGTTGGTCATTAAGGTTCTTTCTCCTCTATTCATGCGTCGCCTGTGCTTTATTGACCCCATGTTCTGCTCCATGGTATCTACTATGGTCAATCCCTTGACCACCACCACAATCAAAGCCTCTGCAACTTTATCCTCCTTTTCCACGACGAACGCCATATGTCGGACCGTTACCAAAACCTCTACATCATTATCCTCCCTCCCCGTGGTGAACGTCATCCATCGAACCGCTCCTCTTAAAGCCACACCACCACGCACACAGCCACGATCCATGCCACCGACCCCACCCCGGGAGTTCATCAAATCAGTTTGACCTAAAAAAACGACATCATCCATCTCACTTTCGCCATCACCTATCGTTGCGGAATCTATCGATCATCCCCTCGAAACCACGAGCGTGTATACCGAAAACTTAATCCTTATAGCCCATGCTCACGCTCCATGTCCCTATAACGACTGGCCTTGGTCCTACTATGCTCGGACCCCTCCCAACCCGACTCCCTCGCCCCTTATCATTGTCGCTGCCACTGATCACTCCCATCACATCATGACTGGGAGAAAATTTGGCCAAACATCAAGGTCTTATCCCTCCCGCTATTGATATCCAAACACTTTGCCCTAGAATGCCCATTGACATGCTTCGACCACCCCTAAAGACTCAGAAGTCGGTACCCATTCCCTTTGCCCAAGCCAGGAAAAGAGTCCCCACCGCTGGCGGGATAACCCACGACAACTCGGGAACCTATTTCGACACACCTAGGGCATAGAGGGCGGAACCCCATTGGTATCCCTCCCTAGGGCGGATGATTCCGACCCTCCTACCCAGCATTTGGAGGAGGCCCGCTGGCATTTCTCCTCTTCATAGAAGGAAGGATCTAATACCCCCACCCAAGGCAGTCTAGAATCTACGTACACCGTCGAGAAAGACGGCCTTGTTGGGGTAGGAGCGAGGCACGGTGAGCTGCCTCGCAGGTCGCCATAAGTAACCTAGGGTACCTTGAGGTGTAATGGACACTCCAACTCCTATGAATTAGGTACCTTCTGATTCCCATCCTTCTCATTTCCCTAACATACTCCTTGATCGATTGTCGTGACACCACAATATCGATCAAGTTGAAACAGGAAAAGTATCATAGATTCACAACTCTCAACACAGTAGGAATATGAAGCCACCCTCTAACTTCTCTTTGGGTCTAACCGGATATTTAAGTATAAGATCAGCGTTTCGACGATCACCAAAACTGTATCTCATCATATTAGTTCATTACTATTCTTGTACTGTTTTTACGGCCTTTTTACTTCTATATCATTAAAAAGTTATGTCCGTGTGCTCAAATTGTTTTTAAACTTTATTGTAAATGGATTAGTAAATTTTATTATAAAAGGATTTATAGACGATTTTGTTCATATTATCGCGTGAAAAAAGGAGGGAAATTCAGTGAAATTATATTTCTAAAAATAATAATTGTGTTAATTACAAAAATTGTGTTACAGGCTGTAGGCTAAAAGTCTGGATTTTCTCTCTCATTTGAAACCGCTAGTAGTGTTCATCTCCGGCACCGAACGCGAAGGAGATCGGGATTGAACTCTCTCCCTCACTCTGCGTCTCGAGCGATCTTCATTTTCCGATTCTAGTAGCGACAATGAGTGTGATCGACATTTTGACCAGAGTCGACTCGATCTGCCAGAAGTACGAGAAGTACGACTTCGAGAAGCAGAAGGATCTCAATATCTCCGGCGATGATGCTTTCGCTCGCCTCTACGCCGTCGTCGAAGCCGACATCGAAGCTGCCATTCAGGTGAACTCTCGATCTGCTTAGTAAACAGAAGTCGAAATCGGATCTAGTGCGTTTGTGGTGTTTTTAGCTTTAATTGGTTGAAATCTCACTTAATCGAGCTGTGGATTTAGATTTGTTAGCTCGAATTTGTTGCTCTGTACTGAGAATTTGGAAGGTTGGGTTTATCTGGAGAATTAGGGCTTATTGTTTGTTGTTGATGCTAAATCTGAGTATTTTTGTTTTCAGAAAGCCGAGACTGCTTCTAAGGAGAAAAGTAAAGCTTCAGCCGTTGCTATGAATGCTGAGGTTCGTCGGACTAAGGCTAGGTTACTGGAGGAAGTCCCTAAATTGCAGAGATTGGCTATGAAGAAGGTCTGAGCACTTAACTTTGAGTTTATCCCAACTTAATGTCAGTATTATTTATGTACCGTTGCAACAACCTATCTCAGTCACTTGAAAGAAATAATGCTATTTTTAGTAATTTATCATGATTTTGTTCAAAATTGCTTCACAGTTTGATTGCTGGCAACGTAGCAGTTGCATTTAGAATATGAATGGGTTTAGGTTTGTGACCAGGATTCAATTATATAGGGTTTTACAGTTTGAGCTTTAGAGATTTAGTAACGGTCTATAAGCAACATGTAAAAAGTATTTCCACTACCAAGTTTGCTTAGCTGAGAGGTTGGGAATTTTACTGATGGCATACCTCGTATGGCTGAACTATTTTCTTGTGTGGATTGTTTCTTTGTATCATCATGAATTCATGCCTTAGACTGGATTATAGAAGAAGTATAAGCTTACTTAGAATGTTTGATCATGTTTTTATCTGACATTTCATTGGCAGGTGAGAGGGCTCTCCACAGAAGATTTTGCTACCCGTAATGATTTGGTTCTGGCTTTGCCAGATAGGATTCAAGCCATACCAGACGGGACTGCACCTGCAGCCAGACAGGCGACTGGTGGGGGCTGGACAGCTTCCGCTTCACGTACAGAAATTAAGTTCGATTCAGGTATAATTTTAATTTTATTTATAAAATTAGTTATGTTTCTTATTGCATATGTTGTAAAGTGATGTAATGGTTAATCACATTATCGACTTGTAGATGGACGCTTTGATGATGAATACTTTCAGAAAACCGAAGAGTCAAGCCAGTTCAGGCAGGAGTATGAAATGCGTAAAGTGAAGCAGGCAAGTAAATGTTTGCGCTAGTAGATGTTATTACTTATTCTAACTGGAAGGAAGCTCTCTAATCAGTTGATATATAACATGTTTTCCTTATTCTGTGGTCTATTTTTGATTCGTACAGGATCAAGGTCTGGATATGATATCTGAAGGTTTGGATACATTGAAAAATATGGCCCATGATATGAACGAGGTTTGAGTTCTGATATTTTTTGCTGTATATGGTTTGCAATTATCAATTGCATACAATTTATAAAATATAAAGTGATGTGATATGTGTGCAGGAATTGGACAGGCAAGTTCCCTTGATGGATGAGATTGATGATAAGGTGACGATTAGTATCACCCTTCTGGGTTTTGGTGCTCTTATGTAGTTAGTTTAAAATCTCACTTAGTTTCTTTCCTTTGTATATTCAGGTGGATAAAGCAACATCCGACCTCAAGAATACCAATGTTAGACTGAAGCACACAGTTACCCAGGTAATGAGGATGCAACTTTTGCCTCTCCAATATTGCTTTCATATTTAGTTCCATTTTCAGCTCTGCCCAGTGAAAGGTTCTGTTTTCTTGGTTTAATAGTGTACATTGGTTTCTTGCAGCTGAGATCAAGTCGGAATTTCTGCATTGATATTGTTCTACTGTGTATAATTCTTGGAATTGCTGCCTACTTATACAAGTAAGCTCTCAACTCTTATATAAGTTTGTTAAAAGTACACGTCTTAAATTTGTTGGTATGACTGGGACACTCTTTATTTTACAAACCACAATCTTTATATCTGTTGAACTTTACTGTCAAATCTAGTAATAAGAACCCTGAAAAGTTGAAGAACTTTAAATGTATGCATTCAGATTAGGTTGTACAGTTCTTTTCACAAAATTAATTTTGTTTCTCTTTGGAGGGCTTTATAGCAATAAAAAAAATAGACACCCTTTCTTGACCCGCTCATTCCCTTTTGTAAACTGCCTTCTTCTTTTACGTAACCTTACTGCCTATGAACTCTGAAAATAACTGAAGTACAATTTGGACTGAGTTATATATAGGGATCCGATTAGGTTGTATAGTTTCAAAGCATAATGATTCCTTGTCGCCTGTTGACTAGCTTTTTTCTCTTATATGTAAACTTCTTTTCATCAAAATTCTGATATTAGCATGTTTCTTTTGCAGTGCACTGAAGTGATGCTAAGGTTACTTGATCTGTTTTTCTGGTACTGGCTTCTTCTAGTATTCCATGGACCCGCTATGGTGCTTAATATGTAATTGATTTATTCCTCTCCTTTTGTGTGTTTTGCCTTTCACTTGAAAATGTGCCCAATTCTTTCATATGCAAAGTTAACTGCATCTCACATCTGACCTGTTTGTTCTTGACTTTATTTTAGTGTTGTGAAATCTCCATATCTGGTGAATTTGAGTGCTGAATCTGAATATCATGGCTCGGTTTTTTTCTTGCTATACTCTAATGAACTCGAGACTCCAATGTTTGATCATTTTTACTCAAAGTTCTTTGAAGTATGATTTGTCAAGCCAACTAAGTATGATACGAAACTTGACTGATGAATGAATTTGCACGTTTCTAAGTTGTGTTCAATTTAAAACATGCAAATGATAACCTGGCAAGTGTACCTTTTGGCGTGTATACACCGTTTTAGAGGGGTTTCCTGTTGGTGGCATGTGGGGTGTAGATTACCTCATGAATCATGAGGCTTCCCATTATGTCACGCAAGGATTTATGGGACTGAAGTATGTTGGTATGAGAGCATTCACCATGATAGCGTTTAAAGACGGTTGATTCTGTAAGACAGGACGGAGAGGTGGAAAAAGGCTAGGATGCTCGCAATGGGAGAGACGGTCTAAATCTACTCCGGGTCCTTCAGACCGGGAAAGACCACACAATGAATACCCTCCACTATTAGTTGCAAACTCTTTGTAGTTTCTGTTAAGTTGAACGCGCTGCACGCGCGCGACTTTAGGTTCCACCCCTAAAGTGTAGCGCCGCCGTCAGTTGCCGGCACCGATTGTTGGACGCCATTGTCTCCGGTGGTTCAGGGTTCCCTCCGTTGTGTTCCTGTGCGGCTTTGGCGTGGAGGGATCGGAGATCGGAGCTCGACGCGATCCCGAGTCCTCATCTCCGGCCTGTCGATCTCCGACGCTGTGGTTCTCGTCTTACGGCTTGGGTCGCGTTTGGCTGGCAGATCTCAGGTCGGCGAATTAACGCCTCCGGTCCTGATCATCTGTGACCAGAGGACACACAGGATCGTTGTTCTCGTCGAATCAGGAGCGATTGGCGAGAGGTTTTGGGTGAGACGCGATTGCAACAGAGATGTGATTCGCGATTGCAAGCGACTGCAACAGAGTCAGGAGTGACCGGTTCCGATTCCCTGGTTTTGGGTGAGACGTTTTTGTGTTGCTGGGTAAGAGAGTCTGATGCTCTGAGACTGGTTCTACGTTTATACTGCTGCTGTTTTGTTTTTGGTGATTATGTATTGTGACAGAGCATTACACAAGTTTTCAGTGTTGATCTTATGCTGTTGAGAGAGAGTCTTTTGTGGATTCACAGTTCAAGGCACAAGAACATTATGTTGAGGGACGAAAGAAAGGGGAAGGCGTCGACGGTCTCACCGACGGTGGCTACGAAAGTCCATAGACCCAAATCAGTTGTGGTCATCCCAAACGGAAGCTCTCACAACACGAGCTCTTCTCCAGATTTGAGGGGTGTTGTTGGTAAAGTTTCCTCATTGGTTCACCAAATAGAAAACTCCCATTCAAGACCTGTGAATTTGGAGAAAGCCGGAGTTGAAGTTGAGGATGAATCTCAGTCTCAACCCGGCCTTCAAAAGGTATTTATTTGCAACATACCGCCCGGAAGAAACGAGGTTTGGCTGAAAAATCTGCTGGGTCCGACAACTGTATCTTCATGTTTTGTTTGCAAATGATCGAATAGAAATGGTAAATTTTTTGGCTTTGCAAAGATGTTCTATGGGAAGGCTTTGGAAGCGATTAAGGCACTTAATGGATTGGTGCATGAAGGTTACAAGATCCTGGTAGCTACAGCATTTACCCGACCTGCTGCAGGCCAAAAGAAAGAATCAGGTCCTACATTGGTTCAAAAATGGGTTCTTAAAGCTCAACATAATCCCGCCCATGGAATTTCTGTTGAAGGGAATCGAGAGATGGCTTTGTCAGGTATACTTGTAATGGCAAACAATAATTGGAATGTCTCGCAGCATATTTCGTTGCTTCAATCTTTGGGTTTAGAGGATATAGTTCTACGTTCTTTTGGTAATAGAATTTTTCTCTTAACCGTTATTAATCCGTCTCTACGAGATGCTTTAGAACTTGAAAAATGGGCAAGCTTGAAGCCTTGGTTTGAAGTGTTGAGTAACTCCGGAATTCTGGTCACTCTGGGGGGATTTTTTCAGTGGGTGAAGGTCGAAGGTATACCCTTTCATGGCCGAACCGATGACTCTGTTCTGGCTATTGGAAGAACTTTGGGAACTGTTTTATTTCATTTCTGTGACACTGATCCAGCCTCAGCCTCTTTTGAAAGTGTTTTCATCCTGGTTCATAGAAATTCGAAAATTATATCTATGGATGCATCGTTTCAGTTAGGAAATTCTAGTTTTCCTATAGCTATTTCAGGTGTGTTAATTCATGATGTGCCAGAACGTTTTTTTCCGATAACAAACTTGCCGGAGACGTCATCAGACAAGGATTGGGCTACTCAGGGCAATCATGAAGATCCTGCAGATAAGCCCTTATCTCGAGTTTCAAATTCCAATTCCGGTTTTTCAGTTGCGTTAGTTGAGGAAAAGGAAGTTGAATCCACGATTCCTACTGAGTCTTTAGTGCCAGAAGGGCTTCAGACCCATATAACTTCGGCTCAGCCTAATTCGAAAGAGTTCGCCCCCTTTTCTGCAATTAAAAAAAAGAGACATTCAAAATCCAAGGCAGTGGTCCCAGTTCTCTCTCAAATCAGCCCCCGAAGTCGTGAACGTGAAGCACGAAAGAGAGAATGGGACTATGTGAAACAGGTGGGTATCAAAGCCATTAAATCTGATGCTTCTGTGTTAGAACAGATTGAAAATCTAGACTTGGAAGTAGCTGAACGTCTTGATCTGGATTCGGGTGAAGATGATTATTATGTTGATGTCTGTGAGGATGAGGAACTGGAAGTCCTAAACTCCGTTCCTCCATCTTTAACCCTCCATTGACTCCATATAACAAAGACGGATCAGTTGTGCATTCAGGCGTATAAGACCTGAATTTGTTTTCTTTCAAGAGTCAAAGGTTGTATCTTTCACTCCTGCTTACCTGAGGAGCTGTGGTTTTGTGGGAGTTTGGATTCGTGCGTTCTCACCCTCCGAAGGTGCCTCGGGGGGGGGGGGGGGGGGGGGGGTTCAGTTTGGAGACCGACTATTCCATGTGACAGTTTTGATTCATGGCAAGGAAACCCGCGGAGGTGTTTGGTGTGAAGTTTTGTTATTTTTTGTTGAGATTGTTGTCTGCTGGTTCTCTTGTGTTGCAGGCATTTGATGTTAGTTTTGTTGTTTTCAGTTTATTGTTTTTGTTCTCTCAGAATCGACCACACTGGTCTAGTATTCTGCTTTTCATTGTACTACACTCAAGTATAATGAAATCTTTCATCTCGCTTATCAAAAAAAAAGAAAACAAATACCCTCCACCTTCCACATCCTATCACGTCAAACCATGTCACCTCTTCCACCAAGAACATCCTTTATGGCTCTGTCAACATTTATCTTCCATCGATGATCGTATAACTTAACTGTCTGAGCCTCCCTCCAATCGGACAACAACGCCGAGGCCGATCGAAAAATCACTTCACCCGACGTCGTCTGGCCACGTCATACCCTTCCATTCCGAACTCTCCACACTTCCCAACAAACCACTTCTACCAACTCGGCATTCTCTCTATTGCATACGGCCCAGTACCCGGTCTAAAATAGACGAACATATTGAACCTTATTTTTTTGAGGCAAAAAATCGAACTTTTATTATTTGAGATGAATTAAGATAGACATAAGTGCGGACGGAATAGTAAAATCAGACCTCACAAGGACAGGCGAAGAACGGGCTTCCCGGGCTAGCCAGTGGGTCGTACCGTTCACTGACCTAGATATATACTCGAGTTTAACATCCTCGAGAGTAGCTAACAGGGTCCGGTAATCGGCTACCAACCGGCCCAAAGGGGAGAACACTTGATGCGTTCCTTGGATCAGATGAACTAGGTATTGGGCATCACTCTGAATGGTGACCCTGGATGACTGCGAAGCTTGTATCCATTCCAGGGCTTGCCAAATTGCCATGGACTCAGCGTATTCTGGACTTGATGAGCCGCTCCCATAACCATTCCTCCCGTCCCGAACCCCACCTGTGTGTGTCCGACAGATCCAGCTCCATCCAAACTGCCCCGAATCCGCAAACGTCGCCACGTCCACGTTGATTATGAGCCAGTGAGGGGCGGTGGGCTCCAAGTCTTTTGTGTATAATGGGGAAGAACAGTGGGTTTCGGACAACCATTATGTGCTTCTGACCAACTGCATTGGTTACTGAGGAACGTGGCTACGACATCCTGTGGTCTGGTTGAGGTCTGGTCCCAGACCATAGCATTCCTTGCTTTCCATATCTCCCACAAGAAGAGGCAAGCTTTGCTTCGTGTCAGTGCCTCGGGCAGCAGAAACAGAGCAGTTAACCAGTCATATAGTGTGGCGGAAGTGGGGGTGAGGACCGGTATTCCTGCCATATCCCAGATAGATCGAGCGCAAGGGCAATGAAGGATGAGGTGGTCCGCAGACTCCGGTGCATTCTGGCACATCGGGCACGGCTCCGGTATCGGAACAAATTTTTTCCGGAGATTGACCGCAACTTGAAGGGTGCCAGACAGGCCCCGCCAGAGAAATACTTTGATTCGTGGTTGAATGTCCTGATCCCATATACATGTCCAGGTTGTCGTTCCTGTCGATACATGCCACCGTCCATTCTCCCGAGATAGTGCTCTGTAGCCTTCCTTGACCGAATATACCCCCTGGATATTAAACTTCCATGCCCATTTATCTACATGCCGGGGGAAAGGTTGGGGCACCTGTAATATGTCGTCAACAAATGTTGGGGGAAGATTTTGTTGCAGGTTCGGTACGTCCCATTGATGATCATTCGTAACCAAATCCGCGACCCTCAGATCCGGGGTGGTACATGTATGAAGCGGTATGACCGGGGTGTTTCCCATAAGCCATGGTGATCCTTCCACCAAAGTGGAACAGTCGTCCCCAATTGTCCGAATCAGTCCCTACCGAAGTAGAGCCTGTGTTGCCCTTATCCCCGTCCAGATCTGACTGGG
The DNA here is from genome assembly GCA_963921825.1 of Erodium maritimum. Classification (NCBI taxonomy): domain Eukaryota; kingdom Viridiplantae; phylum Streptophyta; class Magnoliopsida; order Geraniales; family Geraniaceae; genus Erodium; species Erodium maritimum. Next base: position 66,576,978 of record OY997594.1, on the reverse strand, counting down.
TCCATTTCCTACTTCAGCCGAGAGGAAGCCACCCTTCGGGAAATATCGTGCCTTGAGAACTCTAGCAACCAAAAAATCAGGCTCGGTGAGTATTTTCCACCCCATTTTCGCCAGCATCGCGATGTTCATGTCCCTCATATCCTTGAAGCCCATCCCACCGTCCTCCTTAGGCCTGCATAATTTTGTCCAATCTTGCCATATAATCGGTTTCGTGCCTCTGGGGGTGCCCGCCCACCAGTACCGAGCTAGTGCAACGTGAATCTTGTTGATTGATTCCCTAGGTAGTAGGAAGACATTCATCGTGTAGATTGGCATAGCCTGAAGGACTGATCGTATCATCACCTCATTCCCTCCTGCGGATAACATCTGACCATCCCAGGTCCCAATCTTGGCCACGATACGGTCACAGACAAACTGGAGACTCTGTCCTTTCCGTCGTCCCAGCATGTTGGGGACCCCCAAGTATTTGGTCGGACCAAAGATTTCCTGTATCCCCAATATACCACAACATGTGGACCTATTTGCTATAGTTGTGTTGGTGCTGAAGAAAATGGATGACTTGGCTTTGTTGATGACCTCACCCGATAGAGTGCCAAAGGTGTGAAGGATCTGATTCAGATGATTCGCCTCCTCCTGGTCCGCCCTACAGAAAATATAACAGTCATCCGCGAAAAATATATGGGAAACAAGAGGCGCACCTCTGGCCACCGAGACCCCATGTATCTTTCCATCCCTCTCTGCTTGGCCAAGCATACGAGACAAACCCTCCATACAGAATAGAAAGAGATACGGAGATAACGGATCGCCTTGTCGGATTCCCCTCCCTGCGGTGAATGGTGACGTATGTTTCCCATCCGAGCTCACTGTGTACTGGATAGATCGCATGCATTCTAGGACCATAGCTCGCCACCCCATATCAAAGCCAAACGCCCCCATCACAGATAGAAGGAAGGACCATTCCACTCTATCATAGGCTTTGCTCATATCAAATTTCAGGGCCATAAATCCCCTTTGACCTTGGGTTTTACGCCTGAGGGTATGTATTATCTCATAGGAAATAATGACATCATCATATATGTGTCGACCTGGCACGAAATCTCCTTGATTTGTGGATATGATTGGATCCAGGAGAGGTTTCAGACGATTTGCCAAGACTTTAGAGAGAATTCGAAAAATGACATTGCAGAGGGCAATCGGTCTCAGCGCTGTAATCTTATTTTCTCCTAGGAGTTTTGGGATCAAGATCAGAGTGGTTTTATTGACGTCCGGATCGATGGTACACGTTGCCACTGCAGTTCGGACAAACTCGATAACTTCTGGAGCCAGTGTCGACCAAAAGTGTTGGAAAAACTTCGGATTGAGACCATCAGGGCATGGTGATTTCGACGATCCCATCTGAAACACTGCTTGTCTCACTTCCTCATCCACTACCCGTTTCGTCAGTAGTAAGTTTTGTGCTGAATCGATCATGACAGGGACTGGCATGGGTAGGTCATAGTCCTCGATATCCCCTGCCGTAAAGATGTCAGAAAAGTATGAATGTAACAAATCACTCATACCTGTATGCCATTGTAGCTCCACCCCTGCATCATTGACCAGACATTTCAATTTATTTTTGGTCTGCCGCTTCGTGGATGATCTCTGGAAAAATTTCGTATTCCTGTCCCCTTCCCCGAGCCAATGTTGCTTAGCTCTCTGGCGCCAGAATTGTTCTGGTTTTCCTAAGGTCTGTTGTACTGTTTCTGGATGGCTAGACGAAGTCTGATTCCCTGTTTGTCAGTCCGGCCATTGAGCTCGGCTAGTCTCCTCTGTAACTTCCTGATCTGATTGATGTTGTCTCGGTAAATATTTTGGCCCCAATCATTCAGCGAAACACCAATATCTTTAATGTGGTGTTTTATGTGACAGTTTCCCGGCTGCCCCCACTCGGATTGGACCAGGACCCCACATTCAGGATATTCTAACCACATATTCTCGAACCTGAATTGGCGAGGCCGGTGTTCCTTCGGTTCCTTCTAAAGTTGGAGCAGGATGGGTTTATGATCCGAAGTTGACACTCCCAAATTCTGTAAAGAGATATCCTGGAACCGTCGACGAGCTTGCGGAGAGATAAAACCTTGTCCAATTGGCTTTCCACTTGTGTTCCCAGGTCCTGACCTCGAGCCCACGTGAATGGGTAACCTTGTAGTTGTACCTCCTGAACACCAATGTCTGATACGACTTGTTGAAATCCTTGCATAAGATATAGAGGGTATGCTTGACCCCCTCTTTTCTCCGAAGGACGAAGAATACCGTTAAAGTCTCCCGTAAGAATCCATTCCATTGGTGCTGGGACTGTAGCCCGTTGTCTGAGGTTGGCCCAAGTCAGATGCCTATTTTCCCAAACCGGTTCCCCATAAACACCAGTAAAGCGTAATGGTGGTTCTTGGCCAAACCGGACCACTACGTCTATGTGTGTTTGAAGCATCGATAAAACCTGCACGGAACACTTCTTAGACCACATTAGCATGATCCCCCTTTGTTCGACGGGCGATGAGGACCCGATCCTGCCTGTGGTATGAAACCTGGGATTCTTGTACCACCATGAAACCCCAACGATCGACGAAGAATAACCATCCGAGACCTCGAGTTCGGGGAGTCAACATGTCGGGTCTCGGTGAGAAGCAGAATATCCGGCTTGTGCCGGATCACCAGATCCTTCAACTGCCGGCGATTGTGGTCTGTCCCCAATCCCCGACAGTTCCAAGCTAGGATAGTCGACATAACAATCAAATAAACAACGCCCTAATCTGCGGAATATGGCAGAACCGTACGTGAAGTCGTACCGCGCGGTGGAGGAGGCACGGTGAACACGGCCGGCTGGAGAGCCAGGTGGAAGAGGCGCAGGGGAGACACGGTAGTAAACGAGCCTGGAGGCGGATCAAAACCCGACGCCGTAGTGCGAATAGAACTCGAGATCGACTCGATCCGATCAGACACAACGGGACGGGCGCAGTTGAGGGAAAGAAGCAGTGAGGAGATCAAACCAGGACCGGCGACTGTGTGACTGCCGGAGGAGACCGACAGCGACGGGACGGTGGAAGGACTGGTTGCGGCGGCAGCACCATGGTGGTTAGGATAGATCGGACCCTGGTGGTTAGGGTAGACGAGAGCTTTTTTCAAATAGCTAAGTTAATAAAAGAGAGAAATTTACCTATTGAACCTTAATAACTAATTTAGTTGTATATGAAATCTAGATTAGTCGTTGATTAAAATGAATCAAATTTTTTTCAGTCAATAGTATTAGTTTCTTACCTTCAATTAAATGATTGAATAGTATCAGTTTCTTAACTTCAATTTTAGGACAAATCATTTAATTGAAGGTAAGAAAGTAAAACTATTTAAAGAAAAAAGTCGATATTGTGTTTTTTTTTTTTATAACTAATTTAGTTGTATACATAAACAATATTTTTTAGCATAAGTATGCTATTTTATTAGAGTATTTTTGAAAGTTAAAAAATGATCATACAACCAATGTGAATAATAGAAACGAATAAGACGAAGTTTCGTTGATATTCAGAATGTTGGTCCTATAATAGAATGTTCGACTAATTTAGATGACAGTATAGGGTGTGGTTCCCTATTTTTTTGTTGAGTGGTACAAGAAATCTAGATAAATTTTTCTGTCTTGACTCGGTCAGCCTTGTAGTGTCTCAATAGGTTGTCAAGGAGTATTCCGGGAAAAGAACCAGGTTGGGGTCAGATAGTATCTGATCCCTAGGGACCGGGGTGTGGCTCCTCTGTGACACACCGTGATACCCTAATGGCCTCATGAGACAAGACAAGCTTCTTGTAGGTATTGTGTCCATCCCATCAGAGACATTTTCACTTCGGGAGGGAACATTCCCGGGTCCTCCTTCCTTGGTCAAAGGTTGACTAGCAGTACCTGTACTCCCAGGGGGAAGTAGGATGATCCCGGGTTCAGGTTACTGCCTTCTCCATATTCACCCCCACTCTAACCGAGTATTGATGCTGGTCATCCATTGCTTCTCGTCGGGTCTCATCTGGTGCCAGCAAGCCAAGACATATATCCACCATAATTTGGATCCAAAATAACACAGTCCGGGTACGAGGGTCCCTTAGTCGTCCATCTACGTCCCATCCCACACTAACCACCTCTTCCACCACTTGTTCTTAGGTGCGGATTGGTCGCCACAGGTGCACTCCCGGTAGAAGGGTTCAGCTTGCACGCTTAGGGTCTTCAACAGGGATGGATCCCCATGGGCGAGGATCGTTGCTCCGGGAAGCTCTCGGGCGACGGGCTAGGATAGGCTCAAATAGATCTGTTCCCCGTGGTTGGTTCCGTACTGGATCATTCGAGAAAGGACGCCGGATTAGGTGATCACGACCCTACATGACGATTGCAGCGGGTAGTCAATGGAGGAACAGTCACTCTGCCTTTAATATGTGGTATCGATGGACGAGTCTCGTTGCACGAGGGAAGGTCATCGGGGTTAGGGGCAAGAGATTCCATGTTTTCATGATCGACTATCCAGAGGAGAGGTGATGACACGTTCGGTTTTAGAGGAAGTCCTCGCTCGAGTGTCCAAGCCATGGTCCCTATTGCACCGGGTGGACCATGGGACGACAGCGTGCGGTGTGTCGAGGAGAGAATGAGGTCATCGATGAGGGTGGTGGCGACACCATCACGGTTGGGAGATAGATGGATGCAACTCAAACTCAGAAACGGAAGGAGAAACGGAAACCCTAAAGGCCAAAGTGGGAGGCGGACGGTTGGGGCGAAGGGCTCGAGCTGGGAAGCAGAAATGAGAGGAGAAAGAGAACCCTAAAAAGCCAATATTTGATTTTTTTCGTGGTTATTTAGTTATTATGATTAACAAACCGTGGTTTATTATTTTTTTGAAACAGTTGTAGTATATGTAAACTAGATTTTTTTGATCATATAGATAGTTTATTAATCAGAAAAAGACGATACAAACGCAAGTATTATCGTAAAAAAATAAAGTAATAGCGAAAATAAAAGGCTGGGACAGAAGTCATGACCCGTAAGTACCAGACGCTAACCTTATAACCAGAGACCCGGCTAATCCAAGGACAATCTAGTGGATTACTTCTTTGAATCGCAATTTTGTGAGTAGAACAAAGTTCGTTTTCTGATTCGTTCTGAAATGCTTGAATATCTGATATGTAGCGTTTGAAGGAATAATGGGCATCCAAAGAGAACACTAGAACAAAGGGGAAACAGAATGTCAGATTCACACCGACCTTGGTAGGGCGAGGTGTGCGTCCCCACACACCTCGGTGGTGTCAAATTCTCGATCCAGCGGATGAGGTTGGTGAGCCGAGTTCGCACATGTGGTCGACATGAACAATTGTTGATTCCAATTTCCTTGACTTCGAGCGGGGGTGTCAGGGTCCCAGTCTAATGGATCGGGTGCTCCACAATCCTATCGTCGGGCCATGGGTTGGGACATCGTTGATCTTAGATGATCGTTTGGCAGTTGAGAAGATGTGAAATCTCAGTTGGTCCATACCAGAAAAGTAGGAAACAAGCATGCATCGGAGGTGGCGGAGGAGCGGAAGGGATGGTGGCAGCTTTAGTGGCAAGAGCGGAGGTGACAACGGCTTTGGTGGTAGTGGCTTTGGAGGCAGTGGAGGAGGTGGAAATGACGGTGTTGACAGTAAAGGATGAAGTGGTGGTGATAGATCGTGAGCGATGGTGGATGAGGACGATAGGGGCGCTGGAGGAGGTGGTGGAGCTCGATCGCGTGCGGTTTTAGGATAACGGAACGATTTTGGAAACATAAAGATGGAGGTGGTGAACAGAACAAAGCTCAAAAAAGGAGGTCGCACGCGACGACGAATTGAGATACCATGGGACGGAGGAAGAGAGGGATACCCCACGAAAATTTTATTTATCTCGTTTATTTATTTATTTTTTACTAAAAAGGTGCAGATTTTATTAAGAATAGACGAGCGAGAGACAGTACAAGTCAAAAGTCCCTGGAAGGCTTAGAACACATAACTCTTAGAAAAAATAATTGTCGTAAACGGTGTTGAAATCGCCATATAGGCAGGCAGGAAGAGGGGCGGGGGTTGGAAAACGCAACTAGGAGTATTGTTCAATGTATTACCTAAACGTTGCATCTGAATCTGTGCGAAGCGATCGAACTTGAACTCGACAATTGTATTCGGAGGATATACTTGAATCAAGGTTTCCTCCCAGGAAAAGTTCTTTAAACTCTACTCACTAGTCATTAACCCTATAAAGAAAAAATCTTATAGAATAAAAAAGACTCAATCGATTAGCCTGATCCAAAATAAAGAGAGGGGTCGAGGAGGGTACCACGATAGAGGACATGGAGAAGGACGTGCCGGTGGCGGCTTCAGAAACGACAAGGGTTGCTCAGGAAAGATGATCCGATACAGGGAAGTTGAGGGGCACCGAGGCGCGCGAGATCGATTGATGTCGAGGTGAGCCAGATGGAAACCACCGCAGTTACAAATGGGAGACCAAACATGAGGGGGAGACACGTCGTTGATGGAAAGAAGGAATCAATATCGCAGTGGCTAGAAGCGGCTTATAAAGAGTTCTAGCAGAAGAAAAAAAAACCTAACAAATCTCATAGGAGAAAGCTTAACAGTACTCATAAGGATACTTCCATGTACTTAATTCTGTATATGTAAACTAGATTAGTTGTTAAATTGAAGCGGAATTAGTTGTGTTAAATCAATTAATTTTAGATGTATATATTTTTTAAATTCACTGATACGTATCAACCTTTTGTAAGCTGCTTTTGGGAGGAGACTGACCTCTTGATGTCGGTTTGGATTGACAATTTCTTCGACCCTTAGATGAATTCCATGTTATAAGGGACAAAGGAAAGAGCTGATAGTGGATGCTCTGATAACCTGATCATAGTCAATCAGTTGGTCATCTAATACGAAGGTGGTGAGTCTTTTTGTTTAAATTGCTTTCATAGACTGAAGAACATAAGGTAATTTTGAGATTATCACTTGATACACATCCTTTAGAGGAGTGCGGTTCATAAAGGGTTGCTGATTGGGCTTTTGTTTTGGCGTTACACTTTCTGGTTGGCCTTGGTATTAGTTTTGTCTGGATTCAAGTTGGTTCGAGCTCGGTATTATTACAGGTCTTCCCCCTTGGGTTCTCGTTAGGTGTTGGCCGGCGAGGGGTTACCGATCGCGGTTTCGGAACGCTCAGCTCGAGTCATGCCTTGGATTTTAGGAAGATTGTATGCTGCTGCCGGCTAGGAGGGCTGAGGGTGATCTCTGGGCGGTTCTCCTTGTTGTTGCTCGCTCTGGTTGTCCTTTCGGGTTGCTGGTTGTTTACCCGGTGTTTCTAGGGTTAGCACCCATGTTTTCTGGGTGTTGTTTGTTTTACCCCTTCTTGGGTTCTGAGTTGTATCTTCTTTGGGTTGTATGCCCTATGTTGTATTGTGGTTTTAGTGGTTGTTGTGTCTTGCCCTTACAATTGACTGCGTCCAATTTTGGGCTTTTGGGGTTTGTACACATACCTGTTCTTGTAACTCCTCTTTCGCCTTGTGAGAGGTTTCAATTTAAATTTGTTTTACCGATCAAAAAAAAAAAAGTATCATTCATCGTCTCCCAGAAAAAGCATTATTTTTTAAAATCATATTTATCAAATCTAAGTTAAAGTCATATTAGGGAATAAAAAAATTCACATATTGATTCGGTTAAGAGCATCTATATTCTTTTACTTTGGTTGCGACTGAAAGGGAGAGTTTGAAATAATAAAATAATAATAAAAGAATCTCTTCCTCTTTTATCTCCTCTTTCAGCGTGACTGAAACAAATTCATCATTTGTAGTATAATAGTCTAAAAAATGTGGCTAATGTAAAAACAAGTAACAAAAGATGAGGCTGAATAAGCCGATGGTTGCATGTGGCGGCAAGCTTACCGCTGCGTGTTTCCACCAACACGTTTTAGGTCCCTTTCCGCCGACCTTTTCGCCAGCATTTTCAACCCGTCGACATGTTTCAACCCCTTTCTGCCAACGACTACAGATGATGCTCTATATATTTACGTTTCTTCGGCATAGACACATCATTTAATTGTCGATTTTATTTAGTGACATAGTGATAATCATATTCAATTCCTCAATTGTTTTCTAATTATTTGATTATATGATTCTAGGTAGCAACAGGATGTTATTATACTAAATTTAAGAACTATTGATATGTGCTTGAAATTAGTTGAAACTCATATTTGTGTCTTTTGACCAAATTCAACTGCTATGCATGCAAAGTTCCAAGATTTGTTAGGACTTACTTTTGGCACCATATGCTCAGTCTGTGGTCTAAATCATAACACTGATTAGTTTTCACCTTTTGGACATGTAGCCATGGTAAAAGTTATGTCAGAATCATTCAAAAGTAGCAGTGAAGTACATATATATCAATATATGTATAACATATATAACTTGATGCTCAATTAAGTCGTAACCCATATATTAAATTCCGTAAGTTAGATTTTTCGGGTCAGACCAAAATCTTATAATAAGAATTATAAGTTTGGTTGTCCTTTTAATAGCTTTATCTTTTCTTTTATAGGAAGCTCTTACAGCAGTTCTTACTAGTCTTTATTGTGGGATCAGTTGGTGATAGAGAGAAGTATTGTGTCCGGGGACTTTAATTATGTTCTTAGCTTGGTTGAGAGGAGGAATTGTGTCATCTCTGAACTGAAGTGTAGAGTATTTGGTGATTTTTTTTACAGGCTATGAAGTTGCCGGGCATTAGGACGGAGGGAAGGAAGTTTACCTGATACGGGGGTGGTTCTTTTTTTTTTTGATCAGCAAAGCATATTTAAATTAAACCTCTCTCAAGGAGGAAGAGGAGTACAACGAAGAGAGTCTAGCTACAGACTCTCCAACAAAAAATGACCACAACGGCTACAACCCAGGTAGCATGAATGGGTACACAGACCCAGAAGATGAATGGGTACACAGACCCTGATGATGAACGGGTACGCAGACCCTGAAGATGAATGGGTACGCAGACCCTGAAGATGAATGGGTACGCAGACCCAGATGATGATTGGGTACGCAGACCCTGATGATGAACGGGTACGCAGACCCTGATGATGAACGGGTACGCAGACCCTGAAGATGAACGGGTACGCAGACCCAGAAGATGAAGGGGTACGCAGACCCAGATGATGAATGGGTACGCAAACCCTGAAATGAATGGGTACGCAGACCCTGAAGAGAATGGGTATGCAGACCCGAAAAAGAAAAAAGACGGCTAAAAAAGGAGACTCACACCCAAATATAGCCACCATGAAGCACAAAAAAGGTCTCCATCCCAGATTTGCCAACCATAAAGCGCAGATAAGCTAGCCGTCTTCCAAAGTATCACCAAAGACTTTACCCTAACTTGAGGAGAAAACTGTATCTCATCGGTACCCAAACTCAGCGAGTTGAAAGATACCGACATGCCGACGACCAACATCGCATAACGGCAGAGATAAAACAGAGTAAAAAAAACACTGTAACTCAAAACCTGTAAGAAGGACTTCTCGATTTCCAGGCCTAAAGACCTAGTACAACCCGTCAAAGGCCAACACCTAAAAAATGACGGGCCCCGCAAGCGAGGCAGGGGTACAAAGGAAATCGAAAAGAGCAAAAATCTAAGGAAGAGCAGAATTCCAACAAGCTACAGATAAGGCCAAAGGAGAGACAAGAACCATACCATCCACGACGAAGAGTGACAAGGCCAGAAGTACTACGAATCCGAACTCGGAAACGCATCCCACGATGAAACTGGACGAAGACACCCAAAAGTCACCAAGATCTGGTTCGGAAAACAGCCAAGCAACACACACCCGGAAAGAACGAACTGACTGCGAACGGCGAGTCCCACCAGTAAGCCTAAGCGAGTCTCCAGTCCACGACGATCGACACCCGGAGATGAAGAAACGCATCCCACGACCAGACCTGAAAAAAGACGCCAGGTAATCGAGCAAACCAACAAAAGTGCCTGGATCAGAGCCACAACAAGCCACTTCCAAGAGGATGAGGAAGCGCATCCCACGACCAACTCTGAAAAAGCACCTCCGAAGCAACGGTCGAGCCACAACCACACCACCAGCCTCAAAGAATCTCCAAAACCACGACGAGCCCAGGAAGAAACGGTCTATCCCCCCCCCCCCCCCCCACATCACTCCAAGGGAGAAACATCGGAATCAGAAAACCCGGAGGCCAACACCTAAGCCGGTCCGACATCCTTGTAACTGCTAGGGAGCCGAATAAATCTGACAAGCAGCCCCGACAAGAAGGGGGGGAATCCGAAAGAAGGGAAAGAGCAAGCCTGAAATGAGATTCAACAGATCCGACCCGCTCCAAAACCCACCCGGACCCGGTAACCAGATCAAGGCCGGACCGGGTTGACCCATGGCAATTCGGACCGGGTTGACCCAGATTCAAATTGAACCTGTTAGAATCTGATCCAGGTCAAACCGGGTTGGACCTGGTCAAGATCCAACCTGGTCCAACCAAAAGGCAGCCCGAACAACAGGCCCAAAAGCCCGGCCCCAACCCGATAGAGCCCACAAGGCCCAACCCTAACTACATACCTGGACATCCGCTTCCTTCCAAGCAGTCGCCACGACACCGGATCTCTGCCTGCGTTGCCAGACGGAGCAGCAGCACCACCACACGAGGCTGGACCGAGCTGCACTAAACCGACAGCCTGAAGCGCAACCCAGATCTGCACAAGCCATCGCCGGAGCTGCTCCCGAAGCCACCGTGTGTCACAACCCGAAGTCACCACGAGCCACCTTCTCCGGTAAGACCGAGACCTCGTCGACGATCCTGAGTAGGAACAACACACTTGACCGAGCAACCTGCGATGAAGCACGACCCACCGCAAGCCTCGAAGCAATACGGCTCAGAACAGAGCACCACGAGCCGGAGCAGAGCAGGTCGTCACCGGCTGAGTTTGCCGGAGCAGCAACCAGGCAGACCAAGCTCCAAGCCTCGACCACGAGAACGGCGGCGACCTAGCAGCACAGCACCGACGACGAGAACGACGGCAGCCAACCCAGAAGAAGCACGAGGTTGGAGAGGAACTCCAACAGATCTGGCGCGCGTGAAACGGAGAACCACGCCGGCACCGAGTAGTCCGTCCAAACCAGGAGCAGATTCACGTCGGCAAGACGAGCACGAACGGAGAGGGTTTGGATTAGGGGGAGAGAGGCACCTCGCCGGCAACAGCCACTACCGAGGTGGCTGTGACCGGTGCCGGCGAGGGAAGGGGGCGGCGGCTGAAGGAGTCGGGCTTAGAACTAGGGTTTGCACAGAAACCAAGTTAGAGCCTTTTTTGGTATAGATGGATTATTTTATTTTTTGATGATGGACAAGTGTAAAGGTAGGAATTCCGGGGGTGGTTCTAAGGCATCCTATTTGAACAAATTTATATTATCTACTGAGGATATATTAACGTTCGGATCATTGGTGCAGAAATTTGTATTGATTACTTTCAGATCATTGTCTATTGTGTTGTTTTCTGATTCAGTTGATTGGGGACTCAAACCCTTGCGCTTCTTGAATGTTTGAGTTGATTATAAGTATTTGAAACGATTCAGTCAGTTACATCTTGTGGTTCAAGTTAAAATGTCTGAGACTTGATCTTCAAGTGGGGAACAGAAAAGTGTTTGGCAAAACAGATAAAAAAAGTTGAGCTCTTGATTGGCGACATTGATCAGCTTGATTTTGTGTTGGACGAGAGGGAACTCTCAAATGATGAATGTATAAAGCGGTCTTTGCTGAGGGTTGAATTGATTTTGAAGCAACGTATTTTAGCTCGAATATGGAGCGAGAAGGCTCGGGCTAATTGGTATAAGGACAATGATGTTTTCTCCCGTTTTAATCATTGTATTGCTAACCTCCGTGCTGCTGGGAACAGGTTTACTCGGATAAGGGTGAGGGATCAGATTTTGGTGGACCCGTGGATATTAAAGCTCACGCTGCTGAACATTTTAAGAGTCGTTTTTCACGCCCTCAAAGAGACCGTTTGCTTTTGCCCAATCTTCCTTTGAACTATTTATCAGGTTCCCAAGTAGCGTTCTTGGAGGAGCCTTTTTCAGTTTCGGATGTGAGTGCTATTATTTATGATTGTGGCTCAGACAAGGCTCCTAATCCGAATGGTTTCTCAATATTATTCTACATGGAATGTTATCCCATCATTTAGGGTGGCGTGTTGAGGTTTCTGCCATGCTTACATGCCTTTGGTACTGTTGGTAAAGGCCTAAACTCTATGTTCATCACTCTTATTCCTAAAGTTTGCAATCCATAATTGATGGAGAAAGTTAGACCGATTAATCTGATTTAAGGTCCTTATAAAATCTTATCCAAGGTTTTGGCAAACTGGTTGAGGAATGTTCTGAATGACATAACCAGAGATTTTTAGAATGATTTTGTGGTTGGGCTCCAATTGGTGGATGGTGTATTGATAGCTTCAGAGGTTTTGGATTTAATTAAAAAGTCAAATAGGGAGTCGGTTTTACTAAAATTGGACTTTGAAAAAGCATATGACAAAGTCCAATGGGATTACGTTGATGATGTTATGGGGTTTGGGGTTCGCTGGAGGATGTGGAAGGGTTCCTGTTTCCGACCCCATGTCGTTGTTTTGGTGAATGGTTCTCCCAGTCCAGATTTTGCTAATCTTAATAGCCTAAGGCAAGGGTGTCATCGTTCTTCGTTAATCTTTCTCATTGTGGCCGAGGGGTTACACCTAGTTCTTGAAGAGAGGTTGCGTTGTGGTGATTTTGCAACGGTGCAGGTGGGTGTAGAGAGGCCGGTTGTCTCCCATCTCCAATTCGTAAACGACACCTTACTTTTTGTTAAAGGTGAGGAGGAGGGGTTGTTGAATTTTAAGAATACTTCGGTTTTCTTTCAATGGAACTCGGGTTTACAGATCAATTTTGAGAAGTCCAAAGTGGTATTTCTTAATCCTAAGAATCTAACTAGTGAATTTGTCACGGAGGTATTAGGTTGTTTGACCGGTTCTTTACCAATGAAGTACCCTAGGTTTCATTCTCGGTGCAAACCTCAGACGTCACTCTTTTTGGTTTCCCGTTGTTGATCGGTTTAATTCCTCCTTGGCATTGTGTAAGACTAAGGACTTGTCCTTAGTTAGACGATTAGTTCTTATAAATTTCACTCTTTCGGCTTTGTCAGTTTTCTTTATGTCATTGTTCAGGGCCCCTAGAGGAGTAATTAAATCCTTGGAAGCGTGGAAGAGGATATTTTTGTGGCATAATATGATTTGTACTCGTGTTTCATCCTCCAAAGTTAGGCGGTCCTCGGTTTACAAGCCCAAATTAGAGGGCAGTTTAGGCATGTGTGATTTAGAGACTGTGAATCGTAGTCTTTTAGCCAAGTGGTTTTGGAGGTTTGCAGTGGAACGTGATTCTTTCTAGAAACATTACCTATGTGCCAAGTTTGGTTGGAGAACTTCGGAGTGGGACTTGATGGCTTCGGACATACCCGTTCTTCCTTCTTATTTGGTCACATCATGGCATTGGCTGGTAACTCTCAATTCATACATATTTTTGGGGATCAAAGCCTTCAGTGGAAACTGGGTTGTGGGGATCTCATTCTTTTTTGGGAGGACGCTTGAATGAGATATTTTTCTTTTCGTTATTGTTTCCCCAGTTTATATGCTTTGTCTAAGGGGAAGAGGCTTCAAGTATGGGAGGTTTGGAAGGATGGGATCCGGGAACCAGACTTCAGGATAGGCTTTTACTGTGATCGGAACATGTGGAGTCTCGTGCTTTGGTTTCTTTACTTAGTGATATTCACATCCGGTCGGGCACTTCGGATTCATTGGTTTGGTCTCACCACCGCCACGAGAAGGGTTTCTTCTCCGCTTCCTCGTTCTTATTATTATCAGGTCGTTCTTCTGCCCCGACTGCTTGGGACAATATTTTGTGGATAGGGCTCCTCGCGCCGAAGTACAGTACTTTAGTGTGGTTGATGTATGGTTCATGATTTCGTTCCTACCGAAACCTTTTTGGAGAGTAGAGGTGTTCGTATTTCACTAAACGACATGTTCTGCTCCTTTTTAAAATTGGTCTTTGAGGACTCTCCTCACCTCTTATTACATTGTGATTATGCTTGTTCATAATGGTCTTTTGTTTGTCGTCGATGACATACTATATGAGTAATTCTGAGTGATCTGGTCTCTCTGTTGACTATTTGGAAGGGGATGGGTACGATGGTGTGGTGGAGGGTTTGGGTTAAGGAGGGATATTTGACCCTGTGGCGTCTTTGGTTGTAACTGAATGGAGTTGTTTATAGGGGTCAGGTGGAGCGTATTGATGTAGTGTTGGCTAGATTGCAAGTTCATTCTTTCAGCATTTGTAAGATAGTGGGTGATCTTGAGGATGATAGTTATTTTTCTAGTTGGGTCAGTTCCCCGAAGGCTTTCTTTTGTATTCAGAGATCCCAGCGGGGTTAACCGAGTCGGGGCAAGCATATTTTTTTTCTTGTGGAGGATTGCCTTATGGTTGATATGACTTATATGTTTCTTTATGGTTTTTATCGGGTTGTTTTTTGTGTTCCTTTAATTCTTTTTTTGGATGTATCTTCAGTCTATGGCGTTCATATTGAATTTTCCTTTTCTGAACTTTTGTATTCTCTCTTTATAAAAAAAATGGTCAAAAACCTCACACGCAAAAGTATAATATCTGAGAAGAATGAATTGGTGGAGGTGGGGATTGGGCCAGACTCTGATCCTATTAGAGATGACATTGTGGATGTTTCTCCGACAATCAATGGTTCATATCAAGGTTCTTATGTGTTCTGACGGGCTGTCTTGCAGACCTCTCTTGACTTTCAGAATTCACCACCATATTCACTACGATCAGATGATCCACAGAGAAAGGAAGCCCGATCGAAAAGACGTCTATCATTCTCATCCCATATTATTCGGATGTCATCGAATTGACCCCAAACTTAAGTATAACTCTAATATCTTTATGCACGAGTTTGTTTAGTATAACATAAGACTTTGCAACCTGTGTCTGTGACTGGTGGCTTTGGTACTAGCTCCACCTACGCACCTTAGGGACTTATAAATATTTTAGGATCCAGAATGTTGAAATATAAGTCTCACATAGAAAGTGTATGGACAAATTGAACACTTGATAAGCATATTAATGTCTCCACCCATCAGTTCGAGCTTTTGGGTTGGATTGGGCTTTAACATGGTATCAGAGCTGGTTCGGCCTATGACCCGTTTGTCACCTCCACCCTGTGGTCTCCGGTCCATATGCAGATGTTCAGTCATGCTATGGCCCACGTGTAGATGTTCAGTCCTACACGTGAGGGGGAGTGTTGAAATATAAGTCTCACATAGAAAGTGTATGGACAAATTGAACACTTGATAAGCATATTAATGCCTCCACCCATCAGTTCGAGCTTTTGGGTTGGATTGGGCTTTAACACAGAAAGTCCCGTCCCTCCCCCGACCCCTGTGCCATGGAGAGAAATCCAACCGGAGAAGAGAAGGGAGGAGGGGGTAGTCGTTCGTCGCCGTTGTCTCTCGCCTTCCATTTTCCTTCACAGTACCGATTGATCTCCACTCTTTTCTGTCTAGGTCGTCTCCCCCCTCTGGTGGATTAGGTGGTGCCACTCCCGTGCCCGATCTGAGAGCAACGACAATATCCCCTTCATCGACATCATCACTCCAACATGTATTCAATACTGTAGTATCTAATAACCCAAACTCTAACCGCACGTCGAAGTACAACAAGGCGCAACTTGAAATCCACCTAAGAAGTCCACATTTACGACCGCCGCTCTAAACCCTAAAAGAAAAGAAAGTAACAGAACAATCAATTCGACATGACAGGAGTGAGGTGATTGATTTGCGAGACTAAAAAACTTAGAAATGTATTAAAAAAATTACACTTGAGAATATTTGATTAAGAAATATACATAATTAATTAAGGACGGTTGGGTGAGATTGTCCCAACCGAAATGTTATTGGGTTTATGCAAGACTCCAAGAAATAGAGTATTGGGGTAAAGGTTAGGGGACATAGTAAAGCCAAGTTGATGGCCTTTGATGCATTCTTTGTTCCTTTCTCTTTGGAACTTAATTTACTTATAATTTCCATGCTACTTTTCGTGGTCCATCTCGATGTCTCTTTCAATACTAAAATGTGCACATGCTTACCCTTATTTCTCGTTAGATAAAGCTACACAACATCACTTGTTTGTTCTGGATTTTTGCTGTTTAGTTACGTAGTATGCAATTATGCATGTAATTATATGTGCCAAGACAATGTACTATTATAGAAGATAGACTATGTTCTTCGTTCTTTGTTTTCTTATTTGATTTGTGCATAGACATAAGGACATTAAATCTTTGGAAATCATGTCGGTCCGATCTTCGTATATCTGGCTGGTTGCTAAATACATGGAGAAGAAGAAAATTGGAGGATAAATGTAATACGAGATTGGATTTTACCTTGTTGTTTCTTTGATATTGTCCTGATCCGATCCATGATTCTATTAGTTTTGGTTGTCACTGTATATGTATGTATATTAAGAACAGCTCCAAATATCAATCATATACTTTTGTAGTTTCAAATATCTGCATCCGCTATAACTCCATCGAATTTGGACGTTATTTTTTCATTTACTAACCGTTGGTTTTTTCCAAATCGGAAAGCATAGGGATAGTTTTTACAAAATCGTCAAGGACATTGTTGATAATTAATTCACGTCTAAATTTTGACAAAACTATAGCAAAAAATAGTTTACAATTAGTTTGTGTAAATATCAGATATTTTATAGATAGTTGGGATAATTCCACCTCAGTATTTTAAATCTTTTATTTTTCATTTAAAGTACCATAAATCTTTTTTGTGTCACCTCAGTACTCTAAACTGTTATTAATTTTCTTTTAGTACCCACCGTTAACTTTACCCTAAATTTGGTTGTTTGTGAGGAGTATTATGGTCATTTAACCTGTTTTGAATGAAAAATTGGATGTAAAGTTAACTGTAGGTACTAAAAGAGAATTAATGAAAGTTTAGGATATTGATGTGACAAAAAAAAAATTAGAGTACTCTAAATGAATTAATAAGAATTTAGGGTACTAAGATGACAAAAAAAATTAAAGTACTCTAAATGAAATATGATAGATTTAAAATACTGAGATGACCCTCAAATAGTTTTATACAAAAGAAAAGGTCAATCAGAATTTAGAGCTACAATAACAAGTAGCATAGGATTAGTAGGTAGGTTATATAGCTTTGGTTGTTAAATTAGTTGTCAATGATTAGTGTATAATTTATGCAAATTACTAGCCTGATTATTAATACTGAGAATTTAACAACCAATGCCATCATAAAATAGAAAATGCAGTATTCCAAATTATACTTTACATCAGTTAAAAGTTGGTGTTGAAATGGGGAGGAGTTATGTTTACTATCCTGTGCTATATTTACAATTTATTGTCATAAATTTTAAATAATTTACTATCCTTAGTTTTAAAATTTATCAATTTGTTACCTTGAACTTTAAGTGTGGCAATTTACTAACCTATATTTTGAGCTTCTCATTAAGTTGTATACAATTTGTCAAATTTATGGATCCGCAAATATGTAATGCTGAAATTACGCTTTTGTATGAGGTGTATGAGCACGAAAAACCCTAAGTTTAAGTGTGTCGATTTACTACCATGTAATTTTGGATTTTCATACTTCCGAAACCCTAAATTTATGGGTTTTTATACAACTTACAATATATTGCAACAAGTACAAAATATAGCACATCAAACTGGCGTACTTGAAAGTTAAGGGTAGTAAATTGAAATATTTAAAAGATGAGATACTAGATTGACACGCTTCAAAATTTAGAGTAGTAAGCTGCCTTTTCTATGTTACGATGGATTATGATTCATCCAAATAATTGGTCTGATTATTAACCATATTTTGTTTGTTGGTCGAGAAACTCGACACAATCTGATTATTATGAATCAACATAACCCCTCTTTCATCTGCATGTGTTCTTAGAATGAAAAAATCATTTAAACAATTGGATGTGTCAACATAGTTTAAATTCGAAATTGAAACTAGTCTTGCTGTGACTGTAATCTGTAGTTGTAGGAGAGGTAGTCCCATGTGGGGTTTTACTCTCCCAATGAATTGTTTGTTGCTTGCAATGGACACAAAAACCATAGACAAATGTGTTATTGTTGTGCACATTTACCAATCATAATATTATATGTTACAAACATTATACATTGTGTTTGGTTTCCACTTGCTACTTGCTAGTGCTATTGCTTGACTATATAGAAAACAATTATATGTCCTAAAAGTGTTTTAACAACTTTTTGAATTAAGGAATATATTTTATATCAAGTCAATGGATGACTCATTTTAATGATACGAGATTAGGCTATCTTTAAACTACTTGCTACTCATTACAATATTTGACCATTTTTACAAGTTTTTTTGTTGTTGCAATATGTTTTGTGAATGTTGTCTAGACATGAAAATAATTTGATGAGATGTTGGGATTTTCGTATTTGTTTCTTATTGGTAATTTTAATTTTAGTACACACAAACATATGTTTTTATTCTTTTATTTACCCCTTGTTTATTAAGACAAATTTAGTTGATCAAAAGGATTGTTATCTTAAAAAATCTAATATATAAATTTTTAGTTCATTTACATCAAAAAATATCTTTAAAAAAACTCCAGCCTTAAAATACGTTCCCATTTTGGATATCATCCCCATGGGTGAAATTTACATTATATATTGTGTGTTTTATATATACTTTTGATCATGGTTCAATATATCGTGTATAATCAGTTGAATCATTTTTAAGTTTGAGACTACAGCATGCAACCTCTGTATATAAGACTACAGCATGCAACCTCTGTATATAGGTAGGTATATCGATCCTCAGAAGGCAGGAACACATATTAAGACTTACTTGACTTTGTAGGTTTTTATGAATCTAAGAGCATCCACATCAATAAGGGGCTGAACCCTGAAGTAGAACCCTTTGTTTACTGGGCAGGGTTCTGCCCCCGTAAATTTAGTGTGCTGCATATCAGAGGGGCAAGTATGGAGGCATGATTTTCAGAAATGCTAACTGTGTTATTAATTAAGTTTTTAACTGAATCTGTTAACGTTACTTTTAAATCAACAACTACTAAATAAAATAGAAATAAATTTAATAAATAGAAATAAAAGTTCATTAATAAAATAAAAAATTAAAAAATATTAATTAAATAAAAAAAATACATAATTCAAATTGACAATTCATTTGGTAGATATAAACTTCTGCATTGATGAATTCTTTAATGACCGTTATATATTTTTTTTGAAACACTGACAGTTACTGTTCCTGATAATAACGTTTGAGCCTCGTCATTGGATGTTTTTTATCGCAACAAAAAAAATGGTTTTTAAAATAAAAAGCTGATTTTTAAATTTAAAAACTGATTTTTAAAATTTAAAACTAATTTTTTAAATTAAAAACATATATTTTTTTGTTTATATATTTATTAAAACCTAATTATTAAATATATATTTATATATATATATATATAAATCAGATAATTAACAAAAATATATATTCATTTGATTTTTTTTGGCTTGGACAGGTGGCGCGCTGCCAGTAGACAGTAGAGAGGCAGAGGGGCAGCGAGGCAAGGGGCTGAATTTGGCCTCGCGCCCCTGCCCCTCGAACCCTCACCCCATGCCTTCTGCCCCGCGCCCCTCACTCCCCCCTCTCCACATCAAGCGCACCCCAAACCCCAAACCCTTTCCCCTTATACTCCCGCCCCTGCCTCACCCAAACGCCCCCTTGATGTGGATGCTCTAACTGAACACATAATTGTTGAGCAAACATCACTTGAACATCTGAGGTCTCTACTTTGTTTCCCTACGATGTCAAGACAAGGATCGGAATGATATATAGTCGTTGATGGGATTGTTATGATTGTCTCCTCCTCTACGATCGGGGAGAAAACAACCAAATGGCTCGTCGTTTGAGAGGGACGTGACGCGAGGGAAGGGAACACGAGCGAGGGAATCAGCACCACCACCTTTGAAGGAGGAAGTAGGGAAGAGGGAGTGGAAAACACGGGAGAGGGGGATGCGCCGATATGAGTCGATAGCGAAAAAGCCCTTTCGACACCGGAATCCCAGTCTTTAGACACACGACACAAGAGACTAACTTACAGATCACAGTTTTCGAGAGAGAGAGAGGGGGAGGTAAGGATGAAACTTGGCAGAAGGATGGGGAGGGAGACACTATCGACGAAGACGGTAACTAAGGTTTTAGAGAACATTTTTTCGATCAACCGTTTTTTTCTTCTAAATAACATTGTATATAGTATGTGTTAGTTATATATGTAAGATTGTTATTTTGGAACTATACTAGTAAGTGATATATTACTAAAAGTTCCCTGAGGCCCTAACTATAGAGTGGGCACACCAAAAAATACATAAAATAATTACATTAGAAAATAAATACTAAAATGTTTGAAAAACGTGGGACACAACGAAAAGAAAAATATATGCTCATGTACCTAAATGCATCAGGGGGTGTCGGAGGAGGGTACTACGATAGTGGTCAAAGCAACTGGTACAACTACGTCCGACGGTGAGCTAGGGCAGAGCATGCATATTTTCAGAAAAGCGTCTTTATGGCGGACTAAGTAATCCCCCGAGTATCCAATGTGCGTCGTCCTCTCTCGGAGGATAGAAATGACTCCTAAAACACGGGAATGCTGGCTCCTGAGAGGGTAGAGGAGTACTGTCACAGTATTTAGTGGAACCTCTGTCACGCCCCAAATCCGGTTCTTGCCCGGACTCGAGGCATGACTAGTAATAAATGAATTAAAAGGCAATAATTCAACATTTAGTTCCTGAAAAACTCCAATAGAACTCAAGTCCACAAAATTCAGTTTAAAACACAAATAACCCTCCAGGGGTGTAATAATAATCCTCCACAAGGTTTGTTCAAAACAGAAAAGTAATAAGAACGAAGTCTCTACAAAGCACCCACACCGAGAAGCTCCCGAACTTTTACTCCTCAATCAAGCCTGTAAACACAACAGTAAACTCATAGGGGTGAGCTTGCGCTCAGTAGGGAAAACACATAACAAGGTGGACCTTAAACTCAATAAAGTCAGCAGCAAGTCAACAAGATAGATTTTAACAAACACGAGTAATAGGTAACCAAACCAATGCCGTGGCACATGAAGTCTCCACCCTCCGATCCACACATGATGTGTCTTCTCGGATTTTCCCTCAAATCCAGAGGAGACGCATAACATTGAGGCGACCGGAAACAACCCTTCGGGGCGCTTATCATCGGGATTCTAAGAAACGTCTCCGAAGGATTTTATGTCCTCGGGAACCAAGGTATTACTCCCATAGGAAGCATACACTTGGGCAATTCAATAATAATCAGTTAATAATTGAATAACACACTCAAACCGAAACGCGAAACAATCCAATCCCAACAACCATCAATTCATTGTCACCCATAACTCACACATCACCAATTCACCACAACACACAGTACACGAATCACATAACCACAGCACATCAATCACACAATCACAACTTACCGCTCACTTACCAGTCTCGAACCACCGGGGCATCGATCACCTGATTGCACCGCTCGGTACAACCAGTCATACTCGATGCTCCAAGAAACCACTTAAGGAAATACAAGCAATCATTCAAATACAATCAACAATCAAGCGGGAGTTTAATCAACCAATCGTAAAAACCTTTAATCGAGCATTCACATATGCAATTCTACTAGTTCCAATGGACTCTTTAGCCTATCCACTAAGCAACCAAACAACCAAGCATGTGATCCTAACACGCAACTAATCCGAGGGATTTGCCAAGGCTCCTCTACCAGACAAACAATTCCCAAGTATTGAAAGCGAATTACACTAGTGATTGACATCCTATTCATTCACCACTAGACACTTCCGGTTATTAGTAATTGAAAGACAGTTATTCTAGTTATTCGCATCCTATAGGCATTTCTAGGACCTTTCCAATTTTATTAGCCTAACATGCATACTAAGCATCATAAACGAGGAGTTAAGGTGTTCCCTACCTCGAGGTCTTCCTCTCAACACTCTGATGATAAGCCCGGTGGTCACCACTCCGTTCTTCACTCGGGTCCCGACGTGATAATTGCTCATCTAACTCGTGTCCACGTTCTTCCTTCTTTCCTAGCTTGGTTCCAAGGTTTTGAACCACCAAAAGACCACAAATTAGTTTCCTCAACAAAGTGTTCTTCTCCTCAAAACACACAACAATGTTCAGAAATGGATCAAGGTTTGAAGCGGAAGTGTGGGAATCAAATTGAGCTAAAAGGAAGGGTTTTTTGGGCTCTGGGGATCTGATCCGGAATGCCATACGGACCGTGTGGCTAGCCGTGCCGGAATATGGCACGGACCATGTCACAGGCCGGCCCGAAATCCAGCGCGGAACGCGTCACAGACCGGCCCGGAGAGCGACACGGACCGTGTCAGGTACCGTGCCGGACTCCCGTCCGTTCCGTGCCGTGTGCCGTGCCGGTACCAGGCCCGTTCCGTGCGGCATGCCGTGCCGGCACCTAGCCCGGTCCGGGTCAGCTTCCGTATCAGACCTGACCAGCTCCTTCCCCTTTCTTCCCCAACTCGAATTTCACGAAAATCTCAACACAAACTCCATTTCTAAACTCCCTTAGCTCCAAAATATTCAACCAAAGATACCCAGCAGCTACACCCTCAATGGGTTCATCAAACTTCAACCAAAAACACAATCCAACAACCTACTTCACACTACTTCTTCTCCAAGCAACAATCAAATAAGCAAGTTCTTCAACTTTTAAACCAAGACCCACAAAACCCAAAGATTGGAAGTGGAAGAAATGGAGAGTTGAGAGCATCTTTACCTCTAGGTAGTTGAGATGGAGAAGATGAAGTGAAAATGAAGGCAAAAGGACCAAGAACAAACTCCAAAATTCAAGCTTTCTTCTCTATCTTCTTCCTCAAGAAAGTGAGCTCCTCCTCTCCTCTCTCCTTGTGATTTTCGGCTGCAACAATAGGAAAATAGGCTGAATTGTTGCTCCCTTTCCTTTAAATGACCTAAAATGTCAATTTACACAAAAGCCTTTAAGGTCTTATCCCTTTAAAGGTAACTTAGGAGGGTATGAGAGTCATTTGAATCCCTCACTTCCATCCTCCAAGCCAAGCATGAAAAGTGTCATGTGAGGTCACTCCTACTTAATAAATTTCCAGCTTTCCAAGATTTATCGAAGAAACAACCGATGGCTTTGAAGTTTGACCGATGGTTGACTTTAACAATATTACAGTCAAACTGAAGGAAACGACCCAACTAAGCTAACCGTGGTAATGGCTAAGCTTTTTGGGCCCCGAAAAGGTCCCAAATGACTTTCCGAGTCATCGGTTGACTTTTCCGGTCGAAAGTCAAACTTAGCTAGGATTCACCGGTTCTACCGGGATCGACCGGGGGCGGGTCTTACAATCTACCCCCCTTAAAAGAATTTCGTCCTCGAAATTTAAAGACAATAGCGTACCTCAGAGGTTGAACAGGTGGGGATACTTCTCGCGGATCTCCTCCTCACGCTCCCACGTGGATCCAGATCCTTGGTGACCCCAATGTACCAAGACCAACGGAATCTTCTTGTTCCGCAGGACCTTCTCCTTTGTACCCAAGATCTCGACGGGCTGCTCCTCAAAGGTGACATCATCTGCTACCTCGATGTCTGACCACTCGATGATGTGCGACGGGTCTGCCATGTACTTCCGCAGTTGGGAACCCATAAGGCGATGACACCTACAAATCCCTCACTGGTCATGGTCGTACTCATTTATTGAGGAGAATGAGCTTACCGCCCCCACCACTGTGTGTGACGCCCCATCAGAATGCGTAGAGCCCTCAGATCCAGTGTCCAGAAAATCCCACATCGGGCGCTTCTTACGTCCCGAAAGAGATCCTGTAATTGACCATGCAAGACCATCCAGTCTCTCCCCCGCCCGTTCCTATGGATAAGTTTGGGACTGGCCTTTGGGAAGCACTAGGGTCCACATAACGCCTCTTCCTCTCAATGGACCACTACTTTTCATCCATGGGTGAGGTTCGTGACGAAAGATGCCCTCACTTGTGAGAAAGAAGTTGGATATGAGTTCTCACTCGTGACAAGAGATGTCCTAACCTGACGTGATGGCCTCACCGTCCCTTCTACCATCTTGCCCTTCTCTTTGCGGTCTACCGGTCCCGATTGAGGGACCGACCAAAAGTCTATTTCATTCCATCGTTGTATGGTACCCCTTAACAATAAGAGACGAGATATCTCCCTCCCCCCTTATTGGTGGCGGTTCTTCCCTGGAATCTCACGTCCATGACATGCAAGGCCCTTGTCAAAACAATGGTCTATCGGGGCTCTCATCGATACACCTTGTCCCTTTACCATTTGGGCGCACTAGAGACATATGACTTATGAAACTGCAGTTGAAGTAGTAGTTCGGTAAATACTAATATGACAATTGAAGTAAAGAACATACCTATGATTCTGAGAGGCAAAAACACAATTGAGGTTGCAATGGAAGCTGAGAATCCAAATGGACTTGAATCCGTATAAAATCACCCCCAACTGATCATGTCGTTTGCGTCATCGTCCACTGCCAAACACGTGCCCAACTATCCATCAAGACAGAACCCGACCCCTATGTTCCATGCACTTGTTGTGAGGTTTGTGATATGAACCCACACCGAGAAGAATGGGTGGGCACGGTCGATTAGCCAGAACCAACCACCCCTCTGACCACCAAAACTGATAGAGTCGGTGAGGTAGAGTGCCCCACTAGAGTCGACACCGAAAACCAGCTAAACCCCCAGAAACCGACCGGGTTAAATTTTCCCCAGTTCCAATTTTTAAACGACCCAATATTAATTAGATGGGTTTTATTGTTTGGGCCCAAATTAAGGCCCGATTTCAACAAAAACACAGCGTTCAGTCCGTCGGCGTCCTATCCTTCATTATGCTTAGTGGGTTAATCCAATTCCCTATCCGCTCCTGGACCATCCCTCCAAGTGACCTCGATCAAACTTTATCCCCATAGTCGTCTACTCATAACCGGTGTATTCCTCTGATTCCAAGTATCCCCTGAACCCATTGGGATAGGCAGTGGATCCTCCATAATCGTCCAACGATCCAACTTTATCCTTTAGGCATTGTTTTCCTAAAGGGAGGGCGATCCATCAACCACCAGACGAACTCCAAAATCTTTCTCCCTCACTGACTGTGGAGTCCTCTCCTGACCCTCTCCACGCCATACATGTCACCCTGCAACCCTCGCGATCTCATTCGTCGATGACATCACAAAACTAGGTCGAGCCTACACTACCAGCGGCGCCAAAGCCAACCGTGTCCCTCTCAGACGGGGTTGCACCCCCGTCGCGCGCTAGATCAAAGCCCCCGAATGCATGCTCGTGAGGTGGCCCTCCATGGTCACCCATTCTCCCTTGACAAGAGAATTCGGCGGAGAGGCAATCCTCACTGTAAAAATCGTACCTACCTCACTCGATACGAATGAAAGAATTGAAGTAGGCATAGAGATTACACTTTCGAAACTTGAAACCGTCGACGATATCGTTAAAAAAGAAGAAGAGAAGACTACTTCTATAAACCCTAGCTTTTACGGCGAAGTAAGAAGAGACGAGATACTACTTGGAATCACTTTTACATATGTATTATTTCGTTTGCTATACAATTTTAAGTACAAATGTGACTTTTTTTATTATAATAATTAAAAATAAATAAGATATAAATTATGGCTTTTTTTACCAGAAAAAGGGTAAAGCAACCTTTTGAGTCATGATTCCCATGCTATAAAAAAAGTTTTTCTTCACCTTCTCAAGACTTAACACAAATATTAGTTACCAAAACTAATAGTTTCAAACTATTGTGGTCACCATTTTCACGTCATTTCTAACAAACCCAATAAATTAATCAATTAATTGTATATATAAATGTATTAACTTCAACTTGGGAGTTTCAAGGGCACACCAACTCCCGAGGTAATTTTTCTCTCTTCCCTAAAAAATAATAATTCCACGATATAATAGTAATATAAGATGAGTAGCTTAGACTCTATGACCAAACACCGAATTAACGAAAACCAAAATATAATATTAATTAAAAGAATAAGAATATATTGTATAGATAAATAATTTAAAAAACGTTTTCGTTCTCTACGCTCTGTAGAGAAATTAGAATCCAATGGATGGATGTCGTTTCTGGTCGGATTCATATAGTCCCATTCGTTCA
The DNA here is from genome assembly GCA_963921825.1 of Erodium maritimum. Classification (NCBI taxonomy): domain Eukaryota; kingdom Viridiplantae; phylum Streptophyta; class Magnoliopsida; order Geraniales; family Geraniaceae; genus Erodium; species Erodium maritimum. The sequence continues at coordinate 66,550,599 of OY997594.1, read as the reverse complement.
TTTCGTTCTCCTATCTTCTTCCCGTATGGGAATTAGGGTTTTTTTCTTTCTTTTTCAATTTGTTTATTTTGAGATCTGAATATGTGTGAGAGAGAATCAATTGCTCGGAAGGAAATTCCGGGTACATGGCTCCAAAAGGAGCTGGACTCTACAATACTGTCCTGTAGATAACTAAATCATGTTTTTTTGTGATATAGTTGAGTACCTATTGACTTGTTCAATAAATAAAATACATATGTTAGTAAAGTTTGGAAATTTTATCTACGGATGTGGCATTCGTTGAAACAGTGGTAACTTTATCCACAGATATAATAACCGAGTCCCTAGTATTTATATATGTGGATAAAGTGATGACTTGTCCACAGATATAATAACATTCCTGGGTGAGGTTTATATCTTCACCAACAGATATCATCCGGAGGGGGAAGGAGTTTATTTTTCACTAACGGATAACTTCTGTGGGTAAGGTGTAATATTTCACCAACAGATACCATCCGTGGATAAAGTGTAGTACTTCACCAACGGATACCATTCGTTGGTGAATTGTAGTTCTTCACCAACAGGATAATATTGTTGGGCATGTTCAGTTCTTCACCAACGGATGTCATCCATGGCTAAAGGGTCAAAATAATGGTCTACGCGACCAGGCTGACGGATGCATCCGTCAACTAATTTCTAATAGACGAAATTTGATATTACTAGCCTCAGAATATGCGAATAATTTTTAATAGACGAGCGATGATGCCGACACATCTTTGCACCGAAAATGCCACGAGTCATCGAGTTTTATGGACTTTTAACCTTGATTCTAACTCATTCTGGTCTATTTTATAGGTATTTTGTGTTTTTGAACTAAAATGCAAGACAATGAGTTAATTCATGGGATTTCAGACAAAAAAAAGGTTGAATTTGATGCTTCGTGGCGTCTTCCACCAGCCCACGCCCTATACCGAAAAACACAGCACAAATGCATCTCTAATGATAATCAGCCAAGATAAAGGGGAAAATGGATTTAAGGTGAAAAAAAGGAGGGTTGCATATCTTTTGGTAGTAAGGGTTGCTCTTCATTTTGGGTTGTGTTTGTTGATTGTCTTTCAGAGATTATATTACTCTTATTTTTTGGAGTTTAAATTTGGAATAATTCTAATACTCCTTTTTCCTGTCATACGAGGTTTAAATTTAAATTTGTCTTGCGGATAAAAAAAACGGAAAAAAAAAACAAAATGCATGAATAAAAATTGCACAAAGAAGACAACAGGGAATGATTAATACAACGTTGTCATGGATCGCTCTCTCGTCTTGAGATACTAACCCTAGTCCTATCCCCTGCCGCAATAGAGTTCCTACCTGCCACCGTCGTCCCCGCGCCGCCAGCAGCCGCTGTCGGACTGGTAGTCCCCGTGTTTTTTTGTCCCATCGGGTCGCACCCCTCGCAAACCACGCCTAGTGCGGGGGTATATATCGATGGGATTGGATCCCCATCCCTATCCCTCCGTATTCTTCTTCCCTCGACATCCCTCCCGCGGTCTCGCCGGCGTCTAGCCCGGTCGTTTTGGGACCCCAATTCTCCTCCCAGTCGATGTTGGCTGAGTTTTCTGACCCATCCCCGTCTCCGCCGCTTGGTGCCCTAGGTCGGGCTGCACTGGTGCGGGGGCTCGGATGCCTTTTGACTCACGTCACGAGGCGACGCGGCTTCGGCCAAACCCTAACCTATCTCCCTGGGCACACCACGACCTTGATCTGGTGGTTGGGGTGAATGGGACACGACATGGAGGTGCGTATACGCGGGATATTCCCCCTCGCTTCATGAAGGCGGGGACGATCAGGGATGTGACGGAAACTTCGGCGTTCTCCTCGGTCACGGTGATGAAAACCCGACTTCAGCGTCTGGTTTGCGATCGCTATGGGGTGAGAAGGAGTACGGTGGAAGTCTCCTCCAGGTTCGTCCAGCGTGGCTGGACACGGAGGCGGAGGAGGGTTTGGATACCCTTCAGCGGGGCCGGCCCCGATACTGCCGATGGGGATGGTGGCTCTCTATGTCTGACCTCAAGGATGGAGGCACTGGCTGTTGTGGGGACCACAGTTCGGAGGAGATCCCAGACATTGGCATAGACCCGATATCCTCAGAGTCATCTCCCAGCGTATCAGCGAGGACTGCTGCGCTTCAATACGGCACGAGGGCCTCGCCCACGCGTCAAACGTCCGGCTGGGGGTGCCGCCGCAATCCTTTGGAGGTGCTGGTGGAAATGGTGAGACATTGGGTTGGGAGCGGGAGCATGAGGCCCAATCCTGGTGACAATGGACCCGATACCTAAGGGTTAATCATCTCGAGGGATAGGGGACCGGGGTAACAATGGACCCGGTACCTAACCCGGACCCCAGAGCCCTCACCTGGGATGCCGCCCAAGTGCCCGCGATAAGCCTCCCTGGGTGGTCCTACACGAGAGCCCCCACTTTTGTACATGGGAACATCCGGTGAGGGGCTGGTGAAGATCAGCTCTCTGCTGATTCGATTGCTGCCCTGCGGACGCGGAAGTGGGGTGGAAGTGGAGGTGGTGGTCGTGCCCACCCAGGAGCGCGTGCTGTGAAGGCCCCAACTCTATTGGCCCGTAGGAGCGCAACTGCGAATGGATGGGAAGGGATGGTGCCTGCGTCTGACTTGCACGTCAACTCATAGGCGGGGGAGATGCCCCGCTGGGAAGAATGAGGCATCAGCCGAGCATCAGGGACTGGCCTTGGGAGGGGTCCCGAGATGATGCATTGCCTCCCACCACCACTACTACTGTCGAGGTCCCTCAAGATCTCCGGTACCCCGTTCCCCCTCCCCGCCTTCTTTCTTTGGACGGTTCTTTTACTACAAGGGTCAGTGAACTAGTGTTCGCTTATACTGACCTTTTATGGTCGATGAGCATGTTTCTCAAAGTATTTCGATATAATTGTTCTTAAATATTTATAAAATTACAATTTCTCGTTCAAAAATACAACGTTGTCATCAAAAAAATTAGGTACCACATCAAAGTGTAGTTTTTCATACAAAAAACGTTACCGGAAAACCACACATCCTCATAACACCAAGGCTTCTGAAAGTGATGAATAAAATATCTGTTACTAAACACAAAATGAATTGAAATCTTCTTTCTAAAGCCGACATGAGAATTTCATCGATTTCCCTTTTATTTGTGTATGGTTATTTTCTTACAAAACCTATGAGTGATATTGATATGGACGAGTCAAATGTAACGATTCTCTATCAAAATTAATATGATTTTCGTGGCCACATATAAGAACATTTAAAATGACGTGAGAAAAGAATGCAGGTGGCTAGTTCAATCAGTGTCATTCGGTACCGAGTTGATGGGTGGTCTCCATGATTACACTACGACTATGTGGTGCACATGGATTTAGTAACTTAATCCAAGATTTCAAGAAAAAACCTCACTACAATATCAAAGTTTAATTATTATTTTTAACTTAATCACGTTCACACATGTTCGTTAACCCTACATACATAACTATATACAACCATTTCGTCAAAAAAAATATACAACCAAATTATCTTGATAATTATATTACCATTAATATATAATATTATCTCAAAACATGTAATTTCATAACAATCCAGGCATGTGTATGTACCATCCGAACATGGTCGATCTTTAAGCAATTTAAACAATGGTTTAAGGTCTCGGTTTAAAAAGACACCTACAATTTATTTTTATTTTTATCTATTGTCGATGCATATTGAGGTCTAAAATAATTATATTGTGAAGGTCTTGTTCCAAAATAATCTTATTTATTTAACGTGTTTTAAGGATCTTCTTTCAACATAGCTTACTTTAAAGACGCTTAGTAAAAAAAGCGATAAGCCTTACGTAAATGTTCGCAAGCCCTCAAAATTGTTGGGTATACCATCATAATCATATGCAAAATTGATTTAAAAATGAAAATTAAGAGTTCATGTAGAACATTGGGTCAAGTTTAATGGATGATTTATATTTATAACAAAAATTATGAACCACATGAATTGTAAATACATAAAACCTGAAATTTATTTTTACAATTAAAACTTCCTAAAAAAGTGAATTATTCAATTTACTATTGAATAATTCTAACCATTTTTTAATTTTTTTTTATGTTAATCTATATTTTATTATTTTAAATGTAAACATGCACATATTTAAATATAAATGCTTAAAAGCACCGACCTTAGAAGAGTCATTAAGAAAAAAACGGATTCCTAAGGAAACACGTGTAGGAAAAATACACGAAGTCCTAACATTATGGGATAACACAAGAAAGTAAAAACGATCTCTCAACTAATAAAATTGGAACTCACTTGTTGAACTTGTCGATACAGTTGTTGATGACGGGAAGTTAGGGCGGAATGTGCCCATTGCCATATAAGGTGTGGTGCACAGTTGGATTGATTACTCCCCTAGGGGTCTAGCTAACTCCGTCCTCCCTCGGATGAAAAATGAGGGTCATAAAAACGCTGAGATATGCTGACTCTCGAGATGGTAGGAGAGAGACTTACCAGTACTTGGTGGAACCTCTGTCACCCTATGACCAGTGAGGCGGTAGTACCCGCTAACGCCTCAGTGGTCATGTCGTCCATTATTGGGTGAGTTGAGCGTGCTTGTCACCCCCTCCAAAGTCCTAGACTCCCCATCAGAATCTGATGATCCGTGTTATTCTCTTCCTAATAAATTCTTGATTGGTTGTTTACCTAATCCTAGAAGTGATCATTTGACCGGCCCAAGGTACCGCTGAGCCTGGTCCCCCACTCCCCCCATCGGGAATACCTGGGACGGTCCTCGAGGGGAGGGTGGAAACTGAAAAGGTCCCCTCCTATTCCACTTATCATCCGAAAAGGAGGTCTAGTAACAAGAAGTGTCATCTCTTGTGAGAACGGTAGTGGAGATGTCTTCTCTCTCTTAGCGGGAAGTGTCATGTCCTGTGTCGAAGAGCCATCAACCCCCTATACTACCTTCCCATTATCCTTATGGTCAATGGGACCGTTATGGGCCTGAGGCATTCTATTCGCTCCAATCCCCGAGACAAGATTGTCGCTACTATCCTTAGGGATGCGGGAAGGTCCCCCACAATGGCCAGGACTCGTGCTCATATGGTCATGACCATTACGAACGTGCACCCAAGTGTTCGAGGGTTCAGTTGTGGCCCTCATCGAGAGTCCACGAAGTCCCACACAAATCTGGAAAAAAATATGTATGGAAAACACAATTACAGTAAAAACAATGGTCCGACATGTATACTCATAAGATAAGGTTAGTAGAGACCGTACCTTAGATATTGTTTGATGAAACTACAACTAATGTTAGAGGGCAAGACATGCATCTAGGCGGCCTCTTATATGCATATAATCACTCTGCTCATGCCATCAACATCGTCATCTACAACCAAAAAAGTACCTAATGCTCCCATAATTTTAAAACATATGACCATATTACAGAGCCTTACCGAAAGATTGTGACTCGGGCCCACATAAAGAAGTGGGTGAGCAGAATGTTCAGAGGTGCATCTACGGCCTAAGATCTACGAGAGTTGCGAGCAACTTTAGAGACCTCCTAAAGGCCCACGGTTCCCCTACCAGAACCCTGATACATTCTTGGGCAGTGCAGATGAAGGAACCCACGACCCCGTCCTTTAGCGGACGAGCCACAACCTTCAACAACTAATTGTCAAAGCTCAACCAACCAGTCCATCCAGGACGACCAATGAAAGGTTCGGTTGGATACCACCTCCCGAATAGATAGGCCTCCCATCCGACCACCCAAATCCTCTACCCTCGAAGGGTGGACCATTGGTCACACTGACTCTCTCGACTGCGCGACAAGCGACCGACCTGATGACGTTGGACAAGCATGCATACATATATACTAAGGATATTTGAGACATAACGATATTTTTCCTCTATATAATATCTTCTAAAAAAATATGTTTAATCTTATAAAACCAAAACCCCACAGATTATGGTTACAGTTCCACAAAAAAATAAAAACAAATCGAAAAATACAATTTTGTTTTGGGGAAGCGGATGGTGCAAAACGACAGTCGAAGAAGAGTGGTCCCACAGATATATAGATACATAGATAGATGTACACATATAGAGATACCGGCGAGACAGTGGTCAGCGACACTGCCACTATCACGGACGGACAGTCTCATCGCCTTCCTCGGAAACCCCAACTTTCTCTCTCTCCCTTTCAAAATCATCATGATTCAATCATTTTTATGTATTTAGATCTCCACACACCCAATCCTCTCTCCAATTTGTTTTCTACTGCTTCCCTTCAGATTCAACCCACTTCCGAAAATGATGTCCGGTTCTTCTTTTCCCTCATTTTCCCAGGAACCAAACTCCAATCCTCCCACGAAGAAGAAGCGAAATCTCCCCGGAACACCAGGTAAACGAAATTAGAAATTCTTCTGATTCGATTTTTTGAATTTAATTCCAATTTCTACACAGACCCAGATGCGGAAGTAATCGCCATGTCGCCGAAGTCCCTGATGGCGACGAACCGGTTCGTGTGCGAGATATGCAACAAGGGGTTCCAGAGGGACCAGAACCTGCAGCTCCACCGGAGGGGCCACAACCTGCCGTGGAAGCTCCGGCAGCGGAGCAGCAAGGAGGTCGTCAGGAAAAAAGTCTACATCTGCCCGGAGAAGTCGTGCGTCCACCACGACCCGTCGCGCGCCCTCGGCGACCTCACCGGGATAAAGAAGCACTTCAGCCGGAAGCACGGCGAGAAGAAGTGGAAGTGCGAGAAATGCTCCAAGAAGTACGCCGTGCAATCCGACTGGAAAGCCCACTCCAAAACCTGCGGCACTCGCCAGTATAAATGTGACTGCGGGACCTTGTTCTCAAGGTGTTCGACCAAATGCCTCCTCCACATTTTTACTACTAAATAGTGTTTTTCTTTTTCCTTTTCTTTTTCTTGGTAGATGAATCATCGAATAGTGTACCTGTAGATTCGACCCACTGAATCGACCCTAATCGTAGATGATACATGATATTGATACAACTTTGTGCAGGAAGGATAGCTTTATCACGCATAGGGCTTTTTGTGATGCATTGGCCGACGAAAGTGCACGAATAAGTTCGAGTCCGGTGGTCGGAAATCTCAACTTCAAGAGCAACGACTCCGATGCTGTCGTCAACGTGACTCAACCTCGTGCTCTTCCTCTCGGATTTTCCGGTCAGGATCTCGCCGGGATGTCTCAATCGTTTGTTTCCGGGTTCGGTTCGAGTTTCGATGATCAGCAGAGCTCTCATAATCTGTATCCCAATCAGTTTCCAGGGTTCGACCAGCCCGATGTAAATGGCTTGAGTTCGAATTCGAAATCGAAAGAAGAAACTTTATTATTATCTCCGAATAATAGTACGGTCGTCAAGCCGCTTCCGTCGCCGATGTCGGCGACGGCGCTTCTACAGAAAGCGGCTCAGATGGGTTCCACGTCGAGTAACCCGTCGATCTTCGGGACCAGTGGTACTTACGGGTTGATGAGGTCTTCGTCGTCGTCGGGTCCGAACGCAACGAACTTGAATCATCAGAATCATCAGCCCGAGCTTGACCGGCAGAGTTTTGGGTCGTCGTCGAGTGGGAACGCTAATGTGGGCATGGCCGATCTTGATCGGATCATGATGAGCGGGTCGAAATTGCAGGTCGGGTCGAACGGGTTGACCCGAGACTTTCTGGGAATGGGAGGGGAGTCGAGGCAGTTCCTGCAGCAGGAGCTGGCTAGGTTTGCTTCTTTCGGGTCACCGGCGGCGATGGGCTTCGGACAGTTCACCAACAACCACTGATCGGATCCTAGTTAAGGCTGTCGGGTTCCGTGATCGGATCAAGCTGTCGGAACATGTCGATGAAGGGAAGATAATTGATCAATGAGAGAGAGAGTTTGGTTGTTGATTCTCATGCAAAGTAAGGGTTATGAGTGAAGTGACAGATTTGACTGATTTGGATCTTCATATATATATATATCAACATGGAGTGCTACACCTACAAAGCATATATAGATCGATGGTGACCCAAAGAGATGAAGAAAATGCATGTAATCAGTGGAGAGTGAGTGAAGGAAAACAAAGAGTTGGATCTGAAGAGCCAACTCCAACGTGATCGATCGATGCATGTGTTTGTTCTCTTGATGTGTTGTTATTTTATCTTATTTTGTATTTAGTCTTTGTTGTTTCCTTCAGAGCTTGTCTTCACCTACCATATATTCCTTTTATTGCTAGACGATCTTTGTAAAATTATTATTTTTTTTGACATAACATTGATTATTGTTACATTAATCTTGATGACGGAACTGCCAAGAATCTTAATCACCATGTCTTGGTTTAAGGTTCGGTTAAACCGATTTTAGTGTAAGACTTTTATACTTGCTTTTAACCATGAGTATCGGTTTTTTTTTCATCCACATTTTTATTTTATAAATTATTAATGTTTTCAAACTGAAAACAAGGCAAAGGTAACCCCTCAATACAGACATGAGCATACCTACAGGTACCTTCAACCAGAACCAACAACCCATAGAATGAGTACTAAACAGGTTTAAGAACCCTAATGTTTCTAACATGAAATACACAACAATGTCCAACAAGGGACAAAACAACCAAACAAACTAAAAAAGTGAAGGTCTAAAAAACCCAGATTTAACAGACTTGAAGCTCCAACTCAAAAACTAAGGTCTGAGATACCCGTATTTGACAAACTTAAAGCCCACAAAACCTCCGAACACAATCTAAGACTTAAGACGAACAAGTAAAAAGCTATTTATCTCATCAAGACCATCTACTCAGCGAGTAAGATGGACGCCGGCACGCTGGCAGCCAACACACAACATTAAAGCAAAATCTATACAGAAAGTAGAGAATCATAGTTACCTGTTTAACAGACTCTGGATCACTGAACTGAAACTTTCGTTCTTAACAAGAACATTGTAAACTAAAATCAATTTGTGGAGAACCGTTTAAAATGGCGCCTAAAAATTGTTGTATACCATCGGGGGACTCTTTTCGCTGTAAGGAGTACGATAAAAATTGAACTCGACAATATGTAAGGGAAGATAGATGTGATTCAAGAATCCCTTCCAGTAAAAATCCTTGCAATCTCTTTGCTTTCTAATCATTGACCTTGCAAAAAAAACAGCCAAATAAAACTGAACGAATCGATTAACTTGATCCAGAATCGGGAGGGAGATCAAGAAGAAGGCATCGATGGAGGCCAAAGAGGTGGATGTGTCAAAGGCGGAGTCAAGGGCAGTGGATGCTGATCAAGCAGATAAGGGACATAAATCTAAGATGACGGGGGCGACGGTCGCTTATTCAAGGGCGACGATAGTAACAAGAACCTAAAGGGAAAAATCGATCGGTACCGAAGAAAAAAACCAGTCATCAACCATTGGGGTTGCAGGGAGGAACCGCTAAGGCCAAGAGACACATCGTTAGAGACGGAGGAAGAGCCCAGTCATCAATAAATGCTCGTAGAATTTGTTATGCAATGTGTAAATCATGTGATAGAGTGCATTAGAAAATTATTTATACTTATATGCTTTTTATCGACAATTCTTTATATAAAGACTCAACATTCAAAATCTGAAAAAAAAGAGGCAAGTTACTCTTTTGAGTTCACTTCAATTACAATATGGACAAAAACCTTAACAACAACCCCTACGAAATCGGTCTAACAAATGGCCAAAATCCTAAACAGTGAAAGGTCTTTAGCCAAATTTCTAGTCATGCCCCAAAACAACTTTGGGTATGCAGTCAGGCCCCAAAAAACAAACCTTACCCTAATAATAGCTCCCATGAACAACCCGTGACCCCGACCTCCAATCGACGCCGACAACGTTACGATACACCAACCGTGTGGATCTTTAACAAGGGTCAAAATATTGGCAAAACACTTTATCATGCCCAACACCAAAACAAAACTGTGGCCCTGATTACCACCGTGGATGAGGAAGGAAAGGCCAAACAGGTTTGGGCCGAGAGAAGAAAGAAGACACATAGCTGATGTATAATCGAATCCTAGAGAACAAAACCACCCTCCTAGTTATCAGATGACGGAGAAACGGTATCTCGTCGGAGGCCACCACCTGAGAACCGACCACCACCACGAGAGAAAAGAAGCACCTTTAGGACCTCCAAACTATAATTAAGAAAGGCACCGAGCACGTGGGATCTAAAAAAATAGCAAATAGAATCCTAAACGATAATCGTCTTATTGGAAAGGGAAACTAAAGAAAAGAGAACGAGACCAACCAATCAGCGGCTTCCATGACCGAAAGACCATGAAAGCCACCAACAGTAGTAATTAAAGAGAAAGGAGGCAGTTATTACATAGTTTTAATTGTTAAGATTTGCAAAAAGCGATAACCTTTAAAACCGTTAATTTGATAAATAAATTTTTTGAAACGGGTAACCGGAGAAGTGCATTAATGCCAAAAGGTAACCAAACAAGGTAGGGCGTAACCGCCCAGGGTTCCAGATATATGTCCGGGTCGACCGTAGCAAGCCCAGCGCTCATGGACCCATAAAAATAGCCTACTTGATATCGTAGGCAACAACTTAGGACATCCCCTTACCAACGTCTCAGAACAACGAGACATGAAATGAAAAATCCTAACCAAAGCAGAAGATAAGTTGTTCCAACAAAAAGCAGAATTAAATAAAAACGACCAGAAATGTCGAGCTGTGAATGCGGGTTTCCCGAGACCTCTCAGCACTGGCTGTCCCGGGTCTGTGGGTATAGGTCAACAACGGCCAGACCCACCCCCGCCGGGTCTTCTCATTCCTGCATAGGAGGCTGCCCTGCCTCCGCTTGATGCTTCTGGTCCTCCACGATCTTTTCCAGCTCAAGGTCCCTTGGTGAGGCGCCACGGGTCTGCAGCGGCTCGGGATAGTCGCGGTGGTTACGGTCGATCTCTGCATGTGGGCGGCGAGGGGCCATCTACTCTGGTGCCATGGCGTGCTCCGGTGGCTGGGGTTCGTATGAGACGAGTGCACCTGCGTTGGCCGAGCCCGGTTTGTCCTTCAGCGGCGAATCCACGCGGAGTACAAGATTTTGGTGTCCTGCCGACAAAGAAGTGGATCTGGCGGCGGTCGACATAGATAAACCGACGTCGAAGAGGAGGCCCGATGAGCATGGTTTCACAGTGACGGGTTGGTGGGGGTGGACAGAACCCATCGAGGAGGGTCGGAGGAGGTTCATGATTCGAGGAAGATATCGAATAGGGAGGAGAAGCAACCGGTGAGAGACGATGGGTATTGTTGAAAAAACGGGTGAAGGAGAAGGTTGTTGAAAAAACTCTAACTAAGGTAGTGTTGAACCACAATTAAGGGTAATGGTTGACCCAATCAAGGGTGCCCGAGAGCTTGGAAGTAAGGAACTTCAATGGTGAAAAGGGGAGGGGAAGGAGGCTACGCAGAGAGAGCCTCTGCTTGAGCCGCGATACATTTATTTTTACTTGTATGTTAATCATATTTTCGAAGAAGACTTTTAATCTTAAGATTTTCATCAATTGAAAAGTAACATTTCTAGACTGGAAAAGTACTTTTTTATCACTTATCTTTTTCATTCTACCGTGACTAATATTTAAACAATCAACGTTACTAAAAATTGATTTATAGATTTGCTTGCTTTGCAGGAATATCTAACAATATACATATATAGCTATTCAAAGGGCTACGGTAATAGTTTGGAAAGGTACACCAGCCCAAAAGTAGCTCTACATATGATATACATATAGAGTGTGCATGGAAAATAGTGAGCTTATCCTGCCCAATTGCTAATAAACAAAAAGCTGCAGACAGAAAAATTTATCAAACGTAATTAAAAAATACAAACAAATGTTGAAAGGGCTTCACCTTTTTATTGGTACTCGACATTACTAGCTTTTCGATACCCAACCTCGGTTTAGTCTCTATTACTTAACTTTACTTGCTGTTTTAACCCTATTTCAACTCTTGACTTTTGGATTTTGTCATGTGCCACTTTCTAGTTTTACAAGAAAAAAAACTTGCATTTTCTTCTCCATTTTACGAGTCAATCACCAAAAAAATTAATTTAATAGGTCTTTTTGGGTAGTCAACCTTATTATATAGGTAATATTTTCAAGAAAAAGATAAATTGATCACCTAAAAAAACATGTATCGTCTATGATTATCAGATTCACAGATCAAATGAAATGAATATTTTAAACAAATTCTTCACGTATTAACGTATTATTAATGCCTGAATTGATATTGATTCAGTGTGTACTAGACAAATTGACGAAGAAAAATTTATGTGAACTACGTAAAATTATGAGCGACTATATTATCTGTTTTTAGAGGTTTATCCATCATTATTCTTTCTTTCTCCTTGTTCTGTTGTACGACATACCCTCTTTCACCTGTCAACAATATTGTTTCCCCTACCAATTCACGCCCTCAACTGTCCTAGTGTCCCCTGTACCATCTGCTCACTTCGAGATGCCTGCCACACCACATCTAGCCTACGTGACCCTCGGCGCGGCCTGATGTTGTCCCCCTCTTGTGGCTGCGATCACGAACCTCCCTCGGATTATGCCTCCAGCCCCGAGTAGGGAGCATATAAAACCGACACGATAACAGAAGAAGATGAAACGCTCGACTCCCCTCCTTCTCTGGCCACTGCTTGTTAAGCCGACGACCGTCCCTCACGATCTCTGTCCAGGACAATGGGAACTCGGTCTGGCCACTACTCTAGGGGCACTAATGGCCTCCCATAGCCTCCAAGTTCCCACGACGGTGGTCTGTCTAGGGGAAATATCGACGACCCTACTACCACCACTCCCGATCCTTGGGAAGCTTTTGTCATCCATGGAGAGCACCACGCCACTAGTAGACGGCCGATCAAGGAACACGCTACTGAACCGAATCCTACCCCTTCCGAGCACCACATCGACACCAGTGACCTCTCCTAAGGCCATCATGCTCTCTGTTCCGGTGAAAATGCTATCGGATGACCTCATTGCAATTGAGGGCGATGGCCCCCCATTACAGAAGCACTCGCATATGCTAGAGATATGAAATGGACCCGGGTGATCCTCCTGTCTGATGCCCAAATCATTACTCAAATGGTCAATTCAGAGAATCCTCTGGTCTCTCCACTTGGGGCCATCGTTCAGGATATCCGTATATTGTGATCTCAATCGAAGATTCTAAACTCGTCTTTATTAGAAGATTAACGAATAAATGCTACCACAAGCTTATCAAAAAGACCCGATCACCACCTGTTCTTATGTGATCGGACCAATCTTTACCCAATGCACTCACCTATATTCTTTCTCCAACCACTTAGATTGAACAAAATGTTTCTATCGCCCTCCAAAAAAAAGTTACCAAGACTTTACTTGTAATATTCTGAAGTTGTGGCCCACGTTAGCCCTACAAAAAAATCTAAACTTAATTGCAAGTCCAATCAGAAGCCCAATTATCTATTCAATAGCCCAAATAGAATAGTGTACAAGACAAAATAGACGCTCAAGGAGTCTGACGTGGCATCCAATCATCGGAGGAGCGCGACACATGTAACCAATCATCAAGACACACCGACCCGATGCGTTCTAATTCCCACGTGTATCTCATTGATTGGCCTAAGCAACGTGGAATCAGTTTACAGTAGCTTACTCTTCTCTTCATTCTCTGTCAGTTCTGTTATTACAGAGACTAAACGATTTCGTTTCCTCGCGATAATCGAATCGGAGAGCTGTGCATTTCTCAGATTGGGTTCACGAAACTGTAGACGACGAAGCGGCGCGTGATGTTAATGCTGTCTCCGGCGAGGCTTTCCGCTGCAATGGACGCGGTGGCGTGGAGGGGAGTGATCTGCACAACGTTTCTTCTCCATTTCGTATTTGCTTGCCAGATACTGCTTCTTCAGCCCCTCGTTTCCTCTGCTTCTTCAGGTCACTCCTCGATCTGTTAATCTCAACCTCAAATTTCATGAGTCTGATCTGTTGCTCTTTTATTGTTTGGATAAATAGCTGAAATTCAGATGGGTTACACAAAATTCATGAATTATGGAGTTTTATTTTCAGTTTAATGGTCTGAAATTGATTCATTTTTATGTTCTTGTAATAGTGTTCAGTGATAATTTTAGTAGAAAATTTTAGAAAAAAAAATGATTGATTATATGATGATTGAGACCAATAATTCAGAATGAGCAATGATTCTATGGGTTCAAAGAATTTTCACTTATGTCAGATAGAAATGCAATTCTGTCAAGATTCAATCATAGAAAAATGTGAGAAAGTTTCTACTTACGAAAGGCCAAGTTGAACATGTTACTCTTTCATATGTGATTTGTGGACAAATGGGTGTGTATTGTGCCCTACAGTTTTCAATGATTATAAGTTTCCCATGCAGATGGGAACCCAGCTGGGAGTTCTGCTGAGTTATTTGAGAGGGTTTCACAAAGCGTGAAGGCGAAGCGATATAGTGAAGCACTTGATGACCTTAATGCTGCCATTGAGGCAGACCCAATCCTTTCTGAAGCATATTTCCGTCGTGCTTCTATTCTTAGGCAGTTGTGCAGGTTATCTACCGTTAAAACCTTTATTGCTTTTGTACTTCACAGTTTATGAGTTGTATTAGAAGATTAACCAATGGAGTCTTGAATTCCTTAAAATTTGTTTGGGAATTGCTCGCTTTGAGCAATCAGTAATGCATGATAGCTTACATATTAATTTACTTTGTTTATGATCATAATAGGTGATAATTTTTGTGGAGTTTAGGCTAAGTAGTTGACCAATCATTTATATAGAATCTTCACCGTGATATCACAACAAATGCAAGTTCTTTATGGTCAACCTTAATATAAACCTTAAATTGAGTATTTAATAATTTAAAATTATCTGGGAATTGTCATTTTCCTGAAGTTTTATGTACAACCCATTATGCATTGTTAGTGAAAAGGTGGTTGTTCATTTATACATGCTGCAACTGTAATTTTCTTGTCTCCTATCCCAGTTTACTGATTGTTCATTCATTATTTGGTCTCTTATCTCTGTACTGCCATTGCACATTATTAGTTACAAAATACTTTAAAAACTTCGGAAATCATGCAGAGAACACTTTCTTTTACTTGTTTTTTCCTCTTCCCCCCTCTGATCCTAACCCCTTTTAAATTATGATAGGATTAGTATATGATTAAGGTGATAATTTTATGTAGATATGAAGAATCTGAGCAAAGTTACAAGAAGTTGCTGGAGCTAAAACCTGGAAATTCTGCTGCAGAAAAGGAGCTTTCTCAGTTAGTTCAGGCTCAGAGTGCTTTGGTTTCAGCTCGGGCTCTCTTTGACTCAGGCGACTATACAAAATCTTTAGAGTACATTAGTAAAGTTGTATTAGTTTTTTCTCCAGCATGCTCAGAGGTAAACTATTTAATTTCTTTCCTCTACATCATTGGTTTCATTTTGATTTCATAGTTATTGGCTGAACCCAGAGATGGTTTGGGTGCATGTTTTGAAACGTGCGCAATTGCAGGAGCTTGTTAATTTATGCAATTTATTGTTGTTGCAGGCTAAACTCCTTAAAGTGAAGTTGTTGTTAGCAGCAAGAGACTATTCAGGAGCTATTGCTGAAACAGGATACGTTCTAAAGGAAAATGAGAATGATCTTGATGCATTGTTGCTCCGTGGTCGTGCTTACTATTATTTAGCAGATCATGATGTTGCTCAAAGGTTTGTTGAAAGCTCATATGTGTCAATAAATAATGTTCGGAATCGGTAATTTTCAATGAAGTGAATGTGTGTTCTGTTCAGACATTTCCAGAAAGGACTCCGCTCAGATCCAGAGCACACAGAACTGAAGAAAGCATATTTTGCACTGAAAAACTTACTGAAGAAAACTAAAAGTGTAAGCCCTCTTTTCCTAGTGTTTCGCAAGCCAACTTAAATGTGCATAACTTTAGCATGACCTTATATTGTCTAATAAGCCATTGCCATAAACTTGTATCAAAACAGGCAGAAGATAATGTAAACAAGGGCAAGCTGCGCCTTGCAGCGGAGGATTACAAAGCTGCTCTGGCATTGGACCCTGATCATGTTGCACATAATGTGCATCTACAACTTGGGTTATGTAAGGTCTTGGTCAAGCTGGGTAGGGGAAAAGACGCGTTAATCAGTTGCAATGAAGCACTTAAAATTGATGAGGATCTTCAAGAAGCTCTAGTTCAGGTTTGCTTATATTTCCTTTCACCCTCGTGCTTCTCTACAAGTGGATATATATTTATGTTCTTTTTGTGATATTTTCATACTCAAACTTGTTTCATGTATGGCTCTCCAGAGAGGTGAAGCTAAACTTTTAACCGAGGATTGGGAGGGAGCTGTTGAAGATCTAAAATCTGCTGCTCAACAGTCACCTCAGGTTAGTCAAAATCATGCATTTCTCTGATTTTATCATACAATACCTGACATTGTTGCTTGAGTGTAAGTGTAACAAGTACATCAAGAAATCAGAGTAACAATTTACCAATTGTGCAGGATATGAGTATTCGAGAGGCATTGATGAGGGCTGAGAAAGCCCTGAAGATGAGCAAAAGAAAGGACTGGTACAAGATTCTGGGAGTATCAAAGACTGCAACAATAACAGAGATAAAGCGTGCCTACAAGAAGCTTGCTTTGCAGTGGCACCCAGACAAGAACGTTGACAACAGAGAAGAAGCAGAGGCCATGTTCAGAGAAATTGCAGCTGCATATGAGGTCAGTTTGTCATTCCCATCTCAACATCAGCGTCCACTGATTGCTTTACCATACAATTTTACCCCTCTGGTATATATAGTTTGCTTATATCATTGTTGGGGAGAACTAGGTCTTATTGAAGGAGGAGCACCGGATGGAAGGCTATGATATATAAATCTGACCACCACACTTGACCCAAAACACTAATCTAATAGGTCATGGTCCAAGGTGTATATTAACCTTTCCTTCATCTAATGCGGGACTTAGTCTCTCATGCAAATCCTAACAATGACCTAAAAAATTAGTATAGTAGGTCATCAGTCCAATTTGTATATCAATTATTCCTTTATCCGATGTGTGCATGCCGATCCTAACCTAGAAGGTCACGGGTCAAATGTGTATGTATATCAATCATTCCTTTATTAGATATGGGACTCAGACTCACATACAAATCCTAACAATGACCCAAAAGACTAGTCTAGGTCATGGGTCTAATGTGTATATCAACCATTCTTTTATCTGATGCTAAACTCAGAATGCAGACCCTAACAAATCTCCCTATCCACATTTAATCTTATTTGACCATCTTGCACTCATCCTAACCCCCCTAGATCTGGCCCTGATGTGAATAATGCAACCATACTCAAATACTCGTATGTTGAGGAATACTGACTCTATGAAAGCAGGAGCACCAAATGAAACTTATCATATACAGATTTGGTCTCTACGCTTGATCCACAAGACTAGTCCATAGGTCATTTATTCGACATGAGACTCAGACTCACATGTGCATCCTAACAATCAAGAAGTCTTATTAACACTCTGACCAATGATGACATGTTGCAAGACCTGACTTCACATTTGGTTCTGTACAGGTTCTTGGGGATGAAGAAAAACGATCTAGATTCGATAGAGGGGAAGATATTGAAGATACAGGAATGGGTGGCGGAGGTGGTGGTTTCAACCCTTTTGGTGGTGGCCAGCCATTCACATTTCACTTTGAGGGTGGAGGGGGATTCCCTGGTGGAGGCTTCCATGGAGGATTTGGCTTTTGAGTTTCATCACTTGAAAAGGTCTCCGATCAAGTTGTGATTTCCTGGTGGAAGCTTCCATGGAGGATTAGGCTTTTGAGTTTCATCACTTGAAAAGAAGGTCTCCGATCAAGTTGTGACTGATTGCTGACAGGTACATTGGCGGCAGGGAAGGTTGTTACCATAATTATCGAATTAGTACAAGTTGATTTGATTTATTTTTTGATGTGGTAAAAGCCTAGAAAGTCAATTTCATTCCTTTACTCTCTGTATATCTCGCAACTTAATTAAAATGAACATTTTCGTCCGTTTAATTTACCGAAAAAGCAACAGTTTCAGATGTTCGTGTCATTAGTTTTTTTTTTTTTTGAGAATAACAATTGCAATAGTATTAAAGCATAAGAAGATAGTTTGGTAGGTACACAAGTGTACCCCACCTACATAAGCAAATCCAACTAATAATCAGAAATGAAACGGAAAGCAATAAATTCGGCTCTGGTAATTGGGGGCGGACGAAGGGGATATCTGCGGTAGCGTCTGGTGACACCGATACAGCATGCTTCTTCCAAATGGGACGAGGCGAGCCAACCAAGTTTAGGGGAATACTGGTGGACCTACATCTCCCCCGGTGTGTCAGCGTGCGTTGTCCTCCCTGAACTGATAATGGTAGGGCTCCTGAACGTGGGATTGCTGACTCCGGACTGGCATGGGAGACAAATATCAACTGATGATGGTGCCGTCTCCATCCATCCGCCGGAAAGGGGCCAAAGTTGACCCACCCCTCCCCGGGCCACCTAAGACTCATTCCTGTAGGCGGGGGTGCTTGACGCCCCCCACCGTTGCCTGTGATTCTCCATCTGACGCTGTCGAACCGTTCGACTCGTCCTGAGCCTCCTCCCTTATTAGGCGCTTCTTCCCAGACAGCGACGGGCTCCCCTCCTTCGCCACCCATTCAAACGGGGTGTCCTCCGTGCCCGCCTCATCGGCCTCCTCCTGGGGTCGTGGCACGGGGGTGGTGTACGGGGGCCGCCCCGACTCTTGTTCCTTGCCTCCAAGTAGCTCCAGTTCGTTCCCGGGATCGCCTTCCCATGTTTGGCCTTTTCAAAGGCCGACCTCGGGTCCCCCGAGGCACGAAGCGAGTGACCCCTCGTTCCACCCGCGACTGGGCACGACGGGAACAGATGCCCCGCGCAACTACAACCATAGCAGTGGTCCGGTAAATGTTCATAAGACACATTGAGAAGCGTGCGTACCTGTGATTCCGACAGTCGGAACCAAACTTGGCTCTGCAAGGGAAGTCGAATATCAGCCCGAATCCGGACCCGCATGAAGTCCCCCCAGCAGCGGCCAGCGCCATCCACATCCACAGCTTGACAGATTCCCAGGGCACCTCCAATTCGGAATCCCACCGCCCTATTCCAAGCCCCCACAGGCAGATTGGAGACCCTAGCCCAGACCGATAATTGGTGGAAATGCAGCTCGCTCACCTGCATGTGAGCCCTCAGGTCTGTAAACAACACCAGGGACTCCCAAAACGCCCATGGTTCCCCTGCTAGAACCCTCTCCCGCTCCCGCGCCGTGCGAAAGAAAAAGCCCACTAGTCCCCCTTCCAGAGGTCTAGCATCCACCTTCATCCCCCACAGATCTTCCATTCTGTCCACCAAAGATCTCCAGAAGAATCGCTTCGATGTCAGAACCTTAGCTGCAAGCGCAAAACGAAACTGCTCTCCAGCCTGACCAATATCCCCAGCTGGGACCACCACCTCCTTGATACATAACGAGGGCAGACGTTGGCCAAGATCGGGTATCCCTCCCATCGGGCCCTGACGTTCCCCAGGTTGTTCTTTGGCCCCCTAGTCCAGGCCCCCCTCACGACCGCCAGGCCTCCCCGATCCGTATCGGGCCGCCCACCTGGCCACATCCCCCGGCCCAGATGGCCAATCTCTACCACCGCGACCCGCCCAAGGGATCCAATTTCCTGCCCCTCGATCCGCACGGCGGGCATCACCCATGAACGACCATCCGCTGCCCGGACCAAGCCTCCGCTCCAAACCGGGCTCAGACTCGCTAGGGTTTTGCCCTACCTCAGCCACCGCCTTACTCTTCAAACGCCGCCGCTCCTGCGCCGTCGGGGACTCCGGCTGCGTGTCCTCCGAGTCCGACGGAATCTGGACCGGCTTGGATGCCTCCCTCCCATCCGCATGCAAGATCCTCGCTGGCCTGAAGTGCGCCCCACGGCGAGCCCGGGTACCCAGGCCCCTCGCCGGCGCGTGATCCAGTCCAGATCCTTGCCTGGCCCACTCGCTTCCACCCCGGCCGTCACCCACCGATCGTCGGACCGAGGAGAACACGAGGGACGGCTCCACCTCCTCCCCCGGCGATGACAGATCCAACGCCGTTAACGGCGCAGTTGCACCTTCCTCCTCCCCGCCGTCGGACGACAACGGGATCACCGGCACTATCGCACGCTGGCGCTCCTCACGCGCAGGGAATCCCCCGCCCGATCCCCGGCCGTCAGCCACTCCATCACCCAGTGCGGTGCCGTCCTCCACAGCCGGCCCGACTGCATCCGGCACTGCACTGTCCACAACACCGTTCACCGCATCCACACCCGTACCGATCACGCCCCCAGTCGCCATCTCCTCCACCGGATCAAGCCACAGAGAAGGATTGATCGAGACACTCGAGAGATTAGCTGCCGATCGCACCATGATCTCACAAACAACCAAGCCTAGGGTTTGCTAGAGAGAGCAAAACAAGAGGCGGCTCACTCTTTCGTGTCATTAGTTAATGCTCGATGTTTCTGAGTAATCAACAATCATTCTCCATTTGATTATATTTCAAATTCAAGTTTAATAAATATTTTAAACTGAATGGTTGGTTAAGTCGAGTTTGAGTGTAATGTTTTGAATTCGTTTAGTGTAAACCAAAACGAGTCAAGTAATTCGTTTAGTGTATCAATTTTTTATGTATATTAAGTTTCATTTATGATATTGATGATCTTTATAAAACAGACTAATTGACAAGAAAAACAATACGGCCGAACCTAACAGAGGCGATTCTGGCGATTTCGATCATGCGTTCGTGACGGTTTGAGCACGGCGGTGGGAGAGCTCTCGTGGACGGCGACGATGTCTGGCGAGTTCGATCCTACACTCGTGACGGTCTGAACACGACGGTGGGAGAGCTCTTGTGGACGGCGGCGTTGACAAGGTAAGTCTGCGCGGTTTGGTTCTCGTTGTTTCGATTGGGTATTTGTTGGGTGTTGTTGTTTTGGGAGTGGAACTGAGCGGGTCTGGTAAGCGAGGATCGACTTTCGAAGGAAATCAGTGTTGCCCCACGATCAATCGACTGATTGGCGTGGTTGGTGGTTCACGGACGGTGATTTTATTTTCCCGTCTGGTTGTAGCGTGGGTCGCTAGAGGTGGGGCGGCGCGAGGGTGGAAGCTGGGGCTCAGGGACGGTGTGGGGCTAGACGTGTTGACCTGGTGTGTTGCGGACGCCTACAGTGTGCTATGTTATTTGATTGTTGCAAGAGGATACCAACACTGGTACTGTGGTTTATTTGATTGTTACAAGAGGATAGCATCACTTGTATTGTGGTTTTATCACGGAAACTGATACATTCAACCCCTTAGGTAGCCATGAGATTTCTTTCTTGGAATTGTAGGGGGCTGGGGAAATTGGTGACGGTGGAATACCTGAAAGGGGCGATCCGTCGTCGGAAACCGCATGTTATTTTTCTCAGTGAGACGCTGGCTAAGAAAGGGGAAGTGGATATTCTGAAACTGAAAACGGGAGTCCCAGGTGGGTGTGAGGTTCCAGCGGTGGGGCATAAGGGGGTTATGATCCTTCTGTGGACAGAGGAGTTTTCGGTCACGCCATACCCGAGTGGGGAGAGGTACATCAATGTGGAAATCAAGGGCCCGGTTGGGGATGGTTTTCGATTCACTAAGGTGTACGGGGAGGAGAACCGGGAACTGAGGTGGCAGACGCGGGAGATGATTAGATCTCTAGGAGTGAGGGCGGGGCGTCGAAGAAATGGCTCCTGATGGGGGACTTTAACGGTATCCTATGGAATAAAGAGAAGCGGGGAGGTCGACGATACCCGTGCCGCCTGATCGATGGATTCTGAGGAGAAATGCGGGATGTGGGTGTGCAGGATGTCCCTCTCCAGGGGTATGGCTTCACCTGGCACAACGGGAGTGAACCGGAGACGAGGATGACGGTGCGGCTGGACAGGGCGTTGATGTCCCCAACTCTCAAGACTATGTGGCCAAAGGCGCATTTGGCTAATTTGGGTATATCAACGTCCGACCACTTGCCAATCCTACTAGACTCGGACCGGCGAGTAGACCCAATTGGATCGAGACAATTTCGGTTTGAGAATATATGGGTAGAGGACCCGGAGTGTGGCCATTTGATTCAATTATGGTGGGGAGTCCCGGAGGACAGGGACATTTGCACAAAGACAAGGGAGACAGGAAACTCCTTGGAAGCTTGGGGCAAAGAGGTTTACAACGCGCTAACCAGGAAAATTGCCAAGTATGAGAAGGATATGCTATGGTTGAATGGTAGAGATGATAGAATGAGTATTCAGAGACGCGGAGCTCTACATAAGCTGTATGTGAAGGCGCTAGAGCGGAAAGGAGAGTTCTGGAGACAGCGAGTTAAACAACATTGGCTCACGGATAGTGACCAGAACATGAAATTTTTCCAGGCATCAGCATCACAGAGGAAGAATATCAACAAGGTGACCGAATTGCAAGATGGCACTGGAAACATCCTGACCTGGAATTCGGGATTGAGAGACCATATCTTGGACTTCTATAAAACCCTATCAAGGAAGTCAAGGGGTGATGAGACAAGGTTCCCAAGATTTAGTCAGCAACTGACGGTGGAACAAAACAGGATACTGATAGGGGAGGTGACATCAGAGGATGTGCGAGAGGAAACATTCTCGATGGGCCCCAACAAGTCGCCAGGGCCGGATGGACTTAACCCGTTCTTCTACCAAAAGTACTGGGGAACGGTAGGTGAGGATGTGACCCGCTGGGTGCGCCGGATATTCGCGGGGGATGACATACCACGAGAGATGAATAAGACTACTTTGGTCCTGATTCCGAAGGTAGAGTGTCCGATGTCGTTGAAGGATCTCTGGCATATAGCACTCTATAATGTGGTGTTTAAAGTGGTCTCGAAGGTGGCTGCGAATAGATTGAAGGGCCTACTGGATGGTATAATTTCAGAGTCCCAAGGGACATTTGTACCTGGTCGGTCGATACAGGATAACATTATCCTTTCGTATGAAACCCTACATTTTCTGAAGAATAAGAGATAGGGCAAAGAGGGATGGGTGGTTCTAAAGCTGGATATGAGCAAGGCCTATGATAGGGTGGAGTGAGGGTTCTTATGGGATATGATGCGGGGATTCGGCTTTGGAGAGGAGTGGATAGCACTTGTTCGACGGTGTACGTATTCGGTAACGTATAATATTGTGGCGGGTGGCCAGCAGGCGGGATATGTCCAACCGGAAAGAGGGATCAGGCAGGGGGATCCGCTCTCCCCATATTTGTTTCTATTTTGTATGGAAGGCTTTGCACGTCTACTCCAGGAGGCTGAGAGTGGGGGAGATCTCTATGGGGTAAAGGTGGCTATCAGAGCGCCCCCGCTTAAACATATATTCTTTGCAACTTCTATGTTTATTGTAAGGCGACACTCGAAGAGATGAAACGACTAAGAAACCTTCTTCAAATGTTTGAGGAAGCCTCGGGACAGGTGGTGAACCAACAAAAGTCGTCCCTGTTTTTTAGTACCAATACGACGGACACTAGGCGGGTGGAGGGGGTTCAGATTCTGGGGATCCCAGAATTGACACACACCCCCCCCCCCCACCTGGGGATCCCGAATATGATGGGACGTAGTAGGAAACAGGGGCTACAATATGTGTTGGATAGGGTCCTTGATGCGGGTGCATTTTAACACATAATTGAGCCACTTTATATCGAGTTATATATGCTTTTGGTCCCGAATTTCTATCATATATTTAGATTTAGCATGAATAACTGATTTTATCGATATGTTCGGTGTTCCGATGGATTTCCGGCGTATTTTGGGTGTTTTGTGCTTGTGGACCGTTAAGAGGGTCGATTTTGGTCGCTTCGAAATATACTCATGACTGGTCTTGTTTTGTAGGTCTTGAAAAGAGGAATTTTTTGGCGCAAGAACGAGATCAATCGGAGCTCAAACGAAGCCGGAGCGAGCGAAATAACGAAAAAGAACAAAAATTGGAGATTGGGCCAGCTGGCTGACACCTGTCCCGCCGCCACCTCGCCTCCGCATGACACGTGGCGCGGCGCAGCCGCCATTTGCCATCATCCCGACGCGTGGCGAGCCGAGACGCCGACAGCTGTCCGCCTCCAGCCGCCACTCCTCCCTGAGTCCGCCACCTGTCCCAACCGGCCCACTCCAGCCGCCACCTCCCCATCTCGCGACACCTGTCCCCTTCCAGCTCTCCTCTCCTCTGCTAACACGTGTCTAGGGCAGCACTCTCCCTTTGGTTGCTCAGCCGCATCTCACCAAGACTTGATCTTCAATTTATTTTTTTGACAGAGACGCGAGAGCACTGGGGGAGCCGGAACCAAAGAGCAAATAGAGAAGCTCTTTGAGCATTTATTTTTTATTTCCTTTTTCTTTTTCTCTATACACACAAACAAAGATATATATATTTGAGAGAGTTAATTTGAAAGGTGAGAGTTATTTATTTTCTGATTTTATTTGGAGAGATTTTGGGGAACACAAGAGGAAGCTTCATTGATTTGAGAGGGATTTGAGCCAAGGGTGTCATTGTTCTTGGAGAAAATTCATCTTTAGGAGAGTCTCTTGGTGCTTCTACACTTGGATTTGTTGCCAACACAAGAAGATCAAAGCTAGGGTTTGGAGGAAGGGGAAGAGCAATCATTTTGTCAATTAATTGTGGTGATTGTATCTAAACCTTCTCTCTAATTCTCATTATGAAATCATTTACTTGTTGGTTCAAACCTATGTCATTGATTATCATGAACAACTAAACCCCCAAATTTCTAGGGTTTTGGATGATTAGAGTAGGGATTTCCATGTTTTAAATGCTTTAAATTGTTGTGATCGTTGAATTGTTTTAGTGTTTATGATCGATTTGTGCTTAACGCTTTATCTCCCGGGTAGGCTTGATAATTGATTTGAATTAGAATTTAACGCTTGAAAGAGGAGAATTCTAATTAGTCTAAAGTCGATCATAAATTGGATTTAAACCCTAGCTAGAACTAGCGGGGTTAATACAATTGCAATAGCTATAGGCTTGGTTGGTCGAAAGTTAGAATTTGTCATAGAGCTAAACGCTTTGGGTCTTCCTACATCGTGATTCGAAAGAACTCGGTGGTTAGATTCCATTAGGGTCCGAATCGTTCGAAAGAAGTTAGGACTAGAGTTGAGATGACTCGTTGCCTCTAAATCAAGTCTTCATCACAACAATCGAGTATTTTTGACTTTATGGAATGAACTCTATGAACCCGATATCCTAGAAATTTCATCATTTGATTCAAGAAGTTAAGAATTCTCGGTTTCGTGCTACGAGTGCTCTACTTGATTTGCATTACTTGTTAGTTTATTTTAGAAGCATAAAAACCAACTTTTTATAGAAATAGCTTAGCTACAAGCTTTGAATAGTAAGTGTTTGTTTATTGCTCCTTTGGGCTCGATATTCCGGACTTCAAATCCGATTACTACTTGACGGCCGGTGCACTTGCCGTGCTCAAGTTTGCGATTGAAACCCGCATGGCGTCAAGTTTTATGGTTGCCGGGGACCTAACCCGGGTCACCCGCGTGACAGGCGGGAATACCGAAGGATTCAGAGGTGGGACGGGAAATTGCTTAATGGGGTGGGTAAGGAGGTTTTAGTCAAATCAGTGCTACAAGAAATCCCTACATACACAATGAGTGTTATGAGGATCCCAAGGGGAACCCTAGACAAAGTGAATGTCGCGCTAGCTCGGTTTTGGTGGAAATCGCCTGGACAGGAAGGGAAAGGCGTCATTTGGAAATCGTGGGCGTCTATGTCGCGACCGAATGAGGAGGGGGGACTGGGATTCAAGAACATGTATGATTTCAATACAGCACTTCTGGGGAAGCAACTGTGGAAACTCGTGACAGAGGAATCCAGTTTGGTAGCGAGGGTGCTGAAGGCTCGATACTATCCGGAGTCCTCGGTACTGGAGGCAGTCCGGAAACCGAACCAGAGCTATGTCTAGTAGAGCATTATGTCTGCAAAAGATTTAATTATGAGTGGTGCAAGAAGATCGATTGGGCCAGGGACAACTACGTCGATACGCGACCATCCGTGGTTAACAGGGGTGGTGGCGAGAGTGTAGTCGACGGGACCAGGTATCGATGATAATCCAGTGTCGGTACTGATGAGACCTAATGAAAGGAGGTGGGACACATAGGTAATCAGTACTCTATTCAATCCGTAGGATCAACGAGCGATACTAGCAGTCCCGATCAGTAGGACGGCCACCGTGGATACATGGTATTGGGCGGGCGACTATCTGGGACAATATACGGTGAAGTCGGCTTACAGTCTGGGTCAACAGGAGCAGGCGTCATCCCAGGCTCAGTCTGAAGTCTGGTCATCTATTTGGACGATGGAAGTGATGCCAAAGGTGCGATCTTTTTTATGGAGAACATGTTCCGGATGTCTGCAGGTGGCAGTTAACTTGAGGAGACGACATGTGGCCATGGAGGCGACATGCCCGGTCTGTTCAGGGGCAAAGTAATCCGAACTACACCTACTGGTACAGTGTCCCGTGGCGGCAGAGTGTTGGGACAAATCTGGCCTGAACATTCCCCAAGAAGCTCAGACTATAAGTGACTGGGTGCAGAGTACGCTTAAGCTCAACCCCCCGACGAGCGGAGAACTGATAGGATGTCTTTTGTGGGAGTTGTGGAAGGCCAGGAACAAAGTCGTCTGGGAGAGTATCACACAGCCGGCTGCCACTATTTTCCAAACAGCTTTTCACCTACAGGCAAGCTGGCTGGAAGCCAGGAAGAGTAAACTTCAGGCACAAACAGCTCCCCGCCACTCACAGGTACATGCAACGGAGGCTTGGGAACGGCCCTCTCAAGGGGCGTGGGCCATAAATACAGACGAAGCACTGTTTGCGGCGGCAGAGAAGGTGGGAACTGGATGGATATGCAGAGATGACAGGGGTCAAATTAGGGGGGCCCGATCTACATCATTCCATGGAGCTCAGAATCCGGGTCTAGTGGAGGCATTTGCGATTCGGGAAGCATTGACGTGGCTACTACAGTATCCGAGTCAGAGGGCGGTTGTGCGCAGCGACTGCAAGGTCATAGTGGATATGATCAAGCGAGGAGGACGATTGCTTTCTCTTCTGGGAAAAATTATCATAGATTGTATTTCCCTTTTATCTACACTCGAGTGCGTGCAGCTCGATTTTGTAAAACGGACAACGAACAAAGCAGCTCATTGGCTTGCCAGGGCGGCTTGTTCTACCCCTGTTTGGAATTGGCAAGGGGGTCATATCCCCGAGCCTCTTCAAAATATCATTATTGCCGATATTTAAATAAAATTTCATATTTCCTCAAAAAAAAATAAAACAGACTAATTTCAAAGTTGGCACATTTATGAGACCAGAACCTCTAAATGGCAAACTAGAGGTAAGAAGTTTGTAACCTATGTTTAAGGTCAAAATAGAAATCACAATTACATGTTTGTAGCCTATAATTTCGTTTAAAAAACCTACATACCCTTGTGTAACGCCCCAGAAGGCTCCACCTTTTGTTCTTCTGGTGCGTTGCCGAAGTCCTAATCGAACCCAACCATAGCACACAAACCAAAGACGTCCGCACCCCGCCAGCCTCCGAGATTCCTTACGTGCGCGCCATCATCCGCACGGGAAGCCCATCCGGCCCGCCAATCTAAATGCAAGCCTACTGCATGCCCTTGGCTCGTGCACCCACAACGACCTATCCGAGAGGAGCTCAGATCCGCCACCAACCCCGCGATGGAATCAGCCCGACCCTAGTCAAGCCTGTCTGTCCAAAGCCATGACGAGCCACAAGGAGAGGGCTCGATACCAACATCGAGCCAGTGCCGATCGACCACAACGCAGAGTCGGTCCGTCCAAACTCGAGAAACCCAATTTGGCCTTCTGGAAGCGGTCCCTAACAGATGAAGTTTTTTTAATCAACAATTTTATTATATAAATCTTGCCTTTGAATAAAGGACAAGACAAAGGAGGAAACCCTCACAGGAGGTTACAAACAAACAAAGGTAATCCCAATTGAGATTCTTAGTGCAAACATATAGGGTAAATAACTCTAATAACCAACCAACATAGATCTAACATTCCTATACCCGAATATTACAACTTTGAAGCAAATAAGCACATAGTACATAAACAGAGGCCTTTAGCCAAAATACAAACATTACTCTCCAAAAATAAACAACAAAACTGGGCCTAGTGCAGTACTAGACCAAACGGTACTCACCCAAGCCCCACAACACAAGCCTTGGGCAGCCCAACCGACTAAGACACCTCGAGAAGGAGCGGGTCTCTTGAAACCAAACACCGTCGTAGCTCAAGCCGCACCAGCCTCTACCATGACGCCAAACGAGCACCCCAACCACAACAAGGACAAAAAACTCACCGGTTTCCCAACGACGAGACTGATTACCGACATCCAACATCGAGAACGACCGAAAAATGTCAGAACCATCAAAAATCACAACAACAACCCCAAACCCAATGAACTCCAAGCAAAGGCCTATGAGACCATAACAAGCTCGTCGTGGTCAACATCGATGACGAGCACCGAAACCCAACAATGGACTACCGCAATCGAGGGATTGGAAGAATAGAGAACAAAGGGAAGATCTAACGATGAAGTAAAATAGTCGAATCTGATCTGGTGGCGGGAAACAAGGACGGGAAGCAGAGGAGAGAGACTAAGGGATAACACTTATCTCTATCCCTTCTTCTCCAAGTCAGAAAAAGATGAATAAGTTTAACGAACCTAGGCCTTGAAGAATCCTAAAGTAATTTGAACTGGAATTCTTCCATGTGTGGTCTCTAGCCTCTTAGTCCAACACTCGGGCCCAAGTGCTTCACAAAGTAGAGCCCAATTTGGCAAGGGGTGGACGTCGGTTTTAATCCTAAACCGATAATCGGACCTTGACTATCGGTTACTAAGATCCATAACCGTCACCATCCCCATAATCGATGGTTATCTAAGAATCCGACGGTTTACGGGGTCGATCGGGTACGGTTTTTATCCAGTTCACCAAACCCATTAGGCTTTTTTGAGCCTTCATTTTAAGCTTCAAATTTGAACTATGATTTAAGTTCTTTAGCAAAATTTATACTTCATTTCTATCTGTTGACATCATTTTTGAATATTTGTCAATTTAGTTAACAAGATTTTTGGTAATGGTCAGCTTTTTACCCACCCCATTATTATGGTTAAGGTTAATTGGTGGTTGAAAAATAAATGAACTTAAATACAACTGAGTTAGTTGGTGGTTGAAAATTAAATGGACTAAAAGTAAAATGGGCTTAGCCTATAAACTTATATAATTTCGGTAAAAAATGTTGAGCCGAGGCAGGCCCTAAAGCAGCCTAATGTATATTAAATCAATTTGAACTTAAGTCTGGGCAGCCCAATAAAAACGGAAAAGTAATAGATTTATGAAATAAAAGTCGGTCGGTCGATTTTTTACCATTTTAGAAGATATAAAACCTTATCCACCCTAAATATCGTTGTATTTGTATTTATTTTAACCATAATCGTCGTCGATGACACCGATTCAGGTGATTCCGGTAATAGAAACGATCGGTGACGACCAATTTTAAGTGACGATCCGATATTTACACACCCATATAGTTTGGGTATCAGATAGGATATTACAGCCATTTCAGTTTTCTCTTACACTAAAGAAATGATTTTCCATGGAAAATACATTCCTGGAAAACGAACAAGCCATTAATTAATCCAAGATAGAAACATCGCATCACAGCCGTCCATTTCGTTGACTTTAAGCTGCGAAAATGTCAAATGTTGGAATCATAAAACAAACACCCCAACCACCGCACCACAGAGGATCGAGCCCTCTGATCCGGTAGCCATTGAAGACCCTGACCAGCGAAAGCAGAGCTGACCAGAAACCTACCTCTCCACGACTCCACCCTCACTCATCATCGTCTACGTCCGAACCAGAACCCTAGGAGTAGCAGCAGTGTCATGATCACTTGCTCTCGCCGCCACAACCATGATCAACGCGCCTAATGGTATGATGTCAACTTCGTCGTCGGCGGCGGCGGCTCAGGCCCAATCGCCGGGACTCAAGACCTATTATAAAACCCCCGAAGGTCGCTACAAGCTCCACTATGAGAAGACGCACCCTTCCGGTCTTCTTCACTACTCCCATGGAAAGACCGTAACTCAGGTTCTACTTAGCTCTTCGATTCCGAGGCCTTTCCTCTTAACTCAATTCGTCGAGTCGCGAATCAATTGTGTAGTATTTTGGATTGCTTGATATCGTTCCTTTTTACGAGATCAATTTTGTTGTTGTGTGCATTATTGGTGTCAATGTCAAATTCACTAGGATACTGATACCCAATTGTTAAATCTTGCCTTTGGAGTACGAATTGCTCTAGTATTTTTGTTTGGGAGCTGTTTTGATCAATTCCCCAAAAGTAATCTCTCAGTACATATGTTGGGTAATTTACTATGTTGACTTAGATTGATTAGGGTTTCTGTCAATGACCATTCATCTGAGTTTGACTAATTCTGCTCAGTTGGGTAGTTTTGCTGGACATTAACTTATATATGGGTTTTGTTGTTGTTGAGGAATTTGAATAACTTTGGTTGTCAGGTAACTCTTGCTCATCTCAAGGAGAGGCCAGCCCCATCTACTCCTACAGCTCCGTCTTCAAGCTTCAGCGCTAGTAGTGGTGTGCGGTCTGCTGCAGCAAGGCTGTTAGGTAGTGGCAATGGTAGCCGTGCCCTTAGCTTTGTTGGGGGCAATGGTGGGAGTAAAATCAGTGGGACCAGTAGGCTCGGGTCGTCGTGTGCATCTAATTCGAGTAGTTCCCTTGCTACTTCTAATTTTGACGGGAAAGGAACTTACTTGATCTTCAATGTGGGGGATACAATTTTTATAAGTGATCTGAATTCTCAAGATAAGGTAACTTGGTGTTTAGGGATGAAGTTTTGAGAGGTGTTTGGTTTTATTGTGTATTAGTATTTAGAGTAGATCTTTTTTGTGGTAATGATGATTTGAGATGTTAATTATTGATTTTAGGATCCTATCAAGTCTATCCATTTGAGTAATTCAAACCCAGTCTGCCATGCATTTGATCAAGATGCCAAGGATGGCCACGATTTTCTTATTGGGTTGAACTCGGGTGATGGTAATAAACATTCTGTAGTTAGAATCACATATATGCTTTGGATTTTCTAGTTTACAATTTTGTCATCTCTCTATTTGTTGTTGCAGTGTACTCGGTTTCATTGAGACAACAACTACAGGATGTAGGAAAGAAGCTCGTTGGGGCTCACCACTATAATAAAGATGGTTCTGTTAATAGCAGGCAAGACATAGTAATAGTACCTCCCTACATCTTAAATTTTCTATTTACCTTGTGTATTTGTTTAAGTTTCTCTTTCCTTTTTCTATGGTTATGTGTGCTGTACCTGTACGCCCATGCTCTTTATTGAGCTATCTATTAGTGAAGATGCAGTTATTTTGTATTACTTGTTTTTTTATATATATAAAGTTGATGAAATGAAGAATGCTAAGGTATGAGGACATTATAGGGTCTTGAAAACTGATGAAGCTTTCTTGTAATATTTTAGTTGTAACTTGTAAGCCTGTGTTCTTATTTTATGAGACCTTGGTTGTAGATTGTGGTAATGGTAAATAGCTACTTCTTTTATGTTTCAACTTACTACGTGCAAGAGTTGGATCTTGTGCTTTGGTCTAAAGATCTTGACAACTACCTTGCATCTGTCCCTGTTTTTTTTGTGTGAAACCTGAATATACTATAACACAGGTTTCAGTTCATTTTATCTCCATGTGTTGAAATAGATGTAAAAGTTGCTGTGTCTGGTACTTTATGAAGTGAGTTCTACCTTGCTCACATGAACGTTAATATGTTACGAAATGGATATGCTGACATAGATACCCCGTATGGTTATCCTAGCACCTAATTATGGGCCAGAGCATTGTGTGATCTGTACACATGGTCTCTAAGTCAACCGGCATGTTCTCATTGTTACAAGCCTGGCTTCTGATACTAGGTAAAGAAAATGTGAGTGTTTTCTACGGCTATTAATTGTTTTTCCCTACAAAAATGTAGCTTGGGTAGGAAAGTAAAAAGTGAATATCCATTTTATTGTTCTGACATTGTGCCTTTGTTATATCTATGGGCATTCCGTTTTTGGCGGAAGTTGATTTCTTATATTCCGGGTTTTTAACATTGTTTTGCTTAGCAGTCGCTGTACTAGTGTTGCATGGGTTCCTGGAGGTGATGGTATTTTCGTAGTTGCTCATGCCGATGGAAATATGTTTGTGTATGAGAAGGCAAGCCTTTATAACTTGAAGAAGCATTTTTACGTCCTCCTTTTATTTTATTTTCATAGTCTTGGATGTAATGATATGAATGTTTCAGTGTACTAATTTGTTTTCTTCTTTGCGCAGAGCAAGGATGGCGCAGCTGATTCTTCCTTCCCTGTTATCAAAGATCAAACTCAATTTTCAGTTGCACATGCACGTTATAGTAAGGTACCATCAGAATTTATATGTATTTGCCCTTGTACACATTTTATTTTGTACTTAAACAGATCATTGCTTCATCAAATATATCTCTTTGGACCAAATTGATAAACCAAGCCATACTCCCCATAAATTATTATTCCTTCAGTCCAAAAATAACTCCCCCCTTTGTTTTGTTTTTCAAGAATTAAGGAGTAGTGGAATTGATGTTCCATTTTCCTACTATGCCCCCTATGTCCTCTTATTTTCTAGTGTGGACTAATTCACTAAAGTATATTAGTGGTAGTTTGTGCATAATTCATTTCCTCCAAAGGAAAGTGGACACGTATTTCGGAACATGCATTTTAGGGAAGGTGAACAACTATTTTAGAAACCATAGAATTAAAATTTAAAGGCAATTAATCATTTTAATATTCACATTTTGGTACTAGATACTATTAAGCCTGCATGTCACGCCTCACTCGTATCATTGTTTCATGTGCTGATTCATTTGGCAAACTGTTTTTGCTCTATGCGGAGAAGGATATGTCTATCTGTCATCATCAATTTAATTTTCTGCTTCCAGTCACCAACTATATGTTAGCTAACAAATCCCATCATAAAATACAGAGTAACCCAATTGCTAGATGGCATGTTTGTCAAGGCTCAATTAATAGCATTGCTTTCTCAAATGATGGAGCCTATTTAGCGACTGTTGGAAGAGATGGTAATACGTCAATCATTATCATGTTCATCTTTCAATGACTAAATTTCTTCAACATATGAGCTAAGTCATTTAATGCCTGTAGGTTATCTACGTGTGTTTGACTACACAAAAGAACATATTATATGCGGTGGGAAAAGTTATTACGGTGCTTCATTATGTTGTGCTTGGAGGTGACTTAACTTATATTTAGTTCTAGAATCGGCTTTTTCGTACATTTTTTTCTTTTCTTTTTTTGTCACTTCTGTTTTGAGATTATTTAACATCATAGTGACCCTTAACAGCATGGATGGAAAATATGTTCTTACTGGAGGCGAAGATGATTTAGTTCAAGTTTGGAGTATTGAAGAGCGAAAGGTTGTAGCATGGGGTGAAGGGCACAACTCGTGGGTAAGCTTGTTATCAAACAATTGGCTTGGAAGGTTTCTGCAAAATGATTACCACCATATTCATTTTTATCGGATAATTCTGGCAGGTCAGTGGAGTTGCTTTTGATTCATATTGGTCACCACCAACTTCAGATGGCGCAGAGGAGACTGTGATGTATCGCTTTGGCTCTGTTGGTCAGGTACGGTAGAAAACTGAAAATTGCTGATCTGGTCAACTTTATATACAATACATTATGGACTTGATCATAGCATATTGTTTCAAATACAGTTCCAAACTATTGGAAAGCCTTACTTGAGAGTGGAATATAGTTACAAGAAGGGTTAATTGCACATAACTACCTTTATGAATTGCCTACAAACATATGACCCCATGATATATTTCCACAAACACGACCTATAGTAAAATTTCCAGACACACGACTACCCTTATGAGTTTTCACATGCTGGCATCACACAAAATAGACGGGAACCATCATTTTTTTTGTTTCTATTACGTCCTATGACTTGCACGCGAGTGTAATCCCGAAACTACCCACTCATATGCTTTACTCTTCCAATTTCTATTTGATTCTGTTCTCGAAATCCTCCACGGAATCATATTGAAATCGAAAGATTAAAGGATTAGAATGAGTAGTTTTGAGATATTATAAAATTTTAAAACCCACATGACGAAAAAATCAAAATTTTCTATGGTTTCCGTCTATTTCGCACTATGGTGGCACTTGGAAATTCATGAAAGTAGTCATGTGGAAAGTGAAGTGCTTTGATAATGTTCTTCTCTGAAAGGCTAATGCATATAGAATTCAATGCAGAACCGCTTTAAACAGTTTAACGAATTAGATTGGTGTTTCGATTATATATCTGTCAGGACACACAATTGCTGCTGTGGGACTTGGAACTCGATGAGATCGTTGTGCCATTGCGTAGAGCTCCTGGAGGGTCCCCTACTTTCAGCACCGGTAGCCAATCATCCCATTGGGACAGCGCCGCTAGCGCTGTCCCAATGGGTACTCTACAACCCGCTCCAAGCATGCGAGATGTCCCAAAGATCTCTCCTCTGGTTGTTCATCGTGTCCACACAGAACCCTTATCTGGCTTA
The DNA here is from genome assembly GCA_963921825.1 of Erodium maritimum. Taxonomy (NCBI): domain Eukaryota; kingdom Viridiplantae; phylum Streptophyta; class Magnoliopsida; order Geraniales; family Geraniaceae; genus Erodium; species Erodium maritimum. The sequence goes on along the minus strand of OY997594.1, from coordinate 66,515,816 downwards.
ATCTTTACTCATGAATCCGTGCTCACAGCCTGCAGAGAAGGCCACATCAAGGTATGGAGTAGACCAAGTGCTTCAGATACTCAGTCAAGCAACGCCGAAACCACATTAAGTACAAGTCAGAAGGAGAAGCCACCGTTGTCGAGCAAAGTTGGCAATTTAAGTTACAAGTAATAAGCAATGGCAAAACCGAGATTATTCTCTCTCCCAGGGGCTGATGTGTCTTCAATGTGTTGATTCTCATAGAAAGCATTGATGACTGATGAACTCGAGTCAGGTAACCAGCATTGGGTTGTATGTTTGGGGATAAAAATGGCATTGATGACAGTTAAAGAGATTGAGAGGGAGAAGAAGTTGAAGCCCCTTTGTATGTACAAATCGGCTGTTAGTATTATACATCTAATGACTGACAAGAATAATTGGATGTTTGTATCTCATAGTGGACTTGAGTGTTCTTTTATTACATTGGCCATGCACTGTAATAGCAAGTCTTTATTCTTTCAAGGAAATATATGGATGATGATGAAACTTTGCCTTATTATTTTTGTTCAGATTACTTGGACAAAACTGTTCGAGTTGCAGGTCAGTTACTATATAAAATGGCTGTTTTGAATGAGTTTGTTACCGGCTGTACGGACCGGTACAGGGTGTGGGATAAACCCGGTTTTTAAGTGTTAGGTTGTTGTCTTTTGGGTAAATTACATCTACATACCCCGAACTATACGCGTTTAACGGTTTACTACTCCGAAGTTTATTTGTAACAATCGCCTACCCCGAACTAACCATTAATTACGACGTTACCCCCTCCCATCCACTTTTCCATTTGTTCACTGTTCATTTTTTTCTTAAATTCCGAAAATGCCCTTACTTTTTCACTCTTATTTATATATATTTTAATTAAAAATTTATTTATTGTTTATAAAATATAAAGAAAAAATTGAAAAAACAAAATTTTATTTTGAATCAAAAAACAATTTTTATTATTATTTTGACAAATCTGATTTTTTTTATTTTATTAAATATATTTTTAATTAAAAAAATATATAAATAAAACTTAAACAAACCCAACCTCATCTATTCACTCACTGGTTTTCTACTCTCTCTCTCTCTACAGATCATAGATCTGAGTTTAAACCAACACAACTCGTCTTTCCCGGAAGCCTTCGGCCACCGCCGCCCTCAAGATCATGTTCAAGCTCTCTTGAGCCCACCACCGGAGAAAATCAGTAACGCGAACGAGAACGAATTTTCCGGCGTGTTTGAGCCGTGGAGGAGGTCCTGCGTTATAAGGGACCAAAGCACCCTAATGCTTCAATTTTTTTCCTAGATTTTTTTGGTATGTATGGGTTTGCATTAATTGATGCTTGATATTGAATTTCTGGGTTAGGGATTCGGTAATTTGGAGGAAGATGAAGTTGGGGCTGGCGTGATTTAGGGGAAGACGAAGAACGAGGTTTTTATTTTTCAAAATGTGGAAATTATATATTAGTAATAGGGTTTTGGTTTTAGTTGTTTCTGGATAAATCATTGCTGGTTTTTGGTTGGGGGTATATGAAGGGATGAAGAGAAGTTTTGTGTTGGGTTTGATTATTTGAAAAAGGTATGGGTTCTGGGTAGGGAAGAAGGCGTAAGGAGGAAGATGAAGAGTTTTTTTTTTTTTTTTGAAAATGTGTAAAAAAATATGTTAGAATTTATTTTAGTTAATAAATTGTTTAAAATAAATAGAATTATTTTAAGAAGATTACTGAAGTTTCTGAAAATTAATGAAATTAAATTCTGAAAAGTAATTTCATTTTTGAAATAATTAATAATAAAAATTTAAAGAAAAAACTTATTTTTTTATAAATAAAACTGATTTTAAAAAATATTTATTGAAATATATAAAACTAATTTGAAAAACTGAATTGAGAAAAGTGATTTGAAAAAGCTGATTTGAAAAAACTGATTTTTTTAAATATATAAAAACTGATTTGAAAAAATATTATTGAAATAAAATTTGATTTTTATTAAAAATAGAACTGATGTTTAATTAAAAATATGAATAATATAAAATGAAAACTACTTTTTTAAAATAAAACTGATTTTAAAAAATAAAGTAAAATTTAAAATCAATTTATAAACATTTTAACTTTTATAATATTAAATTAAAGAATATTTGAAAATAATTAATTCATTTATAGTTGATTTAATAGGAAAAACTAATTATAGGATATGAGTGGCATGAGATTGTAAATTCGAATAACGGTTAAGGGTACTTCAGTCATTTTACAAAAAAATTAACAGACATGGATGGAAAGGGGGTAACGTCGTAATTAATGGTTAGTTCGGGGTAGGTGATTGTTACGAATAAACTTCGGGGTAGTTAACCGTTAAACGCGTATAGTTCGGGGTATGTAGACGTAATTTACCCTTGTCTTTTAATTGATGTCTTAGTTTACAAGTTGTATTAGAATTTGAAAAGTTGGGTTGTTTTACGATTAAAGTTATATTAGTATTTAGGTAACCTAATTTACTAATTAAAGTTGTGTTAGGACTTGTGTTCCAAGTAACCTTCTTGGCTATATATACCAAGAGAGAATAATAAAATAAACTGACTTGAGAATTAATTAAACTGTTTGGTCACTACGAGGTTTTCGAGTTCTCTCTTAATGAGCTCGTATCAACGAGGTCTTCGGGTTCTCTCTTAACGAGCCCATATTAGGTCCTATAACGTGATCCAGAAGTCAGGACTATAACAAGTGGTATCAGAGCCAAGCGTTATGGAGCCACCGAAGTCATTGGAGCAAAAGTTCGATGATTTTTTTGCAGCGTATGATGTTGATCGGGCAAAGAAGGCGGCGCAACTCCAAGACCTAGCCGTCTTGATCGATTCCTTGTCCAACAACGCACCGGCGATCCGACATGAGGAGAATTTTACGGCCAACGGACAACAACAACAAACCCTAGTTTCTTCTGTACCTGTATTCCAGGCTGAGGAGACAGTTAAGGTGAATCCTGGTGATCGGAGGCTGTTGCCTCAGTCACAGGCTACCCTTGATCATTTAATTACTCTTCGTCTCATAATCTTTAAAAAAAATTCAAGTTTTAATCGGGATTTCATCGAGCACGTTAACTAAAAAAATCCAAGTGAACGAAACCCTCTATAAAATGAAAGAGTCATACAATAACAACTACAAATAAGAAAATATTTTGTAGTGGAGATGGTGAAGCATAATCTATTTTAATGGAAGAATTTGAATTGGGTTGGAAGATTATTAAGAATTGAGGGAAACTAATGAAATGGAGAATCAATTATGGGCGAAAGGTTTATATTTTAAGTTTTCACCTCTTTTTTATGGTTCAAGTTTTGATTAACACCGGTTACCGGATAAGGTTATAAAAAAAACTTTAGATACTAGTCGGATGGAAAAGTGTCATAGATGTTAGGCGGGGATTAATTAAATTATTATTTTATAAATTTATATTATCAACATTTATATAATACTATATAAAAAATATTAATAATGTCAAACATTAAATATATATATATATAACATAAACAAGACGTTACACTTAACAAAACGTGCTCTCCCAATTCAGCAAGTATAATTTTATTGCATCACTTAATTTGTAAAAGATTTAAACTTAATTTAAATACAAATCTGACCTGACGTCTAATCGACCTGACCAATTAATTGATTCAATCAACAATTAATCAACTCATATTTCCCTATACGGATTGGAACGTCTTAAGAGGAAAAATCGGGTCGTCAAATCCCATATCAGCATCTAGATGATGTCTACATGCCATCAGGCAGAAATTTTGACATCTTTTTACCAGGTAAATAGAATGTTGGCCCATTCCATTAGGACCAAGATGTAGATCCAGTTTTATCTTGGGCCTAGGATTTAAGCCCACCAAAGCTTAGTTGACAGTTTGATTCTCCAATTATTACACCAATTAATTAGAGTCCGTCAATTATATAACTAGAAATAGTTTGCTATTGGGGGTGCTTATAGAGGAATGCAAGTTAAAGCTGAATGGTTTAATGGGTTTCCGGTAGGAGTTTATTCGTAGAGAGGTTAATACAGTAACTCATACTTTAACTAGACATACTGTTGATTGGTTTGATATTGATCAGCTTATCACGCCCATGCCTGACATTTTGTTAGTAGTTTTAAACAGTGATTTGTTGGGACAGTAATACGATTACATTTCAAAAAAAAGTAGTCATCATTGAGTTTTTGTACTTCCAAAATAGTCCACTATGTTTTTTTGTGTGTCAAACGAATAAGCAATATGTAAAGAGCTAAGTAAATAGGGGTAAATATAAAATTGCACCGATACAATGTCAATAAACCACAAACTAACCCATCATAATTTTTATAAATGATATGACTAAACTATAAAAGCGGCTGACTTAATTGAGACGTCCTTTGAGCCCCTCCCACTCTCGCGTGCTCTATGTCCCTTCTCTTTGTCCCATCTCACTACGTTTCTCTCTGTCCGAAGCTGGTGATGATGATATCCTCCTCCTCTTTATCTTCTCCCTTCCGGTGCTCATCTGAGCTTTATCCTCCTTCTACTTTTTTCTCTGTTTTTTCTCGAGCATCTGCTCTGGCGACTTTCAAGATGCCCAATTAGCATTTGCAAATACCGATCAAATTAACCCACCCTTCGCCTTCTACCCCCCTTAAATCCGACTTCTATGCTGGATCCTCAACCCCTCCGACACAAACCGCACCAGAACCACCCACCAACACCACACAAAGACCTCACCCGGACCACGTTGGGACCAAAACCCAACATGCAAGGGAATCGGGATTGGAAAATCTCCGGAATTCCTCTCCCGACATCCCCTCCCAGACACAAAACCACCAATCCGGTCTCTTTCCCCCAGTACAACAAAGCCATCCGACCATGGATCCCGGCCATCCAAACTAACTGAAGTCTCCTTGGTCCCTTCCCAGATGGACGACTTCTTTGCAAACGACGATGAGGTGATTGAAGTCCCCGTAAATACCGTCCTACCGATCGACGACTCCCTCTATCGTTCTGCTCTCGCCGATAGACTCCTCACGGAGAAACGAGTAAGGCCTCACTCTCTTTTCTTTGTTATTGTAAATGCCTGAACCGTGGTCGGAATCACGATCGAACCTTTAACTTTAAAAATCATGGAATTATTTATCACCTCTCAGAAAGAGATGGACGATATTAGAGTAAGGGAACCATAAGCCTTCTACGACACGATATTTCTCCTAACGCCACTACCACCAAGGACCCAACCAGAGTCTTTGTATTTTCGCTCAAACCAAATTTTGGTACGAGCTTTTGACATCCCGGTAGAAGCCAGGACCTCCCAAATGCGAGCGTTCATCGTCTCAAATCTTGGACGGGAGGTAGAAATCGATCGAGTAAATCCGTCGAAAGCTCCTAGCATTCTCTGGGGATGGGACACTTCTCTGGCTCCGGGTGGAGTTGGACGCTACAAGACCTCTCCGTCGCCACCTCATGTTTCAGGCTAATACGAGTGCGAAACTGTTCAAAGTCCGATTGGAGCATGAGAAGCTACCAGAATTTTGCTACCGGTGCGACCGTCTTGGCCATGCAATTAAATATTGCACTATTATCCTTCCAAGGGTGGACCGGTTTGCACACAGATACAGGGACTCGCTCCAGGATCCTCCCCAATCTAGACGGAAGGCTTTTTCCAATCGGATTGAAATGATGTATCTACTCTCGCCCCTACTATGCCTTATCCGTCCCCTGAAATGGCTCAACCTATTTTCTCTAACCCGGCTTGCCCGATTAATGTAACAGGTGCAAAGGAACAACACCAACCCAATCCGCTGGTCGTATATGATGCACCGATCACCGATAATAGGAGTCGACTCCATAACCCCCCCGGAGATAATGTTGAAAGATTGGGGACGCGGGAAGGAATCAGTAGTATCTTCCCTTTCCCAGCACACCGTTAAGTTCCCAGTCTTTCCTAACGAGATGGAACCCCACACACTGAGGATTGGGCGTATAGGATGAAGAAGGGGGTAGAACATGGCCCTTAGGGACAAAGTTCCATGGATAGGATGAGGTACCCCGACCTCATCTTGTTCGGCATTTTCTCCAACACGAGATCTTAACTGGTTTCGAGCAGAAGAAGACCTTCGTCCCTCCTAACATCAGACCACACATGGAGCATCAAAGAAAACAACAGGTAAAGAGAGAACCCAGGAGAACAAAAAATCTCAAGACCCTGGCCAGGGAAAAGGGAACCAAGAATCTAGAGATATCAGTTGTTTCAAGGAAACGGGCCTTCGTGCTCATGGACATTAACCATAATGTGCATGCATCCCTACAAGACCTTTCTCCTCCAACTTCGACGAAGGCTCGCAAACAGCCTCGTCGGGATTTATGATAAGGTTTTGGGTCCTTAGGGGAGGCCAATACTGTCGCCTCTCAAGATCCTTTTTGTTGAAAGTTGACCCAAATTCAAGCAACATTGTGGCTTGGTCTCCATGTTACCAAATTTAGGGAATTGTCTTGGTTTGATTAGCAAGTAATCAATTTAGGGAATTTATGTCCTGTTTCCCAAATTGGGTCTTAATTGTGTAGAGATTTTTATTTCCTTATTTTGTATGAAGTATTTCTACACCACTCCTATATATACCACCTGTAAGCTTCCATGAGGGATAAGTTGAATCGGTGTAAATCCCCGGTGTTGTGTAAACATTCTCCCTATAGTGAAGTTTTGCTGGTAGGCGCCCGTGGTTTTTTCCTCTCCGTTGTTTGGAGGGGTTTTCCACGTTATATCGTTGTGTTCTCCGCGTTTTGGTTTTTGATCTTTTTCGTTTTATTGCCTATCGTTTTATAACAAGTGGTATCAAAGCCAGGTTGTTCAATCTAGGTTTTCTAAGATATGACATCATTGAAATTCGATCTACCGTTGCTGGACTACACCACACGATTTTCTTTGTGGCAAGTAAAGTTGTGGGCCGTTCTAGCGCATCTTGACCTTGATGATGTGTTAAATGGATTCAACAAGAAGGATCTGAAAACGTGGACCGATGAGGAGAAGCGTAAGGATCATAAAGCTCTATCTCTGATTCATCTTCATCTATCAAATAATATTCAGCAGGAAGTACTGCTGGAGAAAACTGCAGCAGCGCTTTGGCTCAAACTGGAATCGATCTTCATGTCCAAGGATCTGACCAGTAAGTTGCACGTGAAGATGAAGTTGTTCACGCACAAGCTGCAAGATGATGGTTCTCTACTCAACCACCTAGCGGTCTTTAAGGAGATCGTTTCTAATTTGCAATCCATGGAGGTAAAGTATGATGATGAAGATCTAGGTCTACTACTCTTATGTTCATTTCCTAGTTCTTTTGCAAATTTCCGAGATACCATATTATTGAGTCGTGATGAACTAACTCTTGCGGAAGTATATGAGGCCCTTCAACAGAGGAAAAAGATGAAACTTATGGTACAGGGAGAAGGATCATCATCCTCCAAGGGAGAAGCTCTGCAGGTACGTGGGAGGACCGAGCAGAGGAACAACAACTATGGAAACAAAAATAAAAGCAAGAACGGGAGAGGTCGTTCTAAGTCCAAAGGAGGCGACAAGTTCTGCAAGTATTATAAGAAAACAAATCACACCATTGAAGATTGTTATAAGCTTCAGAATAAGGAGAAAAGAAACGGTTCGTACCAACCGAAAAACAATTCTAATGGTGATGGTAAGGCCTCTGTTGTTTCCAATGATAATTCTGATAGTGATTGCTTAGTTGTGTTTGCTAGCTGTGTTTTTGCTTATGATGAATGGATTCTTGATACTGCATGTTCATTTCATATCTGTTGTAACAAAGACTGGTTCAGTTCTTATAAGTCTATGCAGAGTGGAGATGTGGTGTGTATGGGAGATGACAACCCACGTGAGATTGTGGGCATAGGCTCCGTTAAGTTCAAGATGCATGACGACATGGTACGCACATTGACAGATGTGAGACACGTACCAACCATGGCGAGAAACCTCATCTCTCTCAGCACTCTTGCCGATGAAGGGTACAAGTACTCCGGTTCACAGAACATTCTAAAGGTATCAAAAGGCTCTCTCGTTCACATGATAGGTGATATGAATTCTGCAAGGTTATATGTTCTTAGAGGTAGCACTTTAAATGGTTCTGCTACTGCTGTTGTTATTTCTGATGAACCTAGTAAATCTAATTTGTGGCACAAGCGTCTTGGACATATGAGTGAACATGGCATGTCATAGTTGATCAAGAGAGATTTACTTGATGGCTGCAACATGAGTAAGTTGGAGTTTTGTGAGCACTGCATTTTTGGTAAGCACAAGAGAGTTAAATTCAATGCTTCCGTTCATACCACTAAAGGGATATAAGATTATGTGCATGTTGATGTTTGGGGTCCTTCCCGAAAAACTTCTCTTGGTGGTGCAAATTACATGCTTACAATTATTGATGATTACTCTAGAAAAGTGTGGCCTTATTTTCTAAAACATAAATATGATGTGTTTGATGCTTTTAAAAAGTGGAGAGTTATGGTGGAGAAGCAAACCGAGAAGAAGGTAAAAGTGCTTCGTACTGAGAATGGTATGGAGTTTTGTTTAAATGATTTTGACAACTATTGTAGCAACGAAGGCATTGTAAGGCACCACACCATCCCGTCCACGCCTCAACAGAATGGTGTGGCTGAGCGCATGAACCGAACCATCATCTCTAAGGCTCGGTGCATGCTTTCTAATGCTCGTATGAGCAGACGTTTTTGGGTTGAAGCAGCCTCCACTGCCTGCTACTTAATAAACAGGTCACCAAGCATTCCACTTGATAAGAAAACTCCCATTGAGGTATGGTCTGGTTCACCTACTGATTATTCATTGTTGAGAGTTTTTGGTTGCACTGCTTATGCACACATTGATAATGAAAAGTTAGAGCCTAGAGCTGTCAAGTGTGTGTTTCTTGGTTATGGCTCAGGAGTAAAGGCATACAAGCTATGGAATCTTGAAACTAAAAAAAATTGCTGAGCCGAAATGTTGTTTTTAATGAGGGTGTCATGTTCAATGATAGTTCCTCTATAGATGCCTCTGAAGTTCTTGATGTTACTAACTTTTCTGATGATGAGCAACAGAGGATAAGCGTGCAGGTGGAGCACCTGACCGACAAAGTAAATGAGGTTGTTGAAAATAATGAAAATGATGTTCAGCTTACACCACTTGTTTTGCAGCAAAAAAATAACTCTATTGCTGTTGATAGACCGAGGAGGAGCAAAGGTCCTCCCCCTCGTCTAATTGAACAATGTAACGTTGTTCATTATGCTTTGAGTTGTGTTGAACAGGTAGAGCATGATTATGATAGTCCAGGTGATATGATGAAGCCAGTTCTTGTTGCTAAGTTTGAGCTTTGCTCAAGCTAAGTTGGTATAATTGTTTAGCCATAGTGGTTGTTTGGCGCCTAAAGTTTTTTTCTTTGTTTGTTCAGGAAGATGTCTATCGCTTTATGCTACAAGGAGGAATTTGTCTCAAGGTGGAGTTTGTTGAAAGTTGACCCAAATTCAAGCAACATTGTGGCTTGGTCTCCAAGTTACCAAATTTAGGGAATTGTCTTGGTTTGATTAGCAAGTAACAGCACTCCTATAAATACCACATGTAAGCTGCCATGAGGGATAATTTGAATCAGTGTAAATCCCCGACGTTGTGTAAACATTCTCCCTATAGTGAAATTTTGCTGGTTGGCGCCCGTGGTTTTTTCCTCTCCGTTGTTTGGAGAGGTTTTCCACGTTATATCGATGTGTTCTCCGTTTTTGGTTTTGATCTATTTTCGTTTTATTGCCTATCGTTTTATAACACTTTTGGTTTCTACCAGGGGGATCAGGCTAACCAGGAGTACTCCCCGTCTGCTTCCGCGACCAAAGGCAACCTCCGGAAACGGAATTTAGTTCATTAAACTTATTTTTTGACATGTATATTATATGTTTGGTTGTATCTACTCTGTCTTGTTGAGTACTCGAATTTCTTAGCTATGTATATCGGAATACCTGCCTACCTTTTAAACAGGAACTTCTGACTTTATCCCTAATTTATTTCGGGTTCGTCCTTAATGATGTGTATTATAATTTGCTACTTACCCATTTACCAAAATAAAAGCGGCTGACTTAACATGGAAATGGCTAGATTAACATCACTTAAATTAACTTATTGACTTTTAACAAACAACTTAGGTCAGTGGGGGTCACCTCAATTAATCAATAATGGGCTGTGGGGTGTTTTGCTGGTACGTAATAATCTCGACCGTCAATATTTGGACACTTGGGCACTTCAATTATACACAATAATAGAGTATGGGTTCACTTATTACTGTCAACATATTGCCACGTAGGCAGTCTAACTTCGTAAAGTTGCTTCTTCACCGAACACGTGTCAAATCAGCATCGGTCAGGTCAGACCCATATAAGACCCGTGGCTTCTTCGTCTTCATCTTCACTCGGAGCTTGACCTCACCTCACAGCTCACACTTCACTCGAGCCTCGGTCACTTCCAGATCTGATCTCGTGGGTTTATTTCAATTTCTCTTCTCGATCGGTCTCCGGAGAGCGTAATGTAGGTTCGTTTCAGGGGATTTTGTGGGCTGGAGATTGTTCGCGTCAATGGCGAGGCTGGTTCCGAGGAGGGTCTGGTTAGGGTTCCAAAAATCAATGGGTCTCCTCGTGGGTGGAAACCATACCTCCTACAGGTTTTGCACTCGCTAATTTCACTGTTACGTGGCTTTGATCTCTCTTTTTTCTCAAGTTTACATAACTTCTGATTCGAAATTCGACAATTGCACTGTAAAATCTCTGGGTCTGTGAAAAGAAACGAAATCGATGGATTTGAAGACCTTCAAATCTCATATCCTACGCGGGTATGTGGGGAGGCGCGTGGTGCTACGCTCGCTCGTGCTCACCTCCGCCGTCTCCGTCGTTCTCTGGCTGCAATTCATCGGCGGCGCCGATCCTGGCACGGTGACTATCCACGACTGCGCCAATCCGGAACTGGACTTATCTCTGGCAACGAACTCGATTTCGAACCGGTTCCTGAAACCCATTTTGGGTGCATTTCAGTTCATTCATTGCCAAGAGAACTTGAATTTGACCGTTGCGGTCATCGAGGAGCTTGTGAACAATCAATTGCTGAGCTATGGTGCTAAAGCTCTCTGTGTTGGAGAAGGATCAGCCACTTCTGTGTTGGCACTACGAGAACTGGGGTTTCCTGATGCTTGTGCTGTTTATAAGCAGCCATTTTTCTCACTCCGGCAGAAGAAGTTCACTTACGAGATTGACCATGAAAACGATTCTTTCGATTTTGTGTTATCCAAGGATTTAGACAAGGTTTCTGTCCCTGCACTGCTTGTGCTCCAGATCGAGCGCATCCTCAAGCCTGGTGGGATCGGGGCAATGCTTGTGGGTGAAGGTGACTCGAATGCGAATAGCCTGATAAGATCTGCCACGCCCGTTTCATTGCTACTCAAGAACTCTAGTGTTGTTCATGTTGCTTATGTCAATAACCTCGCACTGGTTGTTTTCAGGAAGAAAATCGACAATGTTGGTCGCTTTGGACAATTTCGCCTTTCTGGTCACTGCCCATCTATTGAAAAAAACAAACCCTTTATGCCACAGATTGAACCACTCGTGGAATCAAAGGCTGTAGGCTTTGAGAAAAGCATTGCTTATTTACCCAAATTCAGGGACGTTTCTTCCAAGAAGCGGCCTGTTTATGTTCTTGTCGGGGCAGGAGAGCACCCAAACAGCTTGTTCTTCCCAAATTATCCTATGAATGTAGATGATTTCAATGTTTACTTGGTTGATCATAACACTTCTGTTTTACAGTTCCATGTCAAAAGACCGGGAGTTACTTTTGTTTACTACCCTGGTCTAGATGGAACGAATGGTAAAGCAAATGTCACTAGTGAAGAAGAAGAAGATGATTCGGTATTTGATTTTCTTGGGTGGTTTAAGGAAACAGTTGAGCTTGCAGATTTTGTGGTGCTGAAGATGAACACCAGAAATGTAGAGCTGAAGTTTCTGTCGGATCTATTCCACAGTGGAGCTATATGCTTTGTTTCTGAACTGTTTCTGAACTGCTCTGCCATGGATGTTGAAGGGATCATAAGTGGAGACTGCATGAATCTCTTCAGAGACCTAAGGAGCAGTGGTGTTTATGTTCATCAGTGGTGGGGTCAATGAACGAAGTCTCTATCAACTTTGATGAAATTATGGTTTGGTGTTGTCTGTCTGAATTTGTGCTCTTGTTTCTGGGTTTAGTTTCTGTCTTGTGTCTTTCCCTAATGGAGACTATGTGAGTGGCTTTATGGTTGGGCACTCCAAAACCTAAATAATCAACCATTTCCCTTTCGTAATATCAATAGAAGTGTTTGTTTTGAAGTTGAATGGGTTGTAAGGGGCATTTCAGGTTCTCTGAGAACATCCACAGTAGAGGGGTAATCTGTAGGGTCGAATCGGTTTTGATTTGATATCAAATCTATAAGAGCACTGTGTGATTAACTAATGTGAATCAAACGTCCAATCGAAACACGCCATGTGGTGCTGGCATGATAAGAAAAAAAATGTACGGTTTTTCATTATCGAAATTAATATTTTAAACATAATAAAAAAAATTTATCGTCTATAAATACCAACCAATGTATTTCATCATTCCATCTCAAAACATTTCTTCCCATCTCAAAATTCTTGTTCTTACTTTGTTTCTTGTTTTTGTGTTAAAGGTATGAATGATTCCGAAGCGGACGTTTGTGTAATAACAACATAAATCTGGCAAAAGGCGGATATTGAACGAGCAAGGATACAGCCGTGAGTGGACGCCTTGAGGCGAAGGCTCGAAAGCGGGGAATCTTTTCGAAGAGAGATTAACAGAGATCGTGTCGAAGCCCAACAACGACTAATACATGATTATTTTGTGGACAACCCTACGAATGGATCTGAGATGTTTAGGCGCCGATATCGTATAAGTCGACCCCTTTTTACTCAGGTGATTGATGCAACCGAACGTATGGGGTTATCAACATACCAAAATTGCACCATCGCAATATGAATGCTCGGTCAATTCATTGGACGAATCACTACGAATTGGGATAAGTACTATACTGAAATGCGGAGGATTTGACCCGATCCCTTGAATCGGATACAAGCAAGGCTTACCAAGTATGATTGGGAATTTTGACTGCATACTATAAGAGTGGAAGAATTGCGAGAAGAAGATTGAAAGATAAAAAATTGCATATGAAGATCATGAAGACATGTACATATATAGAGAAAATTTGAAAATATTCTCTGTCAGATGTAAAAAATATATTCCAACAAAAATAGTCCTTGATCTACCATATCTTTTTTTTTTTTGAGAAGAAATGGTAATATTCATTAATAAAAACTTAACTCGGGGACGCCCCATTAAACTAAACTGGAATAATTGAAAAACAAGTGCATAAAGAGTAAATGTGCTCATTAGCATAATAGTAGGTCGGGGATTTGGGACTGCGGTAGCATCCGGAGATACCGATACAGTGTACGCCAACCAAAGGAACTGATCGAGCAGACCAGACGATAGGTAAATAGTGGTGGACCCATTACTCCCCCGGTATGTCAGCGTGCGTCGTCCTCCCTTGCATGATAGTGGTAGGGCTCCTGAACGCGGGAATGCTGACCCCGAAGTGGTAGGGGAGTAACCTGTCAGCTGTTGGTGGTACCAATGCCACCAGTACACCAGGGAGAAGGTACAGTCGACCAACCCCTCCCTGGCCCCCGTCGAACTCATTCCTGGAGGCGAGGGTGCTTGGAGCCCCCCGCCGCTGTAGTTGAAACCTCATTGGACGCCGCCGAGTCCTCTTCCTCCTCCGGCTCCTCCTCCCTCACTAGTCTCTTATTCCCAGACAGAGACGGGGCTACATCCCTTGCCATCCACGCAGCTCGGTCCTCCTCGACCCCTGCATGACTGCGCCCCCACCATCCCGACCCTTCCGGCCTTCCTGGTGTTCGTGGGGCCTCTTTACCCCGGACACCTCTGTCCGACCCCCCTACACCTCTGTCCGACCCACCTAAGTAGGTCCAGTTCGTCCCCGGGGTGGCCTTCCCATGCTTCGCCTTCTCCAAGGCAGACCGCGGGTCTCCAGGTGCTCGTAGGGATACACCCCTCGAGCTGCCCACAACCGGGCAGACCGGGAAGAGGTGACCCGCACAGCAGCACCCGAAGCAATGTTCAGGTAGAAATTCATAAGAAATTATCAGGCGAGTCCGTACCTGCGAGATAGAAAGGCGGAACCAAAGCTGGCTCTGTAGAGGAATCCTGATATCAGCCCTGATCCGAACTTTCATAAAGTCCCCCCAGCAGAGCCCGTCCTTATCAACATCCACGCCTTGACAGACGCCCAGTGCGCTGCCAACCCTGAAGCCCACATCCCTCGTCCAGGCCCCTATTGGTAGATTTGAGACCCGCGCCCAAACCGAGAAATGATGGAACTGCAAGTCACTAACCTGCATATGCGCCCTCAGGTCTGTAAACAAGACCAGAGAGTCTTTAAAGGACAAGGGCTCACCCAGCAGAACCCTCTCCCTTTCTTTGGCCGTCCTGAAAAAGAAGGCCACAAGGCCACCTTCCAGTGGCTTTTCCTCGACCTTCATCCCCCAGATGTCCTCCATACGCGCCACCACAGACTTCCAGAAAACAGACTTGGAGGTCAGGACCTTTGCCGCCAGCGCGTACTTGTAAAGATTACCCCTGCCCGTAACCTCCTGAACGGGGACCACGACTTCCCTGATCCGCATAGCCCCCATCTGACGGTCCAGCTCCCCCTGTGCCCCCCTATCGGTCCCATTAGCCACCAGTGCCTCGCCCCCAGGAGACGAGACCGGCACCCGAACAGGCCCTGACCTTGGATCCGCCTCGCTCGGCCCACCATGAACAACCCGACCTGCCCCATATCGGGCGCCCCACTCCGCTACGTCACCCACACCGCCCCGAGTCCAGCCCGGGTGAGGGCCCGGCCCAGGTCGCGGACGAGCAGGCCTACGGGCATCAGACATGAACCCTCGGCCCAAACCCGCCTCCTCCCTGACCCGGCCTGGCGAAACCCTAGCCGCCATCGGCTCCTTTCCGTGCCTTCGCCGCCAAGTCAACCCCTCCGTCGGCTCCCTCGCTGCCGGCACCGCCTCCGGCACCGGTGACCCCGTCCTCGCCCCCACACCAGCCATAGAGTCCGAGGAGACCACCACAGGATCGTCTCTCGTGCCATGCAGAACCCCCTCCACGGCCACAGTACCGCTCTGTCCCGTCCCGCTCCGGATCCCGCCACCGCCCAGCCAGCGCGGCCTGGGTCCCCTCGCCACCGTACGCCGGAGCGTGGGTGGACCAGTTCGCAGCCGGCCACCCACCACCCAGCCATCCTCCGCCACCGGAGTAGCCGAGAATTGCATCACCGGTGAGCCCGACTTCCTTCCCGACCATGTCCCATCCGAGAACACCGGCGTGACCTCCTCCACCGGCGTCAGCTCCTCCACCGGCGTCTCCGCCGTCGCAGCCTCAGAACCCCGCTCCGATTCCTCCTCCGACTCGACCCACCCATGCCCGAGGATAGCCTCCACCATCGGAGGATCAACCTGCCCACCGGACACCTCCAGACGCGGCCCCCAGTGGACGGCGCCCTCCACACCTTCCTCTCCATGCGTCACCAGCCTCGAAGACTCCATGGAAAACGGCGGAACTTCGCAAAACCTGCACTCTCAGAACAAACCCTAGCAGAGACCTAGGGAGAGAGAGCGGTTGCGTGATCTACCACATCTTTGTAACTACATAATATATTTTTTGTCACAATTAGTTTAATTATTTTATTTACATATCTTATTTATTTGATATTTATTTTCTTAATTAAGTATTTTATTAGTCTATATTTAGTATTATTTACTGTTTTGATCGGTATTTAATAAATCCAGCAAAAGAATATTACTTATTTAATCAGCATCTAGTCAACAGACAAGATTCCTTAGTGAATTTTATACAAAAACTCGCGATATAAAAATCAGTAGTTTTTAATTCAAACTTATAATCAATTCATCAACATAAATTACATTCATTTTTTATGAATCTGAACCTTTAATTAAAAACCGAACGATATACATGCTCTAAAGTCATAGACTAGATTATTGAATCTATATGTGAACACTAGATCATTAAATCGATAAAGGTCATATAGATAATCCAGTTCAACGAAACGAATCACCAGATGTCTTCTTAAAAGCGACTAGTAGAAGAGAGAGAAGAAAATGGCGGAAAATAAGCAAGGTGAGAGAATCACCAGGGTCGAATGAAAAACTTTTATTTTCTCCTTTATTCATTGATTCTCTTAGTAATATATTTTATAATTGGAGGATATCTATTGATTCGATTCATCAAAATAACCATAATGGTTTCTTTTAGAGCATCTGTAACTGGCGGCGTTTTTCCAGCTAAAAGGATGGAACGTTTTAAATGCGTCGATGAAAATACTAGCACAAGCAGATTTTATCGACTGAAAGGTGGGCTTTTTGGGCTAAACACTGCAAAAAAACGTCAAAGAGTGGTTGCGGACATTGGTAGAAGTTACCCATTATTTGTGAACAAAGTATAAATTTTGAGCTCATTGCCAACGTCATGTGAACCCAAAGGGTCATGCACAATAGAGCAAATCCCATAACAAAATGGACCTCAGAGATCCGAATTAAATAAATAAGGAGAATCATATTTGATATAACTAACACATTTATTTAACTACTTCTTCTAAAATTAATGTTATTTCTTATGATTTATATCTAGTATGATAAATATTTAAATGAAATAAATTATAAATAAATTTATTTATAAGTGGGCCAAAACCCTCATTAGTGTGATTGGGATTTTAGGCCCACCTTATATATAGTGTTGGTTTTTTATTTAAATCACAAGAAAGAAAGGAAAGCCCTAATTTGATTAGAAAAAAGAAAAGAAAATCTAGTTAGACTAGAAAAAAGAAATAGAACTCGTTTAGGTTTCTTCTTTTACAAGCTTTCCTTTTTTTTTTAAAGAGAATTTGGTTTTTGGAAAACCAAAATCATATAAATATAATGCCATAAGGCCGAAAATACCATGTATCATTCGACCACCACATAGAGAGAAGAAGAGGGAATTGTTTTAGAACTCTAGTAATCTTTAGTTGTGGGAATCACTTTGTTCGTGTAGAGACCGTAAGAGGGCGAATTTCGTTAAGGAAGCCTTGCCATATCCCTATTAGAGTGAAGGTCCCAGAATCTCAGTATTGAAGTGAAGAGAAGATTGGCTACAAGAGGCAATCAATCTACATTACGAATGATTAGTTATTCAATATACATGTGACCTAGTTTTAAAGATTATGCAACATTTTTTTTTTTGCTTTTCGCTGCGTTTTCGAAACTCATAATCCAACAGAACACATCTTTAAGCCTCAATTTTCACCGCCACTTCACCGGAAACTGTTACAACTCATGATTCCACTTCACTCCCAATATCGACTTTAGTCATCGTTAAGTTGCACTTCGAGCTTCTTAGTTAGAGATCGAGATTGTAGTTGGATAGAAAGTGTGAAGCTTTCGGACAAAGCTCAGTAAACGATATTTAACCAAAGGAATTTTCGTCAATTGATAAGTGTATGTGACAACAAAGAGTCAAAAAGATAACGATGTTAAGCGAAACATAGTTTAGACTAGTCAAATGATAGGTTTATACGTTTGTATATGTAACACCCCGCCGTCCCACACAAGGCCCCACACGCGGTGATGTTAGGTCTGCAGCCCAATACACCCCAACCCCTCTGGTGTATTGTCCACAGACAAATACCAACCTAGGTTTTTGGTGAGACTTGAACCCAAGACCCCACCCTTTATAAAATTTCCTTGAGTGATGTTATCACCAATTGAGCTGCAGCTCAATTGGTGATAGCATCACTCAAGGAAATGCTATAAAGGGTGAGGTCACTTTTTTGTAACACCCCGTCGTCCCACACAGGGCCCCACGCGCGGCGATGTTAGGTCTGCAGCCGAATACACCCCAACCCCTCTGGTGTATTGTCCACAGACAAATACCAACCTAGGTTGTTGGTGAGACTTGAACCCAAGACCTCACCCTTTATAGCATTTCCTTGAGTGATGTTATCACCAATTGAGTTGCAGCTCAATTGGTGATAGCATCACTCAAGGAAATGCTATAAAGGGTGAGGTCTTGGATTCAAGTCTCACCAACAACCTAGGTTGGTATTTGTCTGTGAACAGTACACCAGAGGGGTTGGGGTGTATTGGGCTGCAGACCTAACATCGCCGTGCGTAGGGCCCTGTGTGGGACGGCGGGGTGTTACAGTATAGCCATGTGTAAAATGTGTATAGGTTTATATAGATATATGTGATTAACACTATATTGATCCCTATTATATTTTTTTAGCACACCAAACTTAGATGTTGTTGATATGAAAGGAAAAGGCTGTAGAGACCATACAAACATGAAAATGAAATAAACAGACTAAACATGATGAGGTACAGTCTCGGTGACAGCCGAGACATTGATCTTATATTTAGAGACCCTATGTGACTCAGAGAGATACTAGGGGTGGTTCCCTATTCTGGATGTGCGAAGTAAAATGAGTCCATTGTACTTCTCCCGTCTCGACTTGACCGGTTCTACTATGTCAGAGTAGTCGATCAAGGAGTATGTCGGGAAAAGGAGGAGACTAGGAGTCAAGGAGAAGATGGCTCATAGAGGTCGGGACATGACTCCTCATAAACACCCCGAGGTGCCCTATGGTACTCATGGTGACCCATGAAGCAGCTCATTGTGCCTCGCTTCTGCCCATCGGGGACGTCTTCCTCAACCGTGTTTGTGGATTCCAAACTACCTTGGGTGGGAGTAGTAAAGTTATCCGTCCCTGGGGAGGAGGTATACCAGCGGGGTTCCTCCATCCTTTCGTTTCGGAGGTCAGGTTTCTTCGTCCGAGAAGGGGATAAATACTAGTAGGGGTCCTCTTGCCGTGCCCTAAGTGTCTCCTCGGGGCCAGTCTCAGTCCACCAGCCCCCGTCCTTCGATTGATGTGATATTTATATCTCACGTCTCCCGTCTGAGCTTCGTATGGGTGGGTGTCAAGGGTTACCCGAAGTTGCAATAGCATGACCATTTTCTGAGACACGTAGTCTGATTCCCGTCCATGTAGTCCATCCTCAATCGGCTCAAAAAGGACATGTTCATGTTGGTGGAGCAGATACTAGTGGGACGGTATATCCAGTTGGGGTCCCCGATCCATCCTTGTTTGTGGTTGGGAGCTAGGGGTTGCATCCTAGGGTCAGGGCGGGTTCCTAAGCGCTTGCCGGTGTCGTGGGAAAGGTCTATTGTCGGAAGGCCTAGAGTAGGGATGGATCGGGAGTTTCGTTAGTGTTTGTGCCCTACTATACCACCAAGGATTCCGAGATCTCATTTCCAGGGCCTCCTCTCTATATCTCCATCAGAGGGAAGATTTCTGATCATCTTTTGTGTCGATCTGACGACGCCTTGGTTGGGTTCGAGATTCTGATCGAGGGTGGCGATCTTCATGGTGTAGTGTCGTTTCTATGACGGTCCAATGGAAGGCGGTGTCCCCATCCTCCTCCATGTCGATTCGGCGGAGTCGTGGCTGGGTTTGAGGGTTTGATCGGAGATGGCAGTCCATAGGGTGAAAATACATCATTTCGTGGGATGATCGTCGCTGATCAGTGTCGAGGAGGGAGTTTTTCCCTGTGTTGTGATCCACGATCCCAATGGATTGTTCGAGCCACAGAGATGGTTGTTGGTGTTGGTGATCGTGGTGAACGAGCATCTATGGAGATCAATAGAGGGGAGGGCGGTTGTGACGATGCTAGAGATCGAAAATGGATTTTGGGAAAGAGATATTAGAAAGAGGAGTGAAACCCTAAGTTCCGAAAAGATTTTTATTTTTATTCTTTTCTATTAGTATAATAAAATTGTGATATTTATTAAATGTTTATTGTAAAAAATCTAAACAAAACGTGTTGAGAATGATTATGTGTATTTATTTTCAAATAAACCGAAGCTTTCAAATGCAATAAATATCTTTCAAACTTAAAGCCATACATTTGAGTTCAATTAGACTAATTTAGATCATGAAAACTAAATTTATAAATACCTTTTCAAAGATCAATTCAACTGATTTACATCTATAATTAAGAGTGTGTAATCGGCATCGATTAATTGGCGTTCTGGGTATGGCGTTTTAAACAACGGTTTTATCGGCATTTTCGTGCAACATTTTGGGATACGGCGCTAACTATATTGTTGTATAAAAAAGACAATTGTTGGACGATTTTGATCGATTGACTCGTTGATTGTAGCGTCGATCGTTACATTTATACCCTGTGACGCCTAAGAAATTTGGCCCTTACCCAAAACTTCCTTATTTAAACCGTACCTCATTTCTCCAAAATCACATCACTTCTCATTCAACTCTCTATATTAATTTTCCCCTTGTGTTTTGTCGTTATGGATTTCGATCTCTTTTTAGAGAAGATGAATTCCAATACGAGTGGTATGCCCACATGCTCACCAAAGAAACTCGGGACCCTCCTCCTAGGTTCACAATCCGTTTAGCAAATCCTTCCTCGACATCCCATGGGTCGAGCCCGTCCAACCCATCAAGTGGGGTGAAACCAAAAAGGCCACGTATCAAGGGGAGTGAAACCAAAGGCCACGTATCAAGTGGAGTATCGTGGAGTAGAACGTCTTCTTCGCGTTTGGATGAAAAACTAATTAGAGCCGGTGTACGAGAATGGTAAGAAGAAAAGTTATATTGGGATGATATCGGAAACATGCGGAGCCTAATGATCCCCTACATCCTGAGAAGAATTACAAGAATCCCTGACAGTAGATTAACCCGGGAGTCATGAAGTTTCATGGCAACTACACACAAATTGTGAACGATCACCACGGCAAAAGGTTTGATAATCAAGTGATGAAATAGACTGCCAGACACTTTGCTCCACCTCCTCTTCCTGTTGAAGCAACAGAAAACGAGGCCATCAAGAGTATCCAATTGGACGAGCATGAATCCTACACCTAGAGTGAGCATACACTATTCGTGTTTGAATTATTTCCGCATTTCAATGAAGCTGTCGGGTTCAATTGTCATTCAATTTCTGTTCCCATACCTATGGACATTGCTTTACTGAAACTATCACTTCAAAACCACAAATTACCAAAATACCCCCTTTCACCCGATGCTTACTCAGCGATACTTTGTTGTCGAAGGGCCGATGTATGCCCCACCCGAACCGAAAAGCAATTGAAAAACCATTGGGGAAGAACTCCTTAAAGGTCAAGAGATTCAATACGATCCACCACTGCCATCTCCGTATTCATATGTCAGGCCGTTGCCCAAGTCTTAGTTACGGCTGCAGCGAAATACAAAGTCAGTATGGGTCAACACTTAAAAAGGTTTGACTGGTGAAACCTCGTGAAAAAAACAGTCAAAGTGGCTCTAGTATTATAACGAGCTTTTTATTTAATTATCAATACTAATTTGTGTTTAAGCAATAAATAAATCATGCAATGTCATCTTCAATTTTTTAATAAAAAATTTAAAATTTTAGTTTCTTTTTCTTGAATGTCCAAAAACCAATCAAGTTAGTTAAAATCGTATTAATTTCACTTTTAACCTACAACCCCGGATAAAGGTCTTCTTATGGCGAGCATTGTCGGGTACGCTCCAAGTAGCAGCGAACCTCCACACCAAGCACGTACCGGTATCGATATATTGTCCGGTTTGCCAATCCGAGGAGGAAACTACTTCACATCTACTAATAAACTCTCAGTTTGCCCATAGCGTATGAGCCTTAATCGATGTTCAGGTTCCGATCCTTCCATACTATTCTTTATTGGATTAGGTATCCTTGGTTGTAGCACTTCCATATATGGAAGTGAAAGGCAAGGTGGCGATGACCCTATGGGAGTTATGGAAGGCCAGAAATGGGGTGGTTTGGGATGATACCCATATGGCACCACATGCAGTTATAGCTGCAGTGCTCAGTAATCAGCATAGCTGGGTAGAGACGAACAGTGAAAAACCGAAGATGACGGCCCCAGCTCAAGACAGACAAAGGGGTTGGACCCCCCCCCCCCCCCCCCCCCCGCCCCGGCGTGGGTCACAGTTAATGCGGATGGAGCTACTTTCCCAGACTCAAATCAAATTGGATGAGGTTGGATTTGTAGGTCAACACATGGAGAGGTGCTAGAAGGTCGGAGTGGGATATGCCAAGGAAATCTGGGGGCAGAAACAGCGGAAGCAATGACAATATGGCAGACTCTCCAGTGGATCCGGGAACAGGCTATCCCCAGAGTGATTGTGCGCAGTGATGCACAATATCTGGTGCATTTAATTCAGGGGAACCACAAGGTTTTTTCCCCACTAAGTCGAATCATAGATGATTGTCGATCTATTTTATCTATTCTCGAGGATGTTAAACTCGATTATATCGCTAGGACAACGAACGGGGCAGCCCATTGGTTAGCTCGGGAGACCCGTTCTGTGTCTGTCCAATCGTGATCCGATTTTACCATTCCGGATGCAGTATATTGTATTTTGGACCATTTCAAGTAATATATCAGGCCTACGTTTCAAAAAAAACCTACAACATGAACTGAAAATCAGTATCTTTTGACCGAACTAAATGAAGAGAAGGAAGGAAAGTGTTGCACAAGCTCTAAATTCATAAATACTTTTTCAAACCGAATCATGATAAATTTAAGCTCATTTCTGCTCCTTTACATCCATAACTAAATCCATATGGAACATGAGTATAATATCAGAAGAAAACCAGAATAAAATCAGATCAAAAGTGATAATTCAAAACTAAATTGAAAGATTCTCCATAGCATAAATGGATAAAGAGCTGTACTCATCAACTTGGTGAACCACTATACATATCAGTGGAAGATAACAATTCACAATTCAGAGGAATATCTCAAGCATTCACACATTCATACAGAACAGATTTTGACTTGTATCCACTGTGCAAAATGCCAAACTGCGCAGCAACGATCATAACTCTGTCGAATTATTGGGGAAGCCATTGATTCAGAAGAAAAAGGAAAGAGCAAGCAAATGAAGACAGCGAAGGGCTATCTATACATCAAGTTATTGGTTAAGATTCTCTCTTATCATTCATCAGGCCCATTGTTCACCTTAATCTCCAGAAGCCTCTCTACTGGTTGTCTGCAGATTGGGCATCGATTTGTCTGAAACCTCAAAACCTTTGCACACCCACTGCACATACACTGCATCATAAACACAAAACCCGATCAATGATAGTTTCAACAATTAGTTATCACATAACATCATCAAACAAATCCCTCAAAAACTGAACTTAAACGGGTACATAACCAGAAATGACCAAATACGTTTTGAATGAACACTTCAATTCGATAAAATAGTCACATTGCAGTGGAAAAATGTGTCTTTCCATAGGGCTGTTCTCTTTTGCTTCAATGGGTTCTTTGAAATTCTTATAGCGAATATAATTTTACCCGTAATTCTTGTGAATTGTGATGGGGTTGAGAAAAATACATTGAACTTTTGATATTTCTCACTTAACTACACTGACTTTCACTCAACTACACAAAATCTCTAAATTTCCCACTTAAACCCACTATAATTTAGGAAACTCGGGCAAAATTTTGTTGTAGCAATGACATTTTTAAAATTAATGAAGGGTAGTTTTGTCATTTATCAACAAAATAAGGTAAAGTGCGGAAACTTTAAGTTCTGTGTTGTTCAATGAGAAAAACCGTACAAAAGTACATCAATCTTTTCACGTTTCTCGCTCAACTGCACTGACTTTTAAGGTTTCTCACTCAACTACATTAAACATCCAACAATTTAGGGAACCCAAATAAAAGTTTGTTGTAGCAGTGGCATATTTTTAGACGTTCAAAACGAGCAAAGGATATTTTTGTCATTTTGAGATTATCCCTAATAAAAGAGAGCATAGTTACCATGTGACGGCACGGGAGGACAGTCGTGTCCCGCGGCTCTGACAAACATATGACACACTCTTTTCCCGGGTCGTTCCCATCAAAGTCGCTCTCAACGGAATTGCCAATCCCGTAAATCTCTTGCAGCTCATACCTCATACCATTCACCCAAAGAATCTGCTTCATCACTCTAGCCTGGTACTCACCTTTATCCTTCTCAAAAACCGCATGGGTTATCTGAGAATTCATGGTTCCCGTTCCCGAAGCCGAGTTCCCATCTGATTCGTTCTGGTTCACCGGTGATGCCTCAGCTTTGACAGCTAGAGGATATACATCCATATCACCATCTTTGCGTAACAGCTCAGCCTCGTCGAACATCGAGAAGTCTATCCCTGTTCCTGAGGGTTGTCTGAACTTTTGGCCCAAACCTTGCGGGAAATCGAGGGTTATCGGTGGGAGAATGTCTTCTTTCATTGGTGTTAAGTTACAGTCTTCACCTTCTTTGGCAAAGAAAATTATGGTGATGCTGTTTGCACAACGAATAAAAAAACAAAAGTTTCAGGATCGAACGTCATAATAAATGATAAACAAAAAAGGAACCCAAACAAACATGTAATAAATCATTATTGTAGGGAACAAAATATATGTACATATAGCAAGCATTAAGACACTCTTAACTATGCTTACAGTTGACAAACCAAATGATCAAGTCCATGAAGGAGCACCTAAATCTTTCATGTGAAACTAAATGTATTTAAGATCATCTATGCCCCCAAATATTCTAAAACCCATGAATTAGCTCCAAGAAAAACTTAAATATTTGAAAACAACTCTACTCCATCAACGAATTCTTTTAGGCCAATGAACCATCGAACTCACAGAAGCAATCCTACATCAGACACTCTATTCTTATCCTTTATAGAGAAGCTTATAATAAGTAAACCCCCAATCCAAGCAGAAAGCAATTTTCGGCAAATATTTTTTTATAGTCAATTCCTAATCTAATTTCTAACTTAACCCCTTTTCTGCATGTATGTTTCCAAGTAGATGACCCACTTGAGTTCAAACACTAGACCTCATAAAAGACAACAAATTTCCATCAATATTAGCTCAACCAAATCACTGAGCATTCTACACCAACCCAACAAACTCACATCATTTCTATTTCTAGAATTCCAGTCACACATCACAGATGATAAAGCAATCATAATCAGAGTTGAAACCTAATTATAGAACATGAATTTTTCAGTTTCTAACATCCCAATCACACATTATAGTCAATAAAGTAATCACAACCTATGCTGAAACCTAATTATAGAACATGAAGTTTCCAATTTCTAGCACCCCAATCACATGTTACAGACAGTAAAGCAATCACAATCTACGCTAAAACCTAATTATAGACCATGAAGTTATCAATTTCTAGCATTCCAATCACAAGTCAGTGACAATAAAGCAATCACAATTATGCTAAATCCAAATCATAGAACATGAAGTTGAGCTGAGTCACTCACCGCCCAGAAACAGTAGCATCAAAAGTGAAGGTAACAAGGAAGCGACCAGGATTCTCCTCATCAGGCTCAAGCTTCAAAGTCTCCTTCTTGAGATTGACATCATTCCTAATCGTCACAGCCTTCTGATGCTCCACATAAGGCGTGGGGTTCTGCATAACAGGACATGGGTACCTTCCACCGACCCAGTTGGCTTGCTGGTTGGCTAGCGGACCGGCCCAGTTGGTGGGCGGAGGCTCCATGTGGGGATGAGCGCCGCCGCGGTGGTGGTGGTCGTAAGGTGCCGGTAAGGGAACCGGCATCGACGGCGGCGGCGGAGGGTAGTACCCCGGGTACTGGTAGTACGGTGGAGGGTTAGGGTTTGGGTACTGCGAAGGGTACGGCGTCGCAGCCGCGAATACGTACCGATTCGCCGTGATCTCGGGCTGCGGAGGAGCCGGAGGCGGCGGCGGTGGATGGCTCCGCCGGCTCCCGTGTCGACGCCGGCCGTTTGATCCGCTGCTTCCTATGTTACCCATGCGATTCCTTCTGGAAATCCTTCGAATCAGCCAAAAATCTCCCTAATCCGTGGTGGGTTCGATTCAAACAAACAGATGGGACGGAAAAGCGAAAGAACAAGACAAGTTTCCCGAGAAAACTTCTCTTCCCGTTCGCTCTGTGATATGCTCTGAACAAGCTGAGATGCAAGAGTTTCTCTCCAACCAAACAAGGGTCAAAGAAAATAAACGAGGCCCAGAAGAGAGAAGGGAAAATTCAGAACTGGGCAGTGATTATCGTGGGGATAAATCTGGGTTTCGTGTGACGATTTCAGGAGAGACTGACGAGCAAAGAGAAAGAAACAAAAACGAAAGAGAAAAGAGCAGAACGAGATAGATAAAGCAGAGAGAGAGCTATGAAATGTGAGAGGTCGAATCAGAAGAGAACAGGAGAAGAAGATGATGATAATGATGAAGACGAATATGAAGAAGGATGGGTCGGTAATGGAGTTCCGTAAAGCTCCACCCAAAACATTATCAACGGAGGAGAGAGAGAGATCATGCTATAAAGTGCGTGTCTTTAACTTTCCTAATTTCTTATTTTCCATCATGATGATTATTAGTTCGGGTAATTCATCTTCACCCCAAATTAGTACTCAATTTAGTGTGGCTCGTAATATAAAGGGAATAAAGAATTAATATTTTCAAGTAATTTTATTTTAAAAAATATTACTTGAGATTCTAGTCATACATGTAAAGTGTTTTAAATAAAAAAAAATACTTGGTGGTTGATTGGTAATTGGTTAAATCAAAGATGTTAGAAATTAGAGGTTTGATGCTAATTATTCATTTGCAGCTTGAGCTTTATGAAGAATCACTTTAGGTTAATAAAAAAATGATGGGACGTCATAAGATAAATGTGTAGAAGTATGAAATAATTAAACTAGGCACTTGAAATGAGGACAACATGGGGCATGCCATGATGATGGGTTAGTGTCTTAGTGACAAAGAAGAATAAGAATGTATTAATGCTCAATTCCACCATTGAATGGAAGGAATTGTGCTTGTGCTACTCTCTCCTCTCCACCATTCAGTCTTCATTATACATATGTTATACACAACTTTAGCTAAACAGTTATCATATTCATTATCTTACTGATGTATAATAAGACCATCAATAATAGAGGTTATTTTGTCTCATCGAATTAATGGGTTAAATACTTAAATCAAAATCGGGTTCAACAAGCTCTAGAGAATAGATTTGACGAGTCGAATCTTACCAAATTCAATACATGGAAGAAGAAGAAGAGTGGTTAAGAGCACCTCCAACGGGTCGTTGCTGGAGGTCGTGTCAGTCGTAGACACGGCGCTGACACGACGCGCTGGCACGACTCGTCGTGTCAGGTGGTCATGTTAGCGGGGGCGTGTCTGTTGGTCGTGTCTGGTTCCAGCAACGACGCAGCCGGTCGTGTCAGGCGTCAACGGCTAGTCGGCTGGCCACTCACGACAGGACACGTGGCGACGCCGACTTCCAAAGTGCCCAACAATTTCCTATAAATTCAGATCTACCCCAATTCAAATTTCACTTCTCCTCTCTTCTTTCAAGCTTCTATTCCTCTCCAAATCCTATAGTTTTTTCCTAATTCTATTTTTTTCGATGGCGAATCTACCAACGCTAGACGAAATGAAGCAAATGACATAAGAAGAAATAGACGCCGCGATGGATAGGTTTCTGGAGGCAACACAGCAAGCATTAGAGGATCAACTGATGGCAGCCTTACAGCCAATGGGTGAGGATGATGATGAGGCCGAGAGCTCAATGTCGGCGCCGAGACCAAAGCGGAGAGTGATTGAGCGCAACCGTGAAGATGCACACGAAGGGTTGATCAATGACTACTTCGCTCCTCAACCGGTGTACATCGACCAACAATTTCGGTGACGGTTCCGGATGTCGAGGGACATGTTCATACGGATCATGAATGGTTTGAGTGGCCGGTACGCCTACTTCCGGAACAGCAAGGATGCTACGGGGAGAGCCTCTTTCACTCCACACCAGAAGTGCACGGTAGCACTTCGTCAGCTCTGTTATGGAAGTCCAGCCACCAGCGGTGACTAGGGACAGCGTTAATGTAATTTCTATTTTGTTTGTAATAAAAAAGTTGTTATGCAATTCGTATTTTGTTTTAATTAAAAGTGTTACAAATATTTGGAGTGTTTTTTGAATTATTGAAACTGTCATGACACTGCTCCTGACACTGCTCTGACACTACCATTGGAGGAGCAGTGTCAGGAAGGCAAAAACCACTCTCTGACACTGCTTCTTGACACTGCGCAATGTCTAACCATTGTAGATGTTCTAAGAGAGGAGAAAAGAAAGCAAAAAGGGGAAGTGGGCGAGGGAAGAGAGAAATAAAGAGAAGGAGAGAGAATAGTAACATAATCGACGTCAATGAAATTACACTAAGAGGAGAGAGAATCTCCAAACAAGAGAAAATCTTCAGTAATTTTTTTTCTCCACTTTCGACGATTCTTTCGACCCTACATTGTGGATGGTCATATTGCATTAAGCAAAGTTTCTCTCTCTAGATTAAAATCCTCTCCCTTCTCTCTACAACATCATATGTTCTCTAATCCTAGATTTGAGCCTCTTGGTCGTCGGTGACTTCTCTATGCAGCTCTTGTTGTTAGAAAATCGTCAGTGGCTGGCCTTCGCTTCTATCTCCCTTTCCTCCTTCCTCTACTCACCTTCATCTATTTCCCCTTCTCTCACTCTCACCGTTTCATTTCCCCCTGAATTGTTGGGAGGTCACGAAGCTTGTTGAGTCATTGTTCCTTTCAGTTGTTGTTGTTGTTGTTGTTATCTCTCGGGGTTCTAACTCATGTCTCTTCGTGAGGTTGGGATTCCTCGGAGGAGGTGTGGCGTCGTTGGTGCTTCGACCGTCGGCGTGTCAAATCTAGTCCTTTTTTGCTCAGATATGTCCCTCCGAGCCTTTAGTGTCGGGCCAAGCTCGACGTCCTCTGATGGCGGACACCTCTTGGCTCGTTTCGTATAGGTTTCCTCTTTGCTTGAGTCCCCCCCTAACGTGTGCTCCTATTCTTGGGCGTGTCCTCGATGGTTGATAGAGTCTCCTATCTTCTCTTTGCACTCAGTTTCATGACTTTTTCTGGTTTTGTGAGGACCGATTCTCTCCTTTTCTTGGGGTCACGGCCCTCCCTCGAACTCCTCTATTCCTTGGTGGTTTTCGCTTTCGGCCGGGATCGCAAGTTGACTTTTACATCTCTTCTCCCATTTTCGTTGAAGAATGAGTGTGGCCGTGTTTGGGCATTGGCCACGACTTCTTACGTCCTATCCTGTTGACAAACGGTTGTAGATGGCATAGTGGCTTAGGTTCTGGTCGTCTCGTGTGTTGGTACCCCTTGTGGTTTACTAGTTTGTCTCCTCCTCGTTGTTTTATTCCAGTACTGGCTGGAGGCGAGCCGATTCTTCCAGTGAGTTGGGACGTCCCCTCATATTCAGGCTTTGGTGTCTTCTGGGTTCCTGGTCATGTCTCTCTGCATTGGGTCGCTCTGTTCTCTCCTTCGTCCTTTCTTTCGGTTCTCCGGTTGTTTGTGCTTACTAGTGCTTTTTTAGGTGTACCAGACCTGTTTAGCTTTTGTTTTTTAGACTTAATGGTTGATAAATTTAGGTACTAAGACCTTAATTTATGTTTTTTGCCCATTGTTTAGGGCTTGTTGGTTTTAGGGCTAAATGGTTGTTTTATCTAGGTATTAAGACCTTTATTTAAGTTTTCTGTCTACTGTTTAGAGCTTCATTCAGTTGTATTTTTGGCTTGAGTCCAGTTGTTACCTTTTGAAGGGTTTGGTATTGTAGAGTCCTGACTTGTGGGGTATCTCTAGTTTGAGGTCGTGTCTGGTTGTTGGTGTTCTTATGTGTTTTTGATGATGTTCTACCCTTTCCCTCTCCTATGTCTCATATGATTGGAGCCTCTATAAATCTTCGCCGTTCAAAAAACCAAAAAACATTGTGGATGGTCTAAGAGCGTGCGGTTAGGGTCAATAGTTTCATCTCTTTTAAAAAACTTATCTCAATAAGTGAGTCGAATATTCCATGATGAGTTTAATCTGTCTCTATTATGAGCCGCATCCATGAGTCAAAATAGTCTGTCGACGTCGGTTTGGTGTCTATTCGGTCCAGCAAGCATACGTGGTGTGTCCATTCATTAATCAAAGATAGATAATTTAATATTTTCCTGATAAATATTAGGTAATTTAGGAATTTTTTTAATTTGTGATTTTGTAATTTATTATATGTTGATTTAATATTTTTTAATTTATGATTGGGTAGTTTAGGATTCCTTAATTGATGAAATAAATTAATATTTGATTTGAGTATAATATTAATACTAAAAATATATTTGATTTTTTTAGGGTTAAATATCAAAACTTACTCTCAAGTATTGGTCACGAACACTACACTACCCACGTTTTCAAAATGAACACTACACTACCCTTAAGTATTGGTCACACGATTTTGTTTGTAAAAATGGACGGAATTTTCCATTCCGTTAGTCATATGATCTCAAGTGTCATTTAATGGATGATAAAATGACGTTTCCCCTTAATTATATGACCTCTACACATTTTATAAGGAACATTGCCATTGTACGATCATTATTGTTCCTTGTAAAATGTATAGAGGTCAAATACTTAAGGGCAAAAAAACATCATTTTACCATTCATTATATGACACTTGAGGTCATATGACTAACAGAATGGAAAATTCCGTCCATTTTTACTAACAAAATCGCATGACCAATACTTAAGGGTAGTGTAGTGTTCATTTTGAAAACGTAGATAGTGTAGTGTTCGTGACCAATACTTAAGAGTAAGTTTCGATATTTAACCCTTTTTTTAATATTGATATTTTTATTATTTTTACATAATATAATAAGCATTATAGTTGTATGTATAATATATTTATTAAAAAATATAAATGATATTAATTTCTGTTTTTCGGAGTACATAAATTTATTTTTGATGAATATTATTTACGTAATTATGTTTTGGTTGGGGTTCATTAGACCCAATTCGATCTATTACCATATTACACTTATTAGGGTAAAACGGGACGTTAAAGAGGAGGAATATCCGCCCCCATCACAAACGATTAGGTCTGACCTCTCTCCTCCATCAACCTTTGGGTTCTTTTTAGACAATTAGTGTATTTACCATAGCACCTTACGAGGCATTTGTATAAGACCAACATGCATTCAGGCAATCGGGCTCCCAACTTAAGACAACATGTGTTTCAATTTACCTTCTATTTTTGCATTTGTTTTACTCGTACTCCAACTTGAGTATCCCAGTACATGCGTTCTTGTTATTAAGTCAGGACACCCCAGACATTAACTTGACTCGTTTACTTTTATTTCAATTATATACGTTTTTGTTGAGAAAATAATAATATAGATTCCATTCTTTGTTCTAAAAAAAACTATTTTTAAAAAATGCAATAAACTAAAACAAAAGTAATTGTACTTTTTGCGTGCATTTCGTAATACTTTTAGGTGGTTCGGAGTTATTGGGTGAATTTATTTTAGAGCATCTCCAATGGTTAGACACTAGGTAGTGTCAAGGAGCAGTGTCAGGGAGTGCTTTTTGGCTTCCTGACACTGCTCCTCCAATGGTCTGACACTACTAGTGTCAGAAGCCATGTCAATACAGTTTCAATAATTAAAAAAGCACCCAAAATTTAATTACTACTTTTATTTAAACCCACAAACATATTACATAATATTTAAAAACCTAGTGCATATTCGATAATTTAAAACACAATAATTTAAAATAAGATAGTTAACCTAATTCCTAATGGTGCGAATGTGTAAACGCCACTTCGCATCGTCTTTGAGCATCTCCCACACATGACGTTTTGTCCACTGCCCGTGTTGGCGTTGATAATCATTCACGGTCGCGGCATAGATTTCGTCATCGGTTGCACCTTTCCTAGGATCGTTCATTTTCTTCCGGTAAATAACATCAAACCACTTGCACTTCTTGCTCATTTTTTGGAAGTGATCCTTCATTTGCTTCTCCGTCCGTTGTGGCCACTCCTCATTCCTGGTTTCAACGAAAGCAAGGTATAGTTGATGCCAATACTTGTCCCCGTTCTCATAAAAGGTGAGTCAATTCACCACCAAATGCATGTCCTCCTCTAGGGACCATAGATGCCCGGTTGCCCAATTAGAAGATGATCCCGCCATATCGAATTGATAGAATTTAAGAGAGTTTGAGAGAGAGAGAGAGAGTTTGAGAGAGGTGTGAGAAATTGAGGGAGGGTTGAGGGGTATTTATAGGATGAGAGGGGGAGGGGTCGGCGCAACTTCCACGACCCCTAGGGTTACTATTTCGAAATAGTAATTGTGCACGACCACCGAGGCTCCGAGGATCCGATAAAAAAAATTATTTTTTTATTAGTTAGAATAAAACTCAAACTACATAAAAAACAACTAGATTAATATTTTTATTACATAGATTAAAAAATAAAACTAAATTGAAGTCTTGTCTACCCCAAGAACTCCAAACGCCTCTCAAGGCTTTGAATGAGAGCGGCACGAGTTGCCTTTTCCTCCGCGGACATGTTGGTGGTGTCTTTGCTAACCACTCGGTCCAACATGTCCATGACATGTGCCTGCATCTTGAATCTGGTATCGGCGAGATTATGTTTCTTATCGGCAATGGAGTGGATGTAATCCATTTGCACGGGAGGTACCACTGCCGCCGGCTGGGGTGGGAGGGTCCATTTTTTTTCCTTTGCCTCGAGCCTTGGCTTTTGCTCTCTTCTGGCTGATCGGACGCTCCTCGGTTGCAAACGAGTTCAACTCGTGGTCGAACCCATCTCCCGAAGTGAAGGTGCGAGACTCGTCCATCCTTGTCCGCTTGCTTGCTTCACTTTCGGCGTCGAGATTGAGGTCAATGTCGGGGATGTCACATTCTGAAACCTTCTTGGTCGAAAACTTCGGTTGCCCCCTCACGATGAGACACATATGCTTGAGGTTGAACTCGTGCTTTTCCTCCATGTACGCCTCTTCAGCGCCTGCCATGATGTCAGCCTCGTTCCTCCCACGTGTGAGAGTGTTCTCAAAGTTGGTGTACTTCTCCTCGAAATTGCTGATTTTTCCTTTAATCTTATGTCAATGGTCCTTGCAAGCCATCCACGCCCGAGGTGGGTTGTCTTCCGTTCTCATCGCGTCGAACTCGGCATGTACTTTTTTCCAGTCTATGTCATTCTTCTGGTTCTTCCCGTTGATGGGGTCGAGCGAATTGTTGAGCCACACACTGGCCAATCTTGTCTCCTCCCCGACGGACCACTTCGGCCGCGGAGGTGCTCTGGTGCCCGATGTAGATGCAGCCTTCTTCCCCTTCCTCCTCGATTGCGTCGGAGCGGATTGAGAAGGTTGGGTGGCCAGAACGAATTGGGAAGGTTGAGAAGGTTGCACGTTTGGCACTTGCGACTCTTGCCATTGGGTGGTCGGGGTGTATGGAGGAAGCGGCGATGAGTTGCCCGATTGGAGGAGGTTGGTCCATGACGTGAAAGTGGCCATGACGTCGTCTTCGATGTGTTGAGAATCGGCGTCTTCGTCGTTCAATGACTCGGATACGAATTCGAGGGCCTTATTCACGTCCATTGCGAATCGAGGAAATTTTTTTGAGAGAATTTGGAGAGGAATGAAGGAAAGGGAGCTTGAAACAAGTGATGAGGGGGTGAATTTTGGATTGGGGTGGATATGAATTTATAGAAAAATATAGGGTTTTTGGGAGTTGTCGCCGACACGTGTCGGGTCGTGAGTGGCCAACCGACTAGCCGTTGGCGCCTGGCACGACGCGTCGCGTCGTTGCTGGAACCAGCCATGACCCGCTGACACGCCCTCCTGACACGACCGCGTGACACGACGAGCCGTGCCAGCGAGTCGTGTCTGCGTCAGCCACGACCCCCTGTCACGACGCGTTGGAGAGCTCTTAGAGTGGTGTGAAATGAAGGAGTTAATGATTTGATTTTATGAATTGCGTGGGTATTTATATTGAAAATTTGGATTTCTTGACATGTATTTAATTCAGAAAAGAGGACACGTGGCACCTGTTTATTAGCTGAGTGCTTATAACCGTTGGTTTTTCACCCAATCCTGGACAATTCAGTTCATATATGAGCTATATGCGTAAAAACGTTCAGTTCATATATGACAGAGAGCAAAGAATGTCTCCTTTTGGGAGGCCCGGCCCATCAATGAGATACAATCAAGTGTCAGAATTTTAACATTGTGTCAAGACAAGACTCGAGACCTACAAGTTAAGAGACAGTGGGTACTAAAAATCGAAAGTAAGTATAAATACATGTATTGCTGAGTGCATGCAAATCATAACAACTAGACTAGCTGAATTTAAACACCACTTACCTCTTGCTCATGATCACAGTCCGACCAAGGCTAGACTTGGCATGTACCTTAACCTAGGACGCATCATCATCAACAAAGTTGTCAAGTCCGAAACACTCATGCTTGTCCGAATGCTACCACACTTCCAAGTCCACGTCCATACTCAGTCTCTATTCCTCAAAAAAAAAAAAACACCTGACCGGTGACCCGAACACGAGCCTTGTGATTTGACAATGTATATAAGGTTCAATTCAAGCCATGGAGAAAGAGACATGACAAAGAAGGGTAAAAGATATGAGCAATGGTTGAGGAAGCTTATAAGTGAGGCCTATCCTTGCGTTTGTAGTGATCTTCGAAGCTTTTTCTCTTGGGCGAATCTGATAAAGCAAAGGTTCTTTTCCCTCTCTTGTGAGGATAGGCTTGTCCGAGAGTGCTTGGGTGACTTGGATCCCAACTCTTTATGGCATGTTTCTGTCCTTTTCTCAACCATTAACTAGAAGATAGCATGAGAGAAGAAAAGGGTGAAGATGTGAGGAAAGTCAGAAGCTAACCAGCTTCTTACTTGACATATATTCACCTTTTTTTTGCTACAAGAAAAGCTAGAGACTATGGTTATAAGTACAGTTATGTTGTCTCATGTGGCCGAATCTCATGTAACGTGAATCATTTCGATTTCACATATTATGTGAGTAAAAGTATCTTCTATGATGAACACTTATGGGTAAGTGGGTGAATTAGAATTGTGAAACAATGAGGGAATAAATAAGGAGGTGAATAATTGATATTAACTAATTGACCGATGAAATATATATCATAAATAAGGTATTAGATTTTTTTCCAACTATTGTTTCTTGTGAGTAAAATTTAATGTATTAAAAAAGGGGTGAATCTCGGAAAAGAAATATCAAGTTACCAATCCAACAACAAAATTCAACTAAAGTTGAAAAGGACTAAAAGGCTGGAAAATAAAGAAACAAAGAGTCACCATCATTAAGCAGGCCGAGCAATTGCAACAACAAAACCATCCAGGAT
The DNA here is from genome assembly GCA_963921825.1 of Erodium maritimum. Lineage (NCBI taxonomy): Eukaryota > Viridiplantae > Streptophyta > Magnoliopsida > Geraniales > Geraniaceae > Erodium > Erodium maritimum. The sequence continues at coordinate 66,480,345 of OY997594.1, read as the reverse complement.
TTAGGAGACAAAGCGGATTCCTCGTAGAATGATAGTCGTGACCGGGGCTCCCTGAAAAATCATAGTGTTCCGAGCCATCCAAAATAACCATAAACCTAAAAGACAGAGACGAGACCACGATTTGCGCACCCGAGGTACTCCACGGATAGAAGACGAAGGAGAGATAAGCAAAGCTAGGGACGAAGGGAGAGCTGAAGAAACCCCATTATGGTACGATTTTTCGGAACGCTTGCAGTCTCGTTCAGTCAACCCACGCGGATTCGTCGTCCATGTTGGAGCTCCTTTGAGCATCCACTCTGGTAGAGTCAAGTGGGTGAAGCACTTAATAATGTCACGTAGTAGAGAAGAACGGTAACGATGGACGCCAACCATGGAGCCAGATATCCCAACCGTGGATGGGATATCTGGCTCTCCAAGCGTTTCTGTGACTGCATAACCTGTACCCGGAGGTTCATCGGGGACGTTTGATCGGCACGAAGAGGTCCCGGAGAAGACGATTCTCGGCGAGGGGAATCGTGATCTCCCTGATCTTCATGATCCCGTGAATCACGGGGCTTTGATTTCAAATCCTCGAACTCTGATCCCGTGGATCACGGGTCCTTGATTTCAGCTTCTCTTGTATCGCGGCGCACCTCTGGGGATTATCCCGTTTCTGGTGCACGCAGAGCTGGAGAAGATGAGGTTTTGGGCTCAAAAAAAGAGCATGTGCTGGATAGGTCAACAATTGGGCCGAAATTGGTGGTTGGGATTGGGCCGGATACTGGGCCTGCGCCCAATTCAGTTTGGAAGCCACAACAGAAGGTGGTTGAGGACTCCCAACCAGAGCTGGTGTCTGATGCTGCTGGTGCCTTTATCGGGCCTTTGTCGCCTGTTGTTCCTTCAGCGTCGGGCCAGTTGGAAGTTAGTGTTGGGTTCGAAAACGTTCAACCCTTGTCGTTTGTGTCCCCGACTTCCTCCCTTTCTTTACACCCAAGTTTCAATCAGGAATTTCCTGTATTGTCACCTGAAACTGTTAAGAAAGGCAAAGGGAAAAGAAGGACGAAACCTCAACAGACCTTTACGGTGACAACTCGTTCACTCTGTATGAGTGAAACCCAGAGGCTCGAGGCTCAGCGTAAAAATGAGGTTTGGAGACATTTTGTCAATAGAGGGACTTTGCTGCAGATAGAGTCCAAGGAAGACGTTCTTCCTCCTATCGTTTAGTTTCTTTCTTTGTATTTTGGCTTTTGTCCCCTTCTTTTTGTTTTTCTTGTTTCTTTGCGTTTTTTTTAAGGAAGATTCTCCTACCGTTTGTGGTAGAGTCTCTTTTGCAGGTTGTTTGGGATAGCTTTTTGCGGTCCCCTCTCTTTTTCCCCGACTTGGGGTAAAAAGATTATTAATAAAACCATCATTTATAAAAAAAAAACATGGAGAGAGAAGATGTTTCCATTAGATAACCAATTCAACTAAAAGCTCAAGCAGATAGTTGAAAGCCCAATTATAGTTATATTTTAACACGCGTCCTCACAAAAAACCCCTTTACTGGCTTGGAGGTGGATTATTTAAAAGGAGATATATTTTGGAGTTGGTCTTATTAATAAAATTTTCGAGCTTATCAAAAAATTTTAAAATGAGATATAAGCTCATTAAGAAGAGAGATAAAAGTTGACCCATTTAGAGTAAATTTGATAAATCAAGAAGAAATTAGTGGGTTTGAAACCCTGTCCGTGAGGTATCAAGTTCTGATACCATATTAGAAAATCAACTCAACTAAAAGTTCAAATTGATAGTTGAAAACCCATTATAATTATATTTTAACAATTTCACTTTCTCTCTAGTATATTTCTTTATTTTCCCTAGCGGTTGACACTCAGTTGGGCGTCGACACCAACCAGAGGCGGACACCCAAGGTTGTTGGGGTCTTCTTGGCGTCGAGCGCTATGGAAGAGCGTTTGCGGAGCACTACCTTGATATCGACCATTGTGAATGCATGCTTCTAACAGAACGTGGATCCCATATACCTTCGATTATTATATCGAAAACTCCCTCAATCCGATCGCATTTTCAAGTGAATCGGGTTTTGACATGAACAACTGACCGGCACCTTTGTCAATACTATTACCATCAAGTAAGAAGTTCAAATGCTTGTTGAGCCGACAGATAAAGAAACAGTAACCAACTAATGACTTTATTGTATATCCCTTCACTTTGTGAAGGTTTAAGGACTAACCAAAGTCATGTACAAGAATCTTAATACAACAAATGTACAGTCACAGAAGAGCAGTACTCACTGAAGCTGATGCAAGACCATGTCCTTAATCAATTCAAAGACCTACAAGATGAGACTATCTTTCACAATCTGCTCCAACCCAGAAGCCAAATCCGCCATACCAGGACGCTCCCGAGGATCTTCCCTCACAGCAAGCTCTGCCAAATCAGCAAGCCTCAGCAGAGGCTCAACGTTCCTCGGAAGCCCAACGTACCTATCAATCACCACACCTCCCTTGCCCTTCCTAATCAAGGGCACGGCCCAGTCAAGCACACTCGGAGGCACATAATCCCTATCATACCCTTTCCTCCCACTGATTATCTCTAGCATCACAACCCCAAACCCAAAAACATCACCTTTCAAGTCCATTTCTATATCACCATCCTTATCATTCGACGTAACCAGCCCGAAATCTGCAACCCTCGCTCCCCATTCAGAGTCCAACAAAATGTTCGAGCTCTTCACGTCCCTATGAACTACCGGAGGGTCGAGCTGATTATGGAGGTACTCGAGTCCTTTGGCCGCCTGCAGGCAAATCTTGAGCCTGAGGCTCCAGTTCAGCCCGGAAAGGCCTCCATGGAGATGATCATGGAGTGTTCCGTGAGGCATGTACTCGTAGACCAAAAGCCGCTCTCCCATCTCGGAGCAGTAACCCAAGAGGTTCACAATGTTGCAGTGCCTGATCTTGCAGAGTGTCTCTAACTCGGTCTCGAATTCACGGTTGTTCGAGTGGATGATCGTGGCTGCATTGGCCCTCTTCACGGCTACTTGCCTCCCGTCGGGCAGGACTGCTTTGTAGACAAAGCCGTAGCTTCCCCGGCCGAGTTCAGTGAACTCTTTGAACCCATTTGTAGCATCTTTCAGCTCGGAGAGCCTGAAGACTTGAGCTGATCCGAGGCTCGTAGTTTTCGACAGGCGAGGCTGTGAATCAAATTGACCATCGGCTTCCAAATTATCAGGGTTTTTGAATTGATTCGTGTCTTCGTTTCTGGTGGGGATCAAATGTGGAACAATGAGCCAACATAACAAGATCAAGCCTAAACCAGCTGAGGAACAACCTATGACAAGCATCAACCTATGCAACTCATGAACATGATTGGTCGGAGATGGTTGGAGGCCACAGATGTCCCAACAAGAGCTGTTCTGGCAGAGAGAGCAAGACGTGCACACTCTGTCGGAGCTTTCGGTACACGGGCTCGACAAGAAGTAACCTTGGGAGCAATTGAAGCCACAAGGTGAACACATTTGCAAATCTTTGATGACACAAAGGTTGTTCAAATCTGCCTCGTGGAGGATGCTTGCGTTGAAAGCGAACTCACCTTGGTTACAAGGACCGTTGGTGCAAAGACCTGGACTGCACAGCTCCAATGGTGGGTCGAAACCAGATTCTTCGTTGAACCAACAATCGAGAACCAGGTCGTCTTCTCTGATCCCACAAGTTGTGGAGTCCGAGGAAGCAATGGCTGTAAAGCCCGAACCTTTGGGGATCGAAGAGGAATTGAAGCTCCCCCAACACTCAATCCCATGATTGTCTTCTCTGATTCCACAAAAATGGTGACCACCTGCAGCGAGGGACACGAATTTGATCCCGACAGGAGGAGCTACGATCTCGCCCCAACATTTGACTTGTCGGGATGATCCTGAAATTCCACAAACAGAGGACCTAGCGGAAGCTAAAGCCACGAAATCATCGGACGGCTCCGAAACCGGCGACAAATTTGACGAATTGGGTCCCCAACAAGTGATGCCTCCTTCTCTGAAGCTGCCGCAGCTGAAACCTTCGCCGGAGACGACCTTATTGAAGAGGAGCGTATTGATGGTCTGGTCGGAAAACAGAGTACTCCGAGCAGAGGTGTTGACGGTTGTGATACTCCAACAATCGACGGTACCGGAGTCGTGATCGGAGAAGTACGATCCCCTGATGGCGCAGACGTGGTTCTTACCGGCGGCGATGTGGGAGTAACTGGTGGTTTGGTACACGGAGGGGGTGAGATCTACGGCGGCGCCGGTGGAGGTCCAGCAATACGCCCGCGAGGTGTTCGCTAATATGCCGCAGAGAAAACCTTCGCCGCCGGACATGGCAGCCATCTCCGGAACTTCGCCGAACGGCGAAGAAGCGGTGGACGAGCTGTCGTTCTTCCCCCAGCAGATGACGTCCTGCTTCCCGCTGGCGTCGATGGCGCAGAAGAACCCGGCGCCGCCGTAAGCGGCGGAGATGGGTCCCATGGACCCGAACCCAGATGCGCCGGTGGAGAGGAGGGCGAGGAGGAGGAAGGAGGAGAAGAAAAGGTGAGATTTTGAGGAGAACCCAAAAGAGATGGTTCGGATTGGCATGGCTTTGATCGGGTGATTTTAGTTTTGGAGTCGAGATTGACGATGAAATCGCTGAGGTTGGATCATGGAGGAGTGGAGTGAGAGAGCTTGGTGGTGGGTCGAGTTGGGGGAGTGAAGATGGTGATGATGACGAAAGCGAGAACGTGGCTGTGGCCATTTTTACGGTTGGTCGGTTCAAACCCGAAAGCTACTGGTCACTGTGTGAGTGCGAGCAAGTCCTAAAGTTACCGCGAAACGTGCGAAAATAAATATTTTTTTGATTAATCCAATTGTTAACATAAAGATTAAGACATTTATGTGATTGATAAATCTATTAGGTTGACCTAACAATCTCACGTTTATTTAAGTGGAGATCTACATCATCGTAACTGAAAACAATTTTAAGATTAGAAGAACGGATACGATATCTTACATTGATATATAAATTGGGTATTGGCTATTGGTAAAGGATATATAATATGGGCCACTTGAAACAATATACTCCCAAAACCGTTTGTATGTATTCTATGGACTATGGAGTCAACTTGATACAGACTTTTCCACATAAAATAAGGTTAGCTTTGGACTATATTAAAATTAGGTACTAAGTCTGTAGATCAATAAAAAAAACAAAAAAAAAACAGCGTGATCGCTTCAATTAGGGTATCAAAGCCCTCGTACATCTCTTTTTTGTTGAAAACGTTGATCACCACGCCATAGACCAACGCCTCTCCGCCTACAGGGTGCTGCTCCTCTTCTTCCACGCTCCACTTCAACCACATTTTTGCTCTTTCTGTTGATTTTCGGCCCGTACGTTTTTGAAACTCTAAGCCGATTGTTTATAATGTGATGACGTGATCGCCGGCGAACGATCAACTATCTAGTGACGGTGAGAGGTTCGATGTGGAACTCCTGAGGGAACCAGCGAGTCCACTCCCGGATCCAGTGAAGGACAATGGTTGCCGTGTCTGCAACTGTGGCAACCGATCTCACCTCGGGGAAATCCTACTTTCTGATGCTGGCGAGGGTCACCCTCAACCAAAGGCCCCGATTGATTGGTCGGCGGGGGAGTCTGATCCGATCATCGAGGCGATCACTGTTCCACCGATCCTACCTCCGGTAGCTCCTCTAGGGGAAACCCTAGCAACCGGGAACATTGAGTCCAATAGTCAACTGTTCGATATTATTCTGGCGGCGCTAGCCCGTTCCTTGACAAATGTCCTCTCGGACATGGTTTATTTGCTAGGATCTACGGGTGCTGTTTCTTCCTCGGAGAATCGATCATCGTCAAACTATGGGGATCACACTGTTGTCACACAACCGTCTGCTTTGGAGTCTCCCCTTCCACATGTTGTAGTGGGTCGGACACCATCGCCTCCACGAGCTTCTCCATACAGCAAGGATGAGATAAAAAAAAAAAGGAGAAGGGCGATGAAGCACATGTATCCGAAAGCATGCCACCAAGGGCTAATACATTTTAGTCTAGTACTTGGGCCCTGCCCTCGTATCCGAAAAAGGGGCAGGACAATGGGAACCGCTACCGGAAGTACTACCCCGGGGTCAGGATGGACGAGAGGAAGATGATAATACTGATCTCTGTGCAGGTGTAAAGGAGGAGCAGAACCAAATGCGAGGGCAGTAGATAGTACCCCAACCTCAAAAACGGGTCCTATAACTAAAAGCCCGGTATAGACCAGGCGGAAACTAAGGGCGGTTCTCTATTCCAGGTGTGTTGAGCTATGTAAATCACGATACTTTTCCCGTCTTGACTGGTGGAGGTGGTGAACGGGACGAAACCTGGAGATGGAACGAAACCTGGAGACGGAAGCCGCACACGATGGCGAAGTAGAACTATGTAGGCTAGAGGAAGAGATGGCGACGACTTGCTGCAAACCCTAGCAGAGCCATCTCCACAAATTCGTATAATCGAGTGGTAGTCGATTAAGCAAATAGTTAAAGAAAATGATTAGAGGGTTATATAAAACTAATTAATATAAATGAAACATTTAATGAGTTAATAAAAAATAATTATATTTTAAAAAGAAAACTAATAAAAATTTAAAGAAAATTTATAAATGAAAATTTTATAATTAATGTTATGAAGAAAAAAATAAAAGTTAAATAATAATTAATTAAAGTTGAATAAAAAATTAGAAATTACTTAATAAATTAATGATATTATTAATGAATTAATAATAAATAAAATAACTCGTATGTTAAAACTTAATTTAAATTCTGCTAAAGTTTCTTCTTTGAGATTGAGTCGTCGTACGAGGGCAAAGTCATGACTATGGTCATGGTTATTACCATGGCCTATGCCATGGTTATGCTTCTAGTTTCTCTACATCTTCTCCCTTGAACTTTTTTTTGGTAATTATGAAGGTTTTTCTCGTTAGGGTTCCTTTCGAACCATATCTAGTCACCGCGACGTTGGCTCCCTCACGCCACCAACGACGTGTCTCCCGATCCTGGTTTTTGTCTGGCTCACCTCGGTATCGATCAACCTCACCACCTTGGAGTCTCGTAGCCTCCTTGTATCGGGTCATCGATCCTGATCAATCCCCGATGTCACTGAAGCTGCCACTAGCGCCTCCTCCTCCTTGGCCTCTACCACCGTACCCTCTAAAGCCACCGTCGTCTCGCTGAAGCTGTCCTAGTCGTCCCGGCCACCGCCTCTTCCATGGCATACACCTCCGCACCCTCCTTGACCCTTCTATCGTTTATGGATTTGGCTAATCGAATGAATTTTTTTGCCTCCTCTTGGAATCAATGATTGTAGGTTCGGTTTCGGTTTAACACAGCGAATGGAGCGTAAAGGCTACACTTAGAGTAGGAATAATTGGTTTTGTCCTAGTTTAATTTTGTTTTCAGTAATGAATGAGATCCAGTGCTCTAGGGACTGGTCCTGGGAGGGGTCCCTGGGAAGAGCTCTGCCTCCCTTGAAATCCGTTGTCAGTAGGTTCGGTCGTATTTTACAGAATATGCAGCAGCTGGGTAATACTTTGAGCAACAGACACCAGATTCATTGTTATTTACTTTTTGTTCGCCTTTATGCCTCCTCAACAAACCGCATGTATCGGTTCTTTTGCCACAGAGTTATGCGTAGACAAACCGTAGGGACTCGATACTATGTAATAACTCTTTTACTATGCATCAGCCTGATGCATAGTAAAAGAGTTATTACATAGTATCGCCCTGATGCACTCCTATATCCATTTAATGAAATTACACATTTTTAGTTAAAAAAAAGCTTAATTTAAATATGAAGGATATACTGATTATTTTTAGTCACGCTATCCGCTTTTTTGTGATAAAAGGTCGGTACCTAAATATAAGCATTGTCATTGAATGTTAAAAAAAAATATATTAACTTTATGTTGCCAATTCAAATAGGATACAACAATTATTAAACCAACAAAAAAAGCTTGAATTTCTGATTCTATTATTCTTACCAGTTTCTGATCATTCAATATATGAACTTGTAACAAATCTATCATTCCCGTGTCTTTCTTATGTGGGTCCTCTTCAACCTCGTTGGCCAGATTCGGTTACTTGGTAGGGTCCTTTTTGAACATCTTTGGGCCAGTGGGTGAGAAGCATGTCCCTAACAATACTAACGTTTATTGGTAATGCCAATCAATGAATGTTTTGGAGGAGAACAACTTTGTGGTTTAGTTTATGGATTGGATTCAATGTATGAACAATACAATGAAACGGTCGGATTTGGAACTGTTTTGGTCACTGTCTCAGTCTTTTTGCGGCATTTTCTGGGTCACTGTACCTTGTCCCTGAAGATCTCCAGATCCAGGATAAGAACTTGGGTCCCATATGTTTGGACCGTCTCTGGTCTCTTCTCTTCCCCACGTGACTCATCTTGGACCAAACTCATTTTTCAACTCTCATGTCTTTCCTTGGATTTTCTCTGTCTGGCTAATCTCGTTCCTTGTCCTTCAAATCATGAAACTCTGCTAAAACCAGTTCATGGTAGGTACATACAAGTTCCTCAGATCATGCAAATATGAGTTCTTCCACATAGAGCTAATTCCGAGTACTTTATTTCCTCTCTCAACAAAATAACAGAATTACAACACAGTTTGAACTGCAACACAATATATATAAATTTATGAGAGATAGATCTTGTCAAGAGCTGACATGAAATCTAAGGTCAATGATAGAAATAATACATATAATCCGAAGCCCGTCTCCACAGAGAGGCTTGATTAGTTTCTCACGGTTGTCACGTTCTTGAGAAGCATGCTGGCGACATCATCTGATATTCTTGCAGCATCTGCTTTAAGGTTTTGGATCTTCACTCCTGTTTCTTGCTCAAGTCTCTTCACATTAGCACCTGAATCTCCACTGCTCTGTTGGTCAATGACAACATCAATAACACAGTTAATATATTGATTCTGTTCAGCATTGTGGTGGCTAATTGAAAAATAGCTTATGGTATTCAAAAAATTCGTAGGGACACAAGAATCTATCATGTGAATCAAATTTAGGGATAATTGCATATGACTACCCTGAATTATACGTCTTTTGCACAAATTTATCCCCCACTTTAAACTTTTATATCCAGCTACCTAAACTTTCAAAAAATTACACATAGCTCTTTTTTGCCAGAGAATGATGAAAAAACCCTTGACCCTAATCTCAAAAAAGACTTCATAGCTACCAAAAACATTTTGACTAGATGTAGAAAACGGTTGAGTAGATGTAAAAAAAAGACGAAGAAAGCGGTATTTTCTAGATTAGGGTCAAGTCATTTTTCTCATTTCCTGAAAAATAAAACTATGTAATTTTTGGATGTTTGGGTTGCTGGATGTAAAAGTTTATAGTTGGGGATAGTTATGTGCAAAAGACATGTAGTTCAGGGTAGTTATCTGCAATTATCCCTCAAATTTATTTGATAAGCTATACAACTCGTTCATGAAATTGACCGAACTATGTGCATACCTCTGCAAGTTTCTTCTGGTACTCGGACTCCATTTGAGCACGATATGCAGCTACCTCCTTCTCTGCCTCCTCTTTCGCTTGTTTCAGCCTAGCCATTTTTTCTAACGACAAAAACAATTAATAAACAGAGAACCCAAATTGTTACGAAGTGTAAGGTACCAAAACAGACCAAACGTAATCATCTCTTGAAGGTTTTTCTACATTCCTCACCGAGGTAAAATAAAGTTTTAAAAAAAGAATTGAAGATTAGATAAATTACCGTTTCGGGCAGCATTGACAATGTGTTGAGCCTCTTGTTCAGCAGTCAGCAAGTGCTGAATTCCACCTTGACCCCTCGATGCCATTTTCCCTGCAGATCCTAAATTAATTAGTAAACATAAGATTGATATCTGAACCATACATATCCTATTAGTCGGGAGATACAAAAATGCAACGAAATTACCCAGAAAAGCTTACATGAGAGATTGAAACGGACGGGTTGTCATTGAATCTCAGAGTTCATTTAGTAAGTAATGTAAACCCAACAAGACTATATCAGTTCAGTAACCAATTCTTCTTGTTTGGCTTAGTTATAGGGGTTCTAAGTTCTTACAATCAAGTATTTAATTTGAGAAAAGAGGAACTTTTTAAGTAAAATGTTCCTAATGCTAATAAGAAATGATACTATAGATCCAATGGATCCAACAATCAAACAAGCACATAATGCAGAATGCATAGTCTAGCCCCACAAACAAACAACAAAACCCATTATCACCTATCAAACACCTAATCTAAGAGCTCGAGAAAATTTCAATTACAGAACTAAGTGGCTGTGAATCGGTACGGAATCCAAAATTAACAGTGAAACCTTACTGAAATTCAACAAATTCAGCAAACCAGCGGACTAGAAACACTGGTCGATTTCCGAACCGACAAACAAGGATATGGGTTTTTCACAAAACAAACATCAGCCGATACAGTTCGATCACGTCACAATTTTCTCAGGAACCAAACAGAAAACTGATCTGAAACCCGTGAGGAATCTCAGTGTTGGGATGTCAATTAAGTATAAAATGAAATTGACGATCTGGGTTGCTCGATAGTGTGGTAAGAGAGAGGTGAGGAAGTACCTGATGTGTGGAGTAGAGCTTCTCTGGCTATGTTCCGAGGAAGGTGCAGAGAAAAAGCGGAGCGAGAGTGAGACCTTCCGTGACCAACTCTATCGATATATCGAGTAACAGCTTTTGTCATGTAATAGATTGATTTTCACGCGATGCGACAGCGACAGGGGATAGATACGTGGAGATGCCATCTAAAACGTAACAAACGACGTCGTATAGCATCTTTTCTTTGTTGTTACCAATTGACCCCGGTCTGATTTATCTTCATTTATTTAATTTTATTAGACTTTAATCAGATGGAAGTCGTACTCATCAGAATCTTAGATATAAATTGTGTACAGTCATTAGAAAGTTTCTACTCGTTTTCAAACTCTCTTCTCCACAAAACTATAATTATATTTTCAATCTCCTTTACTGTTATACTCTCTGTAGTCGTTGCTTACCATGACCAGGCGCTCATCCATCCGACAACACCACCCACCAATTCTTGTCTATCTATCTGTTGGTCGGCGACGTCTCTCCTAACGCACTGGGGTTCATAGATCACCACACAGGAAGAAACCGCTTCCCCTTATACTGCTCGTCACCGTCTTCCCCAGGAGTGGCGTGCGTGCACCATGGGGATTGCTATCCTCACTCGATCTCTTGACTCCAACCATGCCGCCGAAGGATCGACACGAAAGAGGAAGATGGAGACCCATCCCCTATTGGATCACCCGAGAAGTGATACCATACCATGAAGCCCGACTCTTGAGATCCGAACCTCGAGACCGACCGAGGCGTTGCCGGATTGACAAAAAGGAAGATGTGCTTTATTCCCCCGATGGTGGAATAGAGAGGAGGCATTGGAAGCAGGATCTCGGGACCCTCGGCAGCCCATTAGGGCAACGTCGATATCGGCAGTACCGTTCCACTCTTTTGGCATGTCATCCAGTATAGAACCCTGCCCAACATGAAAACAAGCTCGAGAAACCTTCCTCGTCCGTGGGATACACCACCCGCCTCCCCGACACAGGAAAGGATGAATCGGGAGCCACGGACACAAATATTATCCCACTAGCACCTGGTCCACCGCCATGAGAGGGTCATATTTGAGCCGATCGAGAGTGAAGGGGATGATTAGGAATCCAATAGACTCATCGAATGACAACATGCTCTTCCGTATTCGGGTAGCCCTTGACACCCGCCCACACCATAACCGCTCGGGAACTGGACAATACTCATCGGATCCCTCTTATAAGAAGGAGAACCATGGAGCTCCGTCTGACCCCGAAGGAATTCCTAGGGCATGACATGCGATCCCCCGATGGTATCCATCCCCTCCACGGATGAAGGAGCTGGATCTCCCACAAAAGAGAATGGAGGACCCTCGCTGGCACATTTCCTCCCCGGAGACGGATTGGTCTTCCTCTTCTACTCAAGAAATCTTGGCGTCCACAGACATCATTAAGTTGGCCCCAATGGGAAGATGTGAGCAGCAAGGAACTGCCTCACAAATCATCATGAGTAACCCAGGGCATCTCGGAGTGATTCTAAGGAGCCAACACCGACCACTATTCAAAATATTCAAAAAAAATTGTTGTATTTATGATGTTTATTTATTTTATTAAAAAAAGTAAGTACACACTAAAACAAAACAAGGGGCAAATTTCTATGGTTTAAGAGCGGCGACTGGGTTATTTCGTCGCTGCTGATTACTTGGGTTTGGACCATGATCAAGGCCTTGGGGTTTGATCACATGCTCATGTATAGGTCCCTTGTTATGGTTCAACAAGTCTGGTGGTTGTTCCTCCAAATCTTAATCGGTGAAAAGAGGAGAAAAAGAGGGTTGTGGTGGTGTCGTGTGTCCGACGTTGATAGAGTGGTTTGGCAGGTGTTTAGCCACTGGTTTGGCGGGTGTTTGGCCACTGGTGTTTGTCCACTAGTTTGGCGGCTGATATGGGAGCTTTCTATGGTGGCGATCCCGAAAAATGGGATCGGTTTGGAGGCGGAGGGACAAGAAGTCCCACCGCGTGATACAAAGGCTCCGATGGCGGAGTTTAGAGCAACCCCCGTCGATGTTCTCTACGATCGGGGTTACTGTCTTTCGAGGGTGTGGGGATTCATAGGAGGCGATAGGCGTGAGGATATGAAAGTTAGGGTTGGTAGGGCGGTTTCGATCTTGGCGCCTGATGGTGGATTGAGATGCTTGGGTGGCCGATCAATGAGGACTTCGTGGTCCAGTGGGGGGGTCTTCCGGTAATACCGCCTCACTGGACATAGGGTGACATCGGTTCCACCAAGTACCGGCGCGACATTCTCCTACCAAAACGGGAAATAGCAATTTGACGTCTTTAAAGGCCCTCATTATCATCAGAGGAGGGCGACGTCAGCTGGTTTCTCGGGAGATGCAGAGTCATCCAAGTCCCTAGTTATAGGATTGTCCAGACCGACACTCTCGGACTTCAGAGTTTGTTTTGGTGGTCTCGACCGCCCCTGCATTATTCTCCCGGAGCTCAATCCAGAGCATCGGTCTTAATCTTCCGAAAAGGGGCCCACTCTGTTCTAACTTCCCGTTTAGATTTAGTGTATCGGTTTTTTTGGATACTACAACAATATCACCTTCTAAACAGCTTAATAAAGCGTTTCGGTCAATAAGGTTTTATTTTAATGTTTGTTTCTTTCGCCTCATGATATCAGAATTTGCTTTTCTTGATTTTTGTTCCTCTTTTGGCTTATAATATTTAGCATCATATTCTTCTCAAGAAAACAAAACAAGGGATTATAGGAAGAAAAAATATTACCAAAAACATAATACATACAGATTGCCAAATAGAAAAGAGGCATGTGGAGGTATCTGATTGGATGTGACAATAAAAACGAAGCACCAAATCAGCACGATTTCTGATTGGAGAAAAGTCAGCTTAAGGTTGTTATAGTTGCAAGAAAGGGTCGGTGAATTGGTCCGTCCGTTCACGATTTCCGATCATCCTCTCCATCATCTTCAGCAATGGTCTCCAATATAGGAGAGCCCGAAATCTTGACGGGCGAGATAAGAACCGGCGGCACAACCTCGATCAAGTACGCACCACTCTTCACCATATTGCTCCTCTGTGTTGCGTTTTGACGTTGTCGTTTCGGAGGACTGAGGTTTATGTCTTGTCGGAGGAGTTCAGCTGAGTTGATCGTTGAGTTGGGGACGAGTGAAGTGTGTATTTATAGTGGTCTGGTCTCGACTCGACGCGGTTCAAAGTAATGGTGGTAGTGCGTGCTACTGACAATAACCACGTGAGACGCGGCGAGAGCTGCAATAATTGAGTAAATGCAGACAGCACGTGTCACTATTCTAGCTGTGCCATTTCCAGCACGTCATCGATATAATGATTTGCTACCTGAAAATATGTGAGCTGATCTGTCCAAGTTATCTACACACATTTGGCTAAACGTGATTTGTGTGCGACCAAAATGATCTAGGATTGAAGATTTTTTTTATAAATTTTCCAAGGTTGGGATTTAATATAATACATATGATGCAAAGTTTGTTTGGGAAATAACCACCGTTATATAGATCCATTTTTAGAATCATCTTCATTTGTTCTTCAAACCTAATGTGGAAGGACTTCAAATACATTCTTATACACCTATAATCTTATATAAGATTTCAAATATAATACAAAATAAGTGTCAAACTATATCTAATAAAATATCAAAAGTTCATTATCACAATTCACAAGACATAAAAGATTTAAAAAAACACCAATAAAAAACTTTTTATCTCACTGAAATGAAACAAAAAAAACACCTATTTGGGATATAGTTTTGTCCCAAAATACTTTTAAGTTTTAGCTTGTGAGTATTTTATCTTTTACCAATTGGTAGTGTGTTAGTCTTTTCTAGTCACGCATAATTGTATGTTTGGCTTTTCCAGGTACGTGTATATATAACAGAAGTGACGACAAATCAATTTTAATTTCTCCTCTAACATACAATAGCTCCTTATGAATAATTTTTTAGGGTTGCCATTATATAATAAATATAACTTTATTTTAAACACTCATGAAACTATATTATTTGCTAAAATAATTTTTTCTCTTAATGGATAAAGATATACCCCTCATATTGATTATGGAAGGCTTAAGCCGGTAAAGAGACCATACAAAACATAGTTCTCATACATAAGATATTACTAGGTTTAACTTTTCTTTCCCCAAAAAGAAACAAAATATTCATTAGTGTATTCTGGTTTAAATACACGACCACGAGATGATTTCAAATACTCAATCATCTCCATCAACACAATACAACACACCACCACCAAAAACAAAACACGGTGTTGCTATTTATGTCGAGCACGACCATCATGACTCTGATCCTCTTCCTGATCATCAGCTTCAGCAATAGTCTCAAGTTTCGGAGACCCCGATATCTTAACCGGCGATATCAGAACCGGCGGCGCAACCTCCACCAAGTACGCACTTCTCTTCCTCATCATCACCTGCTTCGCCATAACCGAAAAAAACAACAACGTTGTACGAGTCGAGCAGCTTTTGAGTAGTGACACGGTATGTCTAAAGAAGCATGGAGGCGCGTGTCTATTTATAAGCACTTGGAAGTTCGAAAGTTCTCGAATTTACGATTTTCGAGGAAACCGGTGACCGGCTTTTTACACGTGGAAGCGATAAGCATGTGGGACTGACGACAAAATAAGTGGGTGATTTAAATGAACGTGTAACACGTGTAAATCTGATCGCCGACCCGAACCCAGCGCTGCCGTGGATCGAGCCGCGTGGCTTGTGGGCCGACCTGACCGAGTGAGACACTTGGCTTTGGGCCGTTCGAGCCTACGATCACATCATGGCCCATTATGATTGGCTGAGAGCGTAGTGACTCAGCATTTCGCACATAAATGCATACGAGCCACATGCCGCGTGGCCTGCCGGCCCAAGGTTGTAATTTGACATGTTGAGATTTTTGTACGTGACGTCGAGAAACTCAATGATTAACTGAATATGTACATGTATATGTGTAGCTATGACAAGATATGAGTTTGACAGAGACTCGATGTTATCTATTTATTGCTCTTAAAAGGAACTTGGACGTTAAGAGTCAAGACAGGTTTATTATAAATCTGGATAGAAAGTAAATTTCCACCTCCCTTCAAAGAGAAAGATGTTGTACGCTCACTGTTTTTTTTTTGAGGAAGTACACTCACTGTTCTAATAATTTATTTCGGGTGTCCTCTAGGCGCCCGTCTAGGCCTAGTCGAGTTGTCTAACCGTCTAAAATAATTTTGTATGGTTTGCTGACTAAATTAAAATAATTCGATTGTCATGTAGAATTGTTTAATGTTTTTTTTGAGGATAATTGTGGTATTTTATTGCGAACGATCAAAGCTTAACAAGCCAGTTAGACATTCTGGCAAAATATTACAATCAAAGTTCGAATCAACCCATCCGTTCGCGTTCCTTGCAAGCTCATTTGCCACCTGATTCGCCTCCCTCCTAATATGTGCAATCTCGAACCCGGGAAGCTCCTGGAGAAGTTTTTTGCAGTCATGAATAATTCCCCCCATTGGTCCTAATAGATTCTCCTGGTTGTTTATTGCTAGTACTACGGTCTGACAAATCGATTCCACCACCCCTTCTCTCCATCCCTCCCTGCGAACCCATGCTAAGGCCTCTCGTACAGACAAAGCCTCAACAATTTTCGGGTCTCTCACCCCCGAAAATTCGCACCACCTCCATCCTACCACCTGCCCTTCACTGTCCATGCATACCATTCCCCCGCTACCACCTCCCTGTCCCACCGTAGCCCCATCCACATTCACTTTCAGTATAGAACCGACCGGTCGAACCCATCTATGCCGAGCACCTGCCCGTCTGTCATGTCCATCCAGTCCTATATCTTTGGCGTCCCTCCATGCGGCTAACAATGTAGTCGTCGCTCCAAAGATAGCCTCAGCCGATAGTGACTTGTCCTTCCACACTTTTGAGTTTCGGGCTTTCCATAATTCCCAACAGAGAACACCAATAAATTCTGCCTCCTCCTGACTACAGCCTGTCCATCAAGTTTTCAATATATCCTTTATCGTGTCCCCTGAACTTACTCGAGCCGATGGTACCCTGCTCCACACCTCCAACGCCTTGGGACATCGAAAGAGGACATGGACACACGTTTCCGCTTCCCCACAGTGCAAACAATTTTCATGGACCGGTACTCTCTTTTCTCTCAGTTTGGTAGCCACAGGTAATAAGTCTGAAGACCCACGCCAAAGGAAATGACTTACCTTGAGTGGAACTCGCAACTTCCATAGTCCCCTCCAGAAATTATCTCTTTCTGCTTGGTCATTTCTGTTTTCTGTTTGTAGCTTCCTGTAAGCTTTACGAACTGAATAGTGCTCATCTCTGCTATTGCTCCAGTACCAGCTATCCTCCCGTGGAAACGAGCTCAACGGTACCCGGAGTATCGCATCTGCATCCTCCACCGAGAATTGCTCACGAATCAGCTCGGCGTTCCATTCCTGCAAGCCCGGCCGGAGTAGTCTGCACACCTTCCACCCCTCCATTCTCCTCGGGATATCCCCCAGCACCCCCGACTCCGATGCTACCCACGGATCCGTCAACCACGTGTTCTCACCGTCACCAACACTTCTCCTTATCCCCTTCCTCAACACATCCTGTGCTCGAACAATGCTTCTCCAAGTTGGGCTCGCTCATGCTTGTACATTCGCCTGCAGAAAGTTACAGAGGGGATAATACTTAGCTTTCAGCAACCGAGCAACCAGGCTTTCTGGGTTCTGTATCAACCGCCACCCCTGCTTACCCAGTAAGGCCACGTTGAAATCTCCTAGATGCTTAAAACTAAGCCCCCCCTCATCTTGTGATCACAAAGTTTCGCCCACCCTCTCCAGCGAATTCCGGCCCCTGCATTGCTACTTTGCTTCCACCAGCATCGGTTCATCTCCACTTCTATTTCTCGTAGTAGTTTTTTGGGAAGTTCATACACACTCATAGTATATGTGGGTAGAGCCTGAATTACTGACTTGAGAAGTATTTCCTTTCCTGCTTTGCTCAGTAACAACTCGTCCCAATTTCCTAACCTTTTCTGTATGCTCTCCTTAATGTGTCTGAAAGCCTCGTACTTGCTCTGTCCCACCACAGCCGGCACCCCCAAATATGTTCCCACATCCTCCACTACCGGCATCCCCATAATATTCCCAACTGCCATTCGCACCTGAGGTTCTGTGTTCGGGCTAAAGGATATAGAAGACTTCTGCACGTTCACTTTCTGACCCGAGGCTCTCTCGTACTTCCCAAGCAAATCTTTCCAGCAAGTTGCCTCCTCCACCGTTGCTCTCCCAAATAGGAAGCTATCATCTGAAAAGAAAAGGTGCGTTATTGACGGGGCTCCTCGCACCACCTTGTGGCCGTGCACTTTACTCCGAGTCTCATAATTATTTATCAGTCTCGAGAGGCCTTCTGCACATGTAATGAATAGGTAAGGGGACAGTGGATGATCCCCTTGTCGAATTCCATTCTTTGGGATAATCGGCCCTATCCTCCTCCCTTCTGCTGTTACCCAGAGTTTCGGGGTACCGACACACTCCATGACTAGGCTCACCCAAGTCTCCCCGAACCCCATTCGTTGTAGCACCCTCTCCAAGAACTTCCAGTCCACCTTGTCGTATGCCTTAGCCATATCAACATTAATTTCCATTAGTCCATGTTAACCTTATCTATTGTTTCTTTGTGCATATAGTACTTCACCTGAGATAATTATATTGTCAGTAATCAGCCGACCCTACATGAATGCATTCTGAGATTCAGAGATGATGTTCTGCATGCACCCCTTCATCCTCTGCACCATGACCTTCGTGATTACTTTGTAGCTCACATTATACAAAGCAATCAGTCTAAACTCCTCCATCCTCTTCGGCCGCTGCGTTTTTGGTATCAGCACTACATTTGTGTCGTTTATATCCTGCGGCAACTTCCCCTTTTCAAAACACTCTCGAACCATCTGGAAAATCTGATCTCCCACTACTGGCCAATAATGCTGATAGAAGCCCGAGTTAAAATCGTCAGGTCCTGGGGCTTTCAGCGGAAGCATACTAAACATTGCCTTCCTGACCTCCTCCCTGTCAACCGGCTTTAGCAGGGCCTCGTTCTGCTCAGGCGTTATAGACGCCGGAATCAAGTAACTGACCTCATCCTTGTCCTGATGTTCCGTTGTGAATAGATTCGAGAAATACTGTTGTATCACTTCCTCCAACTCCGCACTCCATTCCCTTATCTCCCAATTCCTGTTTCGCAGTTTCTGTATTCTATTCCTGCGTCTCCGTTCAGAGCATTTGGCATGGAAATACCTGGCGTTCCGGTCCCCATGTTTGTACCAGTGTTGCTTCACTCTTTATCTCCATTGATCATTTTTTTGTAGTAAAAGCCATGTAAGTTTCCCGCGTAATTCACATACCCTCTCACCACTTTCCCTGTCCCAGTTCCCTCTCAACCGATCCATCTCATTCCTGCAGGCTCTTATTTGCCTACTCAATGGTTCAGTTGAGTTAATGGCCCACGTATTCAGCTCGGTCGCCACTCGTGCCAGCCGTTCACCTAGCGGCAGCTCCCCCCCGTTTTGCCATGCTCCACGGACTAGTTCATCACAACCCTTTTTCCAGCACCACGACTCCTCAAATATGATGACCCTCGGTCGTCTCTCCATGACTTCGTGAGCACCCATAACCAGGATTGGCACATGATCCGATGGCGACAGACCACCAATCATTAATCGGGTGTCCGGGTATAAGCTATCCCACACTCTATTCACTACTGCTCTGTCTAGTTGTATTTCCGTTCTCTGGGCGTTGCCTCTGTCCGTCTCCCACGTGTAACGGTACCCTTCAATGGCTACATCCCTCAACCCTCCCTCCTCTAGTGCCCTACGGTACCCCTATAACAGCTGTCTCGGGTACCGTTGACCTCCCTTCTTGTCCTCGTCCGACATGGTATTGTTAAAGTCACCTAACATCACCCATGGGAGATTAGAACGCACCGCCAGTGCGCAGATTAGGTCCCACGTCTCCCATCTCCTATCCCTCCTTGGTTCGCCATACAAGCCCGTTATTCTAACCTTGTGTCCATCCCCGTTGTGTATGAACATATCAATGTGATTTTTCGAATAAGTTTGAAGGGCCCCGTCCTCATTATATTTCCACAGGAACGCCAACCCTCCTTTGTTCCCTGATCCATCCACACAAAAGGCCCCCTCCATCCCCAAACTTCCTTTCAGCATGTCTATCACCTCCCTCCGACATTTCGTCTCAGATAAGAAGATGATCTCGGGTTTCTTTTGAGCAACTAGCTCGATCAGGAACCGTTGATTCCAGGGGTTCCCAAGCCCCCGACAGTTCCAAGCTAAAAACATCATTGGTCTTGGTGGGGTTGCTTAGCAACCTTCGCCACTTCAAACGTCTCTTCCTCCCTTAGAGCAGAAACCTCTGTTCCAGGCTCTACATTCATATCGACTGCATCCACCTCATTCTTCCTCTTCCCCAGTACCCTCTCCACCACATCGCCTCCCTTGTCCCCCACCTTATCGGCTTGTATCTTCTTTATCACCTTGCAAGTTTTGACCTTATACCGTTTTCGGGTCTCCACCTCCATATCATTAGCACTCGTTCCTGCATCCGTCGCTTCTATCCCGTCTCCCAGCGCCTTTTTCAAAGAAAGCATTGCTCGATGAACTTGTACCACCTCATTGACTCTACCCCCATCCTTCTTCCCCGCGGTTCCACCCTCCTCCAACCCTCCGCCACTCCCCTCTACACCTGGCCTGTACCCGTCTGTGAAGCTATCTGACTCTGCCCTCACTACATGCTCATTTGTTCCTGTCACCCCCCTCACCCTCCGTGTCACCTCCACCGTCTCTTTACGAGTGGTGAGTTGTCTCCCAAGTCCTTCCCCTTTCGCTTTATCGCCTTCACCTTTGTCGGCACCACTCCTCAATCCTCATAATGGACTTGGTGTCTCTGCTCTCATGTGAGAGCCAAACTTCCCCGGCACCTTGTCCACCTCTTCCTCACAATCCTTCTCGGTGTGCCCCAGCCTGCCGCATTTGTAGCAAAATTCCGGCAGCCGTTCATACTGCAACCAGACTATCGTTGGCTCCTTATTCCTTCCCAATGTTATATTGGTCGTATTCCTCAACGGTTTGTCTAGATTCCACCTTACTCTTATCCTCAAAAAATCCTCAGGTGCCCGGCCTTCCTCATTGATTTCTGCCTCTAAGAACGATCCCACCTCATTTCCAATCACCTTCGCCACCGCCTCCGTTAGGGCATTGAACGGTAAATTCGAGGCTTGTACCCACACTGAAGTAAACGCGAACCCTAGGTCAGAAGCTTTGATCCCGGTGAATATTTCTCTATTGCCACCAACGCTTTGTTAAAATGCCAAGGTTCCATCTCCAATACCTTCCTCTGTTCCTTTTCCGATTTGAAAAAGAAACCAGTTATATCCGGCGCTAGGGTTTGAGTCAGAGCATCTTTTGTATTCCATGCATTCTTCATCATAGTTCGAAAGATCTCGTCCCTATACCTCTTCCCCGTAAACACCTTCACCGCCAATACGATCTTGTACTTCTCATCCTCCAAATCCAATATCTCCTCCGGAATCACCGTCTCCTCTTCATCATCGATGTCTATTACCACCCCTTTGAGCCTTTCCTCTATCTCCTCCATCACCTCAACAAAATCTGTTAACCCTAACTCCCCACAACCTTCTCTGTAACTCTATTGGTATCGCACCTCCCTAACCCTTTAAGGACTGAATTTGGTATGAAGCAATTAATTGAACGCAAATAAAAAGGTACATACCACTTCACATGCAAGCAAATTGCAATCCTACGAAGGTTACTGTATATTATACTTTCACCTTAGAGCTCCACCTTTTCATTTGATCTTAAAGAAAATAACGTGCTTGATACCAAACAGAAACTCACAAACAAAAACTCACCAACAACCAGTACAGGAAAGAACGGATCCAGTCACCTGCAACAGTCACGATTTCCCCAACACGAGAACAAGCGGCCGTCTGCGCAACTCGCTCTACACCGGCCCGATCACAATCTCCTGTGCACTTCACCCTCAACCGAGTACGTACAGCCGCATGCAAGACACACCCGTCCCGATTCCAGTCGCCTACACCGATCACTACACTCCCAATCCAGCCATACACGACGCCGGCACACACCCCTCCAGCCGGACAGATCGTCGGCACAAATTCGCACGCGTGAGACGGCGGAACCCTAATCTCCACGTCCGACTTTTTCGTACGAGAGAACCTACAAGTACCTAATTTTTAATGTTAATGATATTAGGACGGGTGGCCGGGGACGACGCCGGCGGAGGACGGGTGGCCGGAGACCACGCCGGAGCTGCCGGAGAAGACGAACTCGATCCAGAATTTTTTTTTAATAAAATTAATTTTTTTATAAAATAAAAATGATTTTTTAATTTTTTGTATTTTTAAATATTTTTTTAATTTTTTTTATTATTTTAAATAATTTAATTTTTTAATTTAAATTTTTAAAATTTATTTATTTATTATATTTTTATTGTATTATATAATTAAGGGTATAATGGTAATTTTGTCTATCAAATTTATAAGCTTAAAATAAGAAAGGGTAAATTCGTCATTTCACACCCCACTTAACTGAAAATGTCTAAGTTAGAGGAATATTCCGTTAAAAACTAACGGAATATGCCAATTTTAAACCAAATCGTTCGTGGATGAATCATTAGGGTACCTTATCGGACACAAAATTCATTAGGGTACCTTATCGTTCGTGGACGAAACATAAGGGTACCTTACCGTAAATAACCCTATAATTTTCATGGGCGCGCTTTATAGATCTTCTTCTATCTCAAAACTGATTAGTAGTTTGAAGCTCAAATTGGCTAGTACATTTATTGTGAACTTTCCTATCAGGCCTTTTATAATATAGCGTCTCAAATTTTAATATGGTATTTCAGGACCAAATATATGTTCACTTACTTCTTTGAGACAAATAAGATCCTTTTTAGGATCTAAATATTGATCAATCGTTCGAGTGCCAAGTTGAAACACTTCAAGAGTTTATTAATATATGCATATTTGTGGATCTATTTACAAAATGTCTGATCTACATACCTCGCCTGAGTAACCAAGCTTTCAGATTTCAATGAGCCTCTTATGGGGTACATGCCCACCACCTCAAAATCTTGTTTCTTCAACCGGGTCTTTTTTGCATATTGGGATTTCTCCTTGACCTATATCTTTCATCCCTAAGTCTTCTTTTAGCCTAGCCCCAACGAGTGACCAACCAGGGATTCCTCCCTCTTCCAACACAATAGCGAAGAGGAAGTGGGATGAGCGGGAGTAGAGGTGGCTGAAGTGGTAGAATATAGATGAAGAGGCTTTTTAGGCCCTTTCTCTAAACTCCCGTGAATATCCTGACTCACATTGGTCAGGTCATAGAGCTTCGTGGACCCGACGTCCATCCCGTCAGATGCGGGATCGGGGATCCTCCCCCACCACATTGGAACCCTCCCTCCAAAGGTCTCCATAGACAGGTCATCAATCTCTGAATCCCGCTTAAGGAATCCTAGTGGTGTTGTAGTTGTCCATGGAGACAGTAGTGAAGGAGCCGGATTTGGTATGGTTCACTCTTCCTTCAAAAGAGTCGCCACGATTCTCCCGGTATGGTATGCCACCAGTAGGTGGTATGTCATGATTTGCCTTTCAGTCTGTTTGAAGAAGGCCTTCCGTGTTTGTCCCCAACGGGACCTTGAGGGATATGTCAACCCGTAGCTCCTCCAGTCCCACACCCGAGATGTTTTCTATGCACTCCCAAATTGTATGACTTACTCGGCCACAACGAGAGTAAATATTTTGAAGTCCCTCGCACTGAATCGTAACCCGAATTAGATTAGGGTGTCATTCGAACTCCAGACTAATGTGGCGGCAGAGTGGCTTGGATACATCGAGTTGCACTCACATCCAAAGAAAATCCTTCACCTTTTCTTACGCGGGCGGGAGACTGAGAGCACCTCCGAGCCTAGAGTCGCTGCCAAAAGACCCTTCATCTGCGATGTATGCACCTCTACCAACATATTGAAAGCTTGGATTCCCATCTGCATGTGGTAAAAAGACAGATCCTTCGATGCATGCGGCTGGAGAGGTCCATGAGTAGAAGGGGAAATCCATGGAACGTCCATGTTCATCTATTCCGAAACTCCTCTAATGATTCTTAAGATGGGAAGAAAAAGCCAAACACCTTCTCGTCATTGGCTGGACAATCAAGACAAGACCCTTCATGTAGCCGCTATAACCCTATAGAAGCCCTTCAGGTTGTAGTGCTTCTAGGACAACATATGACCCGTAAAGGCACCCTAGTACCTGATGTCGTCCATCGCTAAGACCGCTCCCACCACTACAACGACGACCTCATTGTCGTCGTCCACGTCCAAGAAAAATACCCATCTGTCCTTGTAAAGCCTCAAGACCTTTCTCTACCTGAGTAATGGATGTAGATGATGTTACTTTTGAGGAGCAAGAAGAACAAGACTGGTAAGAGAAAGGAGAGAAGAGAGACAAAAGGGGAGCCGAGGATGAGTGTTGCACAATTGAAGCAAGAGAGAATAGAAAAGAACGATTTTTTTTCCGCTTCAAACAAATCACAATGTCGAATATATTATGTCCCCTAAAACTTCGATTTTCAAGATGCATAGTTCTGCAACAGTGTTTAAACACAAAAAATATAAAATTTAGGACCAATATTGATGAACCAAAAAGAGTTTAGCCTTTAGCTCTCGTGTTTGTATTGAGAGGTTACTCCTTAACCTTTATTTTCTTTTTGAAAACATTGATCTCTATTTTATTGAATAGAAACTTTATTTACCAATAATAAAGAAAGTTAAGTATCAAAACATGACAATTATAATGGGAGCAAAGAACACTAAACAAAACGATAACGTTTAGAATATTTAGGGGACTAGATTTCTTCATAGATACAATGCTCTCTCAACCCTAAAAGTTAAGTATGCTTCTTCCTTCTCTTCTACCCGTCGTCACCGTCCTTCTTCTTGTCTTTGCTTGCGAGGATCCCCCTGCCCTTCTTATTCTTTGCGTATCCTTCCTTTCTCCTCCTTCCCTGAGCTCTCTATCGGACCCGACCCCCTCTTCTAAACCTGCTCTGTTTTCTAGCTGTGAAGTCGCCGCCGACTTGGTGGTGATTCTCGGTGGGTTTGGCAGTGCATCGTGGCTGCTCCGGTGTTCCTTTGAGGTTCGTGGCGTGCCTGTCCCCGACGTGGTGGCGTCTCGGCCGCCTGGTCGTCCCTATGGTGGTGCTTGACCTCGGCGTGGGTGCGTCTCGGCCGTGTGGAGACCGTTTGCTCGTTCTCCGACCTGCTTCACCGGAGCTGTAGTGGGGTAGATCCGAACCCTCGTGTGATAGGCGTGGCGTGGGTCTTTGGCTTCTTTCCCGAAGTGCAGATCGGAGATGGCTTCTTCTGGCGGCGGGTTGTGGCCCGGGCCGGACCTGCTGCTCGGGGCTCCAACCGGGTAGGGTTTGGGTCCGAGTCGGGTCACTGGTGGGCTGGGCTGGGTTTGGGTCTGACAGGTCTGGGCCTGTCTGGTCTGGACTGATTGTTCTGGGCTGGGCTGGGTTTGGGCCTGACAGGTTTGGGTCTGTCTGGTCTGGACTGATTGTTCTGGGCCTGGCTGGTCTTGATACTTTGAGCTCGTTCTCGGTAGAAATATCGGTCCTCCTCTTCTGGCTTCGTTGTGTAGGAGCTCGTCTGTCGTTGCTGTGGTGTCCATCCACTTCAGATGCTGCTGCTGCCTCGCCGGAAGCTGCTGCCGACGACGTTTTTGTTTCGGTCACCGGAGTTTCTGTCGGGCTGTTCGGTGTGGGTGTGTTGGTCTCGATGGCGTGATTGGGTGTTTTTTCTTCTTCTGTTTTTTCACTGCACGTGGTGCAGTATGGGTGTGCACTAGTTGAACGGGTTGTGTACACTAGTTGCACGTTTTGGTGTGCACTTGTTGCACGGTTTGGTGTGCCCGTTGTGGCACAGTTTGGTGTGTCCTTAGTGACACTTTAGGGGTGCACGGTTTCGTTGCTCCTCTGACGTGCAAGCTGTTTGCACGTTCTGGGACGTACTCTGTTGCGTTCTGGGTCAGTTAGGGAGTCGGTAATTCTATAGGTCAGTCAGTCCGGAGTCTGTAATTTTATAGGCTAACCAGTCTGGAGTCTGTATTTTATCGTTCGCTTGGGCGCTTTCATTCGTTACATGTATGTCACTTGATGGGTATATAATATTGACGCCTCCCGCTTCTTCGTAAAAAAAAACGTTTGATGAATTTTTTTAATACATAAATAAAATATTGAATTACTACAATTAAAATAACAAAAAATCATAAATTCATTCGTCCTCGTCCAACAATATTTGTTCATTAATACCACCGTTTTCATAAATATGTTTAATCCAGTTGGCTAGTGTTTCATCTTGTTTTCCACTATCAAAAACGAATTTGTATACCTAGGAAGGAGCTTGGTTTAAACCTTAGTTTATCGGTCAAAGTTTTCTCTTCTCAACTTGTTCTCAGTTACGAGGTTTTCGAGGTCATACATTTGAATAACGTTTTCTTTAGATCCTTGCTTGATCTGCAACTCAAAAATAAATTAATCCAAAATTTCAACATCCATTATTTTATTTCTGAAAATGACAAATGAGTTTGACCGAAGGGTCCGATCTGAAAAAAGCATATAAAATATATTCTAATCTGATTTTTTTGGAGATTATAAACTGCAGAGCATTTCGTGATGACAAAAATGCCCCTGATTAATATTTAAAATTTCACAAATCCCAAACCAAACCCTCAAACGAAAAACCAAATCCCTACCTTCTTTTCCACCCGCCGTCGCCGCCGTCTCGGACTCGGACACCTGCAACAGCACCCCCTTCCGCCGCCACAGTTTGGAATATGGAGGAGGAACGAAGACCAGTGCAGATCTGGAGAGCCCTGGTCTTCGTCGTAGCGCTACCTCTACGACGATTCCGAGTTGGAAACGGAGACGAGGTGGAGGTCTTTGAGCTCCGGCGTCACTGTACGAGAGGTCGAAGGTTTGTGTCTTCAGCCGATTCGACAAAGTAGTTTTAAATTATTTGTTTATTCAAATATAATTTTTTAAAATTAATTCAGATTTTATAAAATCAATTAATTAATTCAAATATGATTTTTTTTATTTAATTCGCATTTTGTAAACACTATTTTTTTACTCATATATGACTATTTTAATAAAATTTGAATACCGCCCTTATGCTCATAAACAATATTTACTATTCAGCAATTGGTCTGTATGGTGCTATCCATATTGGCTGTCATCAGCGTGCTTTAATTTATAATATCATTTTTCTGCCTAAAAAAATTGAATTTACAATTTAAATTTTCCAAAAAATACACATTTTATAATATAAGAAAAATCCGATTTTGTTTGTCATTTCAGACAAATAAATAGTAAATTAACATTATAATTTTTGATAGTTGAATTGAGAGAACCAAGCATAGTGTTCATATTTATCTCTTAATTTTACAAGCTAATTACTTCAAAATTTTGGATCTTGCTCTCTCTCTCTCTCTCAAGCAATACTGGACATATCATCATTCTACAGTTATCTCCATCTCTGTCCTGATACTCATCTCATTCAAACTATTAACACTTAATTTGTGCTTTATGCCTTGTTGCATCATTGCTGTCTGAGTAAAAGTTTTTCACCTCCTTTCATCTTATGGGTAATGATCATTCATTCATCTGTTCCAATTTGATTCAACTAGTCCAAAACACTTGTGCTGTTTCTGCTCAACTGTTAGATTTATCTGATCCCAACTGTCCTTTTCTTTTGCTATTGATTTCAGGGCATTCAACTGCTGTGTATTAATATTGTCCATGTTCAGTGATTTACTCTTATAGCATATTAGTGGCTATTGGATTCAAGAAACAGCTTCCTTGTTCTAGGTGCTTGTGTATGTTCTGAATCTGATTCGGGGTAAGCCTTTCTTTGCTCTTACTTACTTCAATCATCACTTTCTGATCTTTGCTTGTTTAATATCTTCCCTTTTCTTTTTCTTTGTTATATATACCTTCTGTTAATTGCTTGGGCTCTTTCTTGTATGCTAATTCAAGTTATTTCAGTTTGATTTGTTGCTACACCCTTGCTGCTTAATTGTTACCATTCTTATCCCAGCTTGTATATTTTCACAGCTCGTTTTATTCAAGAAGTATGATGGATCCTCTTACATCTTCATTGTTTTTTGTTTCCAAAACAGAGATTGAAAATGGCAGACCAAATCATCTCTGCAGTTGCACCAAACATTTTCGAGCGTTGTGTTGGTGCCGCTGGAGAGCATCTGGGGTACATTTGGAACTACAAGAGTAATATGGCTAAACTGGAAACCCAAGTGAATAAGCTTGATGAAGAAAGAGCTGACAAGACCCATGCCATTACCATTGCTGAAAACAACGCACATAAGATAAAAGATCGTGTCAAGAGCTGGCAGGGAAAGGCCGACAAAATCAGCAAGGAGGCAACTCAGATTCTTAAAGATCATCAAGACAAGGGGAAAAAGAGGTGTTTGCTTGGCTTGTGTCCAAATCTTGTTTCACGTTATCAGTTCAGCAAGAGAGTTTGCAAGGAACAGAGAGAGATTGATGAAGCCGTGACCGAAGCACAAAAAATCAGAGAAGTTTCTGACCCGGCTGTTGGCCATGAAAAGACAATCCTATCAACTGAAGGGTGCTTTACCTTTGATTCAAGAAAGTCACTTTTGGAAGATATCATCAAGGAACTGCAAGGTGAAACTAAGAATTTGGTCGGGGTGTATGGTCTTGGCGGCATGGGAAAAACTACACTTGTCAAACAAGTTGCATCACAAGCTACTAAGGAGACAATATTTGAGGAAGTTGTTATGGCTTCTGTAACCCAGAAAGTAGACATGAAAGAAATTCAAGGACAAATTGCAAGCATGTTGGGTCTCAAACTCGAGGAGTCCACCATAGCAGAAAGGGCAAGCCGCATACATGAGAGGTTGAAGGGAAAGAAGATTCTTGTCATTTTAGATGATCTTTGGAAGAAGCTAGACTTCAAAGATGTGGGAATTCCTTTTGGCACTGAGCATATGGGTTGCAAGATACTACTTACCTCCAGATCTTTACAAGTATTATCTTCAATGGGGACTAAGATAGAATTCCTTATAGGAGCTTTAAAGGAAGAAGAAGCTTGGGGATTGTTTGAACAAAAGACTACTGATGTCGTTAAGAACCCTGCCTTCCTTACCGTAGGAAAGAAAATCACCAAAAGATGTGCAGGTTTGCCTGTTTTGATCGTCACAGTTGCAGCATCTCTATCAAGGAGACCACAGTTGCATGCTTGGAATGATGCCTTGAAACAACTCAAGAAGATGAATAACAAAGAAATGTATGATATTGTTAACTCTGCAATCGAGTCCATCACTTATAATCACTTGGAGAAAACACACAAACGCCTGTTTGTGCTTTGTGGTGTAATCGGAGGAGATGCTTCTATTGAAACGGTGTTACAGTATGGTATGGGGTGGGATATGTTTGATGGTGATGTGGTGACAATACAAGGAGCAAGAGAACGACTTCATAGTCTAATCCTCGACCTCAAAGATCATTGCTTATTGCTTGATGATCATAGTAGAAACTACATCAGTATGCACGATGTTGTTAGGGATATTGCCATTTCCATTGGGAAAAAGGATTTAGGCATGTTTTCAATTGGTGACAATGATGCTCAATTAAATACATGGCCAATGGACGATGTTCTTAAAAGTTGTACTTCAATTGTTTTGCGTGGTTGTCCTAACGTTTTCTGTCTTCCTCAACAACTGGGATGCCCTAAAGTTGAGATGTGTATCCTCAACAACTCGATACCATTTTCGAGCAATTCTTCGTTGACAATCCCAAACACTTTTTTCGAAAAGACAGGCAAACTCAAAGTCTTAGACATGTCTGGATTGGATTTTTCAGTGCTGCCTTCGTCTCTTTCTTTTCTGAAATATCTCCAAGCATTATGTTTGGATGATTGTGATAACCTGAAAGACATATCTGGAGTCGGAGAATTGAAGAAACTTCAAACACTTAGTATTGTTGGGTCAGATATTGAAGAGTTGCCAAGTGGAATAGGGGAACTGTCCGAGCTAAGGTTGCTTGACATGAGGCAATGCTACCTACTTAAAGTAATTCCTGCAGGTCTGATAAAAGGATTATCTCAGTTAGAAGAATTGTATGTGAGTCGTGATTTCGTCAAATGGGAAGCTGGTGAGTGCATTAGCGGTTGTGTCAGAAACAATGCTAGTCTTGTGGAGCTAAAACATTTGCCTAACCTCTGCACTTTGGAAATAGCAGTTGAAGATGCCAAACTTCTTCCTGAAGATCTGAAGTTTGAAAAGTTTGAAAGGTATGAAATAACCGTCGGAGAAATGTGGGATTATGATTCATGTTGGGAGTGGCTCGATCAGCTAGAAATCACAAGAAAAATTTGTTTGCAAGTCGGTTCTACAAGCATTAATCATTGGGAGCATGGGGTTAAGAAGTTATTCAAGGGAACTGAAAGTTTATATTTAGGAGAAGTGGAGGGGATTAAAAATATTAGTCCTGAATTAGATGAGAATGGTTTTCCAGACTTGAAGCATCTGTGTATCAAAAAAGATTATGAGATGCAATACATTGTAACTGTAGAGGACGGAAAACACCAAGTCTCCTTTCCTTCTTTGGAGTCATTGCGCCTTAATCATTTGCTGAAGCTGCAAAAGATATGCAATGGTCGGTTGATGAAAGAATCCTTCAACAAGTTAACATTCATGGAGGTGGGAAATTGTAACAAACTGAAGAGCTTGTTTACTTTCTCGGTGGCTACTGAGCTTCGATGCATTGAAGAGATCCGAGTTTCTGCATGCGATGCATTAGAGGGAATTGTAGGCGAGAACAAAGAAGATGATGGAATTCGGGAGATGATAGAGTTTGGTCAGCTGCGTAAATTATCTCTAACAAGTCTACCAACGCTCAAGAGTTTCACCTCGATACTTCCCGCCAGCCAGAAGTCTTCAACAAGTGATGAGGAGTCGGAAAAGGAGTTGCAATCTTGCGTGCCATTTTTTGAAAAGGTACATATGTTATATGTAGTAAATTAGTTCCTTGAGATTTAAGATCTCGAATTTTCCACCTTCCCTAACCATAGTATTCATTTCGAATCTGAATGCTATGGTCAAATGTTTATTTCAAATATGGTCATCCATAAACTATATATAGATTATCCCAAGTATGATGGAAAATATTGGTCTCTTTTGCAGGTTTTTTTTCCTAAGCTTGAGGAATTGGAACTGTCTGACATCTCCAATTTCACAGAGATGTGGAGCCACAAACATGGAGAGACATCCTGTTGCAACTTAACAAGATTGAGTATACAAAAATGCGACAGCTTGAAGTATTTATTGACCCCTTCCATTTGTAGGGGTCTAGCGCTACTCCGGAGGTTAACTATTGGAGGTTGTGTGAAGATGAGGAGCGTTGTTGCAAAGGAAAAAGGCGAAACAAAAATAGAGGAAATCAGCTTTCCTAAATTAAGCTATCTCTGTCTTGGAAGTTTAGTAAATCTCACAACATTCTATGAAGAAATGGACTCAAATGACGACTCTGATATTGCTATAAAACCTCTATTCAATGAAAAGGTATATTGATTATTTTGTTTTTGTATTAATGTCTCAATTGGTTTAGCCTGCCCAAGTATGATGATGGAACATATTGGTCTCATTTGCAGGTTTCATTTCCTAAGCTAGAGGGATTGGAAATAGTAGAATGTGAGAGATTGAAGTATTTGTTGACCCCTTCTGCCGCCATGACTCTTGTGGGACTCAAAATTTTGACTGTACAAAATTGTGCGAATATGGAGCACATTGTGGCAAAGGAAGAAGGAGAAACTAACATGGAGATGATCAGTTTTCCACATTTAACCAATCTTTGTCTTGAGAATTTACCGGATCTTGCTACATTCTACACGGGATCAATTAAAGAAAAGGACTCAAATGGGAACCTTGATACTGCCATGCAACCTCTCTTCAATGAAATGGTTTCTTTCTTTATCTCATTTCCATTATAATTCTATTTTTAATAACTGTCTACAGTTTAATTTATAGCTAGAATGGGGATGCATATACAGATACAATTTCCTATGTTGAAGCAATTGGATATCTACCAGTTGGAGAGCATCAACATTCTATGGCAGAACCAGCAACTGTATCGAGTCAATTCATTTTGCAAACAGGAAGAAGTCAGGATCGTTAGTTGTGCAAGCCTAGTGCGGACTGGTTTTCCGGACTTGAAGCATCTATGTATCAAAAATGATTTTGGGATGCAATACATTGTAAATGTAGAGGACGGACAACATCAAGTCTCCTTTCCTTCTTTGGAGTCATTGCGCCTTTGTCATTTGCTGAAGCTGCAAAAGATATGCAATGGTCGGTTGATGAAAGAATCCTTCCACAATCTAGCAATCTTGGAGGTGACAAAATGTAACGAACTGAAGAGCTTGTTTTCTTTTTCGATAGCTACAAAGCTTCTATGTCTTGAAGAAATCAGAGTTTCTGAATGCAATGCATTAGAGGGAATTGTAGGCGAGAGGAAAGAAGATGGCGGAGTTTGCGAGAAGATAGAGTTTAGTCGGTTGCGGAAATTGTCTCTAAGAAGTCTACCAAAGCTCAAGAATTTCATCTCGATACTTCCCGCAAGCCATAGGTCTTCAACAAGTGATGAGGGGTCGGAAGAGGAGTTGCAATCTTGCGTGCCATTATTTGACAAGGTACATACTAGTGGTCTTATGTAGTAAATTAGTTCTTCAAGATTTAAGATCTCGAGTCTGAATGCTACTGGAATGTATTGATTATTTTTGTTTTGTTTTAATGTCTCACATTGGTTTAGCCTGCCCAAGTATGATGGAACATATTGGTCTCATGCAGGTTTCATTTCCTAAGCTAGAGAAATTGGAAATTGTAGAATGTGATAGGTTGAAGTCTTTGTTGACCCCTTCTGTAGCCATAGCTCTTGTGGGACTCCAAAGTTTGACTGTACAAAACTGTGCGAGGATGGCGCACGTTGTGGCAAAGGAAGAAGAAACAAACATAGAGATGATCAGTTTTCCACAATTAACCCATCTTTATCTTGAGAATTTACCAGATCTTGCTACAATCTATGTAAATGAGAACCTTGATACTGCCATGCAACCTCTCTTCAATGAAAAGGTTTCTGTCTTTATCTCATCTCCATTGTAATTCTATTTTCAATAATTGTCTACAGTTTAATTTATAGCTAAAATGGGGATGCATATACAGATACAATTTCCAATGTTGAAGCAATTGGAGATCTACCAGTTGGAGAGCATCAACATTCTATGGCAGAACCCACAACTGTATCATGTCAATTCATTTTGCAAACTGGAAGAAGTCAGGATCGTAAGTTGTGCAAGCCTAGTGCAGAATGGTTTTCCAGACTTGAAACATCTGTGTATCAAAAATGATTATGAGATGCAATACATTGTAAATGTAAAGGACGGACATCACCAAGTCTCCTTTCCTTCTTTGGAGTCATTAGAGCTTAGTCATTTGTTGAGGCTGCAAAAGATATGTAATGGTCGGTTGATGAAAGAATCCTTCAACAGTTTAACATTCATGGAGGTGGGAAATTGTAACGAACTGAAGAGCTTGTTTTCTTTCTCAATGGCTATAGAGCTTCGATGCCTTGAAGAAATCCGAGTTTCTGAATGCAGTGCTTTAGAGGGAATTGTA
This sequence comes from Erodium maritimum, assembly GCA_963921825.1. Classification (NCBI taxonomy): domain Eukaryota; kingdom Viridiplantae; phylum Streptophyta; class Magnoliopsida; order Geraniales; family Geraniaceae; genus Erodium; species Erodium maritimum. The sequence continues at coordinate 66,446,851 of OY997594.1, read as the reverse complement.
CGTGAGAAGAAAGAAGATGATGGAGTTTTCGAGAAGATAGAGTTTGGTCAGTTGCGGAAGTTATCTCTAAGAAGTCTACCAAAGCTCAAAAATTTCATCTCAATTCTTCCCGCGAGCCACAAGTCTTCAACAAGCGATGAGGAGTTGCATTCTTGCGTGCCATTTTTTGAAAAGGTATACCAGCGGTCATATGTAGTAAATTAGTTCCTTAAGATTTGAGATCTCGAATCTGAATATTACTGGAATGTATTGATCATATTTGTTTTGTTTTAATGTCTCACATTGGTTTAGCCTGCCCAAGTGTGACAAAACGTTATTGGTCTCATGCAGGTTTCATTTCCTAAGCTAGAGGAATTGGAGATAGTAGAATGTGATAGGTTAAAGTCTTTGTTGACCCCCTCTGTATCCATTACTCTTGTGGGACTCCAAAGTTTGACTATACAAAACTGTGCGAGGATGGATCACGTTGTGGCAAAGGAAGAAGGAGAAACAAACATAGAGATGATCAGTTTTCCCCAGTTAACCCATCTTTATCTTTGGAATTTACCACATCTTGCTACATTCTATGCGCGATCAAAGGACTCAAATGATAGTGTCATGCAACCTCTCTTCAATAAAAAGGTTTCTTTCTTGATCTCATCTCCATTATATGAATCTATTTTCAGTAACTGTGTAAGGTTTAATTTATAGCTAGAATGGGGATGCATATATTACACAGATACAATTTCCTATGTTGAAGCAATTGGAAATCTACCTGTTGGAGAGCATCAGCATTCTATGGCAGAACCTGCAACTGTATCATGTCAATTCATTTTGCAAACTGGAACATGTCACTATCCAAAGTTGTGCAAGCCTAGTGAAGATGTTTTCATCTACCATGTCAACAATGCATGTTGAGGATCCCCAAGAAAGTCTCGGCTTTCAAAATCTGAAGATGGTGTCACTTCACCAGTGCAATAGTCTGAAACATGTATTTCTAGTTTCTGTCGCCCATTGTCTGAATAAGCTGGAAGTGGTAAGAATAGTATGTTGTGAAGCATTGGAAACAATAGTTGGTGATGAAAGTTACGAGGAATCATCACAACAAGTGGCGTTTCTATTCCCTACACTGGCCAGGTTGGAACTTATGGCACTACCAAAACTGGAGTGCTTATACCCAAGGAAACATACGACCAAATGTCCAGCACTAAAGGAATTAGAAGTGGTTGACTGTGGCAAAGTATATGCTATGGATTTCCTTAGTTTTCCAGAAAATAAATTTGAAAAGGTGCGCCACTTATTTTCTCTTCTTCTTTCCTTCCACAAAACATGTATATTTTTGTTTTAGTTTACTTTGGTAGTCATTTTAAGGTTCCAGAGATTTAATATACTTTGGTGTAACTTATAATAAATGCAGCTAAATGAATAAAAAACATAGAAAAACTTTTTGATATTTATTTCGATTTGGGTTTTGTATTCAACATAGTTTAACTTATATTTAATTGGTCTTTTAGGTGATCCCCGGTTTGAAGGATTTGAGCATAAGAAGCATGGATATGATGAGACTATATGATCATTTCCCCCCACACCTCTTCCAAAGTCTTCAAGAGTTAACCATAACCGAGTTTCACGGTGAATCCGCCATCTTCCCAACAAAGTTCCTTAGCACAATTCACAATAAGCTGAACACCTTACGAGTAGTAAATTGCTCCTTCCAAGAGGTATTTCCATATGAAGGAGAAGTCATTCGTCATGCTAATGATGACGTTTTTTTCCCTCAATTGAGAACCCTACAACTCGACAAGTTGCCTGAACTGAAGTCAATCTGCAAACAAGAAATGTGTTCACCATTTGTCCCTGATATTCTGGACAAAATTGTACATCTTTATGTATTGAAATGCCCGCGTCTTACGAGAGTGGTATCACCATCAGTATCTTTTGGATTACTAGGATTTTTGACCATCTCAAATTGTAGTGGACTGATAAATGTAATACAACTGTCAACAGCAAGAAGTTTGAAGCAGCTCAGCATGTTGACCATAATGGAATGCGAAATGATAGAAGAAATAATAGAAGGCAAGGTGGGAGATTATGGTGAAGAAGAGATTATTTTCAGCAAACTGGGGTGTATAGAACTTGACAAGTTACCAAGGCTAACAACTTTCTGCCCATCCCGTGATTACACCTTCAACTTCCCTCAATTGGCTTCAGTAACTGTGATAGAATGCCCCAACTTGAAGACCTTCTCTGGAGGAATCACAACCGCACCACATCTAGAGGAAGTATATTTGGGACGACTTTGGGAGGATCCGACAACGTGTTGGGAGAATGACCTTAATACAACGGTAGAGCGGATTTATACAGAAATGGTATGTCCTTTACACTTATCCTTATTATTTTCGGTTGAATTGTCAATAAACTTAACATACCCAACATTTAGCTTTCCTTGCCCTTTTGGCAATCACAAGTAAATATTGCTGCCACAAAATAAGAAGCAAGAAAATGATCACATAATTGATATTCAAGTACACAAATGTTATGTTAAGTTTATTGTTTGTACCTAATTTTTTTAAAACTTTATTATGAATAAAATAGTAGACATTTTATGTTGAATTGAAATTGTCACTACAGCAGCTGCTGTGTATAATGTTGTTCAAATCCAACGGGTTTATTTGAATTCGTACTTCATTTTACTATAGCAAGTATTTAAAGATTTGTTTTCTTAGGAGGCTAAAAGACTGGCCACCGCTCTTCTATCATCCAACCATGTAGAAGCACAGGCTCAAATCCGTGAGAGCTTTTTTGAGGAACTCATGAGTGAGCCAAGAATGGAATGTCAGAATGGAAGCAATCTAGGAAAGGAATCGGAGTCAAGAAAAGGAACCGAGACTTGTAAGGAAGTGGCTGAGGGACAAACAAAAGATAGTGAGAATTGTGAGAAACTAGTTAAGGTGGTGGATGATATCCGTGACAAAGGTAAGGGAAAAGAATTACAGGTTTCAAGGGAGACACCTCTCGCAGAACAAGCCGTTGCAATTTCTCAGCTTGATCTAGCTTCTTCCTCCAGATCGAGATCGACCCCACCAACTATAAATCCTTCCAATCAAGTCAGTCATTGTGCCACTCAAGTGGTATGTCTTATTTTTCTTGTCTGTTTAGATTTATAAGTCAGTTTGATCAACTTATAAATAGGAATAATTTTTAGTTGCATTGTTGATCATTTTACTATAGAAAGTAATAGACCATGTCCTTTTGTTTTTATCAATTTCAGCAAGTTCAGAGACTGCCTGCTACCGTTCCAATAACCATTGCAGACTCTATGGCTTCTCTTGAAATCAGTCTTTCTCCTGTCACACAAGTGGTATGTATAGTCCATACTCTACACCTCCTCACTATCCCTCTTAATTTTCCATTTTTGTTTACTGTCATGAATTGTTCATACTGTTTGCTTCAAATGAATTTTAACTGTCATTTTACTTAGTTTTACACATAATACTATTTTATCAGCAAAAATCATTTTACTAAAATAGAGAAAGAGATCCTGATGAGGGAGAAGCAGACTATTCGATATATTCTACCTAGACTCCTGCAAAATTATTGAACTGCCACAAAGGTGTTGGGATGTTTATCCTTTAAAGCAACTATAATCCACTTCACCTCCAACTCCATATTTATTGAAATGCTACAGTCACTCCAAATTTACCAAATGTTTTAATACTACTTTATTGATATAGTGTAGATATTATAGCAAAATGATGTTTTGGGATGGAGTTGCTCTTATGCATGCCTTTTTTCTCCAAATGGGACCACATTATTCTATTCAGCAATGCACTTGTGTTTTCTGAATTTCAGGATACCACACTTCCACCAACCTCATCAAGCAGCCATTTTGAAGCAGAAGCTCAAACTCATGCGAACTCGGCTAGAATGGGAAGTTGGGATGCTATAAATCAAGAGCAAAATGTGGCTGAGTATCGCGCTAAGCAAACAATAGAAGATCATAATAAAAAAGAAGAGGTGGTTAATACTTGTGAGAAAGGTAAAGAAAAAGAAGTAGAGGTTTCTCTAGTTCCTCTATGTGTTATGGAGCATAGTGATAAATCCAAGTACACATCTTGCCCTTCAGATCCTACTTTTTCCAATTATGCAGCCCGAGAACAAACCATTGCAGCGTGCCTCGCTTCTTCTGAACATGCTGCAGCTTCATCCTCACAATTGAGCCCACCATTTATCAATCTCTCTGATGGAGTCAGAGCCAGTTCTCTTGCCACGCAAGTGGTATGTCTTGTTCATACTCTACACTATCTTATTATCTCTTTTACCATTGTCTCTTCATTTTAATATTGAAGACTTTTTCAAGCATTTTTGTTTAGTATTGAAGAATCATACACTATGTGCTTCAAAACTAATCAATAGGTGGTTCAGACAGAACAAAATCATATTACTGAAAACGATCTCACTAATAAAGTATTGAAGTAGAGAAATGTCATGGCAAGTTGCTTGGAATCATCTGCATTGCACTTCATTTTACTACAACTAAGAAACCTCACTCTTCTTTTATATCAATTTTAGGAGGCTCAGACACAATCCGTCACAGTTTCAGCAACCTCATCCAACAACCAGTTCGAAGGGGAAGCTCAATTTCATGACAAGTCGCCCAAGAAATCCACTGATGAGCCAAGAAAGGAAGGCCAAATTTGTAGAAATGGCATTGAGGAGTTGAGAAGGGAAGTAGGAACCAGCTCTGATGCATCCAATTCTCAGCGAAAGGACTCTGAAGAATCGCACGTGGTTAAAGACTTTACTCCATCATTGAGTGAGTTTCTTCAGATTCTTCAAACTCAACCACCGGTGGAGAGCATTAGTGCAGAACAGGTTCAGTTCATGGAACATGCAATGGAATGGTTTGGGCCATACCTTCAGAAGTCCAGAGAATGTATAGAACGAAACAAGGCAATTTCTGAGTTGAAGGTAGAGATTGCTGAAATGGAGGTGCGAATGCAAGCGATGAAAGAGAAACAGAAAGCTCTGGAAGATGAAAATAAGGCCACTACATGTAGCGTACTCCGATTTAGATGAACCATTGCATCATATTTGGACCGTAGTATTTATTTCTGCGTGCTCGTAGTCTGTATTTCTTCATGTTGTAGATCCATTTAATGTGTTGTGGTCTCATAGTGTTTTTATGTATGATTGGAATTATTTTTTATTTGCATATTTTATCATTTAATGTGTAACATCGAGCACCAAAGCTGAAACCGCAAAGCCACCCAAACCAGAGCAAACCAGTGCCGCTAGAGGAGCGAGGGAGAAACAGAAATAGTCCCCGAAGCAATACCCCTAAATCCCAATACCACCAGAACTCCCCAAACAAGCACAACAGCCAAAACAGTCTAACGCGGCCAACACCAGCGAACGAACCCTGAGTCACTCGCTGCACCACCGCATGCGGGACCGGGAACAGGAGAGCAAAGGGATATCAAGAAATAAGGAAGCTAGAGGGAACCGGAACTGACCTGAGGGCGGAGGAAGACGGGCCGGAGAAGTGGGAACTGATCTAACCAGAAATAGCGGCATCTGAGGAAGAGGTCACCGAGAGCTACGGCTGACGGCTACTAGATCCAGATCTATGCTTGAGGATAACCTTCGAAGTCGGCCAGCACCGAAAAACAACGATCCACGGAAGTTAGACGACCGTAGGCGAGAGAGATCCCACCGATGCCAAAACTGGGAGAGAAGATCAAGCCAAAATCGGAGAGGGAGGCGACCACCAGGTTTGCAAATGCTGACGCACCCGATCTGGGAAGACAAAGCCGGAAGAGCGTCCATCTTCAGATGGAAGAAGAGACTCCCACTGCAAAACCAGAGCATCCAGCCAGAGATGAAGATGCGAAACACCGGAGTAGGCAACTGAGCGGCCGAAGAGAACCAAAATAGCACGAAAAGGAGGCAAGGTGGCTTAAAGCCTGCAACACCGAGCAAAACCCCAACCACCACCAGATCTGACTCCACAAGTCCAGATCTGATCCAAGTGCTTCTCCCTCGGTGTCTAACCAGACACCAAACCTCCGGACACCGCCGGGATAACTCCTCTAAGAAACGAACGAAGGGAGAAGTGGTAGCTTCGGAACCATGGGCGGCCAGATCTGAGAGGTCAAGGCTTTCGAGGCGAGAGGCTGAAAATCAAGAAGGAGGTTAGAAGGAAGGAAGAAGGAGGGGAAAAGGGAGCTAACAGACAGCCACCGATGACTTTCTGGCAACAAGTGTTGCTCAGAAGAGTCACCGGCGGCCGAGAACTAGGGTTGGAAAAGAAGAGTTTTTAGATAGAAGGGAGAGAGACATAGAGAGAGAAAAATATTTATGTTTTTTTTTATCAGCAAAGTTTTTATTTATGAACCAATTCTTTGAAGTAAAGAAAAGGCCAAGAGTTCGAAACAAACTCTCAAAGCACCCACAAGTTGCAATTACACACCTACCCAACCAAAAACCCCCCAAACTAATTGCTTGTGCTCCAAGGCACAAGACACAACCCGACAATACTACAGTTACTCACACTTTTCTTGTGACTCAAGTAACCAACACCAAAACCCATTGACAGTTGACTACCCTTACAACCGTACCTAATATAACTGAACACTACTTACCCCACCCAAAACCAGCACTGATGCTCTGGTCCTTCAAAGCGAAGCCATCCACTTGTGTAGCCAATCTTGTAATCAACCAGCTCCTTCATGTAGAGTCAATACAAAATCTTCCAATTATGCAGCAAACTGAGATGAAGCAAGATTTAATAGTCTGCCCTTTTCCCTTCAGGATTTCTCAAAACTCAAACAAAGTCTCATGCAGAATAATCTGCAAAAGACAGAGAAGTCTTCTAATCTGACTTGTCTCCATAGAATCAGTAACTCAACATTAGTTCAACAACAGCTCCCCCAACAATCACTCCAGATCTTTGAAAAAAAAAAGGAGAACAACTACCCAACCAAGGAAGATCTCATCACCAACCAAAGCAATCTGTAACAAAGCAAAGGAAAAAGCAGCAAAAAAAACATACCAATTAGTTTAAACCAGTACCAAAAGCCAATCCTGATGATGCCAAAGACTAGACCACTAAGTAATAATAAAAGTCTTAACAAAGTCCTCAAAATGTAGTAGAAGAGGACAAGACCAAAACTCTCCCTAGGACTCTACCCACTCACAAAGGTAAAGTCATCACACAACAAAACCAAAAGATTAAAATAAGCCCACACACCAAAAAGACACACCCAAGGCCAACTCTCCTACCTCATAAAAGAAACTAAATCTCACCACCAAACCACCCTTCAAAACCCCACCCAAACCCCTATCCAACAGGTGAAACCACTGATGTAGGAAACAAAAGCTGCACAAGCCTTTAGAATAAGACAGATCCACGGTGAGATTTCCTCCTAACACAAGAGGAGGGGCAGGCACTCCAATGAGTAAATGAGAAGGCTTTATATTTAGAGAAGAGGGACCATTATAGGTTGAAACTATAACTCTTGATCTGATTGAGAATCTCAGAAGGGGAGGAGGTTTTATTGTTAAAAACCACTGCATTCCTTCCCAGCCAAATAAACCAAAGAGTGATGAAGAAAATAGTCTTCCATTGTTTTTGTGATGGTGGTCAGCAAAAAGAATCCCAAGAGTAGATGAAAGAAATAATGTCATTGCTTAATACACCAGAAAAACCCCACCACTTCAGGACTTCATTCCAAACTAACCAGGCTCTTGGACATGAAAGGAGGAGATGATTCACTTCTTCAAAATCATAATTACACATGGGACAAATTGTATCATTAAAATTTATCTTCAAACCTCTGCTCTCCAAAAAAAGTTTAGTTGGAATAGCATTATGGAAAGCAAGCCAAGTAAATGCTGCAATTTTTGGTGGAAGAAAAGGGTTCCATAATTGTCTGGCCCATGGCTTTTCTTGTATGTCATTCTCTTCCAAACAAGTATACATTTTTCTGACCTTAAAGCCAGCACTGTGTATCTTCCAAACCACCTTGTCTTGACCATTATCTTGCAAAGTGAAGAGGTTGAGCAAATCTGATAAAATGTTGAACTGTCCAATCTCCCAACCTCTCAACTCTCTCCTGAAATGAAGCAACCAATCTCCATTGTTCCAGAAATAAACCACCTTCTCCTTCTTGTGACTACTCAAATGAAAAAGCCTCTGAAATCTGCTCTTAATAGGGGTGTCCAACAACCATATATCTCCCCAAAAATCAACTCTCACTTCATTCATAACAAACAACTCCAATCCTGAAAATCCCGCTGCACTACTAAATCTTTGATCTGATAAAAGTGCCTGGATATGGCCAAGAAAATTTTGATTCCCTGCTATAGTTAAATTAGACAAGTTCCAGTCGTGAGGACTCCAACCATACTTTGCACACAAAAATCTCTTCCACAAAGAATCAGTATCAATAGCAAATCTCCACCACCACTTGGCCAAGAGAGCAGAATTCATAATATATAAGCTCTTTATCCCCAATCCTCCTTTCTCTTTTGGTAAACAAACCAAATCCCACCTTACTTTATGTAGAACTTTTTTGGTCAATGATCCATTCCAAAGAAATTTTCTCTGCCACATCTCCATCTCCTTAAGTACTTTTTTAGGAACTCTAAATAAAGACATGTAATAAAGAGGCAGAGAAGATAAAGATGACTTAATCAGAGTGATTCTCCCCCCAAAATTCAGATTTTTAGCCTGCCAAATACTCAGTTTTTTTCTTAAACTTAGCTATGATGGGAAGCCAAGTGTTATATCTTCTAGGATTTGCCCCTAACTTGAAACCCAAATAATCCAAAGGGAGGACAGATGGTTCACAACCTAAAATAGAAGCAACCTCATCAACAGTAAGAGAGTTAGGATTGATCAAAACCACCTTAGACTTGTGATAGTTGATTTTCAGTCCAGAAGCCAATTGAAATGCTTTGAGTGAAGATTTGAGATTGTGAAGATAAGATGCTTTGGCTTTTATGACTATCAAGGTGTCATCTGCAAACTGTAGATGAGAAATGATAGGGCCTTGTGATCCACAAGAAATGCCTTCAAAATTACCAGTTGACAAACCTTGCTCCAGAACTTGATGAAGACCTTCAGCTCCTAATGCAAATAAAAGTGGCGAGAGTGAACATCCTTGTCTCAGACCTCTAGAAAGTTTAAAGTCTGTTGAAGGAGATCCATTGATCAGTACAGATGACCAAGCTTGGAAAGAAGAGGCCATACACCCAATCCATTTTGTACCAAACCCCATTCTTCTTAAGATCTGCTCCAAGTACCCCCAATCCAAATAATCATAAGCTTTTTCAAAGTCTACTTTGAGGACTACTACTTCTTCTTTAGAGGCTTTGATAGAGTGAATTAATTTTGTTGCAGTAAGAACACCATCTAAGATTTGTCTCCCAGCTATAAACCATGACTGAACATCATTCACAAGTTGATCCATAACTGTCTTTAACCTTGCAGCAAGTAATTTTGATAGGATCTTGTACACTGATCCAACCAGACTAATAGGCCTAAAATCTTCAAAAGTTGAAGGGTTGGGAACCTTTGGGATCAAGGTAAAAAGGAGGAATTGATCCCCTTACCAAGCAGGCTTGAATCATAGAAATGGTGGCAGAAATCTGAGACATCAGCTTGTAAAAAATCCCAGCAAACCTGGAAGAACTTTAGGGTATACCCATCTGGACCAGTTGCCTTGTCTCCATTGCAACTCATGACTGCACTGTAAATTTCAGCTTCAGAGAAAGGTCTTTCCAAGAAGTTTGCTTTATGTCCAGAAATGGAGTTGAAAGGAAGGAAAGATAGATCAAGAACTACTGAGGAATTCTTTTCAAATCAGGCAGCAAAATGAGTTTTTGCAGCATCCTTGATCATCAAAGGAGTAGAACATAAAACATCCCCAACCAAAATTTCTGTAATCTTCTTCCTCAAACCAGCATAATTGGCTACAATATGGTAGAATTTAGAGCCTCTATCACCTTCTCTCAACCATTTAAATCTAGCTTTCTGTCTCCAAACTTTTGAGAGAGATTTCAGTTTCTGAATTAATAGAGCTCCCAAAAGTGCCTTCTTAGACTTTTCACAGTCAATAAGATCCCTGCTATCAAGCACATTGTCCAGATCATTAATCTCCTTCTTCAATAAATCAATATCTTTCTGAAGCCAACCAAACACATTGATGTTCCAATCTTTCAAAAAGGTCTTGAGCATTTTTAGTTTTTGCCACATGGTAAAATGAGGCTCACCAGTCACCACTAAGCTCAACCAGAAGTCTTCAACATTAGATATGAAAAGAGGGTGATCTAACCAAGCATTAAGAAATTTAAAGGGCCTTGGCCCCCAATCCACAAAAGACTCAGAAAGAAGGATTGGCCTATGATCAGAGATTTGTCTACACAGACCAGAGTGAGAGAGACTCATATGATCAGTAGTAACTTGGGGCCCAAGTAAAAACCTGTCCAAACTTGAAGCTCTTGAGGAGGGACCATACCAAGTGTATTTTGCTCCAGAAAGTGGTAAATCAAGTAGAGGAGCCTCTTCCAGAAAAAGAGAGAAATAAGTAGAAGCTGAAGACAAATGAGAAGAACCAGTTTTCTCTGAAGGCCATAAGATGGAATTAAAATCACCAGCTATAATATAAAAGTCTCCTAAAGACTGAATCTCCTGAGTAAGGACTTGCCACAACTCTCTCCTAGCTCTCACACCACAAGGAGCATAGATATTGATAATGGAAATATTCACTTTCCATTGTAAAGAAAAGCCAGACCAAATAATTGCATGCCTCATAGGTTTGATGACCAATTTATGGAATAAACTCTTGTCCCAAATAGTACAAATGCCCCCAGAGGATCCCTCAGAATCCACATGAGCCTCCTCCCAACCCAAATTTAATCCCACAGCTCTCAAGAAAAAAGAAGGAAAATTCTGCAACTTTGTCTCCTGTATCAATATAAAACCAGGATTGAACTTAACAATGATGTCTCTTAAAGCCCTCTGCTTCTGGTCAGAGGAAGCTCCTCTCATGTTCCATGAGAGAATTTTCATGTTGTTAATTCCTTGAAACTCTGGACTGAGACTCTATCTCATCCAAACAAGGATCCACTTCATCATCAAGGTCTAAAAAATCATCACTTGCATCAGCCTCCAGCTCCACCCTTTGATTTATCTCAGCTTCCAAGTTATCAAACTGGTCAATGACCAAATGATCAGCTACTAGAGCTTTGATTCCTATGGATTTGCAATAGTCCCATGGACTTTTAGGTTCTTCTATAGTAATAACCTTCTTCTTCCCAGCCTCTCTACTATCAGAAAGGGCAATCAGAGGTACTTGTCTACCCTTCCTTGATCTTGTGTCATAAACATAGAAAACCTTAGGTTTTTTTTGTTTTTCTATTTGAAATAACTTTAAGTGAGGGAGTATTAGAAAGAAAGATATTTTGTGCCCTCACTTGTGAAAAGGTAATATCTGCATAACTCTTTCCCTCCAAAACTGAAACCTTTCCAATTTGTGCACTGTTCAGTGGACCCAAAGAAGTAGTCAAGTTAGTAACCCTTACCATCTCATTAATACAGTATGTCATTCCAGCTTCCAAAGGATTTCTGTTCCCTACTTCTGACAATAAAGAGCTTAGGCCTTTATCCACTGGTCCAGAACCAGAGAGAGAAGGAAATGCAGAAATCTCCAACTGTGGTTGAGCATGGAGAGACAAAGTAGTAGGTGTAGAAGAAGGAAGAACAATCAGGGTGTTAATGTCTTCTTCACCAGGTGATAAGGAGGTAGACATATCGAACGTGTCCTTGATTACTGCAGAATCTCCCAAGGTCGAGGGAATAATTGTATTAAGAAGAGAATTTTGTTGTTGTAGAGGAATCTCTACTGTCTCTGCCAAACTCATTCCTTTTTTCCTAACTTCAGTCATCAATGTTTCTACTTCACCCTCAATGACATTCTCCAAAACCATAAATGATACCATTACTTCTTCTTCCCCAATCACTGAAAGATGATCATTTAACACAAAAGGTGTAGCAATCTGTACCAACTGATCTGAATCCACCAGCTTTGTTGCTAAGAAAAGATCTTCCCCTCTAACTGTAATTGGTTCTTGTAAAACATGTGAAGGGGAAATTTGTGTAGGACTTGGAGTTGGATTGTAACTTAGAGCTGGAGATTTAGTAGGTAAATCTAGTGGGGTGGAGGAAAGGGTGATTGGTGTCCCCAAAATTGAGGAGGAGATACTATCAGCGGCAACTCCCTTACTCACTTCATTATCCACTGCCCATTGGGGTAAACTACTGGCATTTATGGAAGCCACACTGACCTCAAACTTATCAAAACCCAACAAGAAGGAAGTTTGCTTCACCACAGGTTGCACTGAAGGAGTATGTATCAGTAATAAAGCCTGATCTCTATTGACACCCAAAAGAGAGGAAGGATGTGTATAGATGTATTCACCTACTTCTTCTACAGCTGCTGCAAAAGTTTCTTCACACCACCCATGAAGTGGTAAGCCTTTGACATTCACCCATTGGAAAGTCCCATTCTTCAAGCAAAAATCTTGTTTGTTTGGAATGATCACAAACCAATTCTCCAACCACTTTCTATTTTCATTCATCATCAGATTATCCACTTCTTCATCCAAGCCATAGAAAAGAACACACATATTCCCTAGATCTTGCACCTCAATTAAATTCACTCCTTCTAATGCCATTTCTCTCAAGATGGCTCGAGCACTGAGATTTCTATAGGAGATTGCAACATGGGCTCTCTTGATCTGTAGAAGCTGCTTTGTCACTATGGACCCTCTAGGCAAGATGTTGTTTGGAAATATCTGTCTGTGTAACTCTTCAACTGACCTCTTCTACCTCCATTCCAATCTTGTAGAAGCTAAAAAAAGACTCCTTCTTCTTCTTCTTTCTCCAAGCCTTAGCCACTAGTACTCTATGTCCACACAATAGCCACCCATTGTAATTATTAATAGCTTTCTTCAAACCCAACTCATCTTGAAACTTGATGAAAGCAAACCACCTTTCTCTGAGGTTTGGTTTTGTAGGTGCCTCAACGGCTAAAATCCTTCCAACTTCTTTAAATTGTTCTTCTAACCATAAACAAGATGACTTTGGGGGGATATTGTTGATGAAAACCCAAAATTCCTCTTCCCCACTCTTCACTTCTGACCATCCTTTGTCCCCAATATCTTCAACTCTAGGGCCCAATCTTCTTCTCCACTTTCTCTCAAATTCAGAGGCTTGAATGCCTTCCTCCCCTCTCGAATGTTTGTTGGTTGACCCCAATCTGTTCTCAAAACCTGGTGGAGGACTTGCTGAAGAAGAAGAGGTTCTCAACCCCACTGGATAGTCTTGTGACGAACCCTCAATAACAGGTCGTGTATGAGAGTTTAAAAGGCGCATAGTTCCATCCGCTCTAGCTTGAAAGAATCTCTTCTCACTATCAAACATGTTTGTGCATTTGAAATTCCTCCTGATATAGCTCCTATATTCAGAAGAGGTTGGGGATTTTTCCACAATTCCAGCACCAATTGTGTTTTCTAGATTCATGATCGGGGTTGCTTGTGGTGTAAGCGACGACCAGAGTACCAAAGTTGGTCCTAAGGACTCCCCACTGAGCTCTTCCTCAGTAAGTATGATTCCAAGATAGTAACAGAGTAAGTATAGAAAGGAAAGGGAGATTTGTAGCGGTAGAGAAGCTCCCAGATCAAACCCACACAGACGTGTAACCGAATGGCTAAAAAACCCGGAGAAGATGAGAGAACAATGATGAAGATCAGAAGAAAATGAAGAACAGAAGATGAAGATCTTCAAACATGATATGAACTATACTGTAGCTCCTAGAGAGAGTTTAAAACACTGTAGCAACTTCTTTCAGAAAACCATTGTTCACATTGGTTGTAAAATATTTATGTTTATTATCTACTAAGATTGCAATATACTATGTTATCTGCGAATGATTCTTGAGCAAGTTTTTCCTTAGCACAGAAACTTAGGTTGATTCATATGCAGATGTAAAGAGGTTGTTTATGTTGACTTAATCTTGTTATTTAGTCATCATTGTTTCCATAATCATGTTTTTGAACGTGTCTACATGGGAGTTATTTTTGGCATTATGGGTGCAATTACAACAGCAACCGTTTTGGTTAAAAATAGGACCCAAATTTTATTTGCTTTGATTAGTTACGTTTTAGACGTTTTTATTCCTTGTTTTGCAGTAGTATAAATTTGGAAAGTTGTAATGCATTTTATGCAGTGAATAAAACAAAGACAGTTTAGTCTTCAGCAAATTGTGTGTGTGCTTATTCCTGTCCAAGTTTTCATTTGGTATCAGAGCCATTTGGTTCATTATGAGTGAAAAAACATCTGAACAGAGAGAGATGAGTGATACGTCGACCATGGTGAGAGTGGCACCAAAGAGTGGAGGTGTGCACGTAACCTATCCTATGTTGGGAGAGAAAAATTACAGTGTATGGACACTGAAGATGAAGATTCTCATGCGAGCCATGAGAGTATGGGTTGCAATAGAAGGCGACTCAGACGTGAGCGAGGAGAGAGATCAAGCAGCCCTTGCAGCAATCTCACAAGCTATCCCTGAAGCAGTGTTGATGTCGGTTGGTGACAAAGACACAGCAAAGGAAGCATGGGATACTTTGAAGGAGATGCACATTGGGGAGGCTCGAGTGAGAGCCTCGAATGCACTGACTCTCAAACGAGAGTTCGAGGGGTTGATGATGGAAGAGACAGAGAGCATAAGTGCGTATGTTCTCAAACTCACTAATATAGTGAGCGAAATTCGAACTATGGGAAGTGAAATGCAAGAAAGTCTCGTAGTTGAAAAATTGTTCAGATCGGTGCCAGATAAATTCCTTGCAATTGTTGGTACCATCCAGCAGTGGGGAGACCTCACAACGATGACAATTGCAGAGGCAGTGGGAAGACTAAAAGCGTATGAAGCAACGCTAAATGGGAGAAAGCAAGATCGAGATGGAGACCAATTATTGCTCACTAAAGCTCAATGGGAAATGATGAGTACAAAGAAGCAGGGTGAGAGCTCAAATTATGGACGAGGTTCTGGGCGAGGAGGAGCTCGAGGACGGGGTCGAGATAACAGCCCAAAGTCCTCTCGTAAGTTCGACCGAGCTAGATTGCGGTGTTACAATTGTAATGAAATGGGGCACTTTGCATATGAATGCAACAAACAGAGTCAAGAAGAAGGCAATTTAGTTGCACATGAAGAAGATGATGCACCTGCTCTACTCATGACTGAGATTTGCAAAGAAAGTTGCAAAAATGAAGAAGTGATGCTGAATGAAGACAGCGTAAGGCCCAATCTTGAAAAAGGGGCAAAGATGGATCGCAGGCTATGGTACTTGGACAGTGGAGCTAGCAACCATATGACCGGCAACAAAGAGGTGTTCTCTAACCTTAAAGAATCTGTGCGGGGTTCAGTCAAATTTGGTGATGGGTCACTTGTAGAGATCAAAGGAAGAGGCACAGTTTTAATGGAAGGAATGGGCGGTGAACACAAAATGCTCTCATGTGTATACTTCATTCCAAAACTCAAGAGCAACATAATAAGTCTCGGTCAATTAGACGAGACCGGATGCAAAGTTGACATAGAAAATGGGTGCATGAGCATATATGATCATGAACATAGACTATTTGCAAGAGTGAAGCGCAATTGGAACAGGCTATACATTCTTAGCCTAAGGAGTTCAGAACCAGTATGCTTAATGGCAAAATACGAGGACTCGGACTGGTTGTGGCATGCAAGGTTTGGCCATGTCAACTCAGAGGCTCTAAAAGACATGGCAAAGAAGCAAATGGTGAGAGGGCTACCACGCATCGCAATTCCAGATCAACTATGCGAAGCATGTCTCGTGGGCAAGCAAAAGAGGCTTCCATTCCCTCAAGCATCTCTGTACCGAGCAAAAAAGGCACTTGAATTAGCTCATGCTGACTTGTGCGGACCAATTACGCCTCAAACTGCAGCAGGTAACAAATATTTCTTCTTGATGGTAGATGACTATTCAACATTTATGTGGATAACTCTCATCAACAGCAAAGATTTGGCCTTCGTGGCATTTAAGAAAACAAAAGTTAAAGCCGAAGTTGAAGTAGAACGAATACTAAAGGCCTTGAGAACTGATCGTGGAGGAGAGTTCGCATCAACAGAATTTGAGCAATATTGTGAAGAAAAGGGTGTGCGTAGGTACCTCACTGCCCCTAATACTCCTCAACAAAATGGAGTCGCAGAAAGGAGAAATCAAACGATAGTTGGAATGGCTCAAAGTTTGCTCAAAAACAAAAATATGCCGGGCAAGTTTTGGGGAGAAGCGGTTGCTGCGGCTGTATACTTATTGAATCGGGCATCAACTCGGAGCGTGGGAATAAAACTCCATTCGAAGCATGGTACACAAGAAAACCAGCAGTACATCATTTAAGGGTGTTCGGATGCATTGCCTACACCAAGGTAACAAAACCACATTTAAAAAAAAACTTGATGATAGATGTGTAAAATGTGTGTTCATTGGATATGAAGTCGGATCTAAAGCTTACCGTTTTTATAATCCTAACACTAATAAGCTTATCATAAGCCGAGATGCAAAGTTTGATGAAATTGCAGAATGGGATTGGGGATCTGAAAAGGAAAAGGAGCTGCCAGAGATGTTTACGGTACCGTGGGACGATGATGAAGAAAAAGCATGTACTGAACGTGAAACACAAAATGATGCCATGATTGATACAGTAGCTCGACCAGAGGTGTTGCCACCTGAATCACCTGAATCAGAACCAAGGCGATTCCGATCAATCCGTGACCTTTACGATGCCACTTCTGAAGTGAATTTGGAATACTCAGGTATGTGCATGCTTTCATCCGAGGAACCTACATCTCTTGAAGTTGCTTTGAAAGAACCGTGTTGGAAGAGCTAGAATCAATTCACAACAACCAAACATGGAAGCTGACAAGCCTACCATCAAATCACAAGGCCATAGGCCTAAGATGGGTCTTCAAGGCTTAGAAGGATTCAGAGGGGAATGCCACCAGATACAAAGCAAGGCTCGTGGCAAAGGGGTACGTTCAAAAGCAAGGCATCGACTTTGATGAGGTCTTTGCTCCTGTGGCGCGATTAGAAACTGTGAGATTGATATTGGCCCTGTCAGCTGAGAAGAGATGGGAAGTTCATCACATGGACGTGAAGTGTGCTTTCTTGAATGGTGATTTGATGGAAGAAGTTTATGTAACACAACCCCCTGGTTTCGTGGACAAGGCTGATCCTGAAAAGGTACTAAGGTTGTACAAAGCATTGTATGGGTTGCGTCAAGCTCCTCGTGCGTGGAACTCTAAGCTCGACAAAACTCTAAGTTCTTTAGGTTTTGTACGGAGTCCCGTGGAACATGCAGTTTACACGCGTTCGAGTCAAACACAAACACTCATCATCGGAGTGTATGTGGATGACCTACTAATAACAGGCTCAAAGGTTAGTGAGATTCTTAATTTTAAAGAGCAGGTGATGAAATTATTTTCCATGAGTGATCTTGGGCTCATAAAATATTATCTGGGCATAGAAGTATCACAAAAGAGTAATGGCATTACTTTGTGTCAATCTGGATATGCTAAGAAAATTGTTGAAATGATGGGTTTGACAAATTGCAATCCAAGCCAGACACCCATGGAGGAGAGACTGAAGTTGTGCAAGGACGACAAAGAAGAAGCCATTGATAGCACCATGTACCGAAGCTTAGTTGGGAGCTTGCGATATCTAGTGAACACCCGACCAGACATTGCTTTTGCAGTTGGGATGGTTAGCCGATTTATGGAATGCCCTAACATTCAACACCTTTCAGCAGCAAAAAAATTTGTGAGGTACTTAAGTGGTACTTTAAATTATGGCTTGAGTTATGGAAACAAAGGTGTGGAACCAAAGTTAGTGGGATTCATCGACAGTTATTTTGCTGGTGATACAAGTGATAGAAAGAGCAAGAGTGGTACAATTTTCTTCCTCGGATCAAACCCGATTACTTGGGCGTCACAAAAACAGAAAGTTGTTGCTCTCTCGTCTTGCGAGGCTGAATACATTGCTGCAACTACAGTGGCATGTCAAGGTGTGTGGCTTTCCAGATTACTTGGAAACCTTCTCAATTCTGAGTTGGAAAAGATTTTGCTAATGGTGGACAATAAATCGACAATCTCATTGTGTAAGAATCCTGTGTATCACGAAAGAAGCAAACACATTGACACCCGATATCACTATATTAGAGAATGTGTCGGAACTGGAGCAATTGAGGTAGAATATGTTGGCACAAAAGGACAGCGTGCGGACATCTTGACTAAAGCACTGGGCCGTACGAAGCTTGCAGAGATGAGAACAGAGCTTGGTGTGGTTGATCTTTATGAGAAACAAGATTAGGGGGATAAATGTTGACTTAATCTTGTTATTTAGTCATCATTGTTTCCATAATCATGTTTTTGAACGTGTCTACATGGGAGTTATTTTTGGCATTATGGGTGCAATTACAACATCAACCGTTTTGCTTAAAAATAGGACCCAAATTTTATTTGCTTTGATTAGTTACGTTTTAGACGTTTTTATTCCTTGTTTTGCAGTAGTATAAATTTGGAAAGTTGTAATGCATTTTATGCAGTGAATAAAACAAAGACAGTTTAGTCTTCAGCAAATTGTGTGTGTGCGCTTATTCCTGTCCAAGGTTTCAGTTTAATGTTACTCCTGAATTAGACAAAAATGGTTTTCCAGATCTATCTATGGAACAAAATGATATGATCTAACCCAAGGAACAATGCAGTGGCTCATTCATTCTGGTCAGAATGGTAATTGAAATATAGTGGCATTTGGTGTACCGTGGGGGTTGGTAATGTTGTTAATTAGGACCCTATTATGGAATACGGAACCAACTTAATGGGAAAATAGCCCAAAGATTCAGGATTGAATGTGGATAAATACAGAGAGTGCTACCAGTTTTGTGTGAAATTATAAGATTTGTTGGTGAATCTAAAAACCATTTATAATATCAGCGATAAATTAACACTTGACGCGATGAACATAGCAACATTCTTAACTGTTGAGATTTTGATCTTCCGTCCGACAACGGTTTGAACTCGTTCTTAGGGCCACCGAGCACTGCGTCGATCGTTTGAATCTCCTGAGTATCAAGCTCTATGGACATCTATGGGAGTCGTGGCACCCGAACTCTTGTACGGTAACTTGGACCGACATAATCTCGTCCCCACCTTTTGCAACTTGAGCTGAGATAGACAGGAATTAAGGTAAACGTTAACAAAAAAATTAATTTGTCTTATATTATATATTAAGAAGTTAAAATGAAACAAAAAGAAGTAAAGGTAAAAATCATACCCGACATTTTCGGTTCGGCGAGTATGGATCATTAGACTGGAACGAATTTATTGTAGCGTCGAACCTCAGAGTGAGAGACAAGATTTTTTTGCGGGCTTTGAGATCCTTGGTGACTGTATCTGGTTAGGAACTCAATAATTCCTAGATCGTCAGATGTGTGGTTTGTCATAAAAGGGACACCAATTAGATTGTCAATTAATCCCGTGGATATTGGGAAGCGGATCTCTCAGGTTGCTCAAAACAGTTTCCGCTCAAGCTGTGCACAAACTCAGGCTGCTCAGCTAGCTCATGCAGCTAAAGCTTTTGACGATCCGACTTTTACCTCGGAAGGTGAAGAGTGGACTACTGATGGGTGATCTTGCGTTTCATTTTATTTTTGTTCGGGTTTGTTCCCACAGCTCCTGTTGAGAGCTCCCCTGTAATGGTTGTCTTTGGTTAGATCCTGCTTGGATTTAATCTTTTCTTAATAAATTTCTCAAGCTTATCCAAAAAAAAAATAGGTAATATGCATTGATTATTGGGTTGGACTGCTTAGCACATGATGAGGAAGATGAAGATTTTTTTTTGATAAGCTCGAAAATTTATTAATAAGACCGATTCCATAAAAGAACCGGAATGCCTTGAATCACGATGAAACAGGATGGAAATCAACGATTACAAAGGGGCTCCAACAAAGGGAGCCAAAAGGCCAAGCATTTTTTCTAAAAAGAAAAGGGTTATTTACGATTTGGTACCCAAATGTTTCGTCCACGAACGATATGGTACCCTTATGTTTCAAATGACCAATTTGGTACCCAAATGATTTGTCCACGGACTTAAGTAGCATATTCCGTTAAAAAACTAACGGAATATTCCTCTAAATTAGACATGTGCAGTTAAGTGGGGTGTGAAATGACGATTTTACCTTTCTTATTTTAAGCTTATAAATGTGATAGACAAAATTACTATTATACCCTTAGTTATAATACAATAAATAATTAAATTAAAAAATTTTAAAATTAAAAATTAAAAAATTTAAGAATTAAAAAATAAAATTTAAAAAATTTAAAAATTAAAAATAAAAAAAATTAAAAAATTAAAGTAAAAATAAAAAATTTAAAAATAAAAATAAACATTTTTAAAAAATAAAAAATTTAAATTTAAACAATTTAAAAAAATAAAAATTTAAGAATAAAAGTTTAAAATTTTAAAAATTTAAAAATATAAAAATAATAATAATAAATAAAAAAAAATAATTCAATAAAATAAAATACTTATTAAAAAATAAGTTTAAATATAAAGTCAAAAGTTAATATAAGGGTACAACAGTCTTTTTACATTAAAGTCAAAAGTCAACTAAAATGATAAAGGGTAAAATGGTTTTTTCACTTTGGTTTGTTAGTTTTTTAACCCCATTAACCCAAATTGTTCGTGGATGAAACATTTGGGTACCAAATTGGGGAAAAATCATATGGGTACCATATCGTTCGTGGACGAAACATTTGGGTACCAAATCATAAATAACCCGAAAGAAAACAAGGAACAAAAACCCTAAAAGGAATCCCCGTCAATCCTCACCTCTCGAAGTCAACGACGAGACGCCACATCCTTCTTCTTGGTAGCCAAATCACGAATTGTAGTCCATGCGTCGGTTCCTTGAGACAAAGTTGCAACTTGAGTTTTTCCATCTCGGCCTTGCTCAACCCGTTTCCCAATAACAACGGGACGAACATATCTTTCCCGATCCAAAGAGACCTTTGGTTTACATGACATGGAATAAAACTCCATTAAATGCTTAGGTGGACGACTCACCCGCTTCGATTTGACGAGTGCATCCATCCACGGAGATGCCTCCTGCTGTGATGGCTGACCCACTGACATATCATCTCCAACAACAACAAGTTCAATCAAATAAAAAACACGAGCCAAAGCAACCACCTGCTGAGACTTGGAAACAGACTCATCTTAATTTGGCTGATCACGGCCTTGAACAGGCCCAGACGTAGGCCCGCCTATTTCAACACCTTGAGTAGGCCCATTCACAGGCCCACTCGATCCACACTCAGCACATGAAAACTCGTCGTCATCCTCATGTGTATCGCAATCTTCGGAATCAGGAACGATCGCACTCTCATCCCTCCCAGATAAATCACGATCACCAGAATCAGTGGCGAGAAAATCACGGTTTCCAATCTCATCCCTGCCATCCGAAGAATTTGAAATCTCTTGAGACTCAGAAACAACCAACTCCCGTGAATCTCTAGTAAGGCCTACAGACGCCCTGCCAATCCCTTGCACCATCAAGGCGTTCTCTGGAGAGCTCAGAACGACCTCACCCTCTGCGATTTGCTTCGTCGGCGTAACGTGCTCTTCCATCCCAAGGTTACTCTGTTTCTGAACCCCAGAAACAGAGTCAACCTTCTGAGTCGTGGTCTGCTCCAAATATGTCCGACGACGTCAAGCCATTGCGACAAAAAATGTACCCATTGATTTTAAAATCATTCAAGACCTCAATCGCCTTTGTCGCTACTCCTTTCGATTCAAAACGAATGAAACCGAAGTACCTACCATTTCGACTTGGTCGTTTGAGAACATTCATGGAAATAATAGTACCAAAGGGGATGGAAATATTTCGAGTCCAATCTTCGAACGAATGGAATGATAAATTGCTCACAAACACCTCAAGATTTGAGAAGAATGGAATGGATGCAGATACATGGAAAGGAGACATTGATGAGAACATCTTGTGTTCCCAGAAGGTGACATGCCGGAAGAAGCGAAGACGTTTGAATAGAGGATCCCAACATATATACCCTTTGTGCTCAATCTCAATCCTAGCAACAAAGACGAGAACAAGGCTTTAGTTTCATACTTTCATGTGGTTGCAACTAAACAAAACAGACACCCAAATACCTGAAGAAGGCCGTAGGAAGGTGAGCGACCATAAAAGCAATCATAAGGAGTTTTGTTACCTATGACTATAGATGAGACTATGTTGATAGAATAGACAGCCGTGAGGGAGACTTCACCCCAAAAACGCTTAGGACAATAGGCAGAAGTTAATATAGTAGAAATGGCTACTATGTATTTGATGATTGAGAAAAGAATGCACGCCTGCTTATATAGTGCAAGGCACAGGACTCCTACATAAAGTAGACTTCTACCAATACATAAGATGGATACAACTATCTACGATTCAAAATACATAATTAGCTATTCAAAGTATTGGATCATGTTTATCATATTGACACGCCCCCACAAGTTAATGGCAGAGCAGAGAGGAGTCGAAGCTTGTCCCGAAACTTTTTAAACAACAAACGGGATAACGGTTTAGTGAGAATGTTAGCAAGTTGATCAGCAACTTCTTGATCTTTTGGTGAAATCGTCTCTTCGTTTGTGGCGCTTTGGCCAAATCGTACAAGCAAGTATTTTGGATTCATACGGTTTCAAGGGAAGGAAGCGGCAACTCAAGCGATCGCTAGCTTGAATGGATTCAAGATAAATGGGTATGTACTGTTCATTGCTTTGGCTCGGAGACGAAAAGTCAAGGTGTCTGCTGGTACAAGGTTGCTGGAACAGGGAGTAGATTCTGGTTCGGCGTTGAAGGATGTGTTGGTCGCTGGGGGAAGAGTTGTTGTTGTCGTGCCGGGAACTCTTGGCTTGCCGGTGATTTCCTCTGGTGACGGCACAGAGAATGGTTTGAATCACGTCCATGACTCACGCGTTTCAAATCTCGATGATGTCCGAGATTCTCGCGATTTGATTGAACCTATTGGTTCAAATCATGTTGTTAAAGAGGACTGGAATCTTCTCACCATGGATCGAGCTTTCTCAGAAGTTGTTCCGAAGATTGAGGTCAATGAAGTGGAGAAATCATCGTCCACTCCGCTAGCAACATCTGGTTGTGGGCTTGCTGTGGAGAGTGTGGGCCACTCAAGCCCAGAAAAAAGAAACGTTGGTCCATCGTTACGAACTCCTGGCTCCGATTTTGCGTGTGGTCAAGACAAGATATCGTCTCCTCATGCGCCTCCTCGCGTGGGCTTTTTGGAAAGCCCCAAATCTGGTTTTGACTGGACTCGAGACGTGAACTGAAAACGATAAGTAAATAAGTAAAAGAAAAGCTTTATTAATGTAAACTCCGTAATTATAAATTACATAAAACCAATTCAAGAGTCAACAATTCTGAAAATAACAGGAACTAAAGTCAAAACAAGTCAATACGTCTCTAGAATAATCCCTGATTCCCAAGGAGCTCCCGAGCTTTGAGATCACCTCTAGGACTAGTCAAAAGTAAACTTGTACAAACAGTAAAACAAGAAGAGGGGTGAGCTTGCGCTCAGTAGGAAAAAGCAGTAAAGTAAAATGACCCCGTTAAAGTATAAAATCAACTAGTTCAAGTAATCAGGGTTTATCAATTAGAACGATTAATCGAAAGATGCTGTAAATGTAGATCAAGAAAGTTCCAAAGTCTTAAAGAAAGTAATCCTCAAGGGAAATCAACGGAAAATAAAGATGTAAATCTTTAGAGAAGATACTACTCGAGGATATCGAAGGAAAGGAATAAATTTATCAAAGGATTAAATAAAGAAGCACGCAAATACTGAAATATTCTAACATCAAGTTCCACGACTCTCATCCGTACACTGACTGGTACATCACGTCAGAGTGCCCCTCGATCTGGAGGAAGCACTATCATAGGACTTTCCGCAAAAATTCTCTAGGAACGCACGTTCTCGGAAGTCCCTGAAAATGTCCCCAAAGTACCATAATTCATCGGGACAAAGTGAGTTTCTCCGGAACACGTAGCATCGGAATAAGACAATAAAGTATAATGCCGAAATATCCGTCGGCCTCAGTCTTCCTGGAACACAAAGCATCAGGGTGGAACCAGTCCTTCCGGAACACGAAGCATCGGATAGGACAATAATATCACGTAGCATCGGGGTGAAACCAGTCTTTCTGAATCACGTAGCATCGGATAAGACGGTAATGCACCATACCGGAATATCTCTCGGTCTAGGTCTTCCCGGATCACGTAGCATCGGGATGGGCAACAATATAAACATAACGGACCGGCATACCCGCTCGGTAAGTAAACAACAAAGGCACTCAATTCCCGACATGACACAACACACAACTCATACTAGCAACCAAGCTGACCGGCATAACTTACCAACCACGCATCATCGGTCTATCACTCACCCGATCATACCACTTGGCACAATCAATTACACTCAAGCATTCATTCAATCATTCAATCATTCATATCTCAAGCATCACAGTTTGTCTAGTTTAGTTAGACTCTTATCCAAGGTTGTAAATGGTGCTAGGCGCTAGTCGGGCGGTGAGGACCCCTAGGCGTTAGGCGGGGACTAGTCGGGGCCTAGGCGGATTTAACTTTTTAATATTTTTAATTTATAATAAATATATATTACACAAATATAATCAAAAAATCAAAATATAAACTATATTTATATGATATAAAAACACATAAAGTATCAAATTACAAAATACTAAACCAAATAATGCTCTCATTTTGATTTTACTCTTTATTTTAATAAAAATATAAATTATAATGATGAATCACCAAAGAGGGACACGTGCCATATTCTTTTTATCATGAAATTTAAGATCATTACAAACATATCGTCTCTCTCATCTTTTTATCTCTTTTTCAAATGTCCGATTTCACAAACCAGAGTCCCAAATTTTTTACTAATCGGGTGGGACGACGAGTCGGGTAGTTTTTGGATTTTGGGGGCTAGGCGAGTCGGGCGTTCTTATAGATTTTGGGGCCTAGGTGGGGGCCTAGGCGGACTAGACGGGGACTTTTACAACCATGCTCTTATCTTAACCTAAAGACTATGCAAGCACGGCATGTGAAGCAATCACAAACAATCCTAAGGCTCATCACGGCCATTCTACCAGCACGACAATTTCCCAAGTATTGAAAGCGATTTAAACTAGTGAATCACATCCTACATGCATACTAGACTCGTCTGATTATCATTGTAATTGAAAAACGATCATTCTAGTGAATCACATCCTATATGCGAACTAGGACCTTTCCGGTTATTAATTTTCCTATAGGCATACTATTAATGTTCTTAAAATTACTCGAGGAGTTTAGTGCTTTTCCCTACCTCAAGACGATCACAACAACTACGTATCCTAGCTGCTGACGACCTGGCCTAACTCCGGTCTTCTCAGGCGAAGTCCAAGTCTGGGTTTTAACAGTAAAAGTCCAACATCAGTCCAGGTCCAGATCGATCAGTCCTTTAAATTAACGGTTCGTCTTTTAATTAAACTGATAGGTCCAAGAATCATTTTATTTTAGTCCAAAATGTAATTAAATTAATTAAGTTGATAACCAGACGCGGATCCGACCCGGTCCAGAACCCAGACCCGACCGAACCCAGGACCGACCCGAACCCGGCTCCAGACCCGATCCAAAACCCGGTCCAAGCCCGAGTCCGGACTCGCCCTAACGGATCTGGGCCTGACCAAGGCCTGGCCCAGCCCAAGGCTCAACCAAGGTCCAGTTTGGCCCAAGGCCCACTGGCCCGAGATTGACCCTGGCCTGGTACCATGTTTGGCCCAAGGCCCAGTCCCACTAGGGTTCTGGTCCGCCCGAGCACGGTGAGGTCGCGTACGACGGAGGCGTGCTCCCGGTCTTGCTACGGCGGTGGACGACGTCAGGTTGCGAGGGGAAGACGGGGAAAGGTCGCCGGAGTGAACCACGATGCCTCCGTCCAGATCTGGCGGCGTTAGAGGTTCGTCGACGTGGAAAAGGCAGACCTGGCGGTGTTCCTCTCCGGCGTCCCTTTCCGGTCAGACCCAGCTCAAAAATGAGCTCGAAGACACGCGATTCTCAGGCAAGGGACGGTGGGAAAGGTCAACAACGCGGGAGGAGGCTCACCATGGCTGAGTTTCACGGTTGACGGCGTGGCGGAGCTCGAATCGAAGATGGGGCTAAGGTTTGCTCTGGTTCGATGAAGAAGAAGAGCAGGAAGAGGGTTTTACGGTGGGGCTTTGTCACGGGTGGAATCAAAAGGAGGAGAAGAAGAGGGAGGAGAAGGAAGAAGAAGAACGGTGAAGATGGTCGGAGAAGAAGGACGACGGCGAGGAACGAGAGGGTTCGCGAGAGAGAGGAGAACGCGAGGTAGACGACGCGTTTCGGGAAGCGTGCGTGAAGTGAGGGATCCAAACAGCGATCTGGGCTTGCTCTGATTGGGCCTAAGCTTGGCCCAATCTTTAATTCCGTCCAAATTCCCCTTTTTCTCTTTTTTTTTGATTTTTCTTCTCAAACTTCACTCGTTGCAAAAACCTACCCCGACGTTTCAAGTTTGCGAAAGATTATCCTTTCTAAAAAGTCGGGCTTTACACCATCAGTTGACCCAAGTATTCAGGGGTCATTTTTGGGCCCTCTAATGGGCATGGATGGGGATATTAATGTTGATGGCCCCGCACCCCAGTTAGAATTGTCTTCGGCATGTTCGGTCCAGCTAGTTGTGTCGATTATCATGGCACATATGGCGGTTACGGCATGTCCCAAGTTGGGTAGTCCGTGGAAGGATACCCTTCTCAAAGCTCCGAAACATCATAGCCGCCTCCCAAGTTTTCTCAAGTTTTTAGTGGATTATTACACTGCTAAATCCAAGCCTCGAGCTCGTTCTTTGAGTCGTGAGATAATTGTTGCTCATTTTTCTGTTTGGAAGCAGGTTGCACAAGCTCGAAACACGCATTTAGCTCAACTTCATCAGAAAAAGGCTTTCGATGATCAGAACTTGACCTCGTACGATGAAGAGTGGGTCATTAATGACGGTTGATCGGTTCAATCGTAATTTTTGTTTTATTGTTTCGGGTTTTATTCCGCAACTATCTTTAAGAGCTTCCTTATTATGGTCGTTTTTATTCAATCCTTCTTGAATTTAATCCTTCTTTAATAAAATTTCCAAACTTATCCAAAAAAAAAACAAAAGGTGCAACAGGTAAGCCTTTCTTTCATTCGCTTCTCTACTTTGATGACAGATAAAGGAGTTGCAAGACAATCTTGACCTTCTCTATACCTCTTTAATTGATGATGCACATGTAGAACATGGATCCAAAACAATAAAGAGAAAGCATGGAATACAATACACCATATGGAGAAAGACATGGTGGAGTGATTTAATTTTCCATTGCTTTTTGGATTTCTTATCCTATAGTCTACATTATAAAGAGAAAGCAAAATTCTAGAAAAGTAAAGTTCTTATCACAAGACAACAGTAAGAAGAAACACTCTACAGTGAATAGTGATCTCCATCTCCGTGTTCAAATATTCAAACCATGAACACTTAAATTTCTGGTTTGTTCCATCATTGCTATCTTAGTAAAAGCTTTTCACCATCTTTCATCTTGTGGGTAAGCTAATGATCATTCATGTGTTGTAATTTGATTCAACTAGTCCAAAACACTTAATGCTGTTTCCTCTCAACTGTTAGATTCCGAGCTGGAAACGGAACTCCGGCGTGACTGGTACTAGGTCGGAGGTTTGTGTCTTGGGCCGATTCTTCTTTTCAGCTGGAAACGGAACTCAAGCGTGACTGGTACTAAAACACTTTATGCTCAACTGTTGTGCTTTTCTTTTGCTATTGATTTACTCTATTAAGTATATATATACTAGTGCCTATTGGATTCAACAGAACAAACACCTTCCTTGTTCTACCTCTTCCTGTTTGTGTGGGTTCTGAATCTTACTCTATTAAGTAAGCCTTTATTTGCTCTTACTTACTTCAATTACCACCTTTCGATCTGTGCTTGTTTTATTTCGAGTTTTGTTATATATACCTTGAACTAATTGCTTGGTTTCTTGTATAAGTTATTACCATTCTATCTCAACTTGTTGTATGCTTTCACGATTCAAGAAACACTCTGCATTCTGTGATCTCATCTGCAATTTTCTGCCACCCTTCATTTTCAGTCAGGCTGTTTTCTTTTTTCTTCCAAGTTCAACCCTTGTCCTTATCTTACATTTTTATTGTTTCCAAAACAGAGATTGAAAATGGCACCCAACATTTTCCAGAGTTGTGTTGGTGCCGTTGGAGAGCATCTGGGGTACATCTGGAACTACAGGAGCAATATGGCTAAACTGGAAACCCAAGTGAAGAAGCTTGATGAAGAAAGAGCTGACAAGGCCCATGCCATTACCGTGGCAGAAAGGAACGTTTTGATGATAAGATATAGTGTCAAGAGCTGGCAGAACCAGGCCGACAAAATCAGGGATGAGGCAACTCAAGTTCTTATAGATCATCAAGACAAGGGGAAAAACAGGTGTTTGATGGGTTTGTGTCCAAATTTTGTTTCGCGTTATCAGTTCAGCAAGAGGGCTTCCAAGGAACAGAAGGAGATTGAAGAAGCCATCAGAGAAGCACAACAAATCAGAGAAGTTTATGACCCTCCTGTTAGGCAGAAAATGACAATCCTGTCTACCGAGGGTTGCTTTACCTTTGATTCAAGAAAGTCACTCTTGGAAGATATCATCAGGGCACTGCAAGATGAAGCTAACAAATTGGTTGGGGTGTATGGTCTTGGCGGCATGGGCAAGACTACACTCGCCAAACAAGTTGCCTCACATGCTACTAAAGAGACCATGTTTGAAGAAGTTGTCATGGCATCTGTATCCCAGAAAGTAGACATGAAAGAAATTCAAGGACAAATTGCAAGCATGTTGGGTCTCAAACTCGACGAGTCCAACATAGCAGAAAGGGCTACCCGTATACATGAGAGGCTGAAGGAGAGGAAAGTTCTTGTCATTTTAGATGATCTCTGGGAAAAACTAGATTTAAAACATGTGGGGATACCTTTTGGTGGCGAGCATATGGGTTGCAAGATACTACTTACCACCAGATTCCTACCCGTGTTATTTTCAATGGGGACTAAGAAGGAATTCCATCTAGGAGCTTTAAACGAAGATGATGCTTGGTCATTGTTTGAGGAGAGGACTAATGATGTTCTCAAGAACCCCGCCTTCATTGAGGTAGGAAGGGAAGTCGCGGAAAGATGTAAAGGTATACCTCTTCTGATTGTCATGAATGCAGCATCTCTATCAAGACGACCACAATTGGCTGCATGGCATGATGCCTTGAAACAACTCAAGAAGACGAATAGCAAGGAAATGCATGATATTGTGAACTCGTCCATCAGTTATAATCACTTGGAGGAAACACACAAACGCCTGCTTGCGCTTTGTGGTGTAATCGGTGGAGATGCTTCATTTGAACAGGTGTTACAGTACTGTATGGGGTGGGATTTGTTTGATGATGAGGAAGTGACAGTACAAAGAGCAAGAGAACGACTTCATAGTTTGATCCTCGACCTCAAGGATCATTGCTTATTGCTTGATGATCATAATAGAAACTCCATCAAAATGCACGATATTGTTAGAGATGTTGTCATTTCCATTGGGAAAAGGGATTTAAACATGTTTCCAATCGGTGACAATGATGCTCAATTAAATACATGGCCTATGGACGATGTTCTTGAAAAGTGTACTTCAATTGTTTTGCGTACTTGTCTTAACCTTTCTTCTCTTCCTCAACAACTGGAATGCCCTGAACTTGAGATGTGTATCCTGAGAGATTCTTCGTTGACAATCCCAAACACTTTATTCGAAAAGACAGGAAAACTCAAAGTCTTAGACATGTCTGGACTGGGTTTTTCAATGCTGCCTTCATCTCTTTCCTTTCTCAAAAATCTGCAAGCATTGCGTTTGCATGATTGTCCTAGCCTGAACGACATATCAGGAGTCGGAGAATTGAAGAAACTTCAAACACTTAGTATTGTTGGGTCAGATATTGAAGAGTTGCCGATTGGAATAGGGGAACTGTCTCAGCTAAGGCTGCTTGAGGTGAGGCGTTGTTTACAACTGAAACTAATTCCTGCAGGTCTGGTACAAGGACTATCCATGTTAGAAGAATTGTATGTGAGTCGTGAATTTGTCAATTGGGAAGCTGAAGAGTGCATTAGCGGTTGTGTAAGAAACAATGCTAGTCTTGTAGAGCTCAAACATTTGCCTAACCTCTGCCCTTTGGAAATAGCAGTTCAAGATGCCAAACTTTTTCCTCGAGATCTGAATTTTGAAAACTTTGAAAGGTATGAAATAATATTAGGAGAAATGTGGGGTTATTGGTGGCTCGATGAGCTACAAATCACAAGGAAAATTTGTTTGCAGTTCGGCTCTACAAGCATTAACCATTGGCAGCATGGGATGATGAAGTTATTTAAGACAACTGAATGTTTATACCTAGGAGAAGTGAAAGGGATTAACAATGTTAGTCCAGAATTAGATGAGAATGGTTTTCCAGAGTTGAAGCATTTGTGTATCAAAAAAGATTATGAGATGCAATACATTGTAAATGTAAAGGATGGACTACACCAAGTCTCCTTTCCTTCTTTGGAGTCATTAGAGCTTAGTCATATGTTGAGGCTGAAAAAGATATGCAATGGTCGGTTGATGAAAGAATCCTTCAACAAGTTAACATTCATGGAGGTGGGAAATTGTAACGAACTGAAGAGCTTGTTTACTTTCTCGGTGGCTACAGAGCTTCAATGCCTTGCAGAACTCCGAGTTTATGCATGCAACGAATTAGAGGGAATTGTATGTGAGAACAAAGAAGATGGTGGAGTTCGCAAGATAATAGAGTTTGGTCAGTTGCGTAAATTATCTCTTCAAAGGCTGTCAAAGCTCAACAACTTCATCTCTTATAGTCAAATACTTCGTGCTGGCCACAAGTCTTCAATAAGAGATAAGGAACAGGAAGAAATCCATGTAGAGGAAGAGGAGTTGCAATCTTGCGTTCCATTTTTTAAAAAGGTACATGTTACCAATTGTCATATGTAGTAAATTAGGTCCTTAAGAATGCGATCAACCAACACTAATGCACCAGGTTTCATCGGCAGTTACGTGTGTTTGAGCGATAATAGTACTAGAATGGGTGACCTTCTGAGAAGTCCTCGTATTGCATCTGTCAATCTTAAGTTCGAAAACAAAGTCCCTTAGGATCTGAATCTGAATACTACTAATCATTCAGATTGATTATTTTGTTTTTGCATTAATGTCTCGTATTGGTTTTGTCTGCCCGATTTGCAGGTTTCATGTCCTAAGCTAGAGGAATTGGAAATAATAGAATGTGAGAGGTTGAAGTATTTGTGGACCCCTTAGGGCGCCGTGGCTCTTGTGGGACTCCAAATTTTAAAGGTAGAAAACTGTGCAAGGATGGAGCACGTTGTGATAAAGGAAGAAGGAGAAACAAACATACAGATGATCTGTTTTCCACAATTAACCTATCTTGGCCTTGGGAATTTACCACATTTTGCTACATTTTACATCAAAGAAAAGCACTCAAATGGGAACCTTGATGCTGCCATGCAACCTCTCTTCAATGAAAACGTTTCCTTCTTTATCTCATCTCCATTATGAGTTTATTTTTAGTAACTGTCTAAGGTTTAATTTATATGCTGGGCTCATGTACAGGTTTCATTTCCTAAGCTAGAGGAAATTCGTTGTGCGGGATCAAAAGTGGTTGAGTGTGTCGAGACATATACTATGGATTTCCTTAGTTTTCCAGAAAAACGAGGAGATCACCGATTTGAAAAGGTACGCATTCCCCTCTTCTTCCCTTCCAGCAAACTCGTATATTTATGTTCTAGTTGAGTTTGATAGTTATTCTAACGTTGAAAGATATTTAATATACTTGGTTTAAGTTGGAGCATGTACAATGAGACCAAAAGAGGGGGTGTAGTAATGTACAACCCTCTGAAGCATTTTGTTATATCTGAGCTCACATCGGTAAAATAAAAGAATAATAAGCTCAAGGCTAGAGCAGTAGAGCTACACCCAGTTAAAAAGTTTTAATTTTTTTGTTGTGTAAGTCCGGCCCGATATAAGTAGCCCATTTAAAATCAAAATTTGCACACTTGACTTAACCGGCTTAAGTCAAGTTGCTACACCTAGATGTAGTGGACTTCATTTTAAGTCCAGCACTACACCTCGTCACTGTAAATGTTTGGCTAAACATGGGGTGTTAGGGAATATATGAAGAAAAAAGGGTATGTCCTATATACTCTCCTCCTTTTTATTTGGCAATCACAAGTAATTTGCACTACAACTGTTGTGCATAATGTAATCAAAGATAGCATGCACTTGTTTTCTTAGGAGGCTGAAAGACTGGACAGCACTCTTCCATGGAGCAACCATTTAGAAGCACAGGCTCAAATCCATGAGACTTGTAAGGAAGTGGTTGAGGGACGATCAAAAGAATTACAGGTTTCCGAGGAGACACCTCTTGCAGAACAAGTTGTTGCAATTTCTCAACCTTGTTCCTCCAGATCGAGATCGACCGCACCAACCAAAAGTCCTTCCAGTCAAGGGGTATGTCTTATTTTTCTTCTGTCTATTTAGAGGTATAAGTCAATTTGATCAACTTATAGATTGGAATGATTTATGTTTGCATTGTAGGGAGGACAAGAAGCTAATATTTACAGGAAACGCACAGGAAAAGAATCTGAAGAAATTGTGGAGCTAAGAATAAGAAATGAGAGTGAGACTTGGAACCAATCTGAAACCAGTCCTTGTGTTGTAACAAAAGGAGGAACAATCATCATAGGTTCATCATCCAAGCTTTGTGAGAATGACATTGAGCCAAGAAAAGGGACTGAGGTTGGTGAGGAAGAGGTAATTTATACAGCCCAAGAACAAACCATTGCAGACTCTATGGCTTCTCATGAAATCAGTCATTTTCTTGCCACACAAGTGGTATGTATAGTCCATACTCTACACCTCCTCCTCACTCACTCTCTTAATTTTCCATTTTTGTATAATTTTCATGAATTGTTCATACTGTTTGCTTCAAAATGAATATTTAATGTCGTTTTTAATTCATTTTACACATAATACTTTTTTTGTAAGCAAAAATCATTTTACTAATTGGACAACATTGGTCTATTAAGCAATGCACTTGTGTTTTCTGAATTTCAGGAGTCTAAAAGATTGGGTGCCACACTTCCACCAACCTCATCGAGCAATCACCATTTTGAAGGAGAAGCTGAAACCCATGTGAACCCGGCAAGAATGGAAAGTTGGGATGCTACGAATCAAGAGGAAAACGTGGCTGATATCTGTGACAAGGGTAGAGGAAAACAACTTGGGGTTGAGAAGACACCTCGCTATTCAGATCCTTCTTGCTCCAATTGTACAGGCCCGGAACAAACAGTTGCAGCATATCTCGCGTCTTCTCAACATGTTGTAGCTTCTTCCTCACAGCTCATCCCTCAAAATAACAATCATCCTGATGATGCCAGTCCTTCTCTAGCCACTCAAGTAGTACGTCTTGTTCACATTCTACACTTACTTTGTTTTCCTCTAATATATAATTAAGATACAATGATAAAATGGATTTGTGTTTTTTCTTATTTTCAAGGTGGCTGAAAGATTATCCACTATTCCATCACTCTCACCCACCAACCATTTTGAAGCACAAGCTCAAGGCCATAACAATCAGTCTGATTATCGCGCTGAGCAAACAATAGAAGATCATAATGCTACGAATCAGAAAGAAAAGGTGGTTGATACTTGTGAGAAAGGTAAAGGAAAAGAAGCAGAGGTTTCTCTACATGGTATGAAACATATTGATAAATCCGATGACACATCTCGCTCTTCAGATCCTACTTTTTCCGATGCTGCAGCCCATGAACAAACCGGTGCAGCGTGCCTCGGTTCTTCTCAACATGTTGCAGCTTCATCCTCACAATTGAGCCCACCAACTATCAATCTCTTTGATGGAGTCAGAGCCAGTTCTCTTACCACACAAGTGGTACGTTTTGTTATTCATACTCTACACTTTCTTATTATCTCTTTCACCGTTCCCTCTTTCATTTTAAATATTGAAGATTTTTTCAAGCATCTTTGTTTAGTGTTGAAGAATGATAGCACTGTGTGCTTCAAAACTAATTAATATGTGGTTCAGACAAAAAAAAAATCATATTACTAAGAAACGATCTCACAAATTAAGTGTTGAAGTAGAGAAATGTCATGGCAAGTTGCTTGGAATTAGCTGCATTGCACTTCATTTTGCTACTACTAAGAAACCTTGCTATTTCTTTTATATCAATTTTAGGAGGCTGAGAGACACCACCCGTCACAGTTTCAGCAACCTCATCCAACAACCAGTTTAAATTCCATGACAAGTCATCCAAGAAACCCAATGATGAGTCAAGCAAGGAAGGCCAAATTTGCAGAAATGGCAGAGGAGTTGAGAAGAGAAGAAGGAACCAGATCTGATGCATCCAATTCTCAGCGGAAGGACTTTGAAGAATTGCATGTGGTTAAAGACTTCACTCCATCGTTGAGTGAGTTTGTTCAGATTCTTCAAACTCAACCACCGGTGGACAGCATCAGTGCAGAACAGGTTCAGTTCATGAAGCATGCAATGGAGTGGTTTGGGTCGTACCTTGACAAGTCGAGAGAATGCGTAGAGCGGAACAAGGCGATTTCTGAGTTGAAGCTAGAGATGGCTGGAATGGAGGTGCGAATGCAAGAGCTGAAAGAGAAACAGAGAGCTCTGGAAGATGAAAATAAGGCCACTGCATGTAACGTACTCAGATTTAGATGAACCATTGCATCATATTTGAACTCTAGTATTCATGTCTGTGTGCTCGTTGTCTGTTTTCTTCATATCTGACTCTTGGTCGGACTTTTTAGACACGTTCGTTCGTGTTGTACATTCATTTATGTGTTTTGGTCTGGTAGAGTTTTTGTATGGTTGTAATAATTTTATTTGCATTTTTTCATCTTACTATAGAAAGTAAGTGACCATGTGCTTTTGTTTTTATCAATTTCAGCAAGTTGGGAGACTGCCTGCTACCGTTCCAATAGATTTGTCAGTTGGGGTTAGATAACCCTAAAAACCACAGATCAAATCGGTTGAAGTCCTGTCTCTTAAATGCTTATAAATACAATACTAGTTGGTCCTGGATTTATTCTAAAATTTGGAAAACGGTGTCACCGTCATCTCTCATTATTTTAACACCGTCTCATTATTTCAACCGGATATTGGGGAGAAATTCTATAAAAACCCACTTTTAACTTAAAAATTGTGAAAAATAGTTTGAGCGATTCAAAAAAATATGGTTTCCTTCTTCTCGAAACTTCGTCGTTATTTTCAAAATAGTCATGGCCATTTCTGGCTTCTCTTCATCTTCCTCAGCCCACATGATCGTTGCTAGCGGGACACGGCTTCTTCTTCGCACCAGACATCGGTGGTGGGGCTCTCGGGCCTTGGTGTGGGATTCCCAGGCCACTCACCTCCTCGTCGTGTTTCTCCAACCAGTCATGGCTCTCATCAGGCTTCTCCTCCGCACGATGGATCCTCACCCCGCCAGATCTCCCCCTGTTACAGGTGTCTCGTTGGGGCTCTTTATGAGCGATCCTTCAGCTGTCCTCAAAACAACCGGCAGCCCATCCCAACGGACACCACATGCAGAACCAGATCCTATGGAAGCCTACGTCGTCTCGCCTATCCCACCGTCCTCCGATGGTACTCTTGAGAACAACTCTCGGGCCAAGACAACCGTTTCTGCCTTCTATCCGGGCGAGAGGATCTTTGGAGGTCATTTTAGACCGTCTCGGTGGAGTATCGTTGGATGATGATCTGGGGGACGAAGAGGTAGTCATCGTCCCGGTTGTGGCCATACCTACCGTCTCGGATGGTCGGTACCGCCTGTTCTTGGGCGGGAGGATTATCGCCGACATCAGCTGCAATCCGAAGATCCTCTACGGCGTCACGCTCAACGTTAGAGAGTGACTGGACTGGAGGGGGGCGTCCTTTCCAAGGAGGTTGTCTCGTTCATCTTCCCGTCCGAGTCTACCCTTATTTGAATCCGACACAAGGGCCCGTGGACTTTTAGTGGGTACCCTCTTATTGGTCAGGTTGGCGGAGGCTCGATGAGCTAGAAATCACAAAGAAAATTTGTTTGCGGGTAGGTTCTACAATCATTAAGTATTGGCAGAATAAGGTTAAGAAGTTATTTAAGACAACTGAATGTTTATGTCTAGGAGAAGTGGAGGGGATTAAAAATGTTAGTCCTGAATTAGACGAGAATGGTTTTCCTTCCGGACTTGAAGCATATGTGTATCGAAAAAGATTATGAGATGCAATACATCGTAAACGTAGAGGACGTACAACATCAAGGCTCTTTTCCTTCTTTGGAGTCATTGCGCCTTAGTTGCTGAAGCTGCAAGAGATATGAAAGACTGGACAGCACTCTTCCGTGGAGCAACCATTTAGAAGCACAGGCTCAAATCCATGAGACTTGTAAGGAAGTGGTTGAGGGACGATCAAAAGACAGTGACAATTGTGTCAAACTAGTAGAGTTGGTGGATGTTATCCCTGAGAAAGATGAAGGAAAAGAATTACAGGTTTCCGAGGAGACGCCTCTTGCAGAACAAGTAGTTGCCATTTCTCAACCTTGTTCCTCCAGATCGAGATCGACTGCACCAACCAAAAGTCCTTCCAGTCAAGGGGTATGTCTTATTTTCCTTCTGTCTACTTAGAGGTATAAGTAAATTTGATCAACTTACAAATTGGAATGATTTATATTTGCATTGTAGGGAGGACAAGAAGCTAATATTTACAGGAAACGCACAGGAAAAGAATCTGAAGAAATTGTGGAGCTAAGCAGAGGTGGAGGCATATGGGTCCCATGGGGGGCACGTGCCCCCCCTCAAATTTTTTTTATTTTATTTTTGAGTACCTAGTTTTTGTTATTTTCATATTGTGCCCCCCTCAATAGTTTTATTGGGCCACCTCAAAAGCCTATTTTGGACTACAATTTTGTTTTGAATAGAAGCCCAATAACTGACTACTTTTCCTATTCCTTCGGCCACCTCAACATGTACGTGTGTTTTATGAAACTTTCTAGTTATATTAAAAAAATTAATTGCCTCTTTTGTATAATTTCCAGATTGTACTATTTTTTTTCTTCTATTATGCCTTTTAAAATTTGATTTCCTAATTGTTGTATGTTTCTATTATTTAAGCTTCCTAATTCTAATTGGTTTGTACAAACTTACTTCTATATAAATCATTGTTTAAAGTTTAAACCTATCATAAATTTGTGTTTGAGTTTAGCTCTCAACAAATTATTTTGTTCATGGAGCTGTATTTCAAAAGAAAATCTGATTCTACCAATTCTGATGAGAAGAAGGAAAAATCAACCAAATCAAATAGTGGTGTTTCAGAGAAGAGTGGCAAAGCGGTGGGAACAAGTTTTGAAGTCAATTATGAAAGTCTTGAAACAGATCCGGGTAAGAGACCACCTATTCTACAATATTCTCCTAATATTCGCGATCAAGTACGAAGAGAATATATACAAAGAGGTCCTTGTCAACCACATCAACATGTTTTTCCATTAACACGGATTGGAAATAAAGCAAGGAAATTCAATCGAGAATGGTTTAAGAAGTATCCAAATTGGCTAGAGTATAGCATTTCAAACGATGCTGCTTATTGTTTGTGTTGTTATTTTTTTAAACCATGTATTGGGAAGCAATCGGGTGGAGAATCATTTGTTGGAAAAGGATTTTCTAATTGGAAGAAATGTGAGGCATTACAAGGTCATGTTGGAAGTCATGATAGTACTCACAATCAAGATGTCAGAGATATGGAAGCTATGAGGAATCAGAAGCAGAATATTGAGAATATTATATTGAGGCAAACAGACCAAGCTCGTAGTGAGTATCGTACTCGACTGACTGCTTCAGTAGATTGCATTCGATTTCTTCTCAGGCAAGGTCTTCCGTTTCGTGGTCATGATGAATCTGAAGAATCAAGCAATCGAGGTAATTTTCTCGAGCTCTTACAATTTCTTGCTGACCACAATGATGAAGTAAAAGGTGTAACATTTCATAATGCTGATAAAATCTCAAATTAACATCTCCTGATATTCAAAAAGATATAGTACATGCAGCTGCTAGTGTAACGATCAAAGCTATTATTGATGATCTAGGAGACGCATTGTTTTCAATTCTGGTCGATGAATCACGTGACATTTCCGTGAAGGAACAAATGGCAGTTGTATTTCGTTATGTGGACAAAAGAGGAAAAGTAATTGAGCGCTTTGTGGGCATTGAGCATGTTAGTAACACCACTGCTCTTTCACTTAAAGAGGCTATTGATAAATTACTTTCGAGACACAAATTAAGCATATCAAGGTTGCGAGGACAAGGATATGATGGTGCTAGCAATATGCAAGGTAAGTTGAATGGTCTTAAAACTCCCATTTTGAAAGAAAATCCTTGTGCCTTTTACGTTCATTGTTTTGCTCATCAACTTCAACTAGCACTTGTACATGTGGCCAAGCATCATAGTAAACTTGCTTCACTTTTTTGGATGGTTGGAAGTGTGGTGAATATTGTTTGTGCATCACCAAAACGGTCTGACATTCTTCAAGATTTGCAAGTAGGGAAAACGAATCGAGCCGTTGAAAGTGGTGAATGTGTAAGTGGACGAGGATTAAATCAACAAACTTCTTTGCAACGCCCTACTGATACACGTTGGGGGTCATATCATGTTACACTACTTAGACTACAAACTATGTTCTCTTCCGTAATTGAACTTCTAGAAAAAATTGTTGATGACCCAGCATATAGTGAGCAAAAAGGAGAGTCAGGTGTTTTATTGGCGAAGCTACAAACATTCGAGTTTGTGTTTGAGCTCCACTTGATGATAAACATATTTGGAGTTACGAATGAGTTTTCAAAGGCATTACAGAGAAAAGATCAAGATATTGTTAATGCAATGTGTTTGGTACGGATAAGTAAAGAATGCTTGCAAACGATGAGGGAGGATAAGTGGGACACTCTTCTGGATGAAGTCATTTTATTCTGCCAAGAGCAAAAAATTGATACTCCCAACATGGATGACAATTTTCGAGATCCAGGTAGATCACGATGCTGGCCTCAAGAAGTTACAAATTTGCATCATTATCGTGTGGAGATTTTTTATTCTGTTATAGATGTGCAGCTTCAAGAATTAAACAACCGATTCAATGAGGTTAATACAGATTTGCTCTTATGCGTAGCATGCTTGTGTCCAGATGATTTGTTTGTAGCTTTTGACAAGCTCAAATTGATCAGACTCGCGGAGTATTATCCTCAAGATTTTTTTGCAATGGATCTTACTATTCTTCAGACACAACTTGACACCTACATCATCGATATGCGTTCAAGCGAGGATTTCAAAAATCTAAAAGGTATTGGTGCTCTTGCTGAAAAAATGGTAGAGACAAAAAGAAATTATGTGTATCCATTCGTTTATATGTTGATTACATTGGCATTGATCTTACCAGTCGCTACTGCAACCGTGGAGATAGTATTTTCTGCTATGAATATCATCAAGACTCGATTAAGAAATCGAATGGGAGATCAATGGATGAGTGATAGTATGATCGTATACATCGAGAAAGATGTTTTTGATTGTATCAACAATGAAAGTGTTTTACAATATTTTCAAAATATGAAATCTCGACGTCATATCTTGTAATAAGTAGTTCTTAATGAAATATTAATATTTTGTCATGAACTTGATATTATTTCAACGTTATGTATTATTATTAAAAAAAAATTGTGCCCCCCTCGCTGAAAAAGCTGGCTCCGCCACTGGAGCTAAGAATAAGAAATGGAGTGAGACTTGGAACCAATCTGAAACAAGTCCTTGTGTTGTAACAAAAGGAGGAACAATCATCATAGGTTCATCATCCAAGCTTTGTGAGAATGACATTGAGTCAAGAAAAGGGAATGAACAAACCGTTGCCACACAACATGCTGTAGCGCAATTGATCCCACCAATTAACAATCCTCCTGATGAAATCAGTCTTTCTCTGGCCACACAGGTGGTATGTATAGTCCTTACTCTACACTATAGGGCTTAGTTTTACATTATCTGCATTTGCACTTCATTCTCCTACAACTAAGAAACCTTGCTCTTCTTTTCTATCAATTTTAGGAGGCTCAGACACCATCCGTCACAGTTTCAGCAACCTCATCCAACAACCAGTTTGGAG
The DNA here is from genome assembly GCA_963921825.1 of Erodium maritimum. Taxonomy (NCBI): domain Eukaryota; kingdom Viridiplantae; phylum Streptophyta; class Magnoliopsida; order Geraniales; family Geraniaceae; genus Erodium; species Erodium maritimum. The sequence continues at coordinate 66,406,378 of OY997594.1, read as the reverse complement.
GGGAAGCTCAATCCACTGATGAGCCAAGAAAGGAAGGACAAACTTGCAGAAATGGCATTGAGGAGTTGAGAAGAGAGGTAGGAAGCAGCTCTGATGCATCCAATTCTCAGCGAAAGGACTTTTAAAAACACTTAATCATGTGATCAAACAAACATGTTTAAGCATTAAAAACGCGGAAATTATAATCACTAACCTCCAGCCATTGTTTTCCTTGGAAGAAGCTTTTGAAGATCTAAAGTCTTGATCTTCCAAGTCCTCCCACTCTTTATCTGTCTCTCTAGATGGTGTATGAGTAAAATCAGATTACATGTGGACTTGGGGACCAACATAAGACTTAAATAGCAATTATCTCAACCATCACAACTATCCATCAATAGGTGTGAGAGAGAAAAAACTATTTCTGAAATATCACATATTTTGGCCATTGGACCAATATACATTGATCACAAAACCTTATGATATCATTTGAGAATTAATCTAACATTCTCCCACTTGATCAATGTTCATGTCTCAATGCCAAACATACTAAGAAACCCAAATGCATGAATCATGGCGGTATGTCCTTTTAATTAAAAAACAAGTAGTACCTCCCATGTATTACAATACATTCGTTCCTTAAACTTAATGAATAAACCTGATGTTTATTCTTGGTCCAAACTTAATTGATGATTTTCATGATTGACCAATGTAATCATATACTGAATGTGTACACATTTATAAATAATAAATCATCATTGTAACAAGAGTTTCAAAAGACAAACATCGTTCTAATAACGAAAAGTTTACATATGAAAACCAAGTCCCATACTCTTAACATGATCCTCAAATTTTCTTGGTGGCATGCCTTTAGTTAGAGGATCTGCTATCATTGAGTCCGTACTGATATGCTCAATGACAACCACTTTGTCTTTCACATGCTCTCTTACGGCCAAGTACTTTATGTCGATATGTTTACTTCGACTTCCAGTTTTGTTGTTCTTAGCCATGAAGACAGCAGCTGAATTGTCACAATACAGCTTCAGGGGTCTGCTGATAGAATCCATGATCCTAAGCTCAGAAATGAAACTCTTAAGCCATACACCATGAGAAGTAGCCTCGAAGCAGGACACGAACTCGGCTTCCATGGTAGAAGTAGCAATCAAGGACTGTTTGGCACTTCTCCATGACACAGCTCCACCGGCCAACATAAAAATGTAACCAGAAGTTGATTTCCGTGAATCAACACAACCAGCGAAGTCTGAATCGCAATAGCCGATTACTTCCAAATTGTCCGTTCGCCTGTATACCATCATGTAATCTCGAGTCCCCTTTAGGTATCGCAATACCTTCTTTGCAGCTTTCCAGTGCTCAATGCCCGGATTACTTTGATATCTTCCCAACATTCCAACAATGAATGCAATATCAGGTCTGGTACAGACCTGTGCATACATCAAGCTTCCAACAGCTGAAGCATAGGGAATGTTTCTCATTTGTTCTCGTTCCATGTCATTTTTCGGGCATTGGTCCAAGCAAAACTTGTCACCCTTCACAATGGGAGCTACATTAGGTGTACAATCTTTCATCCGAAATCTTTCCAAGACTTTGTTAATGTATGTCTCTTGAGACATACCCAGAGTGCCTAGCGATCTATCACGAAGTATCTTTATCCCAATGACATAAGATGCATCGCCTAGATCTTTCATATCAAAGTTTCGGGAAAGAAATTGTTTCACCTCATAGACCATATCCCTATTGTTACTTGCAAGTAAGATGTCATCAACGTATAAAATCAAGAAACAAGTCTTGCTCCCACTAACCTTCTGGTATATACAACTATCCATAATGTTTTCTTCGAAACCGAATGAAGAAATAACATTATGGAACTTCAAATACCATTGACGTGGGGCTTGTTTCAAACCGTATATTGATCTTTTAAGCTTGCAAACCAAGTGATCACCACTACTAGAAGGGAATCCTTCAGGTTGTTTCATGAACACCTCCTCCTCTAGTTCTCCGTTTAGAAAGGCCGTTTTTACATCCATCTGTTGTAATTCCAAGTCAAAATGTGCAACTAATGCCATGATGACGCGAAGCGAATCTTTCTTTGATACAGGGGAAAAAGTTTCCTTGTAATCGATTCCTTCCTTTTGGTTGAACCCTTTGGCAACAAGTCGGGCCTTATATCTTTCGATGTTACCTGATGAGTCTCTCTTGGTCTTAAAGACCCATTTACTCCCAATGGCTTTCGCCCCTTTAGGTAACTCAACAAGATCCCAAACTTTATTTGATGCCATTGAATTCATTTCATCATTCATAGCATCATACCATAAATTTGACTCGTTACAACTCATAGCTTGTGAGAAGGTCTCAGGGTCATTTTCGGCTCCGACATTGAAGTCCGATTCTTGTAGATACACATGGTAATCCCCAGGGATTGCTGATTTCCTCATTCTAGTAGATCTTCTTAATATTGGATCAACATTTTCCTGAGAATCAGGTTGACCAACTGGTTGTTCATTGACCAAAGGTTCGTCTTGAACAACTTGATCTACTAGATCATTATCAACATGTGGAAGTTCTTCAATCTCAATTTGAGGTTGATTTCTAACTACAACGATTTGATCGATTGATGTAGGAGGTTGCTCAATAATAGTTTCAGAGTTTGAGCTTTGCAACCGATTCCTCCCACTGATCAAATCATTCTCAAGAAACTTCGCATTTCTTGATTCCACAATCCTGGTGCTATGAGATGGACAATAAAATCTGTATCCCTTGGATCGTTCTGCATATCCAACAAAATAACCGCTAAGGGTCCTAGGATCCAGCTTCTTTTCTTGTGGGTTGTAAATCCTCACTTCAGACGGGCATCCCCAAACGCGTACATGGTGCAAACTCGGTTTCCAACCTTTGAATAATTCAAAGGGTGTCTTTGAAACAGACTTTGTTGGAACACGGTTTAATATGTACACAGCCGTCTTAAGTGCGTCAGTCCACAAGAATAATGGGAGGTTCGCATTACTACGCATACTCCTCACCATCTCCATCAAGGTCCGGTTTCTCCTTTCAGCTACACCATTCTCACTAGGAGATCCTGGATTGGTGTATTGAGCAACTATTCCATGCTCCTGAAGAAACTTAGCGAACGGACCAGGTGCTTGACCACCTTCGGTGTATCTACCATAGTATTCTCCTCCTCTGTCACTCCTGACAATCTTGATTTTCTTCTCACATTGATTTTCAACTTCTGCTTTGAAAATCTTAAATACGTCTAATGCTTCACTTTTATGGTGAAGCATATAAACATACATATACCGTGAGAAGTCATCAATAAAGGAGATAAAGTATTTCGGACCACTTTGCATATCCATGTCGGGACAGCAAATATCTGTATGGATGATTTCAAGTAACTCGGAACTTCTGTGTGCACCCTTTTTGGATATCTTGGTTTGCTTACCTTTTATGCAATCCACACAAACCTCGAAATCAGTAAAGTCTAGAGTACCAAGTACTCCATCTTTTACTAATTTCTTGATTCTATCCTTCGAGATATGTCCCAATCTCCGATGCCACAACATAGAAGATTCCTCATTTTCAACGCATCTTTTTGTGCCAGTTTCAATATGCATAACTGAGTTAGTGGTGTTACTTTGCACATTCATCATAAATAGACCATTGCACAAAATTCCATTTCCAATAACATCAAATTTATTAAATAAATTTATTGATGTATCACGGAATTCAAAAGCATAGCCTAAAGGCAATAGTCTAGATATAGATATTAAATTCCTGGAAAAACCAGGTACATAGAATGTATCATGCAAAGTTACTATATAACCACTAGATAATGTTATACGACACGTTCCAACATATTTCACAGCCGAGCGCATTTTGTTTCCCGAATAAATGCATCGCTCATTTCCCGCTGGTTTCCGCAGGTGTGTCATTTCCTGCAACGATGTTGAAACATGGATTGAAGAACCAGAGTCAATCCACCATGCGTTAACATGAACATCAGCCACATTGGATTCATAACAAACAAGGGATACGTAGTTACCTTTGTTTTTCAGCCATATGCGGAATTTCGGACAATCCTTCTTCATGTGCCCCTTCTTTTTACAGAAGTAGCACCTAGATTCCTTCTTAATTCCGCCTTGAATAGGTATTTTCCCCTTTCCTTTGTCCTTAGCATGCCATTTCCCCTTCTTGTGCGTTGCTAACATAACAGTCTCTCCATGCTCCATCATCAAACGGCTTTCCTCTTGCACACACATGGTCATGAGTTCATTCATTGACCATTTATCCTTATGTGTGTTGTAAGATATTTTAAAAGGCCCGAATTGATGGGGAAGAGTATTCAGTATGTAATGCACTAAGAAGGTGTCAGACATTTCAACCTCCAATGTTTTCAACTTTGCCGCAATGTCCCTCATTTTCATGATGTGCTCACGCACACCACCAAGACCAATAAGCTTCAGAGACGAGAATCTTCCTATAAGGGTACTAGCAAGTGACTTATCAGAAGTCTGGAATTGCTCATCAATCGCTGCCAGAAGCGAACGAGCATTTCCATACTTCTCCACCGAGCCTCTTATGCCAGCACATATGTGAGTCTTAATGAACATGACAGAGAGTCGGTTAGACTTCTCCCACTTTTCATGAAGCTCACTTTCTTGATTGGCATCATCTAAGGCCGGTGGCTCATCCTTAAGGATAGCATAGTCCATGTCAGCCACCCCTATAGCAAGGAGTATCCTCTCCCTCCAAACGGAATAGTTATCACCATCCAACATAGGAACCTCAACTTTGAGATCATTGATATTAAAAGAATTCGATGCTGCATACATTACATGCATAGTAAAAAACAATAACATAAATGAGACTAACTATCATGCTTTACAAACAAAAGCAGACAAAATGTATCTATCGACATACAACTTGCCTGTGGGCTAAAGTCATATGTAAATAGAACATTCATACAACAATGAATCTATTGATGTACAACTTGCCTGTGGGCTAAAGTTATACGCAAATAGAACATTCATACATAGCAACCAATAAAACTATCAAAATCATGTTCCTTTTCCTAATTCCTGTGGGTAGATTAGGAAATATAATTTTGATATTTTATTCTGATTAATTGTATAGAGTTTAATAAAATATCATGTGGGATCGATTCTATTAAATCCGATATAATTAACCACAATTTTAATGATTCAATTCATATGCATGGATTATAAATTTAAAGATGCTGTGGCTACTCTTTAAATAAATAATAGTGCATACATGAATCGGTATTAACGGGAACCTATCACCAAGAAAAGATCATTTTGGACTAAAGGTCAAACTGAGCTGATACTAGAACAAATAAATTTTGCTGAGCTAAATTAACAGAAATTAGCTCCAGCTCAGTGGTGAGGTCCTCCATTAGCTCTAGACAGGTCTTAGGTTCGAGTCTTTATGGGCGAGTTTATTTTGGTTTTCAAGTAACGTTGCAGAAACAGAAGATAAATACTATTGTTGAACCTACTGATCAACTAAAACAACTCGGCCCAGTGGGTAAGGCGTTACTGAAGCTCAGCAGTTCCTGGGTTCGAATCCCAGTGGGTTAATTTTTTTTTTTTTTTTTTTAACCCTGAACCAGACCCGCGTTCGACCCATACCCGGGTCCACGACCCGGTCAACGACCCGAATCGGGTCAACTTCGTCTTCAACCTTCAGCCGGGTCAAACAGACCCGGTTCAGACCCGATTGAAGACCCAAAACCAAACCGACTGGTTCTCCCTCAATAAAGCATCAAAATTTTCGTTTTAAAGCCCAGAACTCATGGAATTCGATTTTCCATGAGATTCCCATATTCAAAACACAAGAACAATGCATAATTAACAAAACCCAAAAAATTGATAAACTTGAAAAACGAAAACAAGGCAGAGATTAACACATGCTCTGATACCAACTGTAAACACTTAATCATGTGATCAAACAAACATGTTTAAGCATTAAAAACGCGGAAATTATAATCACTAACCTCCAGCCATTGTTTTCCTTGGAAGAAGCTTTTGAAGATCTAAAGTCTTGATCTTCCAAGTCCTCCCACTCTTTATCTGTCTCTCTAGATGGTGTATGAGTAAAATCAGATTACATGTGGACTTGGGGACCAACATAAGACTTAAATAGCAATTATCTCAACCATCACAACTATCCATCAATAGGTGTGAGAGAGAAAAAACTATTTCTGAAATATCACATATTTTGGCCATTGGACCAATATACATTGATCACAAAACCTTATGATATCATTTGAGAATTAATCTAACATACAATACTAGTTGGTCCTGGATTTATTCTAAAATTTGGAAAACGGTGTCACCGTCATCTCTCATTATTTTAACACCGTCTCATTATTTCAACCGGATATTGGGGAGAAATTCTATAAAAACCCACTTTTAACTTAAAAATTGTGAAAAATAGTTTGAGCGATTCAAAAAAATATGGTTTCCTTCTTCTCGAAACTTCGTCGTTATTTTCAAAATAGTCATGGCCATTTCTGGCTTCTCTTCATCTTCCTCAGCCCACATGATCGTTGCTAGCGGGACACGGCTTCTTCTTCGCATCAGACATCGGTGGTGGGGCTCTCGGGCCTTGGTGTGGGATTCCCAGGCCACTCACCTCCTCGTCGTGTTTCTCCAACCAGTCATGGCTCTCATCAGGCTTCTCCTCCGCACGATGGATCCTCACCCCGCCAGATCTCCCCCTGTTACAGGTGTCTCGTTGGGGCTCTTTATGAGCGATCCTTCAGCTGTCCTCAAAACAACCGGCAGCCCATCCCAACGGACACCACATGCAGAACCAGATCCTATGGAAGCCTACGTCGTCTCGCCTATCCCACCGTCCTCCGATGGTACTCTTGAGAACAACTCTCGGGCCAAGACAACCGTTTCTGCCTTCTATCCGGGCGAGAGGATCTTTGGAGGTCATTTTAGACCGTCTCGGTGGAGTATCGTTGGATGATGATCTGGGGGACGAAGAGGTAGTCATCGTCCCGGTTGTGGCCATACCTACCGTCTCGGATGGTCGGTACCGCCTGTTCTTGGGCGGGAGGATTATCGCCGACATCAGCTGCAATCCGAAGATCCTCTACGGCGTCACGCTCAACGTTAGAGAGTGACTGGACTGGAGGGGGGCGTCCTTTCCAAGGAGGTTGTCTCGTTCATCTTCCCGTCCGAGTCTACCCTTATTTGAATCCGACACAAGGGCCCGTGGACTTTTAGTGGGTACCCTCTTATTGGTCAGGTTGGCGGAGGCTCGATGAGCTAGAAATCACAAAGAAAATTTGTTTGCGGGTAGGTTCTACAATCATTAAGTATTGGCAGAATAAGGTTAAGAAGTTATTTAAGACAACTGAATGTTTATGTCTAGGAGAAGTGGAGGGGATTAAAAATGTTAGTCCTGAATTAGACGAGAATGGTTTTCCTTCCGGACTTGAAGCATATGTGTATCGAAAAAGATTATGAGATGCAATACATCGTAAACGTAGAGGACGTACAACATCAAGGCTCTTTTCCTTCTTTGGAGTCATTGCGCCTTAGTTGCTGAAGCTGCAAGAGATATGAAAGACTGGACAGCACTCTTCCGTGGAGCAACCATTTAGAAGCACAGGCTCAAATCCATGAGACTTGTAAGGAAGTGGTTGAGGGACGATCAAAAGACAGTGACAATTGTGTCAAACTAGTAGAGTTGGTGGATGTTATCCCTGAGAAAGATGAAGGAAAAGAATTACAGGTTTCCGAGGAGACGCCTCTTGCAGAACAAGTAGTTGCCATTTCTCAACCTTGTTCCTCCAGATCGAGATCGACTGCACCAACCAAAAGTCCTTCCAGTCAAGGGGTATGTCTTATTTTCCTTCTGTCTACTTAGAGGTATAAGTAAATTTGATCAACTTACAAATTGGAATGATTTATATTTGCATTGTAGGGAGGACAAGAAGCTAATATTTACAGGAAACGCACAGGAAAAGAATCTGAAGAAATTGTGGAGCTAAGCAGAGGTGGAGGCATATGGGTCCCATGGGGGGCACGTGCCCCCCCTCAAATTTTTTTTATTTTATTTTTGAGTACCTAGTTTTTGTTATTTTCATATTGTGCCCCCCTCAATAGTTTTATTGGGCCACCTCAAAAGCCTATTTTGGACTACAATTTTGTTTTGAATAGAAGCCCAATAACTGACTACTTTTCCTATTCCTTCGGCCACCTCAACATGTACGTGTGTTTTATGAAACTTTCTAGTTATATTAAAAAAATTAATTGCCTCTTTTGTATAATTTCCAGATTGTACTATTTTTTTTCTTCTATTATGCCTTTTAAAATTTGATTTCCTAATTGTTGTATGTTTCTATTATTTAAGCTTCCTAATTCTAATTGGTTTGTACAAACTTACTTCTATATAAATCATTGTTTAAAGTTTAAACCTATCATAAATTTGTGTTTGAGTTTAGCTCTCAACAAATTATTTTGTTCATGGAGCTGTATTTCAAAAGAAAATCTGATTCTACCAATTCTGATGAGAAGAAGGAAAAATCAACCAAATCAAATAGTGGTGTTTCAGAGAAGAGTGGCAAAGCGGTGGGAACAAGTTTTGAAGTCAATTATGAAAGTCTTGAAACAGATCCGGGTAAGAGACCACCTATTCTACAATATTCTCCTAATATTCGCGATCAAGTACGAAGAGAATATATACAAAGAGGTCCTTGTCAACCACATCAACATGTTTTTCCATTAACACGGATTGGAAATAAAGCAAGGAAATTCAATCGAGAATGGTTTAAGAAGTATCCAAATTGGCTAGAGTATAGCATTTCAAACGATGCTGCTTATTGTTTGTGTTGTTATTTTTTTAAACCATGTATTGGGAAGCAATCGGGTGGAGAATCATTTGTTGGAAAAGGATTTTCTAATTGGAAGAAATGTGAGGCATTACAAGGTCATGTTGGAAGTCATGATAGTACTCACAATCAAGATGTCAGAGATATGGAAGCTATGAGGAATCAGAAGCAGAATATTGAGAATATTATATTGAGGCAAACAGACCAAGCTCGTAGTGAGTATCGTACTCGACTGACTGCTTCAGTAGATTGCATTCGATTTCTTCTCAGGCAAGGTCTTCCGTTTCGTGGTCATGATGAATCTGAAGAATCAAGCAATCGAGGTAATTTTCTCGAGCTCTTACAATTTCTTGCTGACCACAATGATGAAGTAAAAGGTGTAACATTTCATAATGCTGATAAAATCTCAAATTAACATCTCCTGATATTCAAAAAGATATAGTACATGCAGCTGCTAGTGTAACGATCAAAGCTATTATTGATGATCTAGGAGACGCATTGTTTTCAATTCTGGTCGATGAATCACGTGACATTTCCGTGAAGGAACAAATGGCAGTTGTATTTCGTTATGTGGACAAAAGAGGAAAAGTAATTGAGCGCTTTGTGGGCATTGAGCATGTTAGTAACACCACTGCTCTTTCACTTAAAGAGGCTATTGATAAATTACTTTCGAGACACAAATTAAGCATATCAAGGTTGCGAGGACAAGGATATGATGGTGCTAGCAATATGCAAGGTAAGTTGAATGGTCTTAAAACTCCCATTTTGAAAGAAAATCCTTGTGCCTTTTACGTTCATTGTTTTGCTCATCAACTTCAACTAGCACTTGTACATGTGGCCAAGCATCATAGTAAACTTGCTTCACTTTTTTGGATGGTTGGAAGTGTGGTGAATATTGTTTGTGCATCACCAAAACGGTCTGACATTCTTCAAGATTTGCAAGTAGGGAAAACGAATCGAGCCGTTGAAAGTGGTGAATGTGTAAGTGGACGAGGATTAAATCAACAAACTTCTTTGCAACGCCCTACTGATACACGTTGGGGGTCATATCATGTTACACTACTTAGACTACAAACTATGTTCTCTTCCGTAATTGAACTTCTAGAAAAAATTGTTGATGACCCAGCATATAGTGAGCAAAAAGGAGAGTCAGGTGTTTTATTGGCGAAGCTACAAACATTCGAGTTTGTGTTTGAGCTCCACTTGATGATAAACATATTTGGAGTTACGAATGAGTTTTCAAAGGCATTACAGAGAAAAGATCAAGATATTGTTAATGCAATGTGTTTGGTACGGATAAGTAAAGAATGCTTGCAAACGATGAGGGAGGATAAGTGGGACACTCTTCTGGATGAAGTCATTTTATTCTGCCAAGAGCAAAAAATTGATACTCCCAACATGGATGACAATTTTCGAGATCCAGGTAGATCACGATGCTGGCCTCAAGAAGTTACAAATTTGCATCATTATCGTGTGGAGATTTTTTATTCTGTTATAGATGTGCAGCTTCAAGAATTAAACAACCGATTCAATGAGGTTAATACAGATTTGCTCTTATGCGTAGCATGCTTGTGTCCAGATGATTTGTTTGTAGCTTTTGACAAGCTCAAATTGATCAGACTCGCGGAGTATTATCCTCAAGATTTTTTTGCAATGGATCTTACTATTCTTCAGACACAACTTGACACCTACATCATCGATATGCGTTCAAGCGAGGATTTCAAAAATCTAAAAGGTATTGGTGCTCTTGCTGAAAAAATGGTAGAGACAAAAAGAAATTATGTGTATCCATTCGTTTATATGTTGATTACATTGGCATTGATCTTACCAGTCGCTACTGCAACCGTGGAGATAGTATTTTCTGCTATGAATATCATCAAGACTCGATTAAGAAATCGAATGGGAGATCAATGGATGAGTGATAGTATGATCGTATACATCGAGAAAGATGTTTTTGATTGTATCAACAATGAAAGTGTTTTACAATATTTTCAAAATATGAAATCTCGACGTCATATCTTGTAATAAGTAGTTCTTAATGAAATATTAATATTTTGTCATGAACTTGATATTATTTCAACGTTATGTATTATTATTAAAAAAAAATTGTGCCCCCCTCGCTGAAAAAGCTGGCTCCGCCACTGGAGCTAAGAATAAGAAATGGAGTGAGACTTGGAACCAATCTGAAACAAGTCCTTGTGTTGTAACAAAAGGAGGAACAATCATCATAGGTTCATCATCCAAGCTTTGTGAGAATGACATTGAGTCAAGAAAAGGGAATGAACAAACCGTTGCCACACAACATGCTGTAGCGCAATTGATCCCACCAATTAACAATCCTCCTGATGAAATCAGTCTTTCTCTGGCCACACAGGTGGTATGTATAGTCCTTACTCTACACTATAGGGCTTAGTTTTACATTATCTGCATTTGCACTTCATTCTCCTACAACTAAGAAACCTTGCTCTTCTTTTCTATCAATTTTAGGAGGCTCAGACACCATCCGTCACAGTTTCAGCAACCTCATCCAACAACCAGTTTGGAGGGGAAGCTCAATCCACTGATGAGCCAAGAAAGGAAGGACAAACTTGCAGAAATGGCATTGAGGAGTTGAGAAGAGAGGTAGGAAGCAGCTCTGATGCATCCAATTCTCAGCGAAAGGACTTTGAAGAATTGCATGTGGTTAAAGACTTTACTCCGTCATTGAGTGAGTTTCTTCAGATTCTACAAACTCAACCACCTATGGCGAGCATCAGTGCAGAACAGGTTCAGTTGATGGAGCATGCAATGGAATGGGTTGGGCCGTACCTTGACAAGTCCAGAGAATATATAGAGCGAAACAAAGGTGGTGGTAGAGATTGCTGAAATGGAGGAGCGAATGCAAGCACTGAAAGAGAAACAGAAAGCTCTGGAAGATACAATAAGGCCACTACATGTAACGTACTTAGATTAAGATGATTTGAACTCTAGTGTTTATGTATGTGTGCTGCTAGTCTGTTTTTCTTCATATATGACTCTTGGTCGGACTTTCTAGACACGTTCGTTGGTGTTGTACATTCATTTGATGTGTTGTGGTCTGGTAGTGTTTTTTGTATGATTAGAATCATTTTGATTTGCATTGTTGTATATTTTTCTGTAGCATGAAGATGTTTGGGTTCATGAGTAGATATTCAGATATGCAAATTCTCTCTTAATGCTAATATTGTGATCACGTGCTCGATAAACAAATTAGTCAGTCCATGGTAATGTTGTTAACCATTTTGTGGAATACATGGAACCAACTTCATGGAAAAATTGCCCAGAGATTCGGGATTGAGAGTGTTGGGCTAAAATCTAAATGTAGAGAGTGCTAAAGATGGATGATTGAAAAAACCAAACAAAAAAAATATTCTTTACCAGCTGTCACAGCGACTAGTTTTCTTATCGAGCTCGACCTGTCACGGGTAGCACGGATATTTTATAAGGCCGGCGTCATCATTGTCCAGCTAGCACCAATAATACCTAAATAATACATCACTATCATATAATGTTGTATTGCACTATCTGGAGTAAATTAACCTTTAGTATTCCTGAACAATGAGAAAAAAAGGAAAACAACTAAACACGAGGGAAGTCAAAAAAACGAGAGGAAAGGCCAATTTTTCTCAACAAATTCAAGCAAAATCAGACTATAAAGTCTGAACAGCAGGAAGCAAAGAACAATGTGTAAAAAAGACTACACACGTATAAAAGTGCAATAAAGGCAAACATAATAGTTTCCGGAACAAATAACAGAACAAAATCAAGTTTCCAGATTCAAAATACTGTAAAACCCATAAAAAGGCATATAAAAAAGAGCATTAATAGCTTCAAAATTCAATAGAAGAACTACGCAGTGTGACAAGTTCTATATGTCTATATAGCTTTATGCAAACCTACTGTGTTTAAGATATTGAGCCATGTAGCATTCATCAACACGAGTATTAACACAAGTAAAAATAACAAAAATGAATCACAGAATGAAATTGAGCAACATAGCATTCATCAACACAGAAGTAAAAATAACGAAAACGAATCACAGAATGAAATCAAGTTTACAGAAGCAAAAATCATATAGAAACCATAAAGATCAATCCTCATGTGTCCTAGTTCGTAAGGTTGATAGCTTGAACCGTAAATGGCTTTTTATACTAGATAAACATGTAATGTAGCATGATCATGATCATGCTCATGCTCATGCATAAGCAATTCGATATCAAAGTCAACATTTGATTCAACTTCAAGAACATTATCCCAAAACACTAATATAAAGATACATCTCCCGATAGTAATTATCATCACCTGAAAATGGGGTTTTACATATCAAGATGGATAGCATTGTAGCAACATAATCATACTCACGAATTAGAGAGACCAAAAGCAATTCGATATCAAATTTAACATTCGATTCAACTTCAAGAACATTATCCAAAAACACTAATAGCAAAACATACATCTCCACATTCTAATTATCCCCTCATAGTCAAGGTTCCATTTTTGAAATCCGGAGATATCCTACTTGAAAATTTAAAAAATGCATTAAATAACAAAAAGTGATAGTAAAACAAAGAAATTAATGTTTTTCGAAGTGAACCGGAAATGTCTTCAATCCTGAGGAATCTCAACATCGCCATTGTCGATCTCTTCCTGCAAATCCTTGGGGTCCTTGCCATCGACTGTACATCCGACAGACACGCAAGTTCCCAGAATCTCCTTCACAGTCCCAGCGAGCTCCTTAGCCATGGACCTGGGTCTCATGACCTTGGCGATCTCGATCACATCATCGAGCGAGATGTTCCCGCTATGCTTGATGTTTTTCACCTTCTTCCTGTCACGCTCCGGCTCCTTGAGCGCCTTGATGACCAGTGCGGCGGCGGAGGGCACGACTGACACCTTGGCCTGACGGTTCTGCACCGTGAGCTTGACGGTGACGCGAAGACCCTTCCAGTCCTTGCTGGTCTCCTTGGCGATGTCTTCACCAATCTTCTTGGGGGAGAGACCCAGAGGACCGATCTTCGGGGCCAAAGAACTGGCCGCTCCGACCTCACCGCCGGTCACGCGGACGTAGACTTCTACGATCTGGGTAGGATCGAGCTTCGGCGGCATGGCTGGTTTGGTGATTTGGCTTTGTTAGGGTTTTTGGTACTCGGTGGTTGAAGAGAGAAAATGGAGAAGTGCGGCTTTTAGGGTTAATATATGGCTAGGGTTTTGCAGAAACGATTGGCGGAAATGACTACGTTACCCCTGTTGTAGACATGGTAGATTTTTTAGGCCCATTTACTCTTTCATGAGCCCACTTAGGTATTTGAAAGGGCCGTCAAGCCCATAACTAAATATGAACTATCTGGATAACAAGCCTAATTGGGCATATCAGCCAACACATTACCGTGAATTATTTGGACAGGATTCGTCTCTGGTGGCCTCAAACGAGTCGGTAGTACATATCTATTTCGTAAGAGGAAAAAACAATCTAAAATGGTATTTTGATTAACCCATAATCTACCATTATGAGAGACCATTAAACTATATTAAAATAAAAAAAAGCTCTCGGTTCATCTCTCTGAAGTTCGTCTCTATCCTAGCTAGGGTTCACGCCGTCGCCCCTGTCTCTACGCCGCCGTCGCCGACCAGATCACCTGGTTCACTATCCGGCCGCCACCTCCATCTACACACCGTCAAGGTCCTTGTTCCCACCGGTTATCAACCCTCGAACCGTCGTCGATGTATCATCCACTTCATCGTCGTCACGCCGCTGGACAGAGTTCTCACCTTGGTAGGGTACCGTCGCCGCCGGCGGAGCCTCACCGGGTCCAGTTTCTCCCCCCGGTGTGATCACGCGGTCAGTGGTCATGCATCAGCGTTGCACCGGGCCCATGCACGACGCGTACCCCAGCCCCCGTGGTCGTATCGTCTACCTCCCGATCACCTGGTCGGTTTATCTCGTCGACCCAACGACGGCTGGTCGTTGGAGTTACGTCCCGAACCGGGTGACCGGATAGGGCGCCGATGCCCGGAATAGGCATGGCGCCAGGCCGAGCCTTACCGGGGCGGTCACCCCCCGCTGATGCTGCCTGCTCTTCCGCCGGAGCGAGATACCCACGGCCCACGACTGGTGGCGCCCCACCAGTGTACGCAGCACCGCCGCCGCCGCCGCCCCATAGGATGCATGCGAACCCTAGGGCTCACTGGGTTCCCCCTAGGGTTTCTGTACCTTCAATGCCAATGTCGTCAGTCATGCGACATGGCACGAAGCCCCCGAGATCCAGGACGGTGACGGTGATCGCCCCGTGGGAGGACCCTCCTGCACCGAGGCCTTTAGGTCATCCTAGGCCTCCGGTGAACCGATACTCTCAGAGGGAGATACCATTTGTTCGTCTGGGTATACTGAGATACAATCCTGGAGTGGGTCCTCGTCCACGAAAGGCCAAGACAAGGAAGGATGCAGGAGCATCTGCTGGAGAACTGGGCATACAGGAGCCCTATGGAATCATCGGACTGGCTCAGGTCCAGGTACTGCGACCGGGGGGATATAGCCCCTCGAGGGACGAATGACCTCCCAATGCGGGGGTGGGTTGGACCGCTGGGGGACTATACCCACAGACTCGGGACTACTACAACCGGGAGGTCTCGGGAAATCTGGACTACAGGCTCATTTTCTGGTTTGTCTTTCTGTTTTAAGTCGAATAAAGTTTTGGCTAGTTAGGATTAGGGTTTTGGATTATTATTTTTTTGAAATGTTGGTACGAGGAATCTTGGACAATTATGTCCTACCCTATAAAGTTGTTGTTCTTCAGTAATACAATACCTCTTTATCCGTTTAAAAAAAACAATCTAAAATGTGAGGACAAATAGACCAGAAACTTCTCTTATTTTTAAAAATATGAAAACTCGTCGTAGCCAAATATACTTAAGAGTATTTTTAATCGTAGGTGGTTCGCTGGCGTTTTTGTGCCGACGAAGACGAAACGGTGGGGGAAAACTGGCGGATTGTTGGCAGTTCAGGGGCGGAAAGGAGCTGGTGCATGCGTGCGTCAGTCACGTTACCGATTGCACCATGCGCCGGCGCCAACGACAAGTTGGCCTTTGATCAATAATTGACTCTTGGAAATACAAGTTTGTATTTTAAAGAACACAAAACTAATGGCTAAATTTGACCCAATTTGTGTAAAAATTCAGATGTTTAGCATCCAAGAAATTCACACTTCCATTACCAACTCCTCCAAGCTTTTAAATCTTGTGTTCTCTATTTTTTTTATCAAAATGACGAACAATTCTAATGCCAGAAGAGAGGCTCGTGCCAACGAACAGAGGCTTGAGCGTATATTAGATCAAGCACTGCAAGATTGCATGTCCAGTAAGGTCGTTCAAAGTTTATTAGACGAAGCCATGGTCGTAGTACAACCACGGAAGAAAAACTATATCAAGCGTGATCGGGAAGCTGCCAATGAACACTTAATACGTGACTACTTCAATAGTCAGTCCGTGTACACTGAAGTGCAATTTCGTCATCGTTTCCGAAGGTCATGGGATGAGTTCACTCGTATTGTGTGTGTGTTGGAGGATCACGATGCGTACTTCAGTCAACGGTGGGACGTTATGGGTCAGGTATCATTATCTCCGTATCAAAAATATATTGTGGCCACTAGACAATTGTGTTACGGAATTGAGTAGGTAGCCTGCACAGGTACATAAAAATTGGCGAAAGCACGGTTTTATAGTGTGTGGTTAAATTTTGCAGAGGATTTATTGCTATCTTTGGCCCGACGTATCAGCGTAAGCCAACACAAGCTAATATGAATTATATTTTAAAGGTGAATGAAGCGCGTGGATTTCCCATGATGTTGGGTAGTCTTGACTACATGCACTGGGAGTGGAAGAATTGCCTTACGGCTTTGAGAGGCTCGCATTCCAGGAGGGATCACGGGAACAGACCAACTGTGGTTCTCGAGGTCGTTGCCATGCGGGACTTATGGATTTGGAACTCGTTTTTAGGCATGGTGGGTTCCAACAACGACTTAACTGTGCTTAACCATTCCAGATTGTTCGCGGACGTCGACAATGGTTGGAAACCACCGGTCCAATACACGGTAAATGGTCACCATTATACACTTTTGTATTATCTTGCTGATGGTATTTGCCCTTCTTGGCCAGTTTTTGTTAAAACAATCTTATTGGCTCAACGGTCGAAACACAAGAAATTTGCAGAACTTCAAGAAGCTTGCAGGAAGAATGTGGAACGAGTATTTAGGGTCCTCCCATCTCAATTTCACATTATCACTCGACCGAGGTTGAATGTGGATGCATTCTTCGCTCGGATTAGTCATGAATGGGTGTGTTATCATGCACAATATGATTATCGAGGTAGAACGTCATACATATGACGGCTACACTGAACCAATTGATGAGGGTGAGTTAAGCGAACCAATATTCACGCAAATAAGCTTCGTCCCACCCAATGTCATAGTAGCAAACACCACAATGATGCAGGATCAACTGCTCATAATGCATTAAGAGAAGAGCTTATCGAACACATTTGAATTCTAGTTATTTCCATCTCGATGGTAGAATTTAATTTAGGGTTATTATCATCCGAGTACCCTAAAAATATACTTGATTTTCATGAATACCCTAACCAAACTTTGTGACACATCAATACCCAAACGAAACATTTTGTTTCAATTTAATACATACCGTTAGTTTTCATCCATTTTGGATGGAAAATGGTCATGTGCCTGGCACATGACCCTAAATTTTTTTTAAATGACAACATTGCCCTTTTACCATTTAATTCTCTCTGCTCCTAACTTAACTACCATTTAATTCTCTCTATTTCATCTCATCCTCTCTCTCAACACTCTCTCTCACCTCCAGCCGAACACATGACCATCTTTCTCTCTCACGATCCGCCATGAACTCCAACCAACACTCCTCTCTCTATTTCATCTATGCAAGGGGATTTCGAGGCCTGGGATCCTTTGGGGTTGTTCGCGGAAGATCTGAGAGCTCGCAAGGTCGCCGACTCCAGATCTACAAAAATTCAGCGAGGTCGATGGCGTGGTGAGGTTGATGGCGTGCCATTGTTCATAAAAAAAGCAGCAACAGTGAGTTGACTCCATGGCGTGGCTCCACCGTGAGTTTCCTCTGAGTGGATGGACTGATTTGTGTTTGTTTGGAATTTGTTCAAGAAAATCAGATCTGGTTTTAAATGATAATACCCTTTTTTATATATAAAAATTAGATGATGTTTGATTTGGGTATAGATTCTGTCCAGAAGATTTGGTTTAAATGGAATTTGTTCAAGACTGCAATGATTTGGTTTAAATGGAATTTGTTCAAGACTGCAATGATTTGGTCCCAGTTGTGGGCGTAATAATGTTTGATTTGGGTATAGGTTCTGCTCAAAAAGATTATTGAGATGATGAACTCGAATATTGAGATGTTTGATTTTGTTTTTTTTTTGGTAATATTTAATTTTATTAAAAAATGTGAAAATGTGAAATATGTGAAAATTGATTTTTTTAAATAAAAAAGTGATTTTAATTAATAAAACTGATTTTATAAAAATAAAATATAATTTTATAAAATATGTAAACTGATTTTAAGAAAATAAATAAATGGAAATAATTTTTGAATATATAAACTGATTTTTTGAATAAAAAACTGATTTTTATAAATAAAATATGATTTTTTTAATATAAAAATTAAATTTTAAAAAAATAAAATATGATTTTTTAAATAAAATATTAATTTTTAAAATAAAACTAATTTTTAAAAATAAATAAACTGATTTTAAGAAAATAAATGAATGGAAATCATTTTTGAAATTTAATGGAATGGGTTTGAAATTTTGACTGTTGGTGAGGGGTATTTTGGACTTTTTAAGTGTTTGGATGGAAAAATGGATGGAAAATAGACAGAATCTAACGGCGGGTACTAAGTTGAAACAAAATGTTTCGTTTGGGTACTGATGTGTCACAAAGTTTGGTTAGGGTACTCGGATGAAAACCAAGTATTTTTAGGGTACTCGGATGATAATAACCCTTTAATTTATTCTAAATGAAAATTTCAACTTCTTTTGGACTTTTATGCAATATGAGCTGTTACAAAAGAAACAAATTTCGTGTAGACATCGAAAATCAGAAGAGATATCACAGTGAGTTGTTGAAGAAAATATTAATTTACTCTATCAGTCAGCAACCATCAACAAGTAAAAAAAAACACCATTAGACTTGTTGGTTGATAGTGTTGGCTGATGGGGGAGAGATATGTTGATTTAATATAATTTTTATTATATCAACCAACAAAAAAAAAACAACCTTGTTAAGGGCTGAAGATGCTCCAAGATCCAACATTTATCATGATGCTACATCATCACCCCAAACCCATAAAAAATACACGTCAATTTCATCGTTTCTCACACAAACAAGGGCATAATTGTAATAGCGTGGTGTCATGTGGACAAATGTCCATTTTTTTCTTGACCAATTTACTAATTTAATCATTCCCGCTTCGTTTCAAATCTGATTAGCTTCAAACTTGCGCCGATATTTTTAATTTTCCAAGGGCTATCTATCAAGTAGCATATTGAACGCATTTTGAATCACGAAAAAAAATCGGGGTGATAAAATAGTATTGAGTGTTGACAAATCTTTAATAATAAATGTTTCATATTAGGGTAATAAATTAGTGTTAAATTTTGATAACAAATATGTACTAAGGTGATGAAAAAAAGTGATGACGTGATAAAACTCATATTCAATTTTGATAATAAGGGTAATAAACTAGAGCTTAATGTTGATAAAACCAATACTTAGTGTTGATAAAACTAGTGTTCGGTGTTGATAAAAATATGTGATAGGGTGATAAAACACGTGTGCCGTGATAAAAAAAAACAAGTGATAAAAATCATGTTCAGTTTTATAAAATGAGGTGATAAAACTAGTGTTTCGTGTTGATAAAACTAGTGTTCAGTGCTAATAAAAAAATCACCTAGATATAATTTTTTTAAAATAACCCCGGAAAAAAAGGTGCTTCAAAATATATCCATCACTGATCTTAGTAGAAAGCCCTTTACAAAATAAAAATAGTAGCGTAAGTTTCAAGCCAGTCGGAGTTCAAACAAGCGGGAATGATTAAATTAATGAATTGGTAAAAAAAATGATAAGATAGTTTTACTAAAAAAAACTCCTACCACTTACCAAAAACGGTTGTGTTTCTTTCGTCAACAACTCAGTTTTATCTCATCCATCCATTTATAAAATGGATGTCTTGGAAGAGTTTTCACGGTTTTTAAGTTAAGAGTGAGTTTCTATTTGATATCTTCATCTACAGTTTAGTTTACTTAATTTGATTCATTTAGTTTGAAAAAAGGGTTAAATGTAAAAACTTATCCTTATGTATTGGTCACGAATAATAAGTCATTTTAAAGTATTGGTCACTATTGGAGGCATGTAAATGATTTGTGACCAATTCATAAGACATGTAAAAGATATGTGACCAATTCATAAAGGTATATAAATGATATATGACCAATTCAAAAGACATGTAAATGATATGTGACCGATTCATAAAGGTATATAAATGACATGTGACCAAAACATAAGTTCCTTCATTTAACACTTTTAAACTTTGGGTAGCTTACTATTCGTGATCAACATATAAGGGTAGGTTTCTACATTCAAAAATTATACATAAAATTATGTCAAATATATAAGTAGTTGATTAAATAATTAGATTTTTCTCCCGATTAGGGTTTTCTCTCTCCGTTCCACGTCTCATATGGTGTCGCTATCTTCATCATATTTTTCATCCGCGTCTATCGTGCCATTGTTTCCCAACCCCAGTAAACTAACGTCGACTACAGCTCCCCTCATACTGTGTTCGGAGGCTTCGATTCCTGCACGCCCATCCCATTTGGTTGTCAACCCTAGGCGACCATCCTAGTCCTTAAAGAAGTCCCTGAGGTCCAGCCTCCATTTGACATCCCACCACCCTCTCCTTCCATCTTCATTGCCTCAACTTTATCTTACCCCTTACATGTCTTCCAGACTCTGATCTCCTCGATCTCAAAATGGGGTTTGGGGCATTCCATATTGAGGAAGAAGAGAACCTTATCGCGGAGGTCCCTTACGATTTCGTGGATCTGGAGCCTCTCATTTACCGCGACTATGTCATCACTGGAATTCTTCTCACTACCCGGATGTTCAATCGTAAAATAGTGATAATCATCATGACGAAGGCTTGGGGAACTAAAGGCCTCGTCGTTAAGGATCTTGGATATGAGATTGATGTATTCTACTTTGCATCCCATTAGGTCAAGGACCGGGTTCAGAAGGACGAGCATCGGGGCCCCGCTAATCCTTGTGCACATCTCACCATCATCGGTGTCTTCCGAGATTCGGCTAAATCGTATCCAGCTAAAAGTGCACGCCAAAAGGACCTCGTCGGATGTTATGACAAAGGCATTAAAGGCAATGATCGGGAACACTTTGGGGAGGTGTGTTCATGTGACATGTGACCAATGGGGCCTCGGTTGGGGCAAAGAGATGCGGTAAGGTTCTGGATGACCCTAACGAGGCCGCTCCAACACTCTCTAGTCCTCACTTTCCCGAAGTACCAGTAAGTTTTTCTGGTTAGCCTCTATCACGAAAGTCCACGTATCTTCTGCTTCACTTGCAGTCAGATTGGCCACTCAGACCATGACTACTAAGCTCTTCTATCTGGAACAATTGTGACACCGACTAGATACGAACTCTTGCTCCAATATGTGTAGGAGAAGCTGAAAAGGGGATCATTCCAAATGAACTAGTCGCCCCCCTACCCCACCACCACTACACATTCGATCCCTCTATCCAATAAGCTAGGAGGAGCTTAATGTATCCCTAGGGATTTGAACCACGGGAGTCGTCGAAAACTCTATTGATGCCTGATATCTTGCCTAAGAAGCCAACACCGTCTTGGAGCTGGAAGCAGAACCATGGGTCCAACCCCAACTGGACTTAGAGACAGTTTGGTCGGGGTCAGCCACCCGATCATAACGCCCAACATCCTGCATAACTATAACACATGCTACATGGCCTAGTAACAAGGGAATCCTAGTCCTTTGTACAAGTATATTCGGAGACCCCTTTCTCCTTCGGATCCATGGTGGTTCGTTCTGGTCCCGAGAAGACCGAGGAAGGGAAGCTTAGGCTTTGGGAGGGAAATGTACAATCCAGCAAGCCCACGTTCTTGAAGAAGCGGTTGACTATGGAATCCACCCTAACTACCATGGAAGAGGTCCACGATGACCAAAAGAGGTCTAGTAAACAACCTTGCTAGGCCCCATGAGGGTTTTACGGGGAGATGAGTCGCCTAGGAGAAGGCGCTCCCACCCCTTCCACGGCTGCCTCAGACCAACCGCATTTATACACCGTCCACCGTGTTCTTTGTATGCCTAACGTACTCCCTGCTCCAACTAGTTGGGGCCTAACTTACCTCTGGCCTCTAACATTAGACTCGTCCACTCATGTCACTAGTTAGTCAAGAGGACGTGGTCCAAAGGTTCGGATCGACCAAAACTTCCTATATCTTCACTACCGGTAATAAAGGGTTTATGTGCTCCCTACTTCAAGAACTTTTCGGGGGCTTAGTCAAGAGTCCATGCATCATTATTCTCTCCATATTACCCTTTCGTTTGAAGAAAGGGGGCACAGTAATGATGCGGTCTGTGGGTTTTGATGGGGTCTGACATAGTCTGTGAAAATACACAAGTGATTGAGTTATGATGCCAGGATCGACATGCCGTATCGCTGTCAGTCTGTGGCCACCTTCTGACTGAAGTCCTCGCACACATAGTCTGTATGGCCTAACCTTCCAAATGTAACACAAAATAGACGATGTATCTCATATTGTAGATTGTCACTGATTAAGTGGCTATATCCCTTGAACTTCAAGCAAATGGAGCGCCGGATTATCTTGGATAAGTCCATCTAGAACCATACCCATAGGGTCTCTCCCCAACACAATCCCCATTGGTTGCTAGTCACCTTCACGCAACCTCACAAGGTATTATCAATGGTAGTTCCCTCTGAGAATTAACTCTCAAAATGGCACGGCAAGCGTACCGGTCGTCAAGTAATAATCGGGGTTTAGTCCGAATTATCGTACCCAAGGCAGCAATTAAGCAAGCACTTTAGTTAATTAATTCGATGGTCAAGCTATTCCTATAATGGTGTTTGGTTTTGTTTTAGAAAATAGTAAATTCATGCAAGTAACGAGAATAGATGAATGATCCAAAATCAACGCTTAAAATCATAGCGGGATTGTAAATCAGAGATAAAAGGCGATCTAGGACATTAATGGGGTTTGAGTGTGATGAATGACTTAACGGGGTTCGGTATACATTTGCAATTAATTCTATTATAAAGGCAACGAGAATTCTCTCAATGTAGTCCTAACCATCTCTCGATCGTATTAGGACCCTAACATACACAGTCCACCTAATTATCTCTAATATAGGTGTAGAGCGGTATATAGCATTACACTATGAATTTATCTAACTTTCGGGTTTTGCTCCTATACCTATTGCACTCGTGTCAGTCTAACCGTGTTATGGCTTAGATTAAAACCCGGGCCATCTAATTCCCATTTCCTCCTATTAACCTCATTTCTCAATTGTTGGTTAACACGACTGAATCAATTATCACGTGATCAAGGCGACAAAGCATTATGAACGGAATTAGATAAACAATATCATAATACTTGTTTAACAAATGCATAACCGGAACAAGTTAATTCAGCTCATCACATTCTTACCCCTAGCCCTAGATCAATGGGATTTTAGTTCATGGCAAAGAGACAAGAACACAAGGAATTGATAAAAACCATGATACTCATATTAATCCAATGAAGTAATACAATTGTCAGAGTTTAATCAAAACCTACGAAACCTTTGATGATGAGTTATTCTCTCTTTTGATCTTCAAGTCCTCTCCTCCAAGTGCTCTCAAAGTTCTCCCAAACGTGCTTTTTCTTCCTAATTTCGTGATCCCCTCTTTCTAACCTAATTGCCCTTTTATATCTAGGGTAAAAACTAATTAAAACGGGAATTCTGGATGAAAAACGCGTTTCTGGGCGTTTGCGTGGCCGTTTGCACGGGGTGAAAATAACCGGTGCATCTTTAGTTTCACCAGTAAAATGCACGGCGTGCAAGTTTCTGGTGCATTTGTCTGGCGCCTCTGTTCAGGATGCACCGGTTAGATGCACGCCGTGCAAATAACCGGTTCATTATTCAACATCAAATCCTTCTTCAAAGTTGTATATCTTTGAATTCCCTTCGATTTGATAGGTAACGGGCGAAAATCGGAGTTCGGATACGAAAGTTAGGCCCTTCACAAGATCAGCTAGGCTCCAAAATTCCTTAAGCTGATTTATGCTCTATTTAGCTCAAAAACTCGTTATTTCACATCAAACTCCTAAATACCAATGAAAAGAGAACACTTACATAAATAGAGAGAAAAATACATTAAGTCACATGATCCCGGATCTGAAAAGCTTAGAAATGTGAGCTAAAAACATCTAGAATAGATGCATTTTACGTTCACATCACATGGTCGTAATTATGACATCCAAAGGTAAGTTTGATGTGTGGACCTAGATATTGATATGACCAAACCATAGAGACGTCACTATCACCTGCGTAGCGAGGTCCGTGAGGATGAGGGGTGCCCTCTTGAAGCACCAATGATCCTCACGACGGATACAATCCTTCACCTTATGTGATGCATAGTAAAAGCCATAGATTCCTTGATGACGAGGCCGTCGGATCCCCATGATCGGGACAAGAGCTCGAGCATCGCACTTCGGTTGAAAGGGAGAGCTACGAGGAGGCGGTTAGAGCACGCACAACAGAACGGCCCGCGCCCTCAGACCACGCGCGCTCGGTCCACGGATCGCGGGCCCGTTCCGTTGTGGGCTGGGTTTCGCGCGGTCCGTGGCGCGGTCCTGGGCTCGGGCCTCGCTCCTCGCTCCTCAATCGCGGGCCGGGCTCGCAGACAGCGCTCCTCGCTCCTTGGCCATGCTGGCCCAATCTCGGGTCGACACCTGGCATCCGCGCGCGTTTTTTTTATATGACCAAACCATAGAGACGTCACTATCACCTGAGTAGGGAGGTCCGTGAGGATGAGGGGTGCCCTCTTGAAGCACCAATGATCCTCACGACGGATACAATCCTTCACCTTATGTGATGCATAGTAAAGGCCATAGATTCCTTGATGACGAGGCCGTCGGATCCCCATGATCGGGACAAGAGCCCGAGCATCGCACTTCGGTTGAAAGGGAGAGCTGCGAGGAGGCGGTTAGAGCACGCACAACAGAACGGCCCGCGCCCTCAGCCCGAGCGCGCTCGGTCCGCGGATCGCGGCCCGTTCCGTTGTGGGCTGGTTTTCGCGCGGTCCTGGGCTCGGGCCTCGCTCCTCGCTCCCCAATCGCGGGCCGGGCTCGTAGACAGCGCTCCTCGCTCCTTGGCCATGCTGGCCCAATCTCGGGTCGGCACCTGGCATCCGCGCGCGTTTTTTTAAAAAAAAAAACAAATTTTTTTGTCAATTGTGGGATTTGAACCTCACACCTCAAGGTTTAAACCTTGTGGTTCTACCATTGAGCTAGATGAGTTTTTGTTATTGTGTTTTATTATAATTTATATGATATACATTTAATTTTGGAGTGAAATGCACATTAAAATTTAAAATCAAATCTTCTTTTTAATAGATTATATATATATATATATATATATATAATTTAGTGTTGGATGATATTTCAAATAAAATAACATTTTTATGTAATATATATTTGACCATATTATCATTTTTTTGTGTATTTATATCCGGTCCGACTCAATAATTTTTCGTTATAGCAACTACTATGAATATTACATAGTTGACCATATTATTCCATACACATATTTTATTGATTTCTTTTCCATTATTAAAAAGTTCATTTTTATTCGTGTTAAATTTATTTATTATTTTTTTCACATTTGTTTATATAATTTAAACGGTTTCTGATAAAGAATTAAATAAAACAGCAAAATATCAATTAATAATCCAGTCAGCACTGTTCTGCACTCCCAGGACCTCAGAGGTCCTTGCTGTTGCAAAACACCCACTTTTCTGCACTCTCAGGACCTCACTTTTGTCCAGTCAGCACACGTTCTGCACTCCCAAGACCTCACCAAGGTCCTTTCTGTTGTACATGCTCTTAGCCAAAGCAAAGTCCCGACATATCTACTTGTCAGTAGTTGGTTCATGCAGTACCTCGGCGATGAGGTTGTTCTCGAGGCTGGTCGCAGCCAGTCCTGCCTAGAAGGTCAGTCTTCACCTATCAACACTGATGAGAGGTATTCTAATATGAAGCCACGTGTTAGATGCACGATCCCCAACGACATGAACATTAATTGCCCCCCTTATGTCTGAACCCTTGTGATGCCCCCATGATCCAGCTCGATACTGTTATCGAAATCGTTGTCGTGCCCCGAACAAACCACCCCTTATGCATAATGGTTCAATCCCGTCTTCGTCCCTAACGCCCCTTATCGCGGTTGGGTTGTATCTGGAGGCGTCGATGGTTGCTGAGGAACGTCGCCCTCTATCTCGCGTCCATTGTCGTCCATCCCAATCAAACGTACCATCAGCCCGATCCGGCCTTGAGACATGTGGTCGCCACTTTCAAAGAGGATCTCACCGATCGGTCTTGGTGGCTCGACGTGTGCTCACCGATTTCTTAGAATCATGTTGTGCCAGCGAGCTTGATGAAAGGGGAGATGAGGAGAGACGATAGGAAGGCGGTAACTTGATGCCACACAAGATAAGTTTTGAGTTCATCATCCATCCTCTAGTGAGGTTGGACCTGCTGTCGTCTCCGTCGATAGTCATCCTAGTGTCATGAAGATTTGGAGAGAGGAATGTTGCCTCGGGCCCAGACCACCGTCATGGGCTGTCCTCGTTTGGTCACGAGCGTGTAGCCCGATTACTGCAAGGGGCGGAGCAAACGCTTGGAACACATCGATCAAAATCGTCTAGAAAAGGAGAGGACCGAGAAGAGATGTTGACTGTGCCACCGTCATAACGATTCTGGACCCTAATCGCTTTCTTTGAAAGAAAACAAGAGCGTTTGATGGTCTGTCCATTCACCTATGTTTTTTTTAATGAAACGCTGAAATGTGCAACTCATTGATGGTCTTTATGCGTCCAAGTTCATCCTAATCTAAAGTTTTATTTGTGGACTATGGTGTATGGATAATTTATAGGCATTGATATGAATACAGGTGGGGAGGACAGACACAATAATGCCCACATTATTAACCTTAGAACTCAACCTTATCTGTGATATTGATAACCTTGTTGAGTCTTGCATTAAAATCGCGACCATACGTTTGGAACTTATTTCACGTATATATTATCCTACGTGTTTTCTTCTCTTATATATTTAGTATTTCCATCCTCTTACAACTTGCAGGTAATAGAAGTAGTTATAGTAACTTAACACCTTACAAGTTTTGCTTCTAGTTGAATTGATCCTCCAATAATAAAATTATTTAATGAAGTTTATAAAAAAAACTTGTTATTAGAGAATATAAATTATTACTATAATAAATAAAACATGTTCATATGCTTGGTAAAAGTTCAATGAATATACTTTTTGGAACTGATTAAAAAAGTATGGATGTTCCTTACTTTCAACTCACAAAACTCAAATAAATCAGTAAGAGAGAAATAACAATGATATGACAAACAAATCTTTCAAAAAATCGCGATTGAAACGGCAAAAGATATAGGGGTAAAACCAGGAATTAACTATCGTCGTGTTGTACCGCTCAATAACTTGATGCTGACTTATTAGTCGATCGGATCAGTACCCTTGACTTATGGTAATTCCACAAACTAACATTTTCCGTTAGAAATGACGGAAAACGTTAGAAAAAACTCCAAAAAGTAACAAGTCTACAGTTAGTTTTTGAGTTCAATAGTCATATGACAGTTAGTTCTTGGATTTTTTTTCTAACATTTTCTGTCATTTCTAACGAAAAATGTTAGTTTGTGTAATTACCATAAGTCAAGGGTACTGATCTGATCAACTAATAAGTCAGCAGCAAATTGTTGAGACGTACAAGTCGGGGATAGTTAATATCTAGAGTTTTTCCAAAGATATATGAAGTCGACGTGCATTCTGTTTGTATCTTCACCTTTGTGACAAAGTCAACAACAATTTGGTGACAATGGTGGTAACAATGGGAGAATGAAAAATAAAATTAAAATGAGAGAGAATGAAACATGCGAGTAAGAATCATGGTGCTTGTATTTTTGTAGAAAAAAAGAATAATATGCGTTTTAATTAGCGTTTGAGGAGTGATAAGTAAAACCAAACTGTAGAGAACCGCTCAACATGATGTCTAAACATTGTTTGATCTCATGGGGATGATTCTTTTCGTCGTGAGGAGTACGATCGAACCTGAACTCAATAGTAAGTATGGAGGGATTTGCGCCGTGAGAAGCGCTAGAAAACTTGGACTTGCAAATTTGTGTAAATGAACCTTGCAAAAGGGGACAAAATATATACAATAACAAAGAACCAAACGTTCATGTTGGCCTGGCATCGGGAAACAAACCAGGGAGGAGACACTGGTGGAGGCCAAAGGGGTAGATACGCCAATGAAAGTTTCAGAGACGACGAGAGTTGATCAATGGAGATGATCCGAGACGGGGAGATTGAGGGGCTCCGAGGCGGGTAGATTGATTGATGCTGAAATAAGCCAGACAACAACTATTAGAATTGTAGAGAGGGATCCGAACAAAAGCAGAGAACCAACGTTAGTAGCGGAAGAAAACCAACGATTTAGTGATTAACAACGACGCGAAGAGAGATCTAACCAAGAAAAACTTAACTGAATTTATGAGAATATACGAGATCATATGTTTCAAATAGTGGTTAACTACAAGATATTGTGTTATTTTAATTTGAATGTGTATTATTTTAGTTTAATTTAATTTAATAAAGTCAACGTGGGGTGATGGAGGCAATAAACGGAGAGGAGGAGTTGATAACCCCGTCCGGTTTGGTGATTCAGGAATGCAGGGAGTTACTGAGCAACATGACAGGTTGCAGACTTCAGTTTGTTCGTAGGACAACTAATAAGGTAGCACATGTATTAGTTCGCAATGCTATAGTTTGGGAGCATATTGATTGGGTCTCTATGAGCATTCCAGATGTTTTGTATCACACCCTGTCGAGTGATTCGAATTAATACAATATTCCCATTTATCAAAAAAAACAAAGTCAACGTGTATAAATTACAGCAACAAGACGTAAGACACAAACCATTCAATCACAGCCAAGCCAAGAGTACCCAGTGAAAGTCTACGATAGGTTAGAAACCCAAATTACACGCTAATGAATAATTACCATCCTACCCCTTACCCCATTCACTGTTTTGTTCACCGCTGCATCTGCCTCCTTGACTCCCTCACATCCATCCAATTCAAATCATTCAACCCAGTCAACGGTCAGAAATATCCACCGAGAACAAACCCATCTACGCTCGCAGCACGTGATCTCTCCCTTCCGTACTTCCCGCTTCGCGACAAAGACACCTCGAACCTCGAGAAATATTATCGTACTTGACGTGTCGGAACACGGATGTGTAGATCTCAATGGACGGTGATGGGCGGTGGAGCCCACCTGATTTAACGCACCAGATCAGATCACGATTGGTTTAATTGTAACTGCCAATGAGATAGGTTGGTTGAATTCATTTTCTAACGGCTAGAGAGCTTCGACACACGTGTGCTGTACGGCTCTAATTATTTAACTTTTATTCGGATCAACTTACGTGTCCCTTCTCGTATACTCGTATCGTATTCGTACAGGATATTTTTAATTCATATCCGACGTGTCATTGCGGGGTTATTTAGGAGTTTGCAGTTAAGGGAAGTTTTATCCGAAGACGCAGCCTCACGAGTTTATTTGGATCTTATACTCTTGGCAGTGGTATGGTATTATTCCTCGACACTAGTATTATCAGACTGCAGATTTGGTTCGTTCGTGTGTTAATTTTTTATTCTGTTTAGGTCGAATAAATTGTTAGATACACACTCTATTTCTTGTGTTGATTATAACTTTTCATTTCAAGTCTCGCTGTTTTGAAACGTTGGTAAGAAGTTGTCTTGAGTTTGTACCTAATATCAAGTAGGTTATTATTATGGGTCCATGAGCGCTGGCCCTGCTACGGTTGGCTCGGATATACCTCTGGAACCCTGAACGTTTTCGTCCTTTTTTGTTTGATTACTATTGAGTATTAATACAATTCTCCGGTTACCCGTTTTAAAAAAGAAGTATTATCAGACTGTAACATACTTAGAAAGGGCCTATTCAATTCGTAGGCTTTACCTTTTTTGATTGAATTGTTTGCATTGGTGTGAGTGAAAAGGTGTTGATTAGTTCGAAATATTTAATTGTATCTATTTTTTTATTTTAAAATTATATAATAGATCGGTTTTGGGTTTTTAAGTCATAATTGAATTATTAAAATACGCAATCAATAAGTTACACATGATCAGTTAATTTAAAAAAATTGTTATAACTCAACGGAATTTAATAATGATCATATTTAAACCTTTTAAATTATAAGAGTTAAACATAAAAAAATTATATAATTAAATTGAATTAAAATATTGTATTTAAATTTGATTTAACCACGATATACCGGTCATTTATAGGCTTGCGTGTGCAAAAAATATGATTTTGTAATGAAAAATAAATGAAATTTTTATCAATATTAAAAGATAAATTATACCGAAACTCTTTTGTATTCCCGATCATAACTTATTACCTAACTCCCTCATTTTTTTTCCCAAACAAATGATCAGTAAATAATAATATAAAACTTTTATTGAGTAATATTCATCTTGACTTATTTAAATTTTAATTATGTAACCAAAAGAATACTATTTGTTAATACAAAGTGAATTTTAGACGTAAAATTATCATTAAGTTTATGATGTGTGTAGAACTAAAGATAAGGAAAGAATGGAAATGAACAAACAGTACCAATGATATATCTGTCTTTTTTACCCCACATATAAAGATTGATTTGGACAACATTAAGGAAGCTGTCCATGCTAAACACATGGAGTTGCCCACTTCGGATCATTAACGTGTAGATTAGGGTAACTTCCTTATTGTTTGTCCTAAGAGCTTATCCACAACCCACCATTATAAAAAGTCAACACCATGCTCTGTTTCAGAACCTTTCCACAACCAAACCCATCCTCAAATTCAACACCCAAAACCTCTCTCTCTCTCAACCCATTTCTCAATCTTTAATCTCAATTTTGTTCTTCAATGGCATCGAGAAAGTTCTTCAGTTCAAAGCCCAGTTACATCTACCCAATAACCTCGGACGACTCGACCTCGTCCGACAGCAACCAGTTCGAGTTCGACGAGTCCGATGTTTGGACGACCGGCTCCGATCGCCACGTGGCGCCTAGCCCGACCGAGCCCAGAAAAGCGATACCCAGTTCGGGTTCGAGGAAGAATCTCGCCAGCGGAAAGAAGGTTGGGAGGCCGGCGGTGACGGCGGCGGCGTCATTGCCGGTGAGCATACCGGACTGGTCGAAGATCCTAAAGGAAGAGTGCAACCATGACGGGAGGAGGGACGGCGGAGAGAGCGATAACGATGACGTGGACGACCGGACTCCACCGCACGAATACTTGGCGCGGACGAGAGGAGCGTCGTTGTCGGTGCACGAAGGGATCGGCCGGACCCTGAAAGGGCGGGACCTCTGGCGGGTCAGAAATGCAATTTGGAAGAAAGTTGGGTTCGAGGATTAATTGTTTTTTTAATTAAATATATTTTCCAGAAATGCTAGAAAAATATATATTTTAAGAGAAAATGGAAAAAGACCAGCGGAGCAGCAGCTAGAAGAAGAATGAGTCTTGTAGTAAAAATAAAAGAAATTTACATCAAAATATTTAATTATGGTAGTGCAAATTACAAATCTACCCCTCTCCTTCTAATTGGAAAGACCAGTTTTTTTCTTTCGTTTCTTTGTTTTTTTTAACGAAAAGTGCGATATAATAACTTCTTAGTAACGATTACATTGACGTGCCACGAGGTACATGCTCCTCGACCACGGAAAGTCAGTATAAATGAACAACGGTTCACTGAACCTTTTAGTACCAATACCGTCGCAGATAATATTTTGACGTCCCATGGGCAAAAACAGAATACGGGGTGGGGGAGTGGGATACCGGAGATCTTGAGGAACCTCAACAGTAGTGGTGATGGTGGGAGGCAAAACATCGTCTAGGGACCCCTCCCAGGGCCAGTCCCCGATGCTTAGGTGGTGTATCATTCTTCCCCGCGGATCCTCTCCCCCGCCTGTGACTTGGCACCCCAGACAAATGCAGGTGCCTCCCTCTCTAGCACTCCAGCAACTGCGCTCCCACAGACCATAGGCGGTGGAACTTCAACATGTCGCGCTCCTGGGTGGGCGCGTCCTCCACCTCCAAACCCATCACGCTCCAGTGGCAGAAGGGCAGCAATCAAATCAGCATAGAGCTGATCTCCACCCACCACCCGGATGTTCCCATGTACAAAAGCCAGGGCGTGCGGGTAGGACCACCCAGGGGGGCCTGTCGCGGGCAACTAGCTAGCATCCTAGGTGGGAATTCGGGGACCCGGATTAGGTATCGGGTCCATTTTCACGCTGGTCCCTCTTCCTTGAGATAGTCGAGCCTTAGGTATCGGGTCCATTGTCCCCGGGCTTAGGGAAACTACCTCAAACGCATCGCCATCTCCGTCGTACTCCCCAGATGGCTGCAGTTGAACCACCGACCGTCTGACGCGGGGGAGAGGCCCTCTCGTTGGATTATGCCGCATCAGACCCCTCTGATACACCGGGATGTGAGTCTGAGGATACCGTGGTGAGGCCGATGTCCGGACTTCCCTCCGTACAATGGTCTTCATGCGATCCGGTACCTCCATCCTTGAGGCCAGAGACGAGGGGTCATCGACCCCATGAGCATGGCCATGAGCGACCCCGTTGTAGGGTATCCAAACCCTACTCCTCCTCCGTTCCCAGCCACGACGAACAAACAAGGAAGAAGCTTCCACTGTGCTCCTCCGCACCCCGTAGAAATCGCGGACCAGACGCTGGAATCGGGTCCTTACTATCGTGACCGATGAGAATGTCGAGCTCACCGTCACGTCCCAGACCATCCCCGCCCCCATGAAACAAGGAGGTACAGACCTCGGAGGCGCACCCTCATACCATGCACCATCCACCCCAGCCACCAGAGCAAGGTCGTGGTGAGCCTAGGGCGACGGGCTAGGGTAAGACCGAAGATAGGTCGCTTCGTGGCGCGGGCCGGAAGACACCACAGGCTCCCGCACCAGGTCATCCCGATGCAGGTCTCCGAGCGGACGAGAAGGAGACCATCCTCACAGGCCGGAACACCCATCCCGACGTAGGTCTCCAAGCAAACGAGAAGGAGAGCTTCCTCGCGGACCAGAACACCCAGCCGACATCGACTGGGAGGAAGCTCAGGGTTTCATAACGATCAGACTAGGAGTCGACAAGACCGCAGGATGGGCGGTGAGGGAGAGGGAAGACGAATGTGGTAGTATGGCCAGCCAATCCCATCAGTATATATCCCTCACACCATATGTGGTCTGCGAGGGTTGCGACCAGATGGAACACGGGAACTACAATACCAAGAGCACCTGCAGGCGGCACAACAACGACAGTGAAAAAAAGCTCCATAACGATTAGACGAGGGCTAGGGCTAGGACTAAAATCTCAAAAAGCGAGAGAAAAAACTATAGTTACAAGTACGAACAATAATTAATCCTTTAATTTTTTTTTCTATGGTTGATTATGTCAATGGTAATTAAATAAATTATTTTCATTTTTAAAGGCTTTATTATTATACTCGAATAAACAACATAGTTTTTTGAGTAGTAAACTGTCCGATCTCAAACAGAACAATATTTACTATGCAAATAAAAATATATAAAAAGAGGACCAAATGAGATTATTTTTGTAAAAAAAAATGCTTAATTACATTTGTATATATATTTTTTTGAAACGGGTAACCGGAGATTTCATTAATGCTAAAAGGCAATCATACAGAAAGAGGCGTGACCGCCTCGGGTTCTAGATATTTGTCCGGGCCGACCGTAGCTAGCCCAGCGCTCATGGACCCATAATTTTAGCCCACATGAACTCATGGGAAACAACTCAAGACAACTCCCTACCGACGTTTCTACATGCGTTACAAGGAAATAATAAACCAAATTCCTAAACTTATTCGACCTAGCACAGTCCCAAGCGGTTAATCGACTTAGCAAAGTGGATAACCAATAACTTATTCGACCTAAAACGGGAAAAGAAATTAGCACACAAACGAAAGAGCAGACTACCAAAACTGTGATGCCAGGTCTTCTAGGCCCCGTGCCGTTGGAGCGATCTGGTATCGTCAATTCTTCGTCTTGATTCACTCTGCTCTTTCGAAGTAGTGCAGAAGGCGAGAGCATCGATTCGATCCGCAGCGGTTTGATCGAGATCGAGGGTCTCGACTTCGGGTGTCGTGGAGGCAGATCCCGTCTTATCGGCCTTCCTCCCGGATCCCAGATCCTTCGAGGGAACGGACCCATGCCAGAGATAGGTGGCACGGCGCATGGAGCCCGTAACCCGGAGAGTGGCAGGAGGGCCACGGTGGCTGCGAGACGTCCAGGCAACAGGACGCGGGGCGAGAGAGCGGCTGGTGGGCGGCAAAGGACGACGATGACTGCAGCGGCGGACCCTAAGTCGGGTAGACAGGATCTCACCTGGAGGTAGTGGAGAACCTTGAAGCCGGGACTTCGATGGTGGAGGCATGGAATTTCCATGGAGGAGGATGGCGGTGGAGCGGCGGCGACGACAGAACCTTTAAAAGGTTAGAAGAGGAACCTCAACGAGGTTGACATTTGTATATTTTATGTATCGGTAACGTTCCATTATTATATTTTATGTATTAGACAAAATTTTGGTCAGTTTATATCATTTTGATAATAATCGCCTTTTTGAGTCCTTATTGGTCCGAATTCTTCCTCTTTTACCTCAAAAGAGGGTTTATTAATGAAAAAATTGTCTATTCAAAAAAAAAATTAACATATGCTAGTGTTATGTTTACAAGAGGTATAAAGTGATAGAGGACAAATTCATAAGAGGGACTAAATATTCATTATCAAAATGCAAGAACTTTTATTAAACATTATAAAACTTTGGTGTCTAAATATGTAAGTCCAAAAATTCACTCGTTGAAAAACCGTAACACACCCGCCTCTTTCTCTCTATGTTTCCTCTTTGAAGCTACAAGCTTTGGCCATGGTTTATGTCATGGCCTGCGCCATGGTCCTCTTCCCTATGTTCACAACACAAAGCGTTCTCCTTACCCTTTTTGGGGTTTCTCCTCGAACCCTCAGGGGTTGAACTCTCGCCGTCGCCGATCACCGTTCCGGTCGACGTGTGCCACCGTCTCGCATCATTCCCGACAACCAACTACCCTCCCTTCGTGCCGTAACCTCCCTGGAACGAATAGAGTCCACGCCATCGCTATCGGTCTCCTCGCTCCCCACGACGTCGCCATCGGCAACGGGGAGCAACCACCGATAGGGCCGCCTAGGCCAGGCCCTACGTAGCTCCAAGACAGACTCAATGAAACCCAAACACCAACGTGGCCGTGACCGGAGCGATCCTGAAGGCTCGCTGGATCTGGGACCTGGGAGGAGGGCCTTGACAACCAAAGTCGGGTACCTCGAGACTAGACGACTCAGATTGGGTCGAACCAATGATGATCAATCCGCTTCGGCGTGAAGTATCAATGAAGTCACATCCAAAGCACCGAGCGTATGCTCGGTACGGTCCTCCCAATTCCACAGTCCAGCGATCCAAGCCGGAGAGCTAGCAATACCAGGAGGTCTCGCTACGAAAGTTATGGGCTCTCAGACGAATTGGCACTGCATGTTATTAGGTTTATTGTTTTGTTGTTCTTGGTCAGCGATGCAAAAGCGATCAAACAATACGGGTCAAGTGCGCCAAAAAACCTACAGGGGTTTTGGACAAATACTAGAACCCAGGGTCAGGGACCCAAGTCACATTTATGTTTATGTTTATGAGTTACTTCATGATCAATAAAATTTCTCTACTTTCGTTTCAAAAAAAAATACTTTGGTGTCATATCAAATCAGATCCCAATCTCTATCCAACAATAGTCATGCCAAGGACAAAAATAAACAGATTTGGGACTACGTGAAATCAGTAAGCACGAACGCCATATCATCTAGCGATTTAGTCATATACCAGTTTGAAAACCCGGACGTGGAAATAAACGACAACCCCATAACTGATTCAAAAGAGCAGAGCGAGTACGAATGGGAGTGGACGGGGAATGTAGTCGGCACAAGTAGTGGTGCCGATACTGGTTCAACCTGAATCTTAATGAAACTTCTCTCATGGAATGTGAGAGGAGTCAATGATCTTCACAAGAGGAGGTGAGTCTGGGGCGTAATCAAGAAAGAGAACCCAAATTGTGTATTCTTGTATGAAACCAAAATAGCTGACATCAATTGTATATTCTTGAGAAATTGTGGCTTTTCCGATGAATGGAGCTTTATTCATGTACTTGCTGAAGGAGCCTCAGGGGGTACCGTTATTTTTTTGGAAAATGAAGGTTTTGGTTAAAGAGAGTCACAATGTTGTCGGAAAATTAGTGATTTAGAGGGGAAGGTTGATAAGAAAGGATGTAAACATCGACTTAATAAATGTTTATTCCCCTAAAGTGCCCAGGGAGAGGGAAGTTCTATGGAGTGATTTGTTGCAGAACTTGGAATCCCTTAGAGAAGTTGTTATCATGGAAGGTTGTTTCAACTCAGTAAAGGCGGCGGAGGAACGAAGACAGAGTGTGACCTCGGTGAAGGAGTGCAGAATTTTTAACGACTTTATCACCGAGTCGTCTCTGGAAGATATACCTCTTGTGGGTTTTAAGTTCACTTGGTATGGCATATCCTTTAAGGCCTCCAGGTTAGACTGAATTATAATCTCTCCTGAAGCCATTGGCATCATAGGGGACGTTGATCAAAGAGGATAACCCAGACTTCTATCCGATCATAGACCCTTGACGTTGGCTTGCTCTTCAAAGAATTAGGGGCCGAAACTTGTAAGGTTCCTAAATCTTTGGTTAGATCACTAAGTATTTTATGGAAGACACAAGAAATATCTAGGAGTCTTATGAGTGCTCGGTTTGACCAGATATAAGTTGTGGTAGAAACTATGGTGCCTTAGACAGGACTTACAGATATGGAATAAGGAAGTATTCGGCCGACTGGATTTGGAGGCGGAGAAATTGTCCATTGACATAGAGAATTTGGATACAATTTTTGATGAGAGGTTGTTGTCCGATGAAGAATGTTGTCGTAGGGTAAGGTTGCAAGTAGAGTTGATTCTTAAACTCAAGCGATTGGCGAGCATCTGGCGTCAGAAAGCAAGAGCAAACTGGTCTAAACACAGAGATAATTGCTCTAGGTTTTATCACATGCTTGGGAACCTCAAGGCAGGTTGTAACCGCATAGAGCAATTACAGGGAGAGGGAGACATTGTGGATGATCCTTGCGAGGTAAAGACAATTGCAAAGAGGCATTTCAAAAAACGGTTCGAAAAGCCTTCCGAACCTCGTTTTGGCTTGCCATATCTACCTTTCAAGCAAGTGTCTGTAGTGCGGCAAGAAGAGTTGGAAGCTTTATTCAACTCATCTGAAATTCTATAAGCAGTTTTGGATTAGGGGGGACAAGGCCCTCGGCTCAGACATGTTTACTCTAAAGTTCTTCAAGAAATGCTGGGAGTTTGTAAGGCCAGATGTAGCGAACTTCCTATTGGAATTTCATAACTTCGGTAAATTGGGAA
Organism: Erodium maritimum; assembly: GCA_963921825.1. NCBI lineage: Eukaryota > Viridiplantae > Streptophyta > Magnoliopsida > Geraniales > Geraniaceae > Erodium > Erodium maritimum. Next base: position 66,368,527 of record OY997594.1, on the reverse strand, counting down.
AAGGATTAAACTCTTCTTTCTTAGTTTTAATTCCCAAGGTGTGAAATCTGAGATCGATGAATGACTTCAGACCTATTAGTTTGATTACGACCCCGGATAAAATATTAGCCAATCGCCTGAAAAAGGCTATCCCAGAAATTATCAACAACAGTCATAGCGGATTTGTGGTAGGGAGACAGTTAGTTGATGGGGTTTTGATAACCTCAGAGGTGTTTCAAATGGTCAAAAGATCCAAACATGAGGCTCTGTTGCTGAAATTGGACTTCGGAAATAAAGTCCTATGGAGCTATGTAGACGTGGTGATGGAGGATATGGAGTTCGGGACGGTGTGGAGAGGATGGGTGAGAGGATGCTTTCAAGCCTTTGCCTCGGTGTCAGTGAATGGGTCACCTAGTGAGGAGCTCGTCATATCCAATGACTTGAGACAAGGATGCCCCTTGTCACCTTTCATTTTCTTAATTGCAGTTGAGGGATTACATCAGGTGCTGGAGGAAGGGTTGAGAGTAGGAGATTTTGGAGGGATTAAAGTGGGCAATGCATGTACAATTTTGTCCCATTTACAGTTTGCAGACGACACTCTGTTGTTTGTCTTAGGTGGAGAGGCTGAATTGATCTAAGTTAAGATTATCTTATCAACATTTGAAGTGGTTTCGGGGCAGAAGGTCAACTTTCATAAGTCGATAGTAGGTATATTGAATGCAAAGGCCTTAAAAGCAGAGTTGGTGGAGGCGGCCTTGGGGTGTGTGGTCGGTTCGCTACCACTTCAGTACTTGGGATTCAGCTTAGGCCTAAACCCGAGAAGGGAAGCTTTATGGGAACCAGTGACAACAAAGTTCAAAGCATCCCTTAATTTATGGAAATCTAAACATCAAAGTTTGGCAGGGTGGGTGGTTCTGATCAAGTCGACTCTGGCAGCGCTTCCTATGTTTTATATATCACTGTTTCGTGCTCCTAAGAAGGCAATTCCCTCTTTTAAGGCATGGAAAAGGAAGTTTTTATGGAAAAATAGTGTTGCTAAAAGGGCCATAAATAAAGTCAAGTGGGATAACGTGTGCAAACCAAAAATCGATGGGGGATTGAGAATTCAAAGATTGGAAGAGGTGAATCAAAGTCTCTTGACAAAGTGGTGGTGGAGATTCGTTGAGGAGGAGGATGACCTTTGGAAAAAGGTGGTGTGTGCCATCTATTGATGGGACGTTTAGCAATGGGGTTCAATATTGACCACTTGGTGGGGTTATCTTCGAATCCGAAATTTGCTTGTCTTTTTGGGGGTCAAAATGTGCACTAGTTGGTAGGAGATGGAGAAAGGGCTTGGTTTTGGGAGGAAACTTGGGTTGGAACCAACCCCTTAAGCTTAGCCTACCCCCAATTATATATTGGTACTAAGTTCAAATGGTTGTGGGTTAGTAGCTATTGGAGAGACGACGCGTGGAAGGTTGAGTATACGAGGTATCTATGGTCTTGGGAAGATAGGAAGGCCCCTGATTTATTAGTTCTGATTGGGCAGGTCAGCTTGAAGCAAGGAGTACGGGACAAGCCGGTCTGCACCAATTTTCCAAAGGGACCTTCTCCATCTTTCACCTATGAATTGCTCACTGGGGTTCAGGCTGACCCTCCTCGGTGGGTTAGGCTTCTGTGTGTTAAAGGAGTCCTGCCAAAGTTTTGTAATTTTATGTGGCTTACGGTTTACAACGCAGTTCCAATATTATCGTTCTTGGAGGCTCGTGGCTGTCGAATTTCTTTGAATGCCATGAAATGCTACTTCTGCAAAGATAGGTTTGAGGACCAAAATCACCGCTTTTTGTCTTGTGATCACGCCTGAGGTTTTTAGAGCAAAATTTATGATTGGTGGAGTGTGGTGTGGGTTATGTCCGGAGATATATCCAGCTGCGTTTTGGCATAAGAAGGTGTGGGTTCCAAGTTTTGGTGGCGTAGATGGGCGGTTGTAGGATACCTTGTCTTTTGGAGCTTGTGGTTATGCATGAATTCAGCCGTGTTTCAGGTGGTTGTAGGATACTCTATCTTTTGGAGGTTGTGGTTATGCAGGAATTCAGTCGTTTCAGGCAAAGTTAAACCCCATCAACAAGGTGTTTTTGAACCTTCATCAATAGTGCTATCACCTGTTGAATGGGGTGGGGATGTTGATTTTCTCTGCGAGATGGGATCTATGGAGACAATCGCTGGAGAAATGACTGTAGGGAAGCCGGAGGCGCGTGGAGGTCGGGTGCAGCAAGGTCTGAGTCGAGCAAGTTTTGGACCTCTTTCTAATGGCGAGTGAGCTACGATTTTTGGGCACCAGTGACGTTTTAGTTGGAGTGTAATTGTCTTTGTGATTGCATTTGAGTTGGTAGTGGCGTTTTGGTTGGAGTTTGTAATTGTCTCTGTGATTCCGTTTGTGTTGGTGTGGACGTAGTAGTTGTAGCTCTTTTTTGGTCCGTTTCGAGCTCGTTCCCTTTGGTCGATCAACTCCTCCTTTGTATAAATGAAGATAATAAATCCATTGTTTATAAAAAAACATTATGAAACGTTGGGTACTAAAAATGAGTTACCAATTAAACATGGATACAAAAAGTTTTTTTTTACAGGGAAACGATAGAATATTATAGATGAATAATGATGAAAGATACAAAACCACCAACCACCAAAACGAAAGTACTGAAAGCCTGATCCTAACAATAATGGATCGTAACACAAAATAAAATTGGTCAAGGCACTGAGCCGCTTCACTAAGATGTTCAAAAGGGGGTACTGTGGTACCGTCTACCGACACCGATACAACGAATATAGACTTAAAGCTAGGGTAGAGCAGATCCATTTCCAAAAAAGTACTATGGCGGACTGAATACTCCCACAAGATGCCACTGTGCCTCGTCCTTCCTGGAATGATAAAAATAAGGCTCCAAAATGCGGGATTGTTGGCCTCCGAGTAGGTAAGAGAGTACCATACCGGATCTTGGTGGAATCTCTACCACCTTACGTCTAATGGGGCAGTGATGCTGGCCAACCCCCAATTGGACAACTTCGTACTCACTCGACAAGACGAGGGTGCTTATATCCCCCCGCCGCTGCAAGTGGATTCTCTTTTGATCATGTGTAACCTTCCGACTCCACCTCCTATTCCCCTCGCTCAAGACGCTTTCTCACGACGAACATAGAAGTGATGACCTTGTGACGAACGTTCTCCTGCCTCCTTGGAAGGTCGTCCGGTGGGTCCGGATGTTGTCTTGGGAAGTCCTGTCTGGTCGAAGGATACCGATATGGCTCCTCACGTCTTTAACCCGAAACTCTGTTCATGTTCCTCCTTCCGTCCTGCCATGGTGCCACTGGAGCGAAAAGCCGAGTAGGATGCCCTGATGATCCCCCCCTATAAAAGCCCAGTTTTTTCTTGGGACAGGTTTCCCATGTCGGGAATGCACCAATGTTGATCTCAGCGAGGACCCCTACTTCCTCCTTCTAAGGGGCAAGCCGTGAATAAATGTCTGCACAACTGCACCCATAACAATGATCGAGTAATCTCGCATATAAAATATGTAATAGTGTACGCACCCGAGACTTAGTGAGCCTTAATTAACCTTTTCAAAAATAATTTTACGAATTCAATTTATTTATTATGAAATTTTCCGAAAAAACAATTATATATTCTAAGTTTTTAGTTTTATCGAGTACACATCCCGTAGGAAACATCATCAATATAGTTGAGGGATGGTAGCCGTTTGATTTCTCCGTCGTCTGTTTTTCACATTCGTAGGTTCCTTTGGTTTTGGTCGTTAGCCACTATGTCTGTGTCCGGTGACTTTACCCTATCTTCTACATCCAATGGATGTTGGAATAAAATAAAAATGAAGAAATGTTTAATTTATATAGATGCGCACGTTATACATGCACGTGAATAATTAGTGGGCAACTATGGGTTTAGCAGCCGAACACTAGTATCATGGGCCTTTAAGCCCATTGTGGTTGATTGGACTCAGATCTGAAGCCGTCATAGGCCTATATGCAATTAAAAGCGATAATGAATTGGGTCAGTGCTAATTTGTGTCCACTGAGCCCATAGATGGTGGGTGATAATCCAGTCTCATCTAAATTTCAAGTCAAGGATTGAGGACTGAACTTTTTAGATTTATTAATTTATGAATCAACTTCTTTTTTTTTTAATGAAGAAGGGTACATATTATCTCATGAGAAGTGACATAACAGAATTAGAGATGATAAAATGAGTGAGGTTATTGATTGATCGGGTTAGTTATCTAACTCGATAACATGGTTTGTCGGTACCGATTGGACTACAAGTGAAGTAAGAAATAAACGCGCGGTCACTCACGTCTCGATAGAACTGCGCCAGGGCCGGCCCTGAGAATTTGGAGCCCCAAACAACTCACTTTTTTGAGCCCCTTAATCTCGATTTTTTTTTACCGAAACCATATAATATTACATTCATCAATATCACATCTTAATATGCAAATTAATCAATATCACATCCTAATATGCAAACTCAATTGAACAATAATTTCATTATTCCCTAAACCATTATCAACATAGAAATGGTAACTGAGTAAACATAGTGAGTGAGAGTACTTACATGAAATAGAAGACAACAGTGAACTCCAACATTCCAACAAAGAAATATGCAATACAAAAATGAATCCATAATCTTGAGAGAAGGCTCCACGCCAAACCTTCAAAAACATAAAAAGAAAAAGAAAAAAGAAGCAGTGTTAATAATGAACGAATGCAAACAAAAATAAGAATTACAACCAAGTAAGTTGAAAATACCTAAAATGCATATAAGCTCGTCAATTTTGAAAAATTGTTCTTCTCGCAGTTTTGCTAGCAAAATCATTCATCAATCTTTCATAATCAATATCCGGAAGCAGATTTGTATATAAGAAAACTTTGTATCAGAGACACAATACAATCACACAAAACTTTGTATATACTATATCAATTACAAAATCAGAGAATTACGAAGTCCGAAGTGAAATTGTGATCATTGTATCTAGTAAAGTTATTTTTGAATAATAACTTTTTTCATACAAGATCGTTTTGGGGACGACATAGTTTGAAACAAATATTTTTATTTATCCTTAAATTATCGTTGCTATCGTAGTCTAACCAGATTTAATCATAACAGCAAATTTAGAAATTAGAATCATAACAAATTTAGAAATCATAACAGCAAATATAGAAATTAGAAATCATAACACCACCCAACACCATTGTCATCATCGTCAACAATTCCAAACTATGATACTATCATTACTTATTTTATAACAGCAAACTCTTGAAGCAGTGAAGCATCCTAGGAACAACCGAATAACAGAGTAACAAAAAGTAGCCCTATATGACAGACTTGACAGTGTTTGATATAAAAAAAATAGAAACATACATGTGTAACGTGTTGTGGCTGAATCCTGAATGATTGCTTCTGCTGAAAGGGAGGTCCGGCGAGTAAGGTAGGCGGCGGCGCGGGAGGTCAGGCGACGGCGAGGAAGGTGGGTGCGTGAACGTCCGTCCGTGCGTCTGCGTGATGGTCTCTGATCGTGATTCGAATGGGAATGGGGAAGAGGAAGGGGCGCGTCAAACGTTTTGGGCTGCATTTGGGCTTTTTAGTATATATATAAAAATACAGATACCCAATATTTTTTTTTCTTGAGCCCCAAGCCGTTGCTTGGGCTGCTTGGCCTCAGGGCCGGCACTGAGCTGCGCTAGGTTTTCGCATTCTGTGATGGCTTGTCAAAAATTGGGCAGGGGATGGTAGCTGACTCAGGAGCAACCAGTGAAGTGGTGATTAAGGAGTGTGATTTTCACAATCTATTGGGATGGGAGCGAGACGTTCCTCCTTCACTATGTCACGCATCTTCTTGGGGGCCTCCTCCGATTTTTTGGACTCATGCCTATTTTTTTGATATTGTTAGCAAAAACAAAGTGTATTAGGACCACCATATAACCGCCCCAAACCACTTATGCCAACCATCGCTTGTCGATGAACATATCCTCATCCGCACAGACCTTGATCGTCGCAAAAAATCGACTCCACTGATCCTAAATTGGGATGCAGATCGAGGGAACCCCACAAGGAGTGACGATAATACTACTATGGATGAGTTAATCAAGATAGTTTGAGTATTGTAGAAGAAAAGTCACCGTTGATAACAATGACAACTGGGGTTTTTCTCGGTGCTTTGTCTCCAAAGTTTCCTTTTTGTTTTTTTTGATCAGCAAGACATTATATTGAAATGAAACCTCTTTTGAGGTGAAAGAGGAGTTACAACGGATTGCACTAAGAATCCCAAAAGCCCAAAGAGGAGTTTCCTTTTTGTTTATGAATCAACTTATTAATATTTTTCTAACTCACTAACTATATATAATATTGGGAAAGTTGAAAATATTTGCGGTGAACTATGCATGTTTTGCAAAAAAACTTCAACGATTTTGTTATCAAAAACTAAGATGAACTATTTTCCTTTTGCAATTTTTTTATTTATAAGAGATTTTTTTATAAGCTTGAAAAATTTATTAATAAGACACCATGATCAAAGATAATCAGAGTGAAAGAGGTCAAAAGACCAGAGTCACGCTTACAAATAAATTTTGTTAAGGGAGAACTATAAGGACAAACCTTATCCCAAAAACAAAAAAAACCAAACAAACCACAAATAAACTACTGAGCTGATTTCTGTCGAGCCTTATGAGACGATTTCCATAAGGTCGAAATGGGAGGCGCTAGCTTGATGTTACGTTCCCGAGTCAAAGAACGGTCTCTCGAACGAGTAACAACAGTGTACGTAGAAGGTCGGCTCTGTCGAGGTTACAGGAGTGCGTCCTTCCATGGTCTACTATCCTTCCCCGTCGCTTCCGCCAGAAAACACCATCCACATAACCATGGTCTACTCTCCTTCTCCGTCGCTTCTCGAACGAGTAACAACAGTGTACGGATCCAAACTCATCCCACGTTTCGGACACAAAACTTGGTCCTCACGCAACAGCGTCACGGACGCCAAATCTGGAAGAGCCGCTCTGCAACCCATCTCAGAGGATCCTGCCGAAGATAACTCACCAGAATCTGATTGAAAATTTGAAATCAGCGTAGAATCTCGAAACACTCGGAGAGAAGATTGTGCGATTTGTGCACGGATCTCCTCCTTCAACCAATCGACCACCACCGTCGATCTTCGGTCACCGGCGAGCAGAAGCTTCAACAGTTTCTCATCCTCTAATTTGGTTCTCTTCACCTGTAACAAAGATGGTTCCGAGCCTCCCCCAACAACACCATGGTTATGAACAAGATCATCGGATCGGCTCTGAAGAACTCTACAAGTCCTAAAGATGAAGGAGAGTGACCAACATCCTCTTCCAGAGGCAACTTCTCTGGTACAAATTGAGTTTCCGAAACCAAACTAGTAGAGCTGACGATGCTCTGTTTTGATGGCGATAACCCTTTGATCGGAGAATGCTGTTTCGGTTGAGCCAAAGCCACAAAAATCCTAAAGCCATTGTATTTGAAACCATCGTAAACCTCTATGGCCCTCTAAGCGACAAACGATGAGAAGAAATCCACGAACCCAAAACATCACCCTTTCTTGTTCGGACGTTTAATCGCAACGGCTGTTCTAATTTCTCCAAATTCCACAAAGGTGTTCCTAATATAATTGTCAGTGGAACCAAATGGTATATTACACATAAAGATCTTCGTATCCAAACACCTTGAAGAAGAAACAACCTTCCCCGGAGAAATGGAGCTGCTCTCCTTTGACATTGCGATCACACCACTAGATCTCACCTGCCCACCCAGATCAACGAGACCACGCCTCTTCCAGATCAATGTTTTAAATGACATCAACACTTCTGAAACCGGGAACAGAGTCTCTCACCTTCTGAACCATACCGACACCATTCGACCCACCATGAGCAACATGAGCAACCTCAACCAGAGCTAAATTAGAAATCCGTGTCCGGCGAGAACGTCTACCCCTTACCATAGTCTTTCCGATGGCTGGAGTCAGCGGCCATTTGTCAGTAGCTAAAGCATCCTTACAGGATTTGGTGTCAGCACTTGGACGAGCTTCCCTTCCCTTAGATTTCCTTCTCGGAACTGCAACTAACAAGCTATACTCTTTGTACAATGATAGCAAGAGAGAACAAAATTGGGGAAAGGAGAGTTTCACAGCCGTTGGTTCGGGTGAACCCCTCATCATCATGTAGGGATGTTACACTCCATACGAAAATTTATAAGGGAATTTAGTCAGGTGACATTTTATTACTTTTTTGAAAATGACAGTTTTTCTTTGTATTATACGTGTTTCGTTATTTGTAACCTTCATGTATATGTGTTTTTCAATTTAAAACCTTTTTGTATGCATTTAACAATATTTCCTTTTGCACTATACGCGTTTCGTTATTTGTAGTCCTATACATGTTTTCCAATTCGAAACCTTTGTGTATGCACTACACAAGTTTCCTTTTGCATTATATGTGCTTCGTTATTTGTAACCCTGTATGTGTTTTTCAATTTGAAATTTTTATGTATGTAATTTTATAAGGGTACTTTCATTTTTCTTTTGAAAAAAACAGCCATGTTAGTGGATTTGCATATAGAAAATAGTTCACCGTTAGTATTTGTAGAAAAAAAATAAGAATAGTTCACCATAGGACTTTTACAAAAGATGCATAGTCAACTACAAGTTTTTGTAATCGTCTCTCGACTATTTTACAAGCACAGTATGATTTTCATATTTTATTAAATTTAAACTGAAGATAAATATATTGAACATCATATCCAAATTATAATATTTACTTCATAACCAATTTCGAACTGAAATATGTAATCCGTTTTGAGTCCAAATCAAGTTAAAGATTATTAATTTAACCGTAGTTTGATTTGCTTACTATTCTAAGTTTCGAACATACACAAATTGTCTCCAAGAGGAGATCATAGTGGTTAAGGTGCTTTCATATGAAAAGTTTTGAGTTTGATCAAGGATAGGTGTGCATTTTTTGTATTGTTTGTGCGCACTTCATTGTGCTGTTTTTTGTTTCGGTCTGGAGTCTGCAACATGTTGTTACTATTTGTCATACATGTTCATTGGACATATGTATATTTTTTTGAGAATAAGTGATAGTTGTATTAATATGGTAAAAGAGTCATTACAACGGTCATGCCCTTTGGGGGGTTCGTGATCCAAAAACACCGAGACAAGAGAACCGATCCTAAAGGAAACGGTTGTGATAAATCAGATGCAGAACTAAAACAGTAATTAAAACCAAACCTAGAACTGAAATAAAATCCAAAAGGCTCAAACTACCAAGAACCGGTCAAAGCGGAGCCTAAACTCTGGTTGATCCCTGCTCTCCAAGGACTCTTCTCGTCATGATGTGGGCTACTAAACTTGAACTTGACAGTCTGATCAAGAGGTACGACCTTGACCAGGGACCCCTCCCAGAGTAAGTCCCCGAGGATAGTGGTAGCTAACATCCTTCATGGCGAGGCTGTTTCCCATCCCTCACCCGGTCTTCACGCGGCTCCCCTGCGATATCCCTCTTATGGCCTAACGGACTAGAGGGTCGTTCTAATAAGACTGACAACTTCCCAAATGGGACAAGCCCAAGTGGGCCTATCTTTGAAGACACATGGAGGTTTATCTATAAAGAGTGTCCAGGTCCCCAAGGGTAAGGCTTAAGCCTAGACCGGCCCTGAGACCCAAGGTACGGATCAGGTATCGTGTCCGAGGCTACAAGGGGGCCCTTCCCTCGAGACGACCCAGACTTAGGTGTCGTGTCCGAGGTCAGTGGTGCGAACCCCAACGGTGGCGGCAGTGTGTGCATACCCCAATCAATGACGTATGTCTTTTTTAGCTTGGCAGACTTGAACTCAAGGATCGAGTCATCAAACAAGGGTACCCTTGGCACTTCTAATTTCACAATCCCGGACCACATGTCCTATTCGACCACGATTGAAACAAAAGACCGGAAGGTGTTCATAGGACATGTCGACTCTTACCGGATCCAGAAACTCACGAAAGCACATGATCATGGTCTGCCAAAGAGGACGGTGGAGATCCATCCAGAACCGAACCCGTAGTTTTCCACCCGAGCATACACCTCATTGATCACATGAGGCATCCACGTACTCTCCAAGCGTAGTCTCTATCACTTCCTCGGTAGCCCTGGTCCAGACAGGCGGTGGAACACCTCAAGCATGCACCTACAATTGGATGAGATCCAATCACGGGAGGTCCTAAGCCATTGAGTCAACTATCTCCCTGAGCAGCAGTGGGTGGCCATGGAAGAACCACGGTTCGTTACCTCAAACCAAGCCCTAACCTCCTAGGACGTGAAGTAAAATGTGAAGGTCCCCGATTCCAGGTCTTTGACCACCAAACCTGTAGCCGAGCGACCCCATGCACGTGTGATGATCGACAACTGGACCTCCTTCCAGGGGGTGGGGGGTAGGAGAAGCTAGATGACCCACTATTCCATAGCGGAGGCGGTCGAGGGCCTGAGGGTCCGTCGGAGTGTAGCGAACCACAAACTCCATCTCTTATTCCTCGGAAAGACAGTAGGTAGAGAATGTGGCCTGAAGGTCCCTCATCGACGATGGAGGAATAGGAGAGGCCGGAACCCTAGAGTGGGTGACGTCCGGCAAGACCACCATAATAAGTAGAGCCATAACCCTAACGGTCACGTCAATCCCGAAACCAAGGGCGTCAAGGGTTAGAGGGGTCCCCGTTGGCACTTGTGGTTGCGCCTGACCGAATGGCTTCAAAGGACGACCTCTCTTTAGCTTTGTCGGGGTCGCGTCTGGTGGTGCGACTCCCGAAGAAAAAACCACCAACACTTGATCAGCCACCAATGGACGACTCGGAAGGAGAGACAAGGGTGACGATCGTGGAGGTGTGATTAGAGAGGTTGTCGAGGAAACCTTCAACCCTCTCTTCTTCCTCACTCTAACCGGACGTACGATTCCAGAAGAAGGCTTCGGGGGCATAATAAGGAAAGTGAGGTAGTGCTTCCCAACTAGTGGTGGAGGGGACGACACGACAGACAAGAAGACAAACGACGGCACATATATAAAACTAGGACTAAAGCAGACTCTAGGGAAATACGCATGACTCGGGAACATAATTTTTAGTTGATATATAAAAAGTCTGGTATTTTTTTTGAAACGAGTAAACTAGGGAGTGCATCACTGCAAAACATAAACTATACAAAGTAGGGCGTAAAAGCCCTGGGTTCCAGAATATTGTCCGACCTGACCGTAGTCAAACTAGCTCTTATGGACCCGTAGAAACAATCTATTTTGGATCATAGACACTACTTCAAGACCTCCCCTTACCAGTATTTAAAAGGAACAAAACAAGAACGAAAAGGTCCAACCCGAGTACTTCAAAAAGAAATAAATATGCGCTGCTCCCATAGCTTTCTCGAGACGTCCCCGCACCGCCCGCCCCAAGTCTCGTCTTATCGTCCCACCCCCCGGATCCCAAACCCACCGATAAGGTTGCTCCAAGACCTTCTTCAATCGGCTCATGTACGTGTTCGGTTGATAAGTCTGTAGCTGCTGTCGATTTGTGTTCGATCCAACATCTCGACAGTTCCAAGCCATGAACATGGTCGTCGAAACCTCAAAACAACAGTGCAGAACAAAACTATAAGACGGAGATATGTCGATAGCACCGCGTACTTGATTGAGGAACGAATCAGACGAGTACCGGTGATCAGCGATCAGATTCCGAACAAAACAATTAAAAAAAACCCTAAAGTTCGATAAAAACCTTAATGTTCAGACCGAGGCGGATATAAAGTTAACTTTTGATTGGTATTATTTATTTAAAAAACATAGACAAATTAGTAAAAATATATTCCCGACCGAAGAGTGCTTTACTTACCTAAATGGTCATGTTCCGACACAGTGACACTGAGAGAGGGTCACCTTGAGATAGCTCGAGCTGCTACACAGATCCTCCACCGGAGAAGCAAATTGTGATTAATCCCAACAGCAGTAGACTCACTCCCGAGGAACAACCTGGAACAGTGTCCTGTCGTGTCGGAGAAAATGGGAGGATTTGGACGAGGAAGGAGGCCGCTATACGTGGGGTTAGGTCTGGTTATGATTCTGGGTTTAGCTGTCTATTTCAGACTCTGGTCCATTGATTACTCCATTTCTGCACATGAGTCCGAGCTTTTGAGGTCCTCCTCTTTGCCCCCTCTTTCGCAGCTTCTGATTCATCGCAATTGAAATAGCGTTTTTGGGCATTGCTGTTTTGGTGATCTCTTTGATGGGTTCTTTATCAATTTGTGTTTCTTTCATAATTTTTGGAGTGCTTGGGAGAGAATTGCATGTTTTTCTTTGCTTATCGACACTTCATTTTGTATGCTAAATTAGACATTTTGCTGCCTGCTTCAATACATTGTTAGTGCTACTCTATGGAGATATTGAATGCTATGGCAATGAAACCAGTCCTCATATGATGAATTTATGATTGAAATCACGTTTTTGGGCATTGCTGTTTTGATGATCTCTTTGATGAGTTATTTATCAATTTCTCTTTCTTCCATAGTTTTTCCTTGCTTGTATCTGAAAAGCTCTGGAGAGAATTGCATGTTTATTGTTGCTTATAAACACTTCATATTGTATGTCAAATTTGAGATTTTGCTGCTGCTTGAATGTATTGTTGCTGTCATTCAATGGAGATATTGCATGCTATGGCAATGAAATTAAACCACATTTGATGAATTGATATCATTGGTAGCTATGGCAATGGAGTTTATTTTCTTCTTGCTACAATATTGAATTCGTTGAGTTGGTAGATTATTTTTACACTTGATGAGTCAATATCAAATTTGAGTTTTTGCTGCTTGCTACAATATTGAATGCTTGAATGTATCGTTGCTGCTACTCTATGGATATTGAAACCTATCCTATTAAAATCATCCACATTTGATAAATTGATAACATTGGTAGTCTATTTTTACATTGGGAAAACGTTATTTACATTCCCACTTTGACCTTTCGCTATCAAAAACACCCTGTAAAGGTGAGGGGTTATAAGTAACACACTGTCACCTTTCGTGTCAATCAAAAACACCCGGATTTTGAAATAAAAGGTGACGGTTTTATCCGGAACACACTATCACCTTCCACATTTATCAATGGTTTTTTTGAAACAAAATGACCCAATTCAGTTTTTTTTTACGATAAACGAAAGGTGACAATGTGTTACTGATAACGCCTCACCTTTACAGTGTGTATTTGAGAAACAAAGGTCAAAGGGGGGGGGGGGGGGGGGGGGTGTTAATGAAGTTACCCCTTTTACATTACATTGCAGCGGGCCTTCTTAACTCTACTTAATTTGTGAGGAATGGGATGTTGGTAAGAACAATAATTGTGATTGTCAAGTCTTTGTAGACACTTTTTTTAGCATTTGACATTGAGAAACACTTAAAGGCACATATATTTCAAGCTCAATTGTGTGCCCTCAGATGGGAAATTCTAGATATTGTGTGCGTTGTTATTGTGTTTGTATAATTGTTTTCATTTATTTATCTAAACAATGTTTCACTATGCTCGATCTTGTAGGAGACAGTTTGATATTGCTAACAGAGAGGCAATGGATGAATCTGCCGAGTGGAGGCTGAAATATGATAAGGAATTGGAGAAGGCTAAAAAGTGTTTGAAAGAACTCAAAGAGGTATATAAACATCATTTCCAGCTGTTTTCATTTAAATTTTTAAATAATACCAAATTATCCTCACGGTTTAATTAGCCATCATTTTATTTTTATGTTTTTATCATGACAGATTAAGGATTCATTTGAGAAGGAAGTAGAGACTGCTGCAGGCATTAACCAGAAATTTGCAATGCTACACAAGGTAATTAGTCGATACTAATATCCTCGTGGTTTTTGTCTATTTAAAATATGCTATCTTTAATAATGCAAGATTATGATCAAATCTTATGATATACCCAGGAGATGTGCTGAGGAATGATATAAGTAAAATTATGTGCTTAAAATTGCTGTAATTTGTAATGAATTACAAGTGGGAAATGCTTCTTTTCCTTGAACAACTATAAAATTTGTTGCAATTTTCTCTTTTTAGCATCATTTTTTGACTAAAAACTGCATGTATTTCATTCAAATAAAAAGAGTCTTTACACTGTATAGAGCCCCATAAAGTCTCGTTACAAAAAAACTCTTAGACCGATGAACCGTTACAAACGGTGTTGGAAAAGCCATATAGGCAAACTGAATTTAAACCACGACGAAACTGACGAATACTAAATTTAAACTTTTTAGCATCATTAGAAATTAGATAAACATAACTTTTGAGTTTATCTCTGATTCGATTTTATACAATTTTCCTCACAAAAATTCCAGGAAAACATAGGCTTGCTCGAAAGGGTGGAAGCCTTAAAACTAGAGCTCGAGGCCGAGAAATTGAAGTGCAACTCTTTGTGAAAGACACGATCAAAAAATGTCTCTGAATAGAAGAGAATGGTAAAGGACAAAAATACCCTTCTGTTTTTACCAACGAATCAGCCTGTTGTATGAGGTAAGTTTTGCTTTGAGCAAAATGCTTGCTTGTTGAGTTTTAAGCTCCATGTGAATATTAACAATGAAAAAATATCATTCAAATGAGTCACATTACTTTTGCTATCTACTGATTTCCAAGGTACATACGAATGCTAACGCTGTGTTTCTCTCCTTAAAGTTTGTTTCTTGAAAAAAAACTGTTGTGAACTTATACTCTTGTTGCACTTTGTGTCAACTTGTTTCAAATGACGATTTTACCCTAAAATTTTAAAGATAAAAAATCATGAAACTTCACCTCCCGTACAAAAGGATAAAGACTAAGAGATGTGAAAATTCTAGATTTCTTTTATTAAGCATGTACAACGGTAATCAAAATTCACCCAGAACGAGCTTAAGTCATGCTTGAAATGCATATTCTATGAAACCACATAGATAAGAACATTGGATCAAGTATGAGGAATATAATGAGCTATAATTTAATTCACTGAATTGTACTCACCAGATATTCTTCTTATTAGAGTATGTATAGTGAGCGGGTCATGTATAGAGATCATGATGTGCGAATCATGTGGTGACTAGGATGATTTGTGGATATGAACCCCTGAAAAATGAGTTGAATCTACAGTGAAGGGATCATGGTTTGTAGAAGTATTGAGTGGATAATTAATTATTCTTTTGTTAAATTTGTTTAATTTATATTTAAAACAGGAAATACTAAATAAAATCGATTTTTTTTATTATAAAATTAATTAATAAAAAATAAATTAACTAAAATGTAAAAATAATTAATAAATAAAAATAATTAACTAAAGTAGATAATTAAACTTAAAATTTCATTAATTCTGAATAGTACATCAAACCACAACGCTTTTGGTACATCAAATTTATTAGCTCATCTCACTCGTCATCGTCGTTGTCTGAGTCATGGTAAGTTGCTCCAAACCGACCCCATATGTGCTCAAGAAGGTCATGTTTGAGTTGTTGATGGTCTCATCATTTGTGACCCTGCGTCGAGCACACAACCGTTCTCGGTAGGGCAAGGGCCCTCCTTGATGACATCGTTGAGGTGGTTTCCAACCTAGTATTTTTGGAGGGGGCTCGTAATACAGTTCGTCATCCCCTGCTTCGTATCGGTCGCGTTCATCCTCCACAATCATGTCGTGTAGAATGATACAAACATGCATCATATTAGCCAAAGTCGTCATGTTCCAAACACGAGCGGGCCTTGAAATTATGTGCCACCGTGTTTGGAGGACTCCAAAAGCCCGTTCAGTATCTTTCCGAGCGCCTTCTTGGACTTTAGCAAACAATTTCTCTTTGCGATTATAAGGATGGTGAATCGACTTCACGAACCGATTCCATGAGGGGTAAATGCCGCCAACTAAATAATACGGACGGTCGTAGCGATGCTAGTTGATCTCGTACTCCACGGCGAGGTCAAGACCATGGAAAGCGTCGTTGAATAAGTAGCCGGCATGGAGGACGTTGATCTAGTTCGAGCCAGAATCCATAAAAAACGCATGCCAAATCCACAAATCACGGGACACTACCGTTTCTAGCATAACGGTTAAATCCCCGTGGTGGTCTCCCCGACCGTAGGCTCCTTGCAATACAGTTGGGCAATTCTTCCACTCCCAATGCATGTAGTCAAGACTGCCAATCATACCAGGGAACCCTCGGTTGTACTTCGATTTGAGTAATCGCTGCATGTACTCCGGATTTGGATTCCGCTCGTATTCCTCCATGAAAACCTCAATAACAGCCTTACAAAAACGTTTTACACATTTGAGTATAGTACTTACCCTCATACATAGGGACTCGTCCAATGAATCGATCGAGCACCAATACGATAACATTCGTTCGCAGCGGTGTAATTCTGGTGTGTTGATAACCCCAAGCGTCTTGCACCATTCGGTTGTTGGGTTTCGTCACCAACAACATCTCTACGTATTCTCGTCTGTCCAAGTTCGTTGGAAGGGATATACCCGGATCGAGGCTCGTTTTTGCTCGGGCTTGGCGGCTCATCTGTTAGTCTTAGTGACCATAGTCCGATCGTAAACATCCAAATGCAAATATCATCGTTGTCAATATAATAAAGTGGCTTTCATATTACTCAAGTGTTAGAGTAGTATATCGATGTGTGTTCCCGATTTATTCTCACCATGCGAATAGAACTATAGATCGAGATGGATCACACTCGATGGGGTCCCTAGTCAATAGTCTTATCTAGAAGCGACTAGTATGAAAGATGACTCTTGATAACTTACGTTCTATTGGCCATTGGAATGCATTTCGGAGTCTAATCATAGATATCATGTGAGACATGATATTGGAAGACCCGACCTGATTATGTTCCATAGATCCAGTCATGTACATAATCAGAGTCGTGGTTTGTCATGTATCCTTAGACCGAGGAGTCTCTATGATTGCTATGCAGCAAAAAACTGAGTTTGACCCGAGCCTAATGTTGCACCGTGACTGGGCTTCGATAACGACCATGATTGACTTGGGGAATGACTGCATGAGCAGCATGAGAGACGGCTAAGAGATTTATCCCTCATACTACGGTATGGGAAAGATATCAGGTTGACGGCCGCTTGATCGAGAGTGATTGAAAAAAAAGCATGGCCATGCACATGATACCAGGTATCATACATCCAGTCATCTCACATATCAAGGAACAGTGATTGAGAATAATAAGGATGACGGCTACGTGCCTTATCTCAATCAGGATATCGGAGATAAAAGGATAGTGAGTGACAAGGACAACGGAAAGGTTAGAATCGAAAATAAGGTCGATTCGTTATGCAGTGTTAGGCTATATCAAGCCTCGTTAGTTTCCATTCTGGTAAGATCAAGTAAAGGGAGACTTTACGTTGATCTTACCGACATGCATATACCTAAGGTCACACCAAAAGTTTGTAACTCGATAAGAACGCAACATAGCTTGGCTTAGAAGGAGTCGTGTCGGGAATTGTCATAGTGGACGGGCTAGGACATGATGGGCTCGGCATGGGATCTCTTGGAGAGGCCTATGGTCGGCCCATATATCCTAGGCCCAACAAAAACCAAATTTCTTGCATTGACCAAGTAGTCTTGTTGGTCAAAAATGGGTAGGACCCATTTTTCACTACTTAATAAACCTTGTTAGTTTATTAAGTCTACCATGCAATTTGCATGAACATTTGACAACTTGATGGAGATTAAGCGAGATGAACTCTTCCACTTAACTCTCCATGCAAGAGTGTTGGCAATTCATAACATGCAGAACTTGAGAAATATTGCACATAACTTCATCTTTTTCTCCCACCTTGGTCGAACACTCCAAAGAGAAGCAAGCTCCATTGTTGAATGTTCTTGAGTCTACAAACTCAAGAACTACGTTGGCTTTGATTCCGTTAAGGATACGTAGACGTCCAACGGGCTCAATCCATTCAAAGATTGATGTTTCTCTTCTCAATTCTCATCAAAACTAGAAGGTGATGAACACAAACTCTTGCTGAATTTTCAATTTTGTTCTTTAATATTTAGTAGCTTCTTCTCGAGTGATTCGTGGTTAATTTCCGCTGTGTTTTGTGTTTCTTTTGTCCACGACCTCGAGACCCAACATCGTCTAACCGCCTTTTGGCGGTTGGTGACTCCGGTGGCTATTGTTGGTTTTTCAGGTTGTCGACGCCTTGTCATAGGGGTGTTCTCGGCTCTGTTAGATCCGGTTTGTTACTCCAAAATCTACTCTGGTGGTCTCTAGTTCGTCGCTCGGTGGTGCTTGTTGTAGAGGTCGTCGAGAAGTTGTGCTCAGTGCTTAGTAGTGTGTGGGGATCGGATTCTGGCTGCCGCTTCTGTGCGTGGTGTGGTGAAACTCTCATCGACCTTTTAACAACCTTTAACCTTGTTTTTTCACTATTTCCCTTTACAATCGAATCCCGCGAGTTTTTCTCCTCTTCCCGTCCGCTTGTCGGTCAGGGCCTCGTTTGTTTGTTAGGTGTTGGCTTAAGATGAGTTGTCTTAGTCTGTTGGCTTATTTTGAAGACTTGCGTGGGATTCGGTTCCAAGCGGTTGTGGTGTTCTGGTGGTGGTTTGGCCTCCGGACATGTATCTATCGTTTATGCTGTGTTGGCCGCCAATATATTAGTCGTCACCCTCCTCTCTATTGCGAGGGGAGGTAGGCGTCGTCGGTTCTAGGACTTTACACTAGGAATTGCAGTTTCTTAACTGATGGGAGTGGTGGTTGGCTATTGTTTTGATGGTCGTTCGTTTATCTTTCGGGCTTAATGGCTAGAAAATGCAGGTTTTGGACCTGTATCTTTCAGGCTTAATGGCTAGAAAATGCAGGTTTTGGACCTGTATCTTTTTTTAGTGCTTCATGATTGTAAAATCTAGGTTCTAGATCTTATCTTTTAGTTTTACTTAATTAGTGCTTAATGGATAAGAAATCTGGTTGTAAGACCACCCTTGTTGGATTGTCGAGGTTCCTTTGATATGAATGCTCTTATTGTTCTGTTGTTGCCTCCATGTTGAGGTTCTCCCGTTCATGCGTTATATTAGGAAAATTTGGGTTTTGATCCTGTGGTTCGAGACTCCGGATTGTCTCAAACCTCTTCGTTAGTTGAGGTTCCATTCTGGAATGCTTGTATTTTGTTATGCTGAGACGTAATACCCTTGTCCTGTTATTTACTTCAAAGGACATGATTAATAATAATAGAAACTGCTGATAAAAAAAACTTGATAATTTACCGTTCGTATCTAATTTTCCGTTCGTGGATAATGGTGGCCTTACTGGATTTGATTTTTGAATTTGGATTTGACAAAGGGTGTCAATTTTTTTTTTTTATCATTTTAACTGGATAGTAAGCTTGCCTCATTTCTCTTGAGACAGAAGTTTTGTTTTACTAACACCTCTTCTCATCCTTGTTTACCAAATAACATTCTAACTTACAATCGCAATTAATGTTGAATGGACATCGCATGAATGCAGTGGCGGATTTAGCTTTCCAATTGAGAGGGGGCACTATTATGTATGTTTTATAATCACAAGTAACATAAAGATAATAATGAAAAATAAATATAACGTACAAATATTTTTTAAATGACTATTTATCATACAATGTGATGTCAAGATTTTGAAAACTTTATAAAACGTTCGAAAACATATCTCTTGATATATACTATCTATTATCATTTGATGCAGTTGACATGGACTAATCTCGATATTATGAGTATAATCTAGACTATATCTATCGTTTTTTTCATTTTGTTAAAAAATTTTTTTGTCTCATCTAGATCGGTAATTGGTATTTTTTGAAATATCTCTACATGATTATAACAATTTTATGTAGAATTAATCTCAAAACACAAATTAATAATAATATAATATTAATAATAGTCTTAAACTTTAATGGTAAATTTAATAAGACTCAATTTTTCATACTAGTTAAAACTTTTTTTTTTTGAAAATACATATCAATTAAAACAAAACATTATAAATAATAGAACTGGATTGCATTGGAACCACTTTGTGTGGCACTATACTGTAATTCCGGACTCATCTCTGTGTGTTTTGAACATGGAGTCTATGCACATACACTAATACAACAATTATTATTCTTAAAAATATGATAAAATATTAATAAAATTGAAAATTTCAGGGGGGGCACGTGCCCCCCTCACCACTGTGTAGATCCGCCTATGCATGAATGCACCTCTCAGGTAATAATTGAGTATATGAGTGATGACGACTATTAAACATAGAAGTTCATGGAAATAGCAAATATAAGAGGAAAGTTACAGCTAAATCATATGTTTATTTCCTTATAACTTTAAGCTCATGAACAAAACAAACACTTGACATACAAGCAAGCCAACCAAACCGATGCAGCAAAGTAGAAAACTACAGCCATACACACAAAACAACATGCTTGCCTTGCAAGCAACCTACCACATTACAACACATAACAATCTACTACATACTTGAAAACAAGCAGTACACATAAACTACTAACTACACGTGGGTCGTGATGATTGGCTTGGGTAAGAAGAACTCATCATCCAGATTAGAGCAGCTACATTGCTTAAACTCACAATGGCATAGGGCACATCTTGGATCACAAAATCCATTGCAGTCTGAATCCATATGACATTTACTAGGAGTTTTTCTTGACTCACATTTTGTCAAAACACCTACAATCACAGAAGATAAATCATTTTTAGTAACAATCTCAACATCGAGTCTATAGAAGTTACATTTCTATTTTTTTTTATCAGCAAAGCAATATATTAAAACGTCTCTCCAGAGATTGAAGACAGAAAACATACAAAGGGGGTTCTAGCTACATAAACCATTACAGGAACAATCGAAAAAAAGAGCGATCAGGGAAACAAAAAACAAACAAAGAAAAGAACCTAAACAACACAAGACAGAAGCAGAGAACCAAAAGAACTTCAAGGTAGAGAACAAAAACAGAAGAGACAGAGCTGGGAAGAGGAAGGAACAAGAATGACTATGTAATTCAAGGAAGAAGAAATCTACAAGTATTACTTACCACCTACAATGATCAAGAGAGCTATGAAGAAAGCTAACTTCAAGGATGAGTTCTTCATCTTTGGTAGCTCCAAACTCTAATAATCTCAAATTGTTATGTAAGCTTATTTATAAATAAGTAGGCTGACTGCTAATTGATACAAAAGGGGTGAGAGGGTTATTATTTATAGTACAATCAATGACTAATAATGCTTAACTATTAATTGTTATGGAAATGGATTTACGGTGGTCTATCAAACTTAACTATTAATGCTTGCATTGTTATGGAAAAGGATTTACGGTGATCTATCTCGCTTAGCATGTGGTATCTTTGATAATGCAAGTAAATTTATGTGTTGAAAATTGCTGTCAACTGTAATGAATCACCATTAGAAAGTTGTATCTTTTTCTTGAACGAGTATGAAGTTGGTTGCAATTTTCTCTTTTCTTGAACGAGTATAAAATAGATGAACACAACTTTTAATTATAATTGGTTTTATTTTATACCATTTTCCTCACAAAAATTTCGGGAAAAAGATATGAGATATGAGATATGAGAATGTAACCTTTAGTTTGAAGGTAATTTCAAATTGTAGATGCGATTCATTTGAAGCGTCCTTTTTTAAAGATATTCGTTTCGCTATTTCCTCGTGTGATGGAGATAAAGTCCTAGGTTCGAACGGGTTCAAGCTCTTCTATTTCAAGATCGTTGGGCACATTCTTGTTCGTTGTAACTGTTGAGGGCGCCCATCAGCTCTTTGAACACGATATTAGATTGAGTTTATTCAGTGGGTTTCGGGTTGGAGCTGACATCTGCGTCTCCCACTTTCAGTTTGTAGATGACACATTGTTATTTTTGGAGGTTCATTGTTTTGAGCTGATATCGGGATTGCATACCAATTTGGACAAGTCCACTCTTCTGACCTTTGGTATTGATATGTCCTCCAGCTTTGATTTTTCCTCGTCCTAGGGTTGTGATTTGGGTAACCTTCCCATTACTTATCTGAGTTTTCAGCTTAGAGCTAACCCAAGCCATGTCACCTTTTGGAGCCGGTTATAGCTAACTTCAGGGCGAAACTTGGGGTGTGGAAAGCTCATTTTCTCTTTTTTGGGGGTCGCATCATATTAATTCGGTTTACTCTAGCCAGCCTCCCGTTCTTTTACATGTTAGTTTTTCGAGCCACGAAATGGGTTTTGCTTCTCATGGAGAGGAAATTGTGATGCCTCCTTTGGGCTTCCTCTTCGACCGATGGTTGTTTTGCCAAAATCAGTTGGGATAGAGTGTGTCATTCCAAGTTAGCAAGAGGTCTTGGTATCCGCAACCTAGAGGCGGTCAACAAAAACTTGCTCCTAAAGTGGTGGTGGCGGTTTGCCACAGAACGGATTTCCTTATGACAAAAAATGTTATGTGCTCGTCATGGTTGAGTCGAGTCCGAATAAAATCTCTCTTGTCTTCAGATCGCCTATCGCTCAAAAATGTTCAAAAAGTCATTAATAATGTACCAATCATATAAGTCACCGCCTTCCCCATCTCTATATTTTGAGAGAGAGCCGAGCACACTATTTATTAATTGCACTTCATGTTTCGTTGTACGGTATGTTTAACTTCTAGAACACATGTATTAATAAATAGAGTTCTAATAGACAGAGGACATTGTTAAGACAGATTATGGGTCATTTTTTCATTGAACAAATTTCCGTCCATGTCTAATACAATACACACGGACACATTTCAACAATTTCACATTTCAAATCACGATTTGATTTTGGATTTGACAAAAGGTGTCAAGTTTTTAGTCTTAATTGGTTGCTAGGCTTGGTCCCTTTCTCGTGAGACGTAAGTTTTTTCCCTAACCTCGTTCTAGTCCTTATCTAGTGAGATTTTAACGTACAATCACAATTATAGATCAATTCACGCTGTCAATGCCCCTTTGTTTGAAAATTTTCTGATATTATACATGGTTAAAATTATATCGATTCTTCAATTTAGATTATAAAAAATGATTGGAAAGATTTTTCATTTAGAATGTAAATCTTTCTTGATACTGGGTAAGAGTCAAGATTATCCGACCAAATTAACATCGATCTTCGATTTCTTGAAACTAGCACATAGTTAAATCTACTAATTAAGCTGGATACACATCTAATATTATGTATGAGGAAAGATGTAATAACATATCATTGTGCTAGGGTTCCGCTTTCAGCTCATGCAGAAATCGGGTTACAGTCCGCACCAATACCTCGTTGCTATCAGCTTCGATCAACTTCGCTTTATTCTACAAACTCATCAAACACAAGATTAGTAAATAGTAATTACATTTCATAACGATGCATTTCACGTTCAATTTAACGATAATATCACTTAACTACTCCTAATTATAGACGGATTTCACATAGTTGCACCTAACTATTAATTTTTTTTGGGTCATACCCTAAGTTTGAAAAATTCGTCTCGACGGTACCCAATTTTCACATAACTCTCCTACTCTTTTGAACGACTATTTTTCAGTTAATTTTGTGAAAATCGGGTATAGTTAAGTGATATTATCTCTTTAATTTATGATCGAGAAGCAACTCACAGAGGCAACCCTCTGGCGTCGTTTAGATGGTTTGGTTCTTGCAGTCATGAGGTCGATGAGCTCATCAAACTGAAAACAAGAACAACATGTTAATTACAACCATTTTCATTGAAGGGGAAACCATGAATCCTAACCTGCTTTGAGCTTTCTTTTTGGCGATCTTAACCGAACTTGATATTTTTTTGCACTTCCTAACTATGACCTTTCCATTTTTTTTGCACGGACTAATATTTCCCGTATTCATAATCGTTTCCGTTAGTTTTGGATGAGAAAAGCCCAAAATGTCCTCAGCAAAAGATGTTAGTATGTGAAAAAAAATGGAAATGTTATAGTTAGGAAATGCAAAAAAATGTCAAGCTCAACTTTAGGTTATTGACTTTGGCTGAGGGTATTTTGGTCTTTTTTTCATCCAAAACTAACGACAACGTTGTTCAGACAAAAAATGTTAGTCCGTGAGAAAAATGGAAAGGTTATAGTTGGGAAGTGAATATAAAGGTCAAACCCCGTTAAGATCGTCAAAACAAAGCTCAAAAAAAATTAAGACACATGGTTCCCCTTTCATTGAATTATATTCAATATTGTATTATGAGTATTGTTTGCAGATGCTTACTTGCTTCACGATTTTCTGATATTTTCTCATGCATTTGTTGAATCTTTTCTCTTCTTCTTCTACTTGGTCCTTGTGCCCTCCTCTAACCATTTTCAAGTTCCCAATCCTCTCTGTGTGTTGAGTATAATATATCAGTGATTTAGAAGAACAAAAGAGAGAGAGAGGCTTTGATACATATATGTTAGAAACGGAAAGAGAATGTGAAAAAAGAGGAAAGTCTGACAAGGCAGTTACCAAATAACTGTTTTTTCAACGGTCATAGGAATGGACCAACTTGACCGTTATTTAGCTCTGTCTTGTCCCTCACGCTAGTCCTTGTGAGGTTGGTTGGTCAAAGTTTTGACATTACCAGGAAGACCATGAATACAAGCACAGCCCTTAGACTGTTTTTTCGTTATCATCATCCTCTTGTGTTTGGGCTTGGAGGTTTTTACTGATCCCTTTCTTGTTGGGCTTATTTTAAAGCTTTGACTTGAGGCCCAATTGGAGGGGTGTTAGGCCCATGGTGAAACTTCCTTCAAACGCATCGGCTTCATGTCGTGGGGAGTGGCAATAGTAAAGGGTAGGAGTGTCCAATAACTACATAGAAAAATAAATGAAATTTCCAATATTTTAAAATAGATTCACCGAACTGGAGATGGCGTGCACCCTTTCCAATTACTTGGATCTTTCAAAACGATTTATTTTGCAAAAATAAGATAATCTCCCCTTCAAGTTACTCACTAATCAATAATGTTTAGTTCTTGAATTCGACTCGATATAATTCGTTCATGCAATGTTAAAGCTCAATCCAACTCAAAAGCTCGAATTGATGGGTGGACAGAGCCGGCCCTGAGGCCAAGATGCCCATGCCATGGCTTAGGGCTGAAGAAAAATAAAAAATATTTGAGGGTATATATGTAATTTTATATAAATAATAAAATATTAATTAATTAGTTTAATTTACAGTTTTGGCGTTTATATGGTTTCGGTAAAAAAAAATCGAGATTAAGGGGCTCAAAAAAGTGAGTCGCTTGGGGCTCAAAATTCTCAGGGCCGGCCCTCTGGGTGGAGGCACTTATATGTTTATCAAATGTTTAATTCATCCATACACTTTCGATGTGGAACTTATACTTCAACACTCCCCCTCATGTGTAGGAATGGATATCTGCATATGGACCGGAGACCACATGGTGGAGGTGAAAAACGTGGCAAAGGCCGAACCAGCTCTGATACCATGTTAAAACTCATTCCAACCTAAAAGCTCAATATTAAGGGATCAATTCATCCACACACTCTCGACGTGGGACAACACTTTAACACTCCTCATCACGTGCAGACCTTACACGTGGCACATTCAAGCATCGAGGGGAGTTTCATTAACATAGGCCCAAACCAGGCTCGATACCATGTCAAAACTCAATTCAATCCAAAAGCTCGAACTGATGGGTAGATGAACTTATATGTTTATCAAGTGTTCCATACACTTTTTGTAGAACTTATACTTCAACACGCAACATGCCTTTCATGTCTAAAAATTCGATATTTATAAAAATAATACAATTGTTTTGTTGTACAGACCCGAACCTATATAATTCGATTAAAACAAATCACGAACTAAATAACTAGTTTATAAATATACTTCACATATGTGCATCGATTAAAAATTACAATTCGATCAAAACAAATTATAGAAGATCAGTGTAGAAGTTACATAAACACATTTTTCTTCTATTTTTTTAATATTAATTTATGTATGTTAAGTCTTAACAACACTTTTTATGAATATGTTGTAGGTGCAAAATTAAGGTCAGCTGTTGGGTCTATATAAGGACAAAAAAGAAAAGCAAAACCGTCCGTGAGTTGCAAGGATGGGTCAAAACGACCGGTTTGAAAGTCTTTTACATGATCCAACGTACGTCTCCTCTGCGTGCTCGTGCTTTCTGTCGGTGCAACCTTAATTTCCACGTAGAGGTTTTACAAGAAAAGATTAAAACATAAAAAAGTCCAGTCACCCGAAAAGCCGTAACACGTGGAAATGCTGACGTTGGCCACACGTGAACCTATAACAGCGACATTGACCAACCACCCACGTGCGGTTTGATTATGACAGTCTTAAATTAGACAAAAACCACTTGTTCTTTTCTCTCTTTCACATTGTGCTTAGACAAAATAAAACAAATCCTCTTTAAGAAACCCATTAAATACACTATAATTAATATTAAATTCATGATGTTTTGCTGGTTAATTGACCGTTTTGATTTTGGAAACCACGTGGCAGTGCCTTATTGGGTGCGCATCATGAATTTTGGTTTCTCAAAAATATATACTGTTCGTGTGAATCCTCTTAATATGCGGATTTTAGTCAACAATAATCATCTTGTTCTTGCTATATTTCCTTAACCACCCAAATTTATTGAATTTTGATTCAATAAAATATTTAGACCTTTCATTTCGATAATTTTGTTTAAATATTAGTATTTTTATTACGATATCATCATCATGTTTATGAATTACTTATATATTAAATAATGATCTAAAACTCAACAAAATAGATATTTACGCACAAAATTTGAATGAAAAATCACTTAACCTTTCATATTGACTTAATTTCAACTTGATGGATATTTCATATCGATAATTTGATCATATTTTATCACTCTTGTTACGATATCATTGATACAATCGATGAACTAACAACCTTGCGTCACGAGATCTAAAACTGAATAAAATAGATATTATACACTAAATTTAAACTAAACCCATTTTTACGCATTTGGTATGACTCTTAACATCATATCAACAAAAAAATGAGATGCATGAACAACCGAATCGAAAAATCACTTTCTTAACCACCAAAGGTTTGTTGAATTTCGATGTAATGGAAAATGTACAAATTCAAGATCATAATTTTGTTTAGATTTTGACATTTTTGTTACAATTTCATTATCACGATCAATGGAACAACAACTCATCGATAGTTCAGATATTGAATTCGAACGAAAAAACGATTTAACGTGTACGTTATATTTTTTTGACTAAAAACGGGTCAAACCTACATTGGCCATATGGGTTCTCATTTTATATGGTTGGAGAGGCATTGAAACTGAAACTAAGAGGACAGTGCATTTAAGTAGCATCACATGATCACAAACACATTTGTCTCCTATAATTGCAGATTCAACAACCTTAACATGATCAAACGACACACAACATGATGTCTTAAAATCCAGATTGACAAGTCAAATCAATGCACAACCTGGCATTGCACTTGCAGCAAAAACATATCATACAGATTAGCAGCTTCCGCAAAGACAATGCCAAAGAGTACACAATTAGGTTTGTAGTTAAGCTTCTACCACTGCTACTTCCTACTTCAGAACCGTAGGAAGTTTCCAATATACAGACCGTCCCGTTATAAGTGTTTATACCGGGACGGTCTGTCTTAACAATAGAAAGAGAAAAAAAGGATTGACTAAACCAACAGAAAATGATCAATGTAGCTTTGACAATAAAAGGGAAAGTTCCAAAATCAAAACTTTGCAAAACCTCGGGAATCTGAAATCACGATCAATTTTGGCACGAGAGCGAGCGAGTCTTGTTTCTTCTACATTCCTACGTTATCGCTGCTTGAATCCATCAGTATCGTCAGTCTTCTTGCAGTTTTTGCGAACTCGCTGCAACGAACAACAAAGCCTACAGATCAAAATCATGGACAATATAAGTAAACAAACGAGGAAACAAAACAATTTGCACCTGAATGGTTCGTCCCCAACGTGCCTGACAGCACCTGCAACATCTCGATACAGAACATGACTCAGTATATCGGATATTTCAATGCTGAACATATCGGCGAGCTTCCTGTAAAGTTCTTCGTACGATCCAAGAGCTGAGAGGTCGAGGGTGCGGCCCACGTCCTCTGATTCCATGAAAACCTTACAGTGTCCGGTCTCTGGATTGGCCTCAGATTCCTGGCGATCCTTGTACCACTCGCACGACGAGCGCTCAGAAAGATTCGCCATCTTGTCGGCATTCCCTTCTGAAGAACTATTCCCCGTGCCAACGGGCGACACCGTGTTATCGCCCGAGCAGCTTAGAGAGATTTGCTGCTCGGTGAGTATAGGTTGCCCGAACAGTACGAAAGGTTTCTTCGGGGACTGGACGGATTGGGCCATGGTGAGCAAGCAAGAGAGGTTCTCGCTCGTGCTAGGGTTTCGAGCGAGCGGGGCCCGAGCGTGATCGGACGTGGCCGGAAACAGACTTGACTGTAGCTTACTGAGGTGGATATCCGATAAAGATAGACCGTAATGAGCGTGCCTGGCTCCCTGCATGCCAGCAGGAGTGTTACCGAACGGGCCACCGGGCCCGAGGAAGTTGCCGGAGAAATTGGGCATCGGAAGTGGGCTTTCCAGCCCAAAATCAGAGTGATGAGGCAATCTCAGCTTCTTCCGTGGCGGGGAGAACGGAGATAGATGGATCGTGGGCATGTTTGATACCAACTCCACTAGCCACGGGCTCACTCGCTTAACGTTTTGAAGCAAATCCGGCTCATCCCACGTTACCTGCAACAGATTATCGAATAAATTCAGATTTAAATCACCAAGTTGGAGCAAAAAAGCACAAATGTGATCAATATGACAAGCTAAATACACAAGAATATGAACAAACGGTTGCAAGAACCATTAGAGTAGCAAGATTTTAACGGGAAACAAGAGGCACTGCAGAATAGTCGCTTAACTCGTTCAAGCACAAGATCTATTTAGGATTTGCCTCACTAAGTTGAAGCAAAAATACACAAATCCGATCGATGTAACGAGTTAATACACAAATATGCACAAACATGTCGCATGCACGATCTATTTAGGACTGCATCACCGAGTTGGAACATAAATGCACGAATGTGATTCAATAAACTACAAGAACATAGCTCTTAATTGGGTTAAAGTAGCAGGAAACAATTCAATTCCCTTTAACCTCTCTGTTTTTCGTGTTTGTTTAATCCAATTCATCGACATATGATCTCAACTGTTCTGTATGTTAATCCAAATATGTATCAACAAAAATCTTAGTTTATGCTAATTGAAATATAGATACATAACAAGTAACAATAGTACCTGGAGAAGCCTCCAAGGCGAGTCAGGCCACTGCAAGGGATCAGAAACCTGGACAGAAGAAATAGTTCCCATGAACCAACTAATCCTTGAAGAATCCTCAGTTTCAAAGGGCATTTTAAACCTCATCCCAGAACACCACCGGATCTGCCAAGACGACTTCACCAATGAGGCCTTAACACAGAACTCAGGCGTGCTAGCCCGAGGATAATACACAACCTCAAATTGCTTTCCGTTGGCAGCAAGAGTAGCAGCTTCCAGAACCGCTTCAGGCTTAACCTTTCCTTTGCCCACCAGACTCATGTTTGAATTCAAACCATTACCATGACCATGACCATGATCATGATCATCCCTCAAGTAAGATAATAAGCCACTATGGTTCCATCCTGAGGATGATTCTTGACTTCCATTGACGCCTCTCTTTGCTCTTCGAATCCCAACACAAAGCTCACCGTTTTGGGCTCTTAAGAACACGATTGAATCACCTGCAACAAGCTTCTTGTGGTTCACAAACGTGCTCCACCCGGTTGTCAAGAGATGGCGCCTTGGAGTGCCTCTATAGATATGCCTAAACTTCCATGTCTCTCCATGAACGTCCTTAGCCAAGATGGTCTGAACAGGTGGATCAGCAGTATAGTCCAACCTGGGGAAGATAGTCTCAGCACAGTACCTAGGAACGGAGAAGCCACCACCATTATTAGCATCAGATTGGGTCAGTGTCTTAGCAAAGGAGACGGGTTTTTCAGCTTCAGCCCCGTTGGGTCCTCCAATAGGGTCGTCATGATCAGGCTCGTTGTTGTGAATAGGGATCAACCTTATATTGGCATAGACCTCATCGGTTTCAGGATCAGCCATGAACTTGATGGCTGAGACTCTACAGAGCATCAGTGGAGGAACCCTTGGGGAGTTCCTGAATTGTACTGGCCCGGAGGCGTGTTCTGCGTGGCCCTGAGGGAAGTAAAAGACCTTGGAGCTCACCGGAGGCATCTGCACCATCCCTCCGGCGCAGGCATGCCATAACTGAGAATCTAAACACTTGTCCACCTCCTTGATCTTCTCTCTATCGTCCATAAACGTGATCATCTCTATCAGAAATCAAAAGGGTTTGCTAATGCTGACACCATGAACACACAATCACAAAGAGGCCCAAATTAGGCAAATTCTCCACATAAATAGATCATTTCATTGAATAAAATTGAGGCAGATATAATCATATTTGTAACAACTGAGCTAAATTGAACTGAATTGAAACAATGAAGCTAAGATTTTTATTACCTCGCAAAGGAAACACCAGAGCTTAGAACTGGAACCCCAATTGAGAATTTTCATCAAAAGCCTCCATTGAAGTTAAGATTGAGCAATAAACTTGCTAACCCAGAAACCCAAAATCTGAATATTACACACACTCTCTTATCTCCATCTTCTTCACTAGACACAAATCAGTAACCCAATTTCAAAACCTTAACTGAAAACCCAAAACCCAGAATCATCATCACTTTCAAAATCAAGTCATCACACTTCACTCAGTCAAAAAGGTTTTAGAGTCCACAGATCGTTTATAAACAGCAGCAAAAATCACCAGATTCGGAAATTGGTGGCACAGAACATTCTCTTGATCTCTTCAATTCAAGAGACAGTAAGATCTGCAGAAAAGAAAACAAATTTTCCCTCTCAAAGATCACTAACCCAACGAACTAAACAAGAAAAATCTCAGAAACCCAACAACAGTTGCTGAGAAATTAAGCACAAAATGGTTCAAAAATCACAGCTTTTTCGATGAATCCTCCTCCTCCTTCATCAACCCACCTTGTTCTGCTTCAGAATTCTTCAGGAAAATTCAATCACGAAATCGATGACCGACACAAAAGCAGATAAAAAGCCATAAAGCATACACACGCAGCACAAAAGTTGCTTTTGGATCGTACAAAAGTCCAAAAGCCTTACACACAGAAATTTTATTTATATATGAAAACAAAACAAACAAACAAAAAACCCCAGCAAATATCAGTAGCCAGTAGTGGCAGTAGTAAAAGTGGTTTACTGTATTTTCCATCTTTATTCAATTTAATCATATTTAATAAATTAAACATTTAATATTTAGCTTTACCTGATTTTCTCTACTTTTTCTTCGGATCTGAAGAAGCAGTCTGTAACTTCATAAGCCAGCAAAAGAGCAAAAATCTTTAATAAAGGGGACCTAAACATTTAACAAAATAAATATTTATTAATTCTTTCTCTTTCTTTCTTCAATTTAGGTGTAATTGGTAATTAATTATACTTTTTATTAGAGTGTGTTGGGTGTTGGGGTAAATAATAAAATAATGAGGGGTCTAATTGAAAATTAAGGTTTTGGTGGGGACGGTCGCGGCACACACTTGGAGTGTCGCCTGCCGTTCTAAAAGCGAGGAGCGAACTTAACCGCGGTTAAGAAACTAGTCTACTGTGGTTGAGTTAACCCAGCAGGTGGTTTGTTGTATCCATGAGGTTTGAAGTCTCCAGCCGCAACTTTTTGCGGAGGGGAATATTCTTCTCCACCCACTATTTGCTTACGCTCTCTTGAAGCGCGTGAGGTCCACTATCACCCATCAAAAAAAATTGTAATATATTTTAAAATGAAATTTAAATTGAAAATTATCTTGCCCTTTTTGAAGAGGACAATTGGGTGAGATCTTATCTTATTTCAAATTGGTATTAAGAATATGTTATGATTTGGAAATATGGTCCAAAAATTAAACCAAAACGAAAAACATAAATATGTATAGATAGACGTGAATTGGAAAAAGATTATAAACTTATTTTAAGCTCTATTCATCTTCGTCTAAAGTCTTTCTTACTAAAATTCTCTCGATAAAAGCCTAAAATAACATTTTGAGACGATCTTATGGTCTCCTCTTATGTACTCGTCACGATCGCTTTTATATGCACCATCCATCTAGTGTACGAGTCTTATTTATATTTTACTTGTTTTGTGTATCTCCCTAAGAAGACGTGATCCTCTGCTAGACACGACGACGTTTCTTTAACTAGACTCCTTCTGCTTCAATGGGATGACCAACTTAAACACAATTCGTTTCTCTGCAAGCTCTAGACTAGTTAAGATCCTAGCAAAATCTCGTTTCAGAAATATCTTCTAACGTGTAATTTAAGTAATTATATACTCGAAAAGATGGATAGTATTTAATTCTTTTCAATCTAATCGGTATTTTTAAATATGTTCTAACTTAAAATGTATAGTACCTATACTAAAATAAATAAACTCAAGTGTATAGCTTTCATGCATAATCTCTCTCGTATACTGAGATCCTTTGTCGAGAAACCCTAGCCTCTAAGCCTCCCCAACTCCAGCCAACGTCATCGTCGACAAGTCCGCCTCTGATGGACCTGTTCCGTTGCCGCTTGCCCAGGCGCAGTCCTCGGTACTTGTATCGTTGCCTCATCCCTCCTCGGACGTGGTTTCCCCCCTCACGATAAGGATACGTCGAAAGCTACTCCAACCGGCCAAGGCGTCTTCTGCTCTCTCTCTCTCTCTCGTTCCTCATTCATCTTCTTCGGCCACGACGAAGGGTACCTTCTCCCTTGTCAAGAAGCTCATGTGATCAAACCCCACCGGGGTCGGCCAAGTAAACCCCTAAGGCTTGCGTCTTCTGCAAGCAAGCCTAGGGCTCCACTTCTCCAACCTACAACTACTCCGGTGATTGCAGCGGCTGGGGTTCACCCCTCTCCACCAAATGGTAGAATCGGTTAGTGCTTTGGTCCCTAAGGTTCCACCTGGCTTCGCTCTTGCGTCCTCTGCAAGCAAGTCTAGGGCTCCGCTCCTACAACCTGCAACTGACCTGGTGGGCATGACGGCTAGGGTTCACTCATCTCCACTAGGGGAAGAATCGACTAGGGCTCCGGCCCTTGAGGTTTCACCTGGTTCCCCCCCCCCCCCTTAATTGTACTTGTTCCTGTTGCGACGGCCTCGTCTGAAGCGAAACCGGTCCAGGTTCCCTCCTCTCCACACTATCGAGATCTTATCCGAGGGAAGGCTCTGATGGAGGAACCAGGACGGACGGTGGTGCGGGATCTTTGTGGGGGAGGGCTTACCTCGAAATTCAACCATATCCCCATTGTCCCTACTGCTCTGGATCTACCTCCGGGAGTTTTTCGACGTTGACAGGTCTTCAAATCCAGAGACGACGGTTCCACCTCAGAGCCTCCACCGGCGGGGTCACCACTGGAGGTTAACCTCAACAACCTTCAAAACGACTTCTCGACATGCTCGTTGGATTATGAAGATGAGGTGGCGGTCGTGATGTTGAGTGCTTCATTGAGCCCCTCATTGTTGGCTCGCCAACAATTTGCTATGATGGGAAAATTGTGGGCGTACAAACCACCTCGGAAGGAAGTGTTGCTCCGAGTCATCACCAGGGCATGGGGGCAGGTCGCGGAGGGCATGTTCATCAAGTAAATCGGACCAGGGTGTTCGGTTTCTACTTAGAGTCAAAAGAGGCGCACACGTGGGTCCGTAGAAACGAACCTTGGTGTTTTGACGGGCGTCCTCTCCTCCTCTAGGAATTGGACCCAATGGCTAGGGAGCCTCCGGAGTTGGATCCGCTGCAACTCTGAGCCCATACTCATGGTCTTCCTCCCTTGGTGTGAACCAAGACAACGGGGGAGGCAATCGACTCGGTGTTGAGGTTCCGTGTGACAAGTGGGACACATGATGGGTAGGAACCGTTCAGATTCGGTTATGGCACCTAATGGAGTGTCCCTTGCGTCGTCATCTCCTACTCCGCTTTCAGTAATTTCCTAACCTAATTCGAGTATCTCTCACTTACTCTAAGTTATCTGAATTCTGTCATAACCGTGGGATGATTGGACATGGCCTCAAGGAGTATCCCCGGGAAGTGGTGGGAACCCCGCGGTTCGACTCTTCCATGTTGTAGTATCAACGAGATCGGGACAATAAGGTATACGCGGTGGATTGGAAACCGGTATCCTCGACTACTGCACCTAAGGAACCATTGTATCGGGGCAATGGCCCGATTGTATCCCCGACTACTGAACCTAACAGGGCGAGTCCTCGGGGCACCACTCGGACCCGCTCGGTGGATTCGGGCAGAAAAAATCTGGTGGTTGACCGGCTCTCTGGTAGCTGGAAGCCTGACACCCCAACCCTACATGGGCACATAGGTATAAGTGGATCTGGACCTGTGTCTGGGTCTGATACAGGGGTAGGAGTTGGGGGAGTGAAACAGAGTTCTACTGGTGAACCCCAGTAGGACCAGGAGCGGGCGGGAAAGCCTTCCTGCATGGAGGGATGAAAGAAATCCAGTACTCTAGGGACTGGCCCTGAGAGGGGTCCCTGGTTAGAGCGTTGCCTCCCGTAGAAGTGGATGATAGCAGGTTCGGTCATACTCTACCGTGCATGCATCGTTTAGGCAAGACCTCGAGCGGCCGTAGTCAACTCGGTTAAACTTAATTTTATTATGTAGCCTCTGTGGCATCCCATTCAATATCGTCAAAGACGGATATATTTTGAAAAGAATTGTGACATCATTGTGTCTTTTGTCTGTTCTTCGTGGTCAGAGATTTTTTTTCCTGGCACACTCAGATGTATTTGAATTTAAATTAATGAATTACACTTTTCGCTCAAAAAAATATATTTTAACTTCAATTTACAAGTGTCTCTGCTTCTCTTATCTCGATCAAGTTCGGGTAAATTTGCGATGCCAACTCCTTTTATAAAATTTAAGATTGTTTATAAAAAAAATGTAATATAAAAAATTTATTATTTTCAAGAAAAAATTATCTAGTCTTTTTTATATTATTAAATTTAAATAATATTAACAAAATTATAGCTTTTCAAAAAATATATAGAAAAGAAAGAAGGTGAAACGAGAAGCGCGTGGGAATGGTAGGAAGAAGTAGCAGACGTGGCGACAAATTCTGCTGCATTTGTATAGCGTCAGTTCAGTTGAGTATTGACCGTACTTGAGACTTTTTTTTTCAATTGCCACCATCTTCGGAACGCTTGAATCCCACACTCATCATTGCCGCGTGTAATCTAGTTTCTACCACGACCCTCTGTCTTTTAGAATATTATAAAATCTAAAACTAAAACGACTATTTATAATAAATATAAAACTACCATATTTTAAAACATTTTGTGATAATAAGTATTAAATTTTCTTCGATTTAGGCGATGATGTAAATATTATTTGGTAAATTAAATTTACTCTTTGTTTTTATGCATGTATGGTCAAATTAATGTTCAGTAACTTGATATACACGACAAATAAATGAGCTCGTCGGGTCTCCATTTTACCTGAGCAGGACTGAACAGTTACTGTAAAAGACAGAACCTTAAAGACCGAGTAAATTCTCTTGTCTGAGTAAATTTTGTTCTCATCAATCAGTCCATGTTTGCTACTTATACTTTTGATTTGCCTATGCCTTGTAGCCACCTTTGTCCGACCAGTTTTGGACAAAGTTACTCATCATATTAATTTTACATGATATTGTAAATTTTGCAATCACCTAATCAATATGTATAGTATGATGGTTTTAAACATTTTTTGATTATATTAGTTTATGAAGGGTTTCTGTTTTTGGTTTTCAACTTGTGTTCTTATTTATGGATGATTTATTTGTTGTTTTATAGATAGAATATTATATAATATCGCTATTTTTATTTGTTTTTATAGGTAAAGTTTATTTAGTTATAAATTAGATCGAGTTATAATGATTTAAACGAGAAACAACGAAGACGACAATAGTACAACTTAACTGTCAATCAGATAAGTTAGCTTAGCTTTTCAAACTTGACTCTCTTTGAAACATTTATATTGAATAGTAAAAATGAGGAGAAATTGCACACAACTATAGTAAACATAAGTTGTAATTCTTTTACAACTTCAAACGATAATCATAAAATTAAGCGCCTGTAGTAAGAATATATCAAAATGGTTAGCGATTCTGGTTCCTTGTCACCCCCAGATGGGAGATGAACTAACCGCCTTGGAAAATTAATGAAGTAGTTTGTTCCGTGTTTGTTTTAAAAGTTTGAGTTGCACATTCTGGAGTCTTGAAAGCAAGGATATATAATCCCTAACCATTAGTCCCAACGGGGTAGATAAGTGTTCCTTTCGTCGAATGAGATCGACTGCTACTTGACAATCACTCTAAACTTGAGATTACGGGTGTGGGTTGAGTTCCAACCATTCTGATGTGCACTTAATAGCGCACGCGTCTACTAAAGGTGGTTGTTGGGAACTTGACGCCGAGGTGGAACTCGCTCCCATCAACCTTCCAAGCGTATCCTAAAAAATGAAATTGGTGCCCACTTCCCCCTTGTCTGCAAATAGAGCCTTATCCGCGTTGATCGTTATCCCCTCTATGCGACGGGGGAAACCAGGGGACCGCTATCGACGGTCCAACCTTCTTAGAATGTGCTTGGTTGTGCCTCGTGTAGGCCTCCTGTCAGCAATCTTCCATCAACCGAATCTTGTGGATGATATCCTCTTAAGGAGACTACATTCCACACTTTATAGTTTCGAGCCTTCCATATTTTATAGAGAAAACAAACGGTTTCTCTCCCTTATTTCGAGGGGTTGAAGTCAAGGGCCCCGCGGAACCATTCCTCTACGGTTTCCTCCCGATTTGGCCGGACGAGTCCGCTATTCCTCTAAACACTATGAGACCACTAGGAAAATGACCAAAAGGTGGATTTCCGACTCGATCCCCACTGGGGACATGAGGAAACTGACCAAAAGCTGCCCGCTCATGTTCGCCAAAAATTTTGATCCTTTGGTAAGGCCTCCAGTTTCCAAATCTTACCCAAAATATCGGATCCCCACCTTGGGAGATCTTTTTCTGAGCCAATACGTCATACGTCGGCCGTGCATAATAATGCATGAGATACTCACCTCCTTAATTCCAAGTGCTTCTAGAGCCATTGTACTCACTAAGACCTTCAACATTTCTCGAACGTCTCTCATTAAAGAGGTATGTGAGAACTTCGTCGTCTCATTCACGAGTTCCCATCTTCATGAGTCCCGAGGCTTACCATGGTTGGAGAAGAATACTTGTAGAAGTGCCTGGCTCAATGCCCTTTCGTGCCCCCTCCTTAATTAGCTCTTGATAAGGGCGGATGATATGCGAAACAAAGAGTAGATTGGTTGGTTTAGATGCGTCCAGAGCCTCGTCTTTGGGAAGTAAAGGGCCTTGATCACCCTAGCGACCAAGCTACCTTCCTCAGTGAGAAGTCTCCATAATTGTTTGCTTAAAAGTGCCGAGTTGAAATCTCCCAAGTCCCAGAAACCCAATCACCCCTAGATCTTTTGGCTGGATCATCATCGTCCAACACTGCCAGATGATTGGGTTATCACTCCCCCTAGTGGTTCGCCACAATAATCCGGTCAATTCCACATTGATTCGAGCCAATAAGCCATGTGGTAGTCCCATGACACTCATTGAGTATGTGGGAGATGATTGTAGCACTAACTTGATGAGGACCTATTCCTCGCCTTTTTTATCATCTTCTAATCCAAACTATTTATACGTTTGAGTACCCTTTCCATTCTTCTTGCTCCTCCTCATCATGTTTGGAACCCCCAACTAAGGTGGGAGGGAAAACTTTGGGATACCCAAAAGCCGATTTCATTCCACTTGTGCGCTTGTTGTAATGTTCGTGTTGAGAACATGGAGGACTTCTAGAGGTTGATGGCCTACCTCGATATCTCCTCGAACTTATTTAGGAGATTTCTTAGTCGCCCATCTCTAGGTGAATGGATTTGCAGTAAATTGAACAATCATCTACAAAAGACGGGTGTGTGAGGAGAGCTTGGGTCACAACTCATACGTTGTGAATATGCCATTCCCCTTCGTCTTTTGAAGCATACGACTAGACTCTCCCTACAAAGGAGGAAAGTTATGGGGCCAGAGAATACACTGACGAATACCCTTCTCCAGGCGGAGGAATCCTGTTTGGCGACCCCCGACTAAAATTATGTAGGAGTTAGAGTACGTGCAAGGGCGAAGAAAGGCTTCGTTGAACACAAAGTCCTACATCATGTCTTACCTACTTTGTTGTAAGCCTTACTCATGTATATCATAAGAGTCACTCATCCATCCCTACCTTGTTGTTTCTATTTCATAAAGTGCAAGCTCTCACATGACAACAAAATATTATCTTGGATTGATCTCTCTGGCACAAACGCCTATTGCATTTTCGATGTAATACCCTAATACGAAGGTTTCAGCCTATTAATCGCCACCTTCGAGGCTATCTTGAACATAATGTGGCACAATGCAATAGGCCGCACATCCTTCATACTTGTTGGGTTTGGGACCTTCGGTATCGGTACCAAAGTAGTATAGTTAAGATGGTTTGGCATCTGCTCTCATGCGAAGATCCCCCGAACGCAATCCACTACTTCCCCCTTCTAGCATAGACCAATGTTTTTGATAAAAGAAAGAGTTAAGTCTATCCAAACTTGGCTACTGATTAGGAACCATGGAGAAAGTAGTGCACAAACTTCGTCTGATTGTACTGTAGCCAACAATTGGTCATTCTGACATGTCGCTACTTTTGAGGATAATTGTGGTATCCATGAAAATCTATCCTAATGTAAGATATGAGATAATTTGATATACGAGTCACATATAGGTTTAGTCATACAAGTTTCCCATGTAAAGATTGTTTGATCCTCCTCTTTCAATTCAGAGATCGAATTAAGGCATCGACAATGTGAGGTTGAAAAGTGGAAGAACTTGGTGTTCCGGTCCCCGTCTTTCAACCAGTGTTGTTTCGCTCGTTGCCTTCAGAATCTTGTTTTGTCTTCAAACACCCGGGCATATTGTATATAGATCGTCCCCCAACGTCGGATGCTTGTGTGATACCTCTCGCTTTTGAGAAATTGGATGTCTCATTCCCATGAGCGTACTTTTCGAAGGGTGATATAATACACATCTCTTCTCCATGTTTCTAATGTCGCCCTCATCTCTGTCGTCTTGTCTAGAAAGGGGTAGTCTCCTGCTTGACCTCACACATCTTGGATTTAGTTGTTCGTAAGAGTGGTTTTCCACCCATACATTTTCAAAGCGATGCCTGTGAGCTCGGTTCGTCTCCACCTTCCTCGAGTCCAAGATAATGGGAAGGTGGTACGAGGTTGAGTTTCCCGTGTTGTACAGGTGCAACTCCGGCCATGCCTCCCATAATGAATGCGAGACAAATGTCCGGTCTAGTCTGGCCTTCATTCATCTTGCATCACCCCTCCCGCTCAACCACATAAACTTATACCCTTGGAAATGAGCGTCAATCAACTAAATTTCCTAAACAACCTCTTAGAAGTCTCGGATTAATCCATTTGGATACGGTAGCCCTTCCTATTTTTCCTCATAAGAGAGAATTTTGTTGAAGTCTTCGAAGAGAAACCATTGATCTGTTGCCAAGTCGTGTGTTGTGGCCAGATATCGTAGCATGTCCCAAGTCCTCCACCTCTCATTTCTCTACGTCACTCCGTAGTTTCCTGTCAACCAGAATTCCTTTTTACCCTACAATGAGACCAATACCTACACCATCTTCGTCCATAAAAGAATCAGGCCGCAGCTATGTCTGTTCATGGCCACCAGCGAAATCGAGTCGGAGTTGTAGCTTCCCAAATGGGCCGTCCAGACTGAATTTCGTAAGAAAATATCACCTACGGCCGCCTCCTCGAGACCAGACCCTTCAGGTACTCCACTTTCGTTGGACGTCCAACTCCATGACAGTTCCACACCGCGAGTCTCATCGATCTGGCTAAAACCCTAAAACGACAACGACTTCTATAGAGTTTTCCATAGAAAGTGTTTTTGAAAATCTAAGTTGTATTAATTCACCATCTTTAAGTGAATATGTGCAATTTTTCCTTCAACCATTTTTAGCATAAATATGACATTTCATTAGATTCGGAAATGAAATAAAAAAACGAGCATATAATCGTGGAAATGACTAGACATGACGAGTTGGGGTTTCGGTGACAGCCAAAACACTATACCTATATAAAAGTACCCGGTTGTAAAAAGGGAAGCTTTAGGGGTGGTTCCCTATTCATTCGGTAAGTAGTGCAATTGATCCCGAAATCTCTTCTTGTCT
This sequence comes from Erodium maritimum, assembly GCA_963921825.1. NCBI lineage: Eukaryota > Viridiplantae > Streptophyta > Magnoliopsida > Geraniales > Geraniaceae > Erodium > Erodium maritimum. Next base: position 66,328,081 of record OY997594.1, on the reverse strand, counting down.
TGACTGAAGAAGGTTTGTCTTGTTGGGGAATTCGTTCGAGGAGTTTAATAAGGAGAGGAGGAGGCTAGGAGACGGGTGTTATTCGTCCCTTAGGGACCGGGGTATAGCTCCTCTAGAATACCATGTAATGCCTGAAGGTTCTTATTGGAAATAACAAGGCTGCTTAGCTGGCCTCGCTTCTGCCCCATCAAGGTATTTTCCTCTGGATAGGTTACCACCAAATCCTGCATAGACTGTCTGCTCAATTGAGTGGGAATGGTGCATTTCCTGTCACTCGTCGCGCGATCCTCGAATCCCTAATCTCCTCGACGAACCTAGAAGCTTCCTTTTTTCCCGATACTCATGTGGGTGGTACATAGAATCGATAGTTTTACGGATATAGAATAGAACGAGACGGGCTTTTGGTGCTTCTGGATCGATCCAAGGTGACCTTCTTATGTCAAGTTCTTCCTCCACCACCATCACGTCTTGGTTTTGCTGCTTCCATGGATGCATAACCAATCGAGGATGAGCATGACCGAGTGTATTGAGAGCTCTAGGGTTGTCCCTGTGTGCTTGGTTTTGATCGCCTCTCATATGTCGGCGGTGGTGATTGGGGCATGTAGGAGATTGGCTTCCTCTCTGATGGACGACCAACGGTGGAGCAACCAACGTGATATATTTTAGAGGGGGATTGTCTGGTGACCATGTCGCACCATAAGGGATCCACTAGAGAACCGGATCAACGTCCTTATGTGCTTCGTGTCGCCAAATTGGAAACAACATCCTTAGAATATCGTGGGGAAGATATATCTCTCCGAAATGTAAACTACTCATGTTGAGAGGGTGACGGATCGTAGGTGTGATGTGGTGCGTTGCCGGGACTGAACATCTGAACCAACGGTCCCCACTAAGACGATCATGATGTGGCCGGGCGGCACATGACCAGACGACAGGCTATTGACGTGCATGGTGGTGACGCGAGAGACTATAGGACTGAGGTACAATGAAAGGGAGACGGAAATGAAAGAGAGAGGAAACAGAAATTAAAACTATTGGGAGCGGATTTCTATCCATCTCGACCAGGCGGAGGTTATCCCTCAACCATTTTAAAGATGCACCGATTTGTTTCTTTTTACTGAAACCTTCGAATTTATTAAATATCAGAAATTATGATACATTGTAGTGAATCAAGGAGGGACCCTGACCAGTGAAGAACATGCGTGGAACGGGCTTCCCTGCTAGCCAATAGTAAGCTCTATTCGTAGTTCTTTTTACAAATTGAAGGGTAATCCCCTCATTGTGAGAAAGCATAAGACGGATATCCCGTATGATGGTCCTGATTGGAGATGTCGGAGGTTCCCCTTTCATGATCATACTGATAAGTACTTGAGCATCTGAGCGGATGATAAATGGGCCCGTCCCTAGACCAATCGTATTTCGAAGGGCTGTAGAGATTGCACAAGCCTCCACCATAATTGGCAACCAACAAGCAGGCAAAAGCCTGTTTGTTGCCATACAAACCGTTCCCTCTGCATCTCGGGATAGAAGTCCCTAAGCAGATTGATTTGAATCCTGAAAAACTGCTCCATCTACATTTATTGCCACAATACTTTGAGGTGGATTAGTCCACCGAGATGGCCACGCGGGGGGAGGTAACCGGGCCGGTACAATGTTTGCGCCTGCTTCACGTCAAGTCGGGAGATGGGCATAGGCTGCTGAGATCACCCTTAGGGCTGCTGGTGGAGTATTTTCCCATTTTAGGGCGTATCGGGCTTTCCAAATTTACCAAAGGACATATAGTATATCTGCAACCCAGTTCCGCGGTCCTTTGGTGTCAATTATCTCCCATCATTTCACAAATCCCAAGGTAGGATCATAGGGGGCATCCTTACAAACTGGGTCCAACATGTCTTCGCAAAACCACACCCTAGAAACAGATGGCAATTGATTATGGGGCCCTCTCACAGATATCGCAAGTTTGCGCAATCGGGACATAGCACCAATTTAGGTTTGTTGCTACCTGAAAAGTATATGTGAGACACCTCCAAAGGAAGACCCGTAGGCGTGGTGGGACTGGGATATCCCACAGAACTGACCAAGCCACCAATGGTGTATTCTGACGAGCCTCATGTCACACCCCAGCCAATATGGAGTAACCGACTTTTTTGGAGTACATCCTCATCCTCTCAACTGTCCAATACCAAGTGTCTTTGTTCCGCAAGGTAGATAGTGGAACATGGAGGATTTGATCCTTCTCCTCTGCATCAAATAATCTAGAAAGTAAAAACACATCCCAATATCGGGACCCCAAGACAATTAAGCCTACAAATGGTGCCCCATCAAGAGAAGGGCGGGTGGAAGAAATCTTCGGGTTGGGTCCCAAGAGCCACGGCGTTCCCCTGATCACTGTGTCTCGACCATCTCCAATGGTTATCCTTAGTCTACTTCGTCGGAGGTCTTGGATGGAAAAAATACTTGCCCACGTAAAACTGGTATTAGCTTCTATTTTAGCATGTATGAAGCATGTATAGGGGAAATAACAAGCTTTAAGAACACACGACATAAGAGACTGAGGCCGATGGATCAGGTCCTACACCTGTTTTCCAAGTAGGGTTGTATTAACGTCTTTCAGATGGTGGAACACCATCATTTTCCTTTCTTTGTGCATGCATAGTTTATCCCAATCATGCCATATAATCGTCCGGGTCGATTATCCCCCCCTTCCATAACTAAGCTAAAGTTATGTGAATGCGAGATATAATTCGGTGGGACACCCGGAACACAGACATTACATAAACCGGGATGGATGTGAGAACAGACCGGATCATGACTTCCCTACCTGCAGGGGATATAAGCTTCCCTTCCTAGAACCTAATGGGGTTTATAATGCGATCACCAAGATAAGCCATAACTGCGTTCTTGTTCCGATCTATCATATTCAGGACGCCGATGTGCATGGACGTTGCGGACGTCTCAGCAATAGAAAGGATCTGACAACATTCCTATCGTATGACCGGGGCTATATTCGTACTGAAGAAAATAAATGGTTTCTGGAGGTTTAGTTACTGGCCTGAGAGCTGCCCAAATATGCCGAGGATATCCCTGATCTGAACTGCCTCTTCAGCAGTATCCCTACAAAATATATAGTAGTCATCTGCGAAAAACATATGAGATATTTCTGGACCACCTCTGGCCACCCGAATACCTCTAGTGCGCCCCTCATCATATGCTTGTTGTAGTAAAAATGACACCCTCCATACAAAGGAAGAAGAGGTACAAGGATACAGGATCACCTTGGCGAAGACCACGAGACAGTGTAAACTTGAGAGTTTCCCTACCCCTAGATGATACGGGATACTGGACTGATTTCATACAGCAGGCTACCAACTCGATCCATTCATGTGAGAAACTCAAACGAGCCATGATACGGAGTAGGTAATCTCATTCCACAATTCATAAGCTTTACTCATGTCCAACTTTAGTGCCATAAAACCCATATTTCCTTGTCGTTTTTAGCGAAGGAAATGAATGACCTCAAAAGCTATAAGAACATTATCTTGAATACACCGACCTGGTATAAATGATTCTTGGGTCTTAGATATAACCTCCTATAAGAGTGGGTACAACCGGTTTGACAATACCTTGGAGAGAAAGCGAAAGATAACGTTTCAAAAAGCGATCATATACAGGTCAGTAACAACATCAGAATCTACCTGATGTGTTAGTTTAAAAAAAATCTCGTTTTTTTAGTAAATACGAGGAATATTATAAATTGAAAATGTTTACACCTGGCAAACATAGCAACAAGAAAATTTAAAGTACTAACAGAACATAAAATGAAATTGCTCTTGTAGAATCATTTGTTGTTTGGAGGGTGATACTGCGACAACGACCAATGATCACCGATACAACGGCTCCAAACGGGGTTTCAACGGCGAGTAGACTCATTGTGGCTTTTCATAGTGGTGGACTGGATATGCCCCCAAGATGTCAGCGTGCGTCGTCTTCCCTTGACTGATAGTGGTAGGGCTCCAAAGCGCGGGATTGTTGACCCCTGAATGGTAGGGGAACATTGAGTCGGTTCTTGATGGTACTACTGCCATCCTATATCCAGGGGGATGGTGTAACCGACTTATTCCTCGAGGCGAGGGTGCTTCTTGCCCTCCGCCGCTGTATGTGAGTTTCCATCCGAACGAGATCCCTCCGAGTCCTCATTCTCCTCCCCATCTCGCACCATTCTCTTGAACCCTGCTGAGACTGACAATGGCTCCCTCCGCTGGTCTGAATGGTCCTCCGAGTGTACCTACCCAGTCCTAAAGGATCGGACCATTCTTGGACGATCGACCCACTCCCCTAGACCATCCTCCCGAGTTACCCTCCTCTCTGACCGAGGGTCCTTTGGGGAAAATAGGCGAGTTGGGACCCCCGAAGCTCCCCCCAAATTGGCCCAGTTCGTCCCTGGGATGGCCTTTCCATGTTTGGCCTTAGTTAATTCTGACCTGGGATCTGTCGAAGCTCTTAGTGATGGTCCCTTCTTCCCCCCGTTCACTGGGCATACCGGGAATAGATGACCAGCACAACTACATTCAAAGTAGTGATCTGGCAGGTATTCATATGAAATGTGTAACATAGAACGTACTTGCGATTCTGCCAAACGGAACCATAACTCACGCTAGAGTGGAACCTGTATGTCAACACGGATGCGGATCCTCATGAAATCGCCCCAACACTGTCCCTGAGCATCTGTATATGCCGCCTGATAGGTACCCAAAGCATTTCCCACTCGGAATGCCACCTTCCGATTCTACGCTCCTACTGGAAGGTTCGACACCCGTGACCAGACTGAAAAATGGGTGAACGGCATATCTCCCAGCCGTATATGTGCCATCAGGTCGGTAAATATTACCAACGAGTCCCAGAAAGCCCAAGGTTCGCCGGCTAGGACGCTCGTTCTTTCCTTTGTCGTTTTGAAGAAAAATGCCACGACCCCATCCTCTAGAGGACGTGTTTCCACACTACGCATGCCCCCAGAGATCTTCCATCCGATTCACCATCGTTCTTCAGTAAAAAGTTTGCGGTGTCAGCACCTTTGTCGCTAAGAAAAATGCAAAATTTGGTCCCTCACCTCTAAGTTCATCTGTCGCGACGACCACCTCTTTGATCTGCATGGATCCTGATTGATCTACGAGATCCCCCATAGCCGTGCCTATGGTCTGCTCCCCGCCATCCAGGTCCCGCTGACCCCGACTCCGGACTCGAGAAAACCCTGAATGAGGACGAGCCCGGCCCGAGCATGAACTGCTACCCGGATACCCGACTCGGCCAGCCTCTCCAACCCGCTTGCCCCGAGGAACCAGGTACGCCCCCAGCTCCTGACCTGCGGCCCAACAACCCAGACTGGCCCACCGACCCCTTAGTCTCTGGCCCGACACGAGAACCAGCCCACGCTCTTCTTGCATCAGCGAGCAGGCCCGATCCAGCCCGTCCAGGCCCAGTTGGCCCAATTCCTTGCGAGGCCCTTTAGGGTTCCTTACCAGGACTTATCATCTAAGTCTGTGGCGCCCTCTCCAGCGACCCGTCTTCCTGCCGGTTAGTGTCCTATTGGGACGACAACTGCACCACTCCCGCTGGACTTACAGGTGGCTCTTCGTTCGCCTCCTCCATCCTCCGAGTCATTAAAGTACCCCACCGGAAGCCCAACGGTGTAAAGCCCACCGTCGCCCGTGGTTTCACCACCCCACCACACTGAGGTCTTGGTCCCATCGCCGGCGTGCTTCGTAATCCTACTCTTCTAACTGTCGGGCTTACTCCTCGAACCCCTCCTACCCGATCGTCCTCCTCCCTACTGGTAGAAAACCGCATCAAATTCTCTCCCGACGTCGCTCTTTGTGAGCCCGGCCGAGAGAAACCTCTCCCCGGCGACAGAGACCTCACCGGTATTATTTCGGTGTTCTCCTCATGTTCCATTGACGGTTCGTATGTTGGGGAATCCGGTTCCCTCAATAAATCAACATCAAAATCCTTCCCATCACTCAAAAGACGCCCAACCGATGCGTGTTGTTCCATCGTCTCCGTTTTGGTGGTTCACAAAGCCTGTGTCGTCTCTAGGGCTTTAGAGAGACAACTGCGTATAGATTTTGAAATTTCCGTTAAATCTCGTTTTCTTAATATTAGAATTAAAATGCACACATGATTATAAAATACAAACAATATGATTTTCTCTCATTGCAGCTCTCTTATGTTAATTGAAGATGATAAATAAAAAATTATAAACAATATGATTTTTAAAATTTCCCTTTGAAAATAAAAATAAACTGAAATGGGGCACGCTAAGTTGACAGCTACCAGACAACTAAAGAAAATGAAAGCTGTGCTGGTCTTCGAGTTCGTGGTGGGCGAAACCTCCGTGATGTATCTAATGCCAAAAGGGTCTGGCACGTGTCGCTGGATGATGAGGGATGATCTCACAGCTGTCCCGTCACGGACGACAGGCCCACTTGACTGCTATCAGTGGGCCCTCACTCTGATCCGAATCTCTGTTCCTTACTTCTTTTACTCGATGAAATTATGTACAGTCATATATACGAGGAAAAAATTGAGAGCACGAGAATAAGTGGCTGAATATTTCTCATTTTTTAAAATGACTTATCAATTGGAAATAAGATTATATTAGATTAAAATTAGACAAACATAAGTAAAAAAAATTAGGGAAAAGTATGAAACTCAAAAATATAATGAAAGTAAACTCATTTCATCCCCGCATTAAAAATGAAAATCTCATATAATCTTGATTTTATATTATTACAGTATATTTGTAAGTCTGATATCAAATACAAATCACATTTCATTGTACAAACTGAGAATCAATTTGAGTTATAGGATGTGTGTGTACTAACGTCATCAAAGAGCGCCAAATACTTACACGTGTTCTTTTCGCGCATTGTAGCGCGTGTTGATTGCTTCTGTAGTGCGGTTGACCGTGCGCACTGACGCACCAAATGTGCGAATACCTTATCTAAGAAAGTGCTAGTACCGTACATAGTAATGTGCTAATACCCTACATACAGAGTGCTGATACCTACATACAAAGTGATGACAATACATACAAAGTGATGATACCTTATACGTAATGGTATTGGTACATTGCATACACGGGGTGCTGGTACCTTGTGTGCTGCAGGCGTGGTCAACACGAGCTACAGTGCAGTCAAAAGCGCAAGACATTTCACGTTATTTACAAAATTTACACCGTACAAAAAATGTTACATGTACGCATCTAATGCATTCTTATAACGTCATTTTGACCGCATCTTATGACTCATGTATTTTTAGTTTGCACATAAGAGTGATTTGTATTGGATATCACCTTATGTGTACATATTGATTTAAATTAAATTTACTAAATGTATCTTCAAAAAAAATCAAAAATTACCGAATTTCATGTAAGATAAATTTAATTTTTTTATACATTTAGTCTCTTTTCTTTACTTATCAGTCTTTTTACATAGGAAAAGTTGGGTTTGGTTTGAAATTATTATTATTTTATTTTGTATTCAAATTTAAACAAGTGTTCTCTAATGAAAAAAAGATGGATTATCACACACTGGTCCTGTTGTGTAATATGTGGGCCGAATTTTACATGTGGGCCGTATTAGCGTCGGTGTCAATTTGCATTTTTAGGTTCATCTCAAAATTACAAATTTCAATCATTTTTACACGTCATTTATAAATTAAGTTTGCCTAGACCAACTAATATTTGAATAACATTATGTTGTTAAGTTCGATTAGATTAAAAAATAAACAAGTTGACTTATTCTAATTTATTTTTGATAAGTTTGATTTTTTTATTAAAAAGAGACTTTAGCCAAGAAAGTAAGAGCTTAAAGGTCGAAAGATCATTCTCATGATTACAAAGGAGCTCCAACAATGAAAACTAAAATGTTAAGCCTTACACAAAAAACAAAAAATCCAAAAAAAACCAAGGAAAGAATAAACATCAGAGAAAATCATTCCTCCTGCCATTCTTCACTTTCCGAGGTCAAGGGCGGGTCATTGAAAGGTTTCTCCTTCACGTCCGAAAGAGGTTGTGTAGCCTTGAGTATACTCTGTTTCCAGAAATCCGAACCCGAAGGCGCGTTAATGAACACACATTCCCGACTTAATGAACGAGTCTTCCATCTCGTCGTCATGGTATAGATAGAACCATACTGAACACGCCCTGACTTAATGGGACAGCCCTTACGAGGATCTAGGGTGTCTTCTAATCGATCAAAAATAGGTATACTGACTTTGTTTTCAAACTTGTTTTTTATTTATGTTAATTTCCTTTAAATACAAAACTTCATCCCATTATATTTATCTTTCTTTTCGTCTTTTATCCTTTATATTCTTTCAAATATTTTCCTCTAATATAATTATAGTTTCATCATGGATTCGATTGAAGGCGAAGTTAGACGTAGCATCTTCACTTTAACTTCGATGTCGACGAACCATGAAAAATAATTGTCATCGCAATCATATAAACAGTCTCAAAGATGTACGATCTAATGTCGTTTGAAGGGATACAACCAAATCATGAATGATTACTTTGTTGAGGAACTATTAACAATGCATATATGTTTTATAGTATAATGAAAATTTCCCCTCGTTTATCAAAAAAAACAATGCATATATGTTTCGGAGTCAGCTCCAGAAAGAACAAACTCCATCTCTTTGAATTATGATGGTCATGATGGAACATGATGACCTTTTTGTTCAAAAGTGTGACGCTTTTGGTGTTCTTAAGTTTATTACACGCCGAAAGTATAGGATTGTAATTCAGACGATAACTTATACGGTTGATTTGCATATATTTCTCTAGATGAAACCTTATATATGAGTTCAATCACCGTCTTTAAGTGCCTACAAATACTTTGCAAATGTGTGATCGTTAGTAACTTCAAATGTCCATTGACATGAAGTGCTTATTGCACATCAGGAAAAAAAGTGCGACAATCTAGACACGCATAAAATCCTTGATTGTATGCATTAGTAATAGAAGAACTGACGTAGGATGGAAAGCGAAACTCACACGAGGAGATCATGACGTTTCAACCATCATGTTTGAAGTAGTTGCCTCTTGCGACTTGTGGATATCTCATGCTATATTTGGTATTGTTAGGGCATACAACGACATCTATATTCTCAATTACCTAATGTTTTTTATAAGCGATATATCCAATTACCTTCGAAAAGGAGGAAACTGAAAGGTGATACACCATAACGAGATCTACCTCGGTATTACACTAGAATAAAACGGGTCTACAACCTAACCAAAAGTGAAGAACCCAAGAGTTCTAAAAAATCGAAGGCAGCCTAATAAACACCTTAAACTTGAGACTTGCTCAACACCAAAAAGAAAGTAAAAAAACAAAGAAGATATCTTTCTAACCTGGTATCCTAAAGCATAACCAAACGTACTCAGCTTACCTCCACCAAAAACAAACCACACGAAAACAAAACCAAGCCTAAAAGAGATGACTTAAACTACAAGATATCACACCACACAAGGAACAAAACGAAGGCATCTCCATGCCACAAAGACCAACTCAGAGATCAACCCAACTCATGCTCTTGATCTACAACCTCCAACTTCGTCGTAACTCTAGGGTGTCCGCCTGCTACCTCCTCAAACATCAGAGTCTTAATCAGAGGTTGAAAAATCATATCCGCACACGACTCCAAGGCGAATATGCCAACTTTTCTAAAAAATGAGTCTGATAAAAAGACAGTACATTATTCAATGCTCACTGACCTCGACCTCGGGGTGACCTTCTTCTTCGTTTAGCCTTTAGATCTCGTCTCCTTCCGACCCCTACCAACAACACTAAAGTCATCCTCAACGTGAAAGACAATAGGGTTGTACACCAAAGAGGATTGCATATCATACAACTCTAACACTCCTTCAAATGCAGTCAAGGCTTCTAAAACTAGCACGATGTTTGCAAGAATAAACGGAGCCACGAAGAAAGAGTCTAGATTATCAACCTCGATAAAATCCAAAGTTGAAAGCTCAATCCAACACCCTTGTACAAGGGCTTCGAGATCTCCTCCTCGAGAATAAACAATAAAATCAGAATGAATCCCACATGAATTGCCACCATAATTCTGAATCACTTCTGAAACATAATTCAAAATGGAGACAAAGTCTTCACGGTTTTTATCGTCTCGAGACTTAGTCCGTGATTTTAGAGATTTCGAATCAGAATTCGAATTTGAAAAACGCAATTGGAGATCTTGATTCCCCATAAAGTTCACGCCCCCATCACCATCGCCGACTTCAACATTCACTACGTCAGCTCCAAATTATGGTGAACACAACTTTTTTGGTACGAAAAGAATGTCCATGAGTTTAACCAAGATAGTAAAAACTTCCTTGCTCAGGCGCAACCCTACCATTCTCACCGAGCACTTGGGTACTATGTACCACAACAAACATCTAACCGTACGAAACATTTGGACAGGGCCGGTCCTGAGAATTTGGAGTCCCAAACGACTCACTTTTTTGAGCCCCTTAACCTCGATTTTTTTTACCGAAACCATAAAATATTACTCATTTTGTAACGCTTCGTATCCCTCACTAATTAAACGCCAAAACTGAAAATTAAACTAATTAATTAATATTTTATTATTCATATAAAATTACATATATACCCCCAAATATTTTTTATTTTTATTGAGCCCCAAGCCATGGCATGGGCTGCTTGGCCTCAGGGCCGGCTCTGCATTTGGAGCTTCACAATGCAGAGTTAACATAGTGCAAAGCAAGTCGCCAGTAAGCTCAATGTTCTCGATACTCCAACTGTGAAACAGAACCCCCTCAAGCTCAACCAATCGAAAGAAACCTCATTTAAGCAAAAACTCTCCATTAAACCAGACGATAGTAAACCATTTATCCAACCAGTTCCAATTAGTCTCCTACAACACCAAATCAAACACAGATTCTAAGCGCGTGACACTTTTTTTTGAAAAGCAAATAAATTTATTAGTCACTCAACCTCAAATTACAAGAAGGATAACCCACAGGCAGGAAGTCTAAATATACTTTCGAAAATGGAACACTAAGGAGGTCCTGAAACGAACAAAACCACCTTAAACTAAGGAAAAAAAACGTAAACACCTCCAAGCTCCTGCATCACCCCACTATGTGGTAGTCCTCGCATGTCTTATAAACGTTTAGTATGTTTCACTTCACGTTCTTGGCCACAAATGTTCCTGTCCGAACCATTACCTTCTGCACACAATACACTGAGTCACTCTTGAAAACTCTTGCCCGCCACAACTAGACCACCCCCTGTTGGACCATTCGTAGGTATTTCTTCCCAACTTCACCTGTCTCACAACCCACAACTTCTCAGTATTCTCTAATAGATAATCAACATTTTGGTCTCTTGCAATACCACACAAAGCAACTTCAGAGACCTTTCCGATCCGAATTATGTCTCATCTCGGTCCTTCACTTGAATTACCGGCACCTGGTTGCTTTCCACTAAACTAACTTCCACCAAAAACCAATCTTCCCCGAGCTGCAACCACATCCTTCTTGAGACTCTTTCACCTTTAGTAAGCACCACCACCCACGCTTTATCGAATTTCTTCCCCTTTTAAAAATTATCGTGGACGAACATACTTTCCCTTCATATTGCACAATTGTTCTCAGCGTCTTCTCACTCCATCCATGAAAAGGGACGCCTTATACACATAACCACTGAAAAGAACCCTCATTAAGACATGTAGTACCTAGTTCATACGTGATCTTTATCCAAGGCTTAGACCACCCTCAATCTGCCGAATCCAGCTCAGGCGACTTATCTCCTAGGTTTATAGTACACACTCTGTTCCTAAAGTTCCTTACCAAAAAGTCCTACGCCCCTTCTCTCGTCATCGTGCATCAGATTAAGACTATAAGTCGACAACACCACTCCTATTCTCCCATTTTATGCCAATATAATGTGTTCCTCAACTAACCTCCCCTTAGAGCAGTTGTAGCGGTCCTCACTTCGTCGTAGTAGACGTACTATCACAGGCCCTACAATGGCTCGCAGCCGTGGTTTGGGGTGCCGTCGCAGGCTGTCGTCACAGAATCCTACAACGACGGGACGTGTCGTCGTGCCTATCCTGCGCCGACACATGGTGACTCCATAATTAAAAAAAAACCCTAAAATTTTCCTACAAATACACAACCACTCCTACCTCAAATTCACACCTCTCTTCTACACTACACTTCTTCCTTCATCTTTTTCTCTCAAACTTCGTTCCTCAATTTTTTTCATTTTATTGATGGATCATTTTCCAACGTTAGTAGAGTTATAGAAATATAATCCTCAAGAAATAGAAGAAACTATGGAAATGGTAGGTACAATAACAACGAAACGAATTTAGGACCAGCTTTTGAGAAGTATACATCTAAGGGCAGAAGATGAGGCCGAGAGTTCCCAATCGGCACCACCAAAGAGGAGAGTGATAGGGTGCAATCGAGATGAATCACACAAGCGGTTGATAACTGACTACTTTGCGTCTTCCCCGGTGTACAACGACCAACAATTTTGGCGATGCTTCCGAATGTCGAGGGAATTGTTCCTACCGATCATGAATGCATTGAGTGATCGGTACACATACTTTTGTCAACAAAAGGATGCTACCAAGAAGCACTGATTCTCTCCACACCAGAAGTGCACGGTAGCACTTTGTCAGCTTTGTTATGGAGGTCCCGTTTATGACGTTGATGAGTATCTGCAAATAACGAAGAGCATTGTTTGGAATGCGTTAAGAAGTTCTGCATCGGCGCCATCAAGATTTTTGGGCGAACATATCTACGACGCCCGATCGAGGAAGATACCCGTCGTCTGTTGGAAATCAACGAACTGCGCGGCTTCCCAAGGATGATAAGGAGTCTCGATTGCATGGACTGGGATTGGAAGAACTGTCTTGTGGCATGGGCTGCACAATTTTCAAGTATGGACCATAGGAACATCCCCACAATCATGCTAGAATCCGTTGCATCCCAAGACCTATGGATATGACACTTCTTTTTCAGAACATCGGGCTCCAACAACGACATCAACGTGCTCAATATGTCTTCATTGTTTCACCAGGCAGTTCGAGGCTTCGCTCCAAATGTTAAGTACAAGGTCAATGACAAAGAATACACAACCCCTTATCACTTAACCGATGGAATTTATCCACCTAGGGATACATTTGTGAAGACGATACCATCACCACAAACGACGAAGAAAAAGTTGTTTGCTAGAGTCCAAGAAGCGTGGAGGAAGGATATCGAACGAGCATTTGGAGTTATACAAGATCGCTTTCACATCGTCACTTGTTCGAGCGGAATGTGGGATAGGAACTCACTCGCAATCATCGTGACTTGTTGTATTGTCCTGCACAACATAGTTGTTGAGGATCAATGGAGGTCGTACTCCACTGATCTGTTTGCAGATATTCGTGACCCGGACCCAGCAACCCGTGGAGGATCACCACCAGCGGTGAACTTGGATAGTATCATGGGGCATAGAGGAAGGATACGGGATCGGGATGTTCATCACAATCTCACATATGGACTAAATTTGAAGATGGTGCCAACAATTAGAGTAATATAATAATATAATGTATTTCATATTTGGAATAAATAAAAATAGTAGTTATTTTTGGGGTGGTTTTTTAAATATTGAAAGTGTATACAACTACTCCAAACAACTAGTAGTAGTTTTTCATTGGATGTGTAGTGGTAGGAGGTAGTGGTTTGGAGGAGAGAGAAAGTAAAAATGTGCCCAAACCACTACACATTGGTTTACCATTGAAGGTTCTCTTACCCTCCGTCTCCTCAGCCTCCCTCAACTCTCTAATCAATAGATTCCCAACTGCTTCAGCCTTCTTTCCTTCTTTGGATGACTTGCTCTCTACGTCCAACACATTTGGGCTCCACTACACTTTTCTCTTGGTCGTACTAGTTTTACCCAAGTCTTTGGCCTCGACCGCCTCTTCTTTGCACCCCTCACCCAAGCCAAATCCACAAAAACGATGTACCCTTTCACCCGAAAGACAGTCATCATCTCCACCACTTTCTCTGCTTCTCCCTATGATCGAAGAATAAGAAAGTGAAATAGTGGCCTCTTTTGTTTGTTCTGCGCACTCTCATTCCTTTGCACCCTCCTACATCTTTCAAATAAGCTTGTTAACCATGCCAACGAGGTGTTCAAAGGAAAGTTGCACACGAACACCTCTAATTCACGCCCTTTCGTGATGGTTCGAGAGGGATCAATTTTCTCGGGCTCTGCTTTCATGGTCTCCTCTATCTCTGAAACCTTCTTGTCGCTCCTGAATCCGAGCACGTCTTTGTAGCTTCTAATCTCAAGCTTCCTTCCGAAGCCCGAGTCCTCCTTGTCTGCCGTGATTTCGCCTAAGCCAAAAATTATGGTTGTCGGCGAGTTCCCTTCTCTCGCTCATTTTTTAAGGCTTCATGAAATGACAATGATTAAGGACACTCTGTTTCCAAAATGTCGAAAATCGAAATCAACCTCTTCCCTTTGAAACTCTGCTTGATTCATCTTGGCTTGAAATTCAATGGACAATGCATAAACAACCATTCATGGCTAGATTTCGTCGATCCTAAGAAATGGAGCCTCTACAACGGCGAGTCCTCGCTTGGGTTGAAACACCTCCACACACATTCATGCTTTCCTTCCTCCGTCAAGCTCTTCCACATGAGGAACGAACCAAAACAAAACCGAAGCATTTCCCTTCATGGTTTGGCCTATGCACCACATCGGTCTTGTAAACCCTTCTTCCATGGCTTACCAAATCGAAATACCAATATCCTGACACTAGAAAAAGAATCTTTTTGATGAAAAGTTTTGAAACCTTATTTTCCCGATGATTGGAAGAATATATAAGACCCCGTGGAAGAAATCCTTCACCGAAAGGATGATGAAATCTTCCCTCCTTCAACTGAATATGAGACCTCCTGAATGTTCGACTTCTTCTGAAAGAAAAGTTATTCACATCTCACTGTCACCTCTTGCAAAGCTTATTCAACACTTTTATTTTTCAAAATTAGGCGGTGGATAACCAAGAGACGTAGAAGAAACCATCCAATTTTAGTGTTAATATTCCCGATTGTTTTCAATTACTCAACGTTGTTCACCGAAGTGCTATGAGGCGAACGACCAACTATGTAATATGCAATTAATGGTACGATTTGCAACCATCTTTACTATTTAAGTCGCTACATTTATTCCGAGTGATCTTAGTTTTGTCAAAAATGATATATTATCTGTGGTCGGAAAAATATATGATGTTCTTCCAATGTCAAGAAGATGAAAAAATGATGTTGATAGTTGAGGACGAATACTATAATCATGAAAGCACAAAAGACTACGGTTGAGGGAGATGAAGAAATATCCACACAGACGCCACTATTGGACCTACATATAAGGATGCATCCCGAGTTCAGTGTAAATCTAGAAAAATATCTCTTAAATCAGTGATTGATATTTACTTAGATAGTTGAAGGTCGATCTATTTGAAGACATATGAAAACGATTTTATAACGACTAGTTTATTGTAAGAATTTATCCTTTTATTAGTTTATGACTCATGTTTGAAATCAATTATCCTGCTAGACTATCAAAAAATTATATTATTTTACAACGGTTAGTGTGAGTATTAACAACGACTAATATGATCCAATGGTCTCTATACGATGAAGTACTAGCTTCTATTTTCACACGCACCGCACACCATTTTCACTCGATCCTGCAAGTTGTTACACCCTCTTTTGCTAACAAAATTAACAATCATGTCTGAGAGGATTGGTCAGGGCCTGAATACTACTCAAGCTCAGACTACAATAATGATAACTGGTAGTGTATTTGAGTAGTAGCGTGGAATTTATGGATCATATCCTTATCCACCAAATCTTTCTATTTTGTGAGATACTGCTGTAGAAGAAGAAAACTTTTCAATTCAATGAAAAGAGTGTCACTATCTGTTAGAATGCAACTACAATTAGGCATTCAACTATCGGTTTGAGTTATTCCTCTAATATGATATTAGAGTTTGGTACCTCATAGACAGGGGTCCAAACCATACTATATACAAAAATAATAATTTGTTCTCAAGTTATCAAATTTACCTTAAATGAGTCATCAATTATCTATATTCTTAATCAACTCATCTCTTCTTTTAAAATAATTCTCCTCCAAATCCGTAATCATGCTTTTCCGTGAAGGTACATGTTATAATATAGCTATAATTGAGCCTTCAACTATCAACTTGAGTTTTTAATAAGTTGGTTCTCTAACAAATTTAACATGAAGGAGATTTTGGTGAAGACGCACCTCCATTTAAAGAAGAAAAAGATTATTGTGTAAATTTTTTATGATCAAATAAATTATTATACAGACGAAGAAGAAATTGAAGAAGAAGATGGTACGTAGATCAATACATTCGTTTTTATCCTTTTAGATTTCTTGTCAAAACTCAAAACCACACTTCTTCATGTTGATTTTGGTTGATGTGATTTTTACGATATTATAATGAAATTACGTTTTTAATGAAAAGAATAAATGACATAACATAATCTTTATATATACATATACATTATATTCAATTAACTAATTAAATATATTTTTAATAAATTAACATAATTAGTTGCCTTAACAACTTCTTCTACTTTAATCAAAAAATAACTTCTTCTACTTGTGCACCCGGATTCGGAAAATCGGTGCAAAGGTGCGCCATTTCTATCCATTGGATCGGGATCCTGACAATCCCATTCGGAGTCAGGGAGAATGGAATCAGCAGCTGCTTTTGCCGACAACAACTGGTGAAAACTCGACATTCCAACTCCATCCGCTAGATCAAGACTCTAATACCCTTGAGGTATGGTGCAAACCCGAAATCCCGATTCTCCTATTTTATAGTGTTCTCCCCTAGGTGCCTGTTTTCCCTTAAATGCTCCATATCAGATATGCCAGGCATTTTCATGTCGAGTCAAAAAATAACCACCGTGAACTACAGTCAAACCACCGCGGACTTTTTACAGGTCAATTCTAGAAAAAAAATTCGTATGTATTCATTACATCACAAAACTACGATAACAAACAATATTTTTATCATAAAATTAACGTCTAGAATCTTATTTGTAAAACCAGAAAATATGTTCAACTCTTTTACCAGATCTCATATGCATATATGTTTTATATGATTTATTATTATCAATAAAATTCCACATGCTAAAAAATAACTCCTTTCTAACCGTTTTGATCAGTTTGAGCGGGTTAAGTGGGTCCGCTGTGCTGACGTGGCAAAGCCGAGAGAGAAGTAGAGAAATTGAAGGTGTCACAAGGAGCGAGAGTGAAAGCCACTGGAAGCTCCGATTCCTCCTCTCCTTCATTTTTTGCATTAGACTCGCTATCTCTCTCTCTCTCTCTCCCATGGAAGTACCCAAATGCGTGGATCACACAACATTCGTTTTCGCAAGCAATTTCATAGTTCACAGCAGCTTTGCTCTTTCGAGAAGGAGAAAGGAGGTCGACGGTGAATGATCAAAAATGGCGTTTTTGAAGATCGGGTCTAAATCCGTATCTTTTCACCTCGAAGGCCAAGCATTGTAAGCATTTCCATCTCTGCACTGCTAAACAACTTCCCAATTGATCTACCTATCTGGGTTTTCGTTAGATTTGTGGAAACGCTCTTGTCACTGTTGTTTCTTTGTATTGTCCTCAACCTGTTTGTGGAAATGCCGCTATGAAAAATTAAGAGGAACTGATAATTGTTTCATGGATTTTACTTAGAAAACATCTAATGGCTACGTTGATTGTGTTACACATATATGTTTGTTTTGATTTGAGGAAGTGTAACAACTTCAGTAGCTGTGGATTACAATGAGGGAAATCAATTCATCTCAGTGAGTTGTTCCTGAAGTTGATGCTATGAGAGTTTATGATCACAGTTTTGTTTGTGAATCATTTATAAGATAATGGGTCTATGAGCTTTGTTTGTGAATGGAGGCTAACTTTAGTTTCATGGTGCAAATCCATGATTCCTCTTCAGACTCTGCATGACAGGCCTTCCAAGTGATGTCACCATTGGGGTTGGAGATATATCTTTTCATCTTCACAAGGTGCTCATTAAGTGCTATGATTTTTAACTTTCTAATCTGCTTAATTGTGCTCTTTTGTTGATTTGGCTTTCATAAATCCGATTCTACTCAATCTCATGGTTCATTCATATCCGTTCTGGACTTTGTGTGTGTGTGTGTTTTTTTGTGTAGTTTCCACTGCTTTCAAGAAGTGGCTTACTGAAGACAATGATTGAAGAGCATTCTATTGGGAACGAACCAATTTGTGTTTTACAACTTCATGATGTGCCCGGTGGAGCTAAGACTTTTGAGCTTGTAACCAAATTTTGTTATGACGCCAAACTAGAGCTCACAGCATCCAATGTGGTCAGTCTCAGGTGTGCAGCCGAGTACCTTCAAATGAACGAAACTTATGGTGAGAAAAATCTCATTCCACAGACAGAGGGTTTTCTAGACGAAGTGTTCAGTAATTGGGCAGACTCGATAAAGGCTCTTGAAACATGTGAAGAAGTTCTACCATATGCGGAAGAGCTTCACATTGTTTCAAGATGCATTGATTCCTTAGCAATGAAAGCCTGTTCAGACACGAAGCTATTCAATTGGCCTGTGACACGGTGCAACAGCATGGATAGCACAACAGGCACTGTGTTATGGAATGGGATTTCGGCTTCACTTAAACAAGCAAGAACTACATGTGATGATTGGTGGTTTGAGGATGTGTCATCACTCAATTTCACTTTGTATAAGCAGCTGATTCAAAATGTTGAATCAAGAGGCATGAAGCCCGAGAGCATCGCTGCATCGCTCATGTACTATGCTAATAGGTACATCCCTGTAATGAGTAGACAATCAAGCTTGAATGATATGGGGACAACAATCTCCACACTTTCTGAGGCAGATCAAAGGACTCTGCTTGAAGAGATTGTGGAGTTGCTTCCTAATGAAAAGGGTGTCTTACAGGCTAAGTTCTTGCTTAGGCTACTCCGAACAGCAATGATCCTGCATGTAAATCCTTCATGTAGAGAAAACTTGGAGAGAAGAGTGGGGATTCACTTGGATCAAGCTGGGCTTGAAGATCTTTTGATACCAAATATGGGTTACTCAGTAGAGACTCTCTATGATATAGACTGTGTTCAGAGGATTCTTGATCACTTTGCTTCTGCAAACCAGGTTGTGGTCGCTTCATATTCTCCAACCATAGTTGAAGAGGTATCAATGATGAATACGTCTGATACATTGATGCCTATGACGTTGGTGGCCAACTTGGTGGATGGGTATTTAGCTGAGGTGGCGCCAGATGTTAACTTGAAGTTACCGAAATTTCAGGCACTTGCCGCTGTTATTCCTGACTATGCCAGATCACTCAATGATGGTCTTTATCATGCTATTGATGTATACCTGAAGGTAACACTATCCTTCAAATGAATCTTTTCTTGTTTCTGGAACATCAAACAGGCGTGAGGCATGAGGCTGAAATGAAAATGATGATTTACAATTATACCTTTCTCCCTATAGATAATTTAGTTAATATGGAACTTACAAACCTTGGTTGTTCATATCCAAACCTTAGTTCATACTCCAATTAGAGGATATGTGGGTGCTTAGAGAATTAAAGGTAAAACACATTTTTTTAGTTATTGAAACATCGCATGCTCGATTATGTTTCATATCATAATTCAGATTTAAAATGGCGTTTTCATCTTAAGCATCATATGTGACAAATGACACTTGAACCAATGTGGGTTTAAACCACTAATATTAAAGGCAACATGTTGTCTCTGGCTTGGGTTTCACTCATCTTTTGAATTCAGAGTTTCTTTCAAGTAATTTGTTCTAGCTAGCTAATATATGGCTATGATCATTAAACAAAAGAGTGAAACTAGAAACATGCACTTAATGGATTGGTATCATTTCACAAGCACTATACTGACAAAGACAATGTTCTGTTACTGTGATAATGCTAACAGTAGTACTTTTCAC
Source organism: Erodium maritimum (assembly GCA_963921825.1). Taxonomy (NCBI): domain Eukaryota; kingdom Viridiplantae; phylum Streptophyta; class Magnoliopsida; order Geraniales; family Geraniaceae; genus Erodium; species Erodium maritimum. The sequence goes on along the minus strand of OY997594.1, from coordinate 66,307,995 downwards.
AACTTCAGGCACATCCTTGGCTCACAGATTCTGAGAGAGAGCAACTTTGTAGACTCATGAACTGGCAAAATCTTTCATTGGATGCCAGCACTCATGCAGCTCAGAACGAAAGATTACCACTTCGAGTGATTGTCCAAGTTCTCTTCTTTGAACAGCTTCGACTCCGTACTTCAATTTCTGGCTGGTTTTTTGTCTCTGATAATCTTGAGAACCCAAAAAGAAACCTTGGGCTCCCAAAATCTGATATGCCCCACGAATTGGGCAATGCTAAAGATCAAGTTGGAGTAAAAGAGCGTGTTTCTGAGCTGGAAAAGGAGTGTTTGGGCATGAAACAAGAGCTTCAGAAGCTAACAAAGCTGAAGAGAAGTTGGAGCCTTATCCCCAGAAATTTCTTTAGTAGACCAAAACCACCCCTCAGCAAACAAACATCGTCAGTGAATGGGCAACAAAATAAGAAGAATGGTTAGATGCTTCAATGAACTTTTAAGTTCAACATAGCTAAGTGATACTATCCCTTTCGTTTCTTGAACGTTCTTTTAAATACCCTTGTTGAATACCAGATAGATGTGCCTCTATTCTGCATGGATTAGATAGTGATTCAGTTGCTGCACTTGATTGAAGTTGGGTCGTATTTCAAATTATTTATTTGTTCCCATATTCAGTCTCAAGTAACTGTATTGTGTCAAGCTTGTAAACCATGTTTTTGCTATAATAAAAGTGATACATTCTACCTTGGAAAACCTTGATGATGATTTTGGGTTCAGCATTCTATGAAATATACTTGGTTTTCTGTCTATAAAATCAGTCACAATGCCCTCATTTCTTATGTAGAATAGGAATGTATCAGTTAGAATCAATGTATAACAAATTGGATTACTACAAATAAGATTTTCTAAAGAGCTTCCTTGATGGAATTTTATTTTCACATATTGATGTCTCAGTTAGGCCTCAAGACAATGTCAAACAAAGCATTCAAGATAAATGAGTTTTCTCCTCAAGAATCATCTAAAACTTCTGCAGAAGCACATACAAAGTTCAAATAATTATGAAAAGCCAAGACAATGCTCCACTGAGAAAGTGTCGATCTATGTCTTTTCATATTTAGCAGGGTGGAAGGTCTTTTGGAGGTGGTAGGATGGATTCTTCTGGAAGCTTCCCGTTCTCGACAACAAATGCCATCTTCAGGCCCCACATTGTATGCAATTCCAAGTGACAGTGCATGAACCAAACACCTACAAAATAGTGTATATTAGTGAGTGTATTCTTGTTCTTTCCTACAAGTATTTTGTTTATAGAGCATGTATATAATGTTAGGGTCAATTGTAGGTAGTTCTCGTGTACCATACGTCTTTTGCACAAAACTACCCTCAACTTTAAACTCTTACATCCAACTACCTAACTTTCAAAACATCACACATAACTCTTTTCGCCAAACCATTGAGATTAGGGTCAAGGGCAATTTAGTCATTTCTGATATAAAAAAAAGGAGCTATGTATAAGTTTTTGAAATTTTAGGCATGAAATTACCCATAATGTTATGTAATGATTACCTGGATTATCAGCTCTGAACCTGATGGCAGTCCACCCTCCCGTTGGAACTCCAACAGTGTTTCTTTCAGGTGGATCAATCAAGTTGAACTTTGCAGGATCGTGTTTGGGGTCAAAGTTCCCAATCCCACTCCCAACAACAAAGAAATTGTAACCATGAAGATGAAATGGGTGTGACTCTACAGAGATGAGATTCGTATCTTGCAATACCAATTCTACAGTGCTATTGAAAGCTACCTTACTGAGTCTTGTTCCCAAGTTACTACCAAGATTAGCTGTAAGTGGTGCACCTGTGTAATTGAACGTAACAGGTGGGCGATCTGGAAAGTCAGTTCTGAAAACCCCCGGGATATTGAAGTAATGAGACTGCAAGAGCGCAACCTCAGGCATCACAAAGGTAATGTTGTTCAATGAAGCTGTGAGTTTTGTACCGTTTTGGCACGTGGGGCATGAGTTTTGTCCCAACCCAATTGTGTAGAAAAGGTGGCGATCAACATGGATAGGGACATTTGCAGGGAACTGTGGGGTGTTAAGACTCCTAAGCTTATTGCTATAGCTCAATGCAAAAGAAGTATCGTTTGGAGAAGGTAATTGGGGCAAGATTGGTGTAACTGTGTTTGGAATGGTTTTGTACTGTAAAATAGCTGTAACGGTCTTGTTGTCCACAGGGATTGGTGCATCCATGAAAGGACTTGCTGCCATGAAGTATCTGCTTGGAGACTGATCAGCCTTGACAAGAACGTTTGTGGTCTGACCAGGTGCTATCAGGATTGCTTGAGTTGAAAAGGGCTTGGTGTAGACTGCATCAATTTCTACTACAGTCATGTTATGACCAGCTATTGCGAAGAACAGCTCATCGTTGAGTGCAGCATTGACGATCCTCAGAAGGTATGTTTTACCAGACTCAACTTCCATTGCAAAGGTATCTGAAACAAGAAAGAGGAGCAAACTCTTCATAAATCTTCTAAACTTATGCTTATATGCCCTTTATCTGCTGATCAAAAAGAATATATATATGCTCCTTATCATTTTGGATAGGGTTAATTACACTTAGATACACGGAAGTTTATACACTTAAGTTTAATAGTTTTATCTTCAAAGAACTCTTTTTGCGTCTGTTCAACCATTTCTTACATCTAATCAAAATGCTTTGGGTGGTTATGGAGTCTTTTTTTAGGATAGGGTCAAGGGCATTTTCATCAATTTCTACCGAAAAAGAGCTGAAAACCTTGTAAACTTGGGTGTAGCTAGGTGTAATCAACTCTTTTAAATAACAACAGGAATAGACTGAGCTTGTTTTGTTTACGTTTCTCAGAACATGGGAAGAGTGGCCCTGGCTTTCCGTTGATAGTATGAGCATCTGAAGTTGGTGGTGGCAAGCCCAGCTTGTTAGCTTGGTTCACTAAGCTCTCAACATCATTATTCCACCATTCTCCTGCCAGACAAAATTGTAAGTTTAGCTCCCCAACATCATTGTCAAACTCATAGAATAAAATGTGATTTTTCAATGACTGACCTAAGACTATGTTAGTTTCACGATAAGGCTGAGGGAATGGAAATGGTGTCCCTTCTTTAGGCATGATAACAATGGCGCCATAAACAGTAGCTCTGAGCCACAAGATATGAGCATGCCACCATAGTGTTCCACGTTGATCTGTAACATTGATAGCATACGTATAGCTGCTCCCAGTTTTGATAGGACACTGTGTTATATATGCTGGTCCATCCGCCCAGCCATTGCGAAATTGCTTCAATCCATGCCTGCATACACAATATTGCATGTGAACTGTTAAGTTCCATTTGCGGGTTAATTGTAGATAGTTATTGCGTATTATACTTCTTTTGCACATAACCATCTGTACTTTCAACTTCTACATCCAATTATCTAAACTTTGAAAAAAATTACACACAGCTCTTTTTTGCCAAAAAAATGACAAAAATACCCTTCACCATAATCTCCCAAAACACCATTTTTTCGTCATTATAATAGTTTAGTGCTAGCGATGCTGAGCTAAATTCATCAACCCACTTTCTTTCTATCTCTAACCGGACACTGCCTTAGGAACATTGGTTTGGCCGATCTTATCTTTTAAAAAGTCCTTTTATATCTACTCAACTGTTTTCTACCTCTAATCAAAATATTTTTTAGTAGTTACGAAGTCTTTTTTGAACTTAGGGTCATGGGTACTTTCGTCATATTCTGGAAAAAAAAATTGTGTAAATTTTTGGAAGTTTAGGTAGCTGGATGTAAAATTTCAAAGTTAGGATAGTTATATGCAAAAGACTAGTACGCAATAACCATCTGCAATCTAACAATTTGCTTAAGTGTGTTCATCCCATATATAATGTAATGTATGGATATATTTATACATACCAATGAATGGACAAGTTGTACTGTGCATGGTTAGTGACAGTAATGAGAACCTGATCTCCTTCTCTAGCATAAACAGTTGGTCCGGGGAACATCCCATTTACTGTAACTATCGGTTTTGCATGACACAATCTGCTGACATTCTTGACTTGAACCTGCAGATACAATGGAATGTTAAGATGCATGCCACATATATAGTGAACCAAAACCATTGAGAAGCCATGAAGCAGAAGCACCCACATCAAACTGGTACTTCTTCACTGCTGCTTCACTTGAAAACAGAAGGAACCCGAAAAAGCAGAAGAAGAAAAAGAGGGATTGCAATGCCATGTTTCCTGATTTTAGGTACTCCTTGAAGCTCAATTAGCTGATGATTTGTATGTTAAGGAAGAGCAGGTATTGGTATTTATACAGGAAGAGGACTAGAAAGCTTGGAAGCAACTGTTACAGCTTACAAGGAGTTGAAACATCCATGTTAATGTTGGTTAAGTAGAGGAAAAAAAACATAGTATAAATTGTTTTTAAGGGTTTGAAAGTGGAGTAGCTTTGAAAGGAGATAATTATGTGATCTGTTTTCACACATTGTTAAGAATAAACAGCACATGATGTTGGTAGTAGTATTCTTTCACAGAAGATTTTGGATTTGCTTTTCAGTAACATGTTGCTTTGTTCACAAGGTGTTGAAATGTTTGGTGAGCCAGATTATAGAAGAGGCCAGACATAGCATGTTCTTGAATCTTGATCATATTATGGGGCCTAACCTTAAAAGGCCCCAAAAAATCCTACTTGAAACCACTCAGCCCATAGACAGCTAATGGCCCATATCTATGGTCACTCAATTTCAGATCCAACATGAACGTCATATTCTTTGGGATTTAAAGTTGTATACCATCAGCTAACAAAGAGTTTCTTCTTTACGTCCCTTGTTTCACATCAATTATATTTTATTGGGCAAATTATAGTTTTTTTTTTGAGTAATCGTGCAATATATTTTCTTTAAGAGAGTTAGTACATGTCCGAGAATTTTGGCGGGACAAACACAATAATCTTATCTACTGAAAAACGTCTAAGACGTTTTGTTGGAATGCCATAAAGGCGACCTACAACTGACAACCAAATCAAATGAACTAGAACAGTATTGAAATAACTAAGATAAACCAAACTAAAACAACATTGAACTAACAACCAAATCCTAAGAACAATAAAAGTAAAGACGACTGACGAAACACTGCTGTAAGTGAGGCCTGAATACCGTTGGGTCGCCCGAAGGCAACGCTCTTCTTCTGTTGTAAAACCGAACATGTGATCGTCAGTGGTGAAGGACAGACAATGGCTTGTAGTTGTATAAACACGTTTTTCATCTGCCTACACTTAAATTCGGAACTTAATATTTTAAAATATCTCATGGTGCTTTTTTTTTGTTAGAAAATGATGAAAACACTGCTGACCTAGATCCCAAAAAATACTTATTTTCGGTTTTTGATGATTTGATATTTTAAAGAGGTTTTAACATTTACTCAGTCTTTATAAAAAAAACATTTACTCAGTCATCTTTTTTACATTTAATCAAAATGTTTTGGATGGTTACAGCTCTTAGGGAGTCTTTTTTATATTAGTATTAGGGTATTTTTGTCATTTTTGACAAAAAAAATAGGTAAAAATAAATAAATGTGGATTGCTGCAAAAAGAATTTAAAATTTTAATGTAACTAGATGCAATTAACCCTATCAGAAAAATAAAATTAATTAAGCTTAAAAAAATAGAAGTCTAGGATTTCTCTCTCAAACTCTCTTAACGCTTTATGCGATCAAAGTATACCGCCTCCACTCCGACTCCTCCTTTTCCACTCATCCCTCGCTTGCTACTACTAGGTATGGAACCACAACAAGCACGCCCAACATTAACAACACCTATAACATCTCGTCTGCCACCTCGTCGCCTCACTGTAAGTCGTCCGGCACGATGGGGACTCTGGATACTACCGAAGGAAGAACCCACCCGCACTACCAAATATCGCCATAAACCCCCCATGAAATGATATGCAACCAACCTAAGGAGTGACCTACCACGGCGGACTCTCGTTGACTATCACCGAGTAAGTTTTCTCGGACCTCTGAGAACATGGATGAACCGACTATTTGTTGGATGACGTCGGACACACCGACGGGGGAAAATCACCAAGGGTCTGCTAAGAAGAAATCGATGACCCATACTAGGACGCTGACACCCAACTCTGGAACAGAGGACGATCAGCACACCATGCAATGGATGGGGTTCTTGGGACCAAGGCCACGACCCATACGGGAAAACTGACGCTACGAAGGCAACCTCTCCCTATGGACGATGGTCCACCACTATGAACTGATCATCCCTGATCCAGTGCCAACATCCAACCCTAGAACGGAGAACGATCAGGACACCACGCACTAGAGGGGGATCCTGAGACCAAGGCCACGACCCATGTAGGACAACTGGCGCTGGGAAGGCAACCTATTCTCGTGGGCGACAATCCACCACTATGAACAGATCATCCCGATCCAGTTCTCGCTGACCACGTTGCACAAGGCTCTCAGCAACTCCTGAGGGGTTGTGGAATCCGGATGCGGTTGCGTGTTGCAATGGATGTGTATATCCCGAGCACGATTCTAAAGTAGCCGCTACCGGAACCACATGACCCGGATCGAGGATCCGAGTCGCCTAATAGGAATCATTGCGGACAACCACGACGTCCCCAACAGAGTCCTACGGTCAGCTGAGCGGGACGCTCCTCATGCTCATACCTATTGGGTCTTTAACCCCCGCTAGGATGTCTCATCCCAAGACTCGAATGATTCTGGCACCTATGTCCTAGGCAGCCTGCACTCCACAAGCGCGGGTACCATTGTTGAGGCCATCCAACATGAAGGAACAACGAGGCATGTTGGAATGCCTCGCGGGTCATCATGAATTGCATTAGGAATCTTGGGGTGTCACTGAGGAGACACCCCAATTGACACGAATCAGCCCTCTGTTGATCTCTACTCTCCTCCTTTCCCTGGCATACTCCTTGCTCGGCTCTTGCGACACAACATAGCTGGTCAAGTCGAGACGGGGAATGACCTAAGGATATACGGCGCCAAACACAATTGAAATAGGGAACCACCCTCTAACTTCTCCCTTGTATACACCAGACTCTTAGCTATAAGATCATTTTTTTCGACTGTCATCAAAACTATATCTCGTCATTTTTAAGTATTTCCACTCTTGTAAAGTTATTTCGACCCTCTTACATTAATAAAATTTCTCTGTTGGCTAAAAAAACTAACAAAAATATCAAAACAAGTCGATTAATTCAATCTAGTTTAATCAAAATTCAATTTATGTTTGTTTGATCAATTATGTACTTCGTTTCTAATAGGGGTGTCCAAGGTTGATCTGGAACCCGACCCACTGGTCAATCCTACTTAATCGGTCCTATTGGATCTCTCCTCGTAGGTTATTTGGACGATAATGGATCTCCAAAACCTCAACCCGGAGTAAATGAGTCTGAGCCCGTGTTCAAGGATCAAAACCCACAGGTAACCCGGCCCACTCGGTTAATGAAAAACACGACTTGAACTTTGAACTTATTAACAAGTGACCAAATTGAGAATTTGTAAGCACTCTTTAATCATTTTCTAAATATTTTTTGGCCAATAAAAAAATATTTAAAAGCATGTTGTGTTAATATGTTGGATCTTTTGAACTTGTAGTCATAAATGATGTTATTATACAAAAAAAAAGTCTGGGTGGGTAGATCCAAACTGATAAGCCGACCCGTAGTCCAGACAGGCCAAATCCAAGTACCATATCGAGCCAGAGACCGGAAACGATTTCAAATTTTTAGATTCTATCACTCCTAAGCGGTTTAAAATTTTGGTTATGAGACCGCGACCGGACCCATGAACAGCCCTAGTTTCTAGTGAGATTTGTTTAGACAAAAGCAATCAAAGCAAAAGAAAGGCAGTCAGACTTGACCTTTCAACCACCAAAAGTCTTTTGGATTAACCTGAAACTTTTGGTAATACAACAAATCAAAGCTAGTAAATATCCACTGTGTCATCCTTACAGGGACATGGTCTTCTGAGCCCCTTCTTAGTTTTTAATGTAAGTGACAATTTATGTGGACCTGATTGACACATGTCATTGCCCCATTTGTTGTCTACAAGAGAAGAAAGAGTGCATCTTATCCCTAACACGCTCTCATTACTTTATAAAGTCATCTTAATATTATGAGACAATAATCTTAAAAATACTCACAACAAAAATGTATGAAGAAGAAGCCATGACTAGTAATTCAGTAAGCATTTAGATTAGTTAGCATCAAAAGAGGGAATGTATACCCAATTCACAAGTTTCTACCACTTACTTACAACTTACGAGAAAAAAAACAGAACAGTTCACTTAAGAAGATATTCAAAAGAAGTGATCTACAAAAAAGACGAATTCCCCAACAATGGAAATCGATTAGATCCTATTTCGCTCCATTTTACTTCCCCAAAACCCGTTCATCGTTATCTTTAAAGGCACAAAATCACCTAGATACATCGTATGTTTGTGCATATCCATTCTCCTCAACCTCCCAGTTCAACTTTGAAGCAACTCTTTCATGGCAAGGCACATATTCCTGAATAAAAAACAAGTTAAAGCAAGAAACCAAAGTTTTTTACTTTTTTCCTTTTTAAAAGGGGTAAAATTGTCATTTTGAAAGAAATTGATACAGAGTGCAACAAAAATACATGTTCAATTCATTTTTTGCCACTATCAAAGAAGAAGGCTATGATTAGCAAAAACGGAATATACCGGTTCATTTCTGCAATTATCCCTATTGACAATAGGCAAACAAGTTATGCCACAAACAAGTTCATGTTCATATGATTTTTGTAAGAACCAACAAAGTAGGGTTCATAGTTACCTCCAATTCCTTCACTAGTTGCTTGGCTGTGGGGGCTGAGACGATGATTTGGCGCGCACTTGGACTGATGAATCCTTCTTCCACAGCTTTGTCAATGAATGACAGCAACGAGTTGTAGTATCCATCCACATTGAGCAATCCCACCTAAACAAGTTTAGAGATTTTTAATATAGTCATTACAAGTTCTGTATATATAAATCAGTTCAAGACATCAAAAGAACATCACAGTACCGGCTTATCATGAATGCCTAGCTGAGCCCATGTTATCACTTCCAGCAGTTCCTCCAGAGTCCCATAACCACCTGTACATGATCAATATATAAACAATACCCATGAAAGAGAAAAAGACTGTTATGCCCCCAGTTGTCTTTCCAAAGTTTTTCAAAAGTCAAAACTGAGGATAATGTGGTGCTGACCCAAAAAGATAGATAGAAACAAATAGAGGCTAAACTCAGGATAATAATTAGTGTCTTTAAAGGCCTGAAACATGATTCCCCTGTAAGGTGCAGGTGCTAGTTGTCAAAGACTAATTTGTGAAACTCTGTCTCTTTGTGCTTTTTTTGCTTCATATGGTATTGGTTCAGTAACACCACAGAGCCTATAAGGCTACATTGGAGGAAAAAAGCATATCCTCAGAAGCTCTAATTTTCAGTGTAATAAGATGTTGATGGGTCAAGAACTGGGGTTGAAGGGTTGCTCTCTCTAATCATGGTCTTGGGTTTTGTGAACAAAGTTTCATTTTTTAGGCCACACCTCACAGTTGCTTTCACACCATGCCCTATAACATATGTAGCATCATTTGAACTCTTTATTGCATTTATTGTATTAGTTGCTTGACTATCAAGTAAGCATATACATCAACCAAATATAGAAACACAAAAGCATGAGTTTGGTATTTATGTTTACTTGATTTGTGTTTGAAGTTTTTAGAGCAAATGAGAGTTGTGCAGAGCTTGGACTGACCTGGTAAGGCAATAAAAGCATCTGAGTGCTTAGCCATCTCAGCCTTCCTTTGGTGCATACCTGCCACTGCCTTGACCTCCCCCACTGTTACACCAGTTAGCTGCAAAAGGGTACCCAAAAAAAGGATTGAAAATTGTGGAGAGAGAGAGAGAGAGAGAGAGAGAGAGAGAGATTTGGAGTATTGTGCAGGGGAGAGCAATGATGACCCTTGCAGGGGGTGGTGGACATGATCCAAACACTGACCAGTTTCAAACTCAAATATAAAATTCATAACTCAACCAGTGGAATAAAAGGTATTCAAAGTTCAGAAAAAGCCAAGTAAGAAAGCACAACCAGCAAAAAGCTCAAGAGATCAACTAAAATGAAGAACAAGCCACAAAACAGTTCAATTTCATCCAGAAATACTCAAGTGGTCAATGTAAGAAAAGGAAGGGAAGATGAAAAAGATGTCACTTTTTAAATAAAAGCAGAGCAAAGAAAAGAGGAAATTTTAAAAGAAACAAAGAGGACATGAAAAAAATGATGAACAAAGCATGGTGTTTATTGAAATGGAACTTGTCATTTCTTTTTTGTGTTTTGGTATTTTATGCAAGAAAAAGGTTGGAGACTTTTCTTCTGGACATAGCAGACATACCTCTCGAGGCATGAGCGTCTTGGGAATAACTCTACAAACAGAGAGAGAAAGAGAATAAAAATCAGTTGCAATGTAAAAAAATCAACAATAACATAAGACCCATCTCACTGATTTTGAGTCTGTGATAAGAGAATTCATAGACAAAAACTTGAAGCAAATTAGAGAAGCTAACCCGATAACATGACGACCTCCATCATGAACAGCCTGTGAAATCAAACCCATGAGGCCTATGCTCCCACCTCCATAGACAAGATCAATGTTCCTCAAAACCTTCAAAAGTACCAAAATTGATTCAGACTCAATTCACTCTTCCTAATATATAATATGAAATCAAATGGAATTGAGCCCATCTCCTAAAACAAGTTCTCTTGAGGTTCACATCCCCCAAATTTAAGTGTGCATATAGAGACAAACAGAAGAATAAATTAAAGAAGCACCTAAAGGGTTGATTTTTCAAGCTCTAGAACAAATCCCTCTAGAAAATGGGTCATTTAGATAGAATAGAACCCACATTGGCGAATAAACACATGTTATTGCTAGAGACAAACAAACCCACAAACAAAGTTCCAATCTTTAGGTATAAAATAGAAAACCCATTTCAAAAAAGTTACACAAAGATCAATTTTTTATGCCAAACCCATCTTTACAGACAGATTGGGAACAAAACCCATATGGAAAAAGGCCATTTCTGATTTCACCATGCAAAAGCCTGGAGAAGAAGATTAGGAACTTGAAAAGAACCAAAACAACAGAGCACAAACAAAAAAACAATCAATCAAAGTAGCATTTCAGATCAATATATATAAACAATACCAGTTCCTGTCCAAGCTCAATAGCAGCATCCTGATAGCTACTCTTCTTCCCTTGGCTACTCCCGCAGAAAACACAAACCCTCTTAAACCTAGAGGTCAACTGATGATTCATGTCACTCATCTCTTTCACTCACTGTTTTATTTTTCGCTGCTCAAAAAGAAGAATAGGAGATTGAGAAGAAGAAAAGTAAGGATCTTCCTTTCCCTCTTTTTTCTTGCGTCCCTAAACCTTCCCTATTGTCTGCAACACATACATACGCATATATGTGTGTGTCGTACAAACCAAATAGGTGGTGTCATGCCATTTTATAAACTTCGCGGCACGTGACTAATCCTCATGCTTGACTCGCACATTTAACAACCAATTCACACGCGTGGACCACTCCATTTTTTTTTCTTTTTTCTTTTTTGGTTCCTCTGTTTTCTTCTTATGGAAAATTGGGATAAATGACAATGTGAAGAAGACCATAATATAACATATCTTCAATGAGTTTTAATGATGTGCTTGGATATCAATGGTCTCTTTGGAGAATAAGAAATACAGTTAGCAAAAAGGTGTACTCTAAAGAGGTTCAGCCCTACACGAGAGAAAAATTTGGCCATGGTCTCTACCATGATTTATGCCATGACTACTCATTCCTAAAATTGTTTGGTGCGGGAGAAAGCGGTAGTTAATTCCAATGGTAGTCTTTGTTTTCCGTCTGAGCACAGCTAAGATAACTATCTATCGTGTCTTAGAGACTATACACTGAATCTAAGAGACTATAAAGAGCCTCTCGGGTTAATCCGAAACCGTTCCCCACAATTTATGGTTTCGATTTACCGGGGTTTGGTTTGCCTGAGTACTGACTGGGGAGTCGTTAGCGTTCTAGGACTCGCTGGTCATCTTTATGGACCTTAAGGCCCAAATGCGGCCGGGGGATATGGTATTCACCTACTTCTCAGTCTGGGCAAGAGTATTCAACCTCCCGGTAGGGACATGGACTAGGGAAGTGGCGTTTCGAGAGGGGAATGTTCTGGGAGTGTTTTAGGCTATGGATACAGATGCAAACGGCATGTGTTGGGGTGATTTTATGCGGATCCGAATCTGGGTCGATATTCGAGTACCCTTCCAACGTGAATTATGGTTCAGTCTGACGGAATCTCAGGGACGTACTCTACTGCACATATCATATGAACATCTGCCAGACCACTGCTTTGGATGTAGCTACGCGGGTCATCTATTTCCAACGTGTCCAATAGGTGGGGGGAAGAAGGGACCATCTTTGAGATCCCTAGTAGATCCTCGTACGGCCCTGATGAAGGCCAAACATGGAAAGGCGGTCCTGAGGATGAACTGAGTATATCTTGGGGGAGCGTCGGGGGTGTCGTCTCGGCATTTTCCTCAGTGGCCCCGGGTAGGAGCAAGATGACCCAAGGAGGGGACCTAGGGGAGGTGACTGCCCGTCCACGGGTGGTCCGATCCTTCTTACGGCAGGAACCGCTAGAGGGTCAGGCAGACCAACAGAGAGAGCCTACATCAGTATCGGCAGTGGTAAAACGGCTGGTGGGGGAGGACGAGGAGGAGGACTCGAGGGTTCTACTCGGTCGGATGGAGCTTCATATGCAGTGGCGGGGGGCAATAAGCACCCTCGACTCACGGAATGAGCGTACAATGGTCCATAGGGGGTCGGCCGGTTTCACCGCCTCTCTAGACGTATGGTGGTAGCGGTACCACCAATAACCGGCAAAGTACTTCTCTACCAGCTCGGAGGCCAGCAATCCCACGTTTTGGAGCCCTACCACTATCACTCAAGGGAAAACGACGCACGCTGAAAACCTGGGGGAGTACTATGTCCACCAGTATCTGTTAACGGTAAGGAGCCTGCTCTGTCCTACCTTTCGCCAGTCTGGATCACCTGTATCGGTGTCAATAAATGCTACCGTAGTATCACCTTTCAGGCGCCTTCAAGAGGTAGTCGATGACTTGAGCGTTTTAGTTTTCTGTCCGGGTGTCCTCCATTACGGGAACTCATTTTATTTCTGTTATTTATTTTTAAGTATTTTAATACTTTATTACGTTGTAAACACTTGCTATTTAATATAATACCAATCGTTTATCCTTAAAAATAATTATGTATGAATTGGGTGTATTTAATAAATTGGATATGGCCATATGGGTAAATGCTACCAAACAAGTTATTAGAAAAAATAAAAGTGATGGTTGGACCTTTTCCTTTGCCCATCCAATCTATCGGAAGACCTTATTTACCATAGTTTAAGGATTTGAATACTTTCCCATACACAATCAACTCTAGTGTCCACCAAACCAAGCCTTTTCTTCATTATGTATACTTAACATTGGGATGCATAAACAAATACTTGTGTATTAAGAGAGAGACCAAGAAATATGGGTAAAATTCAGAAACAACTGTGTATTGTGGATAGAATATAATACAGAAGATGATGCAAGTGTGTGGGTGATGAGCCCTATATCAACTTGTGCCCTAATCAACACTCCCTTACTAGACAATCTTGTTCTCTCCGTAGGAAACAAACATTTCTATTTTTATTTTACCAATTTATCTCATCCAAGCATGCTTGTGCCTCCCAAAATCAAATAAAAAATATAAACCCACATCATCACATTTCTATTCCTTATTCTGCAAGATATAATATGTTGTTTCCATTTTTAATAGTTGCTTCCATCTCCGAGATTGGAGGATATGCTCCTAAGATGTTAAGTGCGATTTTGTAACATAAAAAAAAATGACATGGATAGCAGCGGTCCCTCTTAGAATCGGTACAGTATCTTTCTTAACCAACTAGGAGGTCAGTAATCCTGCGTTGTGGAGTCTTATTGTTTTACAATTTACCCTAGCTTCCACCGGTTTGGAGTCGTTGTATCGGTGTCGTCAGACGCTACCGCAGTATCACCCTCTATGCACTTATAGGAGGTAGTCGGTGCCTCTATAATTTATTGTCTGAATATCCTACCTCTCATAAACTCGTTTCATTTCTGTTATTTCATTTCCAGTGTTTTATTGCTTTTTTGCTCTATAAACACTCGTTATTTATAATATACAATCGTTCATTCTAGAAGAAAATAAGGTTGATATTCTGACGAGAATAATAATTCATTAGAAATAAATCGGATATATACTAGATAATAATATAAAAAAAACATTCAGGTGAGAAGTTGGATTGCTTTGAGACAACCAAGATCTTCAAGTCGATTGGTTATTTTTGAAGTTCGTGTTTGAAATCACTAAGTTGTTACAAACCTGATAAATAAAGATGGAAATTCCTATAACACTAACCAAAAAACTTATTACAACCTTCATCATAAAGGTGGATGTCACGACTTCAATTGTCCTATAAAAAGCAGTAAGAACTTCAAATGAGACTTTATTTTCATATAGGTGAACGTTGCTAGAGTCTTGATCTTGGGCCATGGATGGCTGACTGAGTAGGTTGATCATATGAGAGCGAAACATAAACATGCATGCCTTAGGTCGATTAAGTGGCAACACCCTCATCCTACCCGATCCAAGCCTGAGGTCTCATGGATCCTGACGAGGTTGCTTAACAGCTCTCGTTTGGTTAAGGAGAATGACCTGGTCTATCAATTATAGGATCGGTGGTCGAGTATCCACTCGGTCATTTGTTTCTACGAAATCTTGCTTCTTAAGTCCCCATAAAGTCAATGTCAAGGCATCTTTCACTCAAGCCCTTGCCTTCCAACCTTTGTGTACTCTTAACTTGGGTTCCTCATACTATCTAAAATGTCACAGTCCACCCCCAAACTTCTTGTATTTGGCCTTATTCCAAGGGGGGTGTTGAAGTGTGAGTCCCACATCGAAAGTGTGAGGATTAATTGACCACTTGATATACATCTTAATGCCTCCACCCATCAGTTCAAGCTTTTGGGTTGGATTGGGCTTTAACATGGTAGCAGAGCTGGTTTGGCCCATGACCCGTTTGTCACCTCTACCATGTGGCCTCCGATCCATATGCAGATGTCCAATCCTTCTATGGCCCATGTGTAGATGTCCAGCCCTAAACGTGAGGAGAGTGTTGAAGTATGTGTCTCACATCGAAAATGTGAGGAATAATTGACCCCTTGATATACATCTTGATGCCTCCACCCATCAGTTCGAGCTTTTGGGTTGGATAGGGCTTTAATAGAAGTTGTGATATCATGGGGACAAGCTTCTAAGAAATCCACAAAAGGACTAAAATAAGAATAAAAAGTGTTACAGGATAAATGTGTTGTTACCTTGATCAAGGCCAAAGGTGTTGTGGTAGGGTCTCTAGTCTCTTTGTACCATAGCCTAAAATCGGATTGCCTTGTTGGATGTGCTAAGCCATAATAGGTGTAGATTCATTATTTGTAACTTGGCGATGAAAAGGCGTCACTCAATTTAGTCTCATGACGAGGGTAGTGGTGACCTCGTTGCTCGGTCACGAACATGGGTAGGTCCTACATTGTCTCCATGCATGATGTGTCCCTACTTGTCCTAGTTTGGTTCTCAAGGTCTTCCATGTCGCTGCATCGGATCCATTATATCTGAAGTTACAAGCATGCATCCGTCATCACCACATGTTGGATGTCATCGTACAGATCTCCTTCGTTCCTACCTCCTTGACTCCATGGTCAATCTGCCACACGAATGATATAAATTCGGGAGATGCTCGTATGGGATCACAACCATGACCGACTACTCCACCCGTAGGCATATAAGACAAACCAAATGGCTGAGGGGTGTTTGGCGTCTAGTTAGACTTGATTCCGGAGGTGAGGGTCCAACAACGTTCTAGTGAGTCATATTCCACCAAGATATACTTAGCAACTATAATCCCAAAGAACTCACCATAGAGTTCGAATTTGCAACCGGTAGGGAGGTAGAGGGAACAAATCTATAGATTCTGGATACATATGTGACTTGAGTTCGATAAGGAACATGGGCTCTCGATGGAAAGTCCGGTTTTCCATCCTTTGAAATCGTTTTCTCTCACCCCTTGAGGAAAAGAAAAATATTGTGACCGTGTCCTCAATTTTCTTGACGACAAGGCCTTAGCTGTTTGAGATTGCGTCCATAGAGGATGCCCGATTCCACTTCAATGGAGATGTTCTCCAACAACATCGAGAGGTCACTCGTCCTTTTTGTCAAAGGAACGATGGTCAAGCATGATAGAGGAGTCGAGCAAGCCATTAGGGAGAGGAAGTCGTCAAAGGAATGAGCGTTTGAGGAAGAGGAAACTATCGCCTTAATTTCAGAAGGAAATTCTTTGACACCCTAGGTCTATAAGGAGAGTAGGGCGTTGTTGAGTTAGGTTGACAGTGGGTTGAAATTAGATTATGATTCATCGTCTGTTTATTTACAGAAATCGATATTTTAATTATGTAGGCAAATTTTATGTGTATTTAATTTTAAAATTCTTAACAGTACCTAATTTTTTTAAGACTAGTGGTTGATTATGACATAAATTTAATTTAATGTATTTGATCCGTTTATTTATTCTTTTATGATTAGAGCATCTGTCATGATAATGGACTCAAACAATCTATTAATTAAAGATATAATTTGCTCTCTTTTTCCCCTTAATTTAAGAGTCTATTAGCGTATATGATGGTATGACAATAGAGCATTTCGAGTCTTTATACCCTAATTTGTACAAACAATTACAAAAGTACCATTTATCGATCGAACATTAATTCAACGGAAAAACATATTTATACCTATAGTAATTACATACAATATGCAGAACAGAAAAAAACAACCACACGAAAACAAAAAATATAAACCTAAAACATTGATACTACGTGGCATCATCCTAAGTCCTTGTAACGACATGAATTCTCAGCTTCTCGGACCATCTCCCACCTTTTATTCTTTGTAAACTAGTGACCATCCTTGAATTGGTACACTCGCCCAACATCTGCGAGCACCTCGACTTAGATGACATTTACACCACAGTCATGGAGACATTATAAAAAACGGTCTCAAACGCCACTACCCATTTGTTCCACTTATTCCAGTAGCCCTTACACTACTTCATGAAGTAGGAACATGGAGTTTGGTCGAGGAGCATCCCCTTCTACTTGGTCCACCCCGCTTGCCAATACAGTTGAGAAACTACGCCAAACACATTCGACTCTCCTCCTCGAGCGTCCACACCGATGCCATGGAATCGTAAAAGTGGGATGATAGAATCTAGTGGAACAACGTTGTGAATTAGACAGATGTGGGAGGGAAAAAAATCTGAAGGATAGAAAGTGAAGGCTTGGTGGTAGAATCAGACATCGTGGAAGAACAAGAGGCGGAAACGGAACTTGTTGGAGGCAGTCGGTGAGAGCATTATAAGTGGTCGGAGGCAGATGTGTTGATTCTTAGAGTCTCTTGAGGTGAATTCATGACGTATATAAGGAAAAAAAGGGTTTGTGGGAAGATTGTGCTAATGGGCCTTGTTGGGCCCAATCGACCTAAATGAATAAAATAATATTAAAAGTTTGATCATTAGAACAATAAACGACAACAAAATTCATTCAACAAGACAGGGACCCGATTACATCATCTAACTTACAACACGACTTCAACATCGAACGGAACAAAGAGGATTACATTAACGAAAATCAAAATATTACTGGGAAAATAACGACCGCTAGTCACGATTGTAATTCATGGTTTGAAGGAGATCGGCCATGTCTTGTTCGTGGTTGGTCTTCTCTTCCGAGGTCCAATCTAAGGTGTCTAGAGCAATGGGATCTGCATATTGTTTCATCAACGAGTTGTACCATTGTAACAACTTGGCTTTTGTACACTCATACTTATCAAATCGACAGATTTTAGCACTACCTATTCCGTCTTCAGAACGGACTCGAGGAGACCGAAGTACATGATTCAGCGTCCCATTCCATTCTTCAAAGACTATGAAATGAGTTCTTGAAAATACTATAACAATGGATGAAAGTATAGAGGAGGAAAATGTGGGCCGAGTTAAGAAAGGCAGGTTGGCCACAAATTCGGTGACCTGTTTCTTTAAGGACTATGTTGGAGACTGTTCTCCAACATGTATGGAGAAAGTGTAATATGTATATGTAAGTTCATTAATATAAATGACAATTGAATTTCCTAAATGGAACTCTCACAAGGATGACTTCTCAGTTAATAGCAGTTTCAAACTCCTCAATCCTCAAGGTCCCTCAAATTCTTCAATGATCTCTGGGCTCTCCATTGATGTGGACAAACCTGACTTGCCTATATGGAACTCTCACAAGGATGGCTTCTCAGTTAATAGCAGTTTCAAACTCCTCAATCCTCAAGGTCCCTCAAATTCTTGGGGATCAATTCTTTGGAAATTTGGATCATCACCAAAAGTGGCCTGTTTCTCGTGGCTTTGTTGTTTAAATGTCATTCCTACCAAATGCTTCCTTGAGGAGAGGGGGATCAGATTCTCAATTCAACAATGTGTCTGTGTTTTTTGCAAAACCTATTTTGAGGATGCCAAACATCTCCTTCTTCATTGTCAGTTCTCTTGGGCAATTTGGTCTGCAATCCTCAACTGGTGGTCCTTAAATTGGGTAATCCCTGGTGATTTTGGGGATCTGATGTCTTCTTGGCATTATCTAGTGCCTCGTAAAGCTCGGAAATTTTGGATTGGAATCGCTGGCTTTGTTCTTTGGGAGACGTGGCTTGCAAGAAACGACTTGGTGTTCAATGCTGCTGCTGCTTCAGTGTCCAAGGTCATCCTCAAAGCTCAAATCAACTCATTCCAAGCTCTCAAAGCAAAAGATGGGCATAAAATTAGCTTCACAATCACGGAATGGATTAGAGACCCTCATGCCTGCGTTTCCAAAGCTTCGGGCCGCAGCTCTTCTCACTTCCGTTCATGATTCTTTGGTCTTTGCATCCTCTGCATTTCCCTTAATTCTCCATTTTTTGCACTTGTTGTTTTAATCCTACAGGTCTTGTACCCTCATTACATCAGCTGCATCTTTTCAATTTGGCTTCATGCCTTGTATTTGGCCCTTATTGGCCTTGTAATTGGTTGCGCTTTGCAGTTTCCTCCGTCTCCAGCCTTTGGAACGGATGGATTAATCAAAAAACCTCGCTTATAAAAAAAATGACAATTGAATTTTTCATTAATAAAAAGAAGTAATTAAAAAGAAATTAAAACAACGAAAACCGAAACAACAAAAAAGAATCAACATAAATTGAAATAACGAAAATTAAAACAACGTAAATGAATTACAGTGACCCTGATCATCATCTTCATCAAATTCTGGTTGTTCACCACAAAACAACGTACAAATATGTTCAACGAGGTCATTTTTCAACTGCAGGTAAACCCCTCTATCCTCGTACTACTACTTGTGCATCTGTATGGTTTCGTAATCGAGTATTAGACCCTAGTGGATCGGAAGCATCAATGCGCTTTCTTCTAAACATTTAATAAAACCTAGGTACAATTCATACTCATTATGCTCGATCATGTTATGGATGATAATGCTCGCCTTGATAATTAGCCCCAATTTTTGTTCGTCCCGGAATCGGGCCGAACGAGTTACGATATGGAATCGGGCTTGGAGAACATCAAAATCCTGCTCGACATCCTTCCTTGCGGCCTCTTGCTTCTTGGCATATAGTATGTGCTTAACAAGTTGTGGCGCTGGTATGGTCATTACAAATAGGGGTATATTTGGTCACATAAATGGTAAAGGGTGTTATAATCGTTACCGTTCACCTGAAATATGATTGTTAGTTGGAGACCCGCCTTCACATGAGCAAACAATGAGGATTGATTCAAAACGTTCATGTCGTTCTTAGACTCGAGGATACAAAAACATGTGTATCAAAACCATAATTCGGGCCCGACCATCGCTTCCAGCATCATAGTCGACCCGCTTTCAAAATGACCTCCGCCCTCGTGTACACTTTGAAAATCTTTTGGGAAAATCTTTCAATCCCAGTGCATACAATCAAGATTAACGATATAACTGAGAAACCCACGCATTTCATTGACATGCAGTAAGAGAGTTATATCATTCTCGTCCGGAATTAGGAGATATATTGAACCGAAATTGATTATGACGGTGAAGCAAAACTTATACATGCACTTAAGGTCCACTATTTCTGACACTTTAAAATACTCGTCCAAGCTATCGACTGAAGAGTCGCAACATAGCTAATGAATAGTGGAAATACATTTTTGGAAAGTGGAGAACCCAGACACACCTCGATAATCTTCTTTTTGCACGAAGAAGTCGTTGAATGGGTCGACGCCTTCCATAATTTAAAAAAACACCCTGACATACGAGACCGTTGAGTCGCTGACGAAACATTTTTGGACCATACAATGGGGTGTCACTGAAGTAGTCGAACATGAGGCGTTGATGAGATTTGACACAATCTTGTTTAATGTACCTCATGTTATGCTTTATCGACGACAGTTCATCATCTGGTCCTCGGCTTCCTTCACGGCATCCCGTAACGACTCGTACCACTAATTATCCGATTTCTGAGTCATCTTTCTAACGTCGCATAGCCAACAGCCTCCAGGCCAAGCTCGTCAACATTGAACGCATCCATGAATGATTAGATAAATATAAAATTGAGAGAAATTATAGAGATAGCAAACAAAGAGCTTATTGGTGTGAATTATAGTGATAGTAACCAGGTTGCGGATTCTCCATTGCTGTGTAGTTTCCTCGCGTAGAATCGTAATGCATGGTAGCATAGGATTCCCTGGTCAAAGTCGCCGTTATCTATCGTCAAGTTGTCAACATCGATAGATTTATAGACGGTCTCGAATCTACGAGCTTATTCGACGTTGTAACAGACCACTAACCGTAGAAAAGATTGATCATTTCGACTTTTATTTCACGAATCGATGCATCGAAAGGCCCACTGCGAATGCTCTTATCGATCTATATATAGATGAGTTATCTACTTAATTTGTTTCTAAAATATATTAATGTGCTTTTTTAACGACAAATTGCAATTTTATAAATCATTAAGAACGATTACATCGAAATGCCTCGAGGAACATGCTCCTCGACCATGAAAGATCAGTATGAGAGAACACTAGTTCACTGACCTTTATAGTACTAGAATCGTCGTGGATGGTATTTTGACGCCCCATGGGCAAAGAAAGAAGGCGGGGAGGGGGAACGGGGTACTGGAGATCCTGAGGGACCTCGACAGTAGTAGTGGTGGTGGGAGGCAATGCATCATCTAGGGACCCCTTCCAAGGCCAGTCCCTAACGCTCCGTTGATTCCTCATTCCTCCCAGTGGGGCATCTCCCCCGCATGTGAGTTGACGTGCCAGCTAGACGCAGACACCATTCCTCCCCATCCATCAATAGTTGCACTCCTCCGAACCATTGATGTTGGGGCCTTCACAGCACGGGCTTCTGGGTAGGTGCGGCAACCACCTCCACTTCCACCCCACTCCCGCGACCGCAGGGCAACAATCGAATCAGCAGAGAGCTGATTTCCACCTGCCCCTCGCCGGATGTTCCCATGTACAAAAGACGGGGCTCTCGTGTAGGACCACCCAGGGAGGGTTATCGCGGGCACTTGGCCGGCATCCCAAGTGAGGGCTCGGGGATCCGGGTTAGGTACCGGGTCCATTGTTACCCCGGTCCCCATCCCTCGAGATGACCGAGCCTTAGGTATCAGGTACATATTCACCAGGGTTGGGGCCTCCGACTCCCGCTCCCAACCCAATGCCTCACCATCTCCACCAGCCCTTCCAAAGGATTGCGACGACACCTCAGTCGGATGTCTGAGGCGTGAGCGAGGCTCTCGTGCCACATTGAAGCGCAACAGTCCTCGCTGATACGCCGGGAGATGACTTTGAGGATATGGGGTGACGCAAAAGTCCTAGCTCTCCTCCGAGTCGTGGTCCCCATAGTAGCCGGTGCCTCCATCCTTGAGGTCTGATGTAGAAAGCCACCATTCCCATCAGCAGTATCGAGGACGGCCCCACTGAAAGGTATCCAAACCCTCCGTCGCCTCCGTGTCCAGCCACGTCGGACGAACATGGAGGAGACTTCCATCGTGCTCCTTCTTACCCCATGGTGATCGCAAACCAGATGCTGAAGTCGGGTTTTCATCACCGTGATCGAGGAGAACGCCGAGGTTTCCGTCACGTCCCTGATCGTCCATGTCGGCATGAAACGAGGGGGACTATCCTGCGGAAGCGCAACTCTTTGTCGTGTCCTAGTCAGCCCAGCCACCAAAGCAAGGTGGTGGTGGGCTCGGGGAAACGGGTTAAGGGTCGGCCGAAGCCGCGTTGCCTCGTGGCGTGAGTCGGAAGGTACCCGAGCCCCCCGCACCAGTGCATCCCGACCTAGGGGACCAGGCGGCGGAGATAGGGATGGGTTAGGAGACTCAGTCGACATCGACTGGGAAGAGAATTGGGGTCCCAAAACGATCGTGCTAGACGCCGGCGAGACCGTGGGAGGGATGACGAGGGAAGAAGGAGACAGAGGGATAGGAATGGGGATCCAATCCCATCGATATATACCCCCCGCACCAGGCGTGGTCTTCGAGGAGTGCCACCCGATAGGACAGATGAACACATGGACTACCAGTTCGACATCGGCTGCAGGCGGTGCGGGGACGACGATGACAGGTAGGAACACTATAACGGCTAGGTCTAGGACTAGAGTTAGAAGGTAGAGAGCGTTGTTGTAATCCTGAACTCTTTTATATATTAATCCATTTATTTCTTCTTTTTATAATTTTGTATCGATATATAGATGAGTTATATATTTGTAATTGTGAAATACAACTTGATATATAAAACATATAAACATGCCCCAATCCCCAAATCATCCTTTCTACTTCTGGCTCTTGTTTTATTCTATTGGGTAATTTTGTTTTGTTCTGTCTGTCTAGGCTCTAGACCACACATGCTCACTCCTGACTCAACTCCACTTCTTAACTTAGTTTTAATTTAATGTTTTTTGGAGATTATAAACTCATAATGACATATTAGTATGTTTTTCCTATGTAACTGGGTGGATTTAGCATCCGAAGCCTGTTATGATTTATTTATTCTTTTCACTTGCCTACCTCTTGCATGCTTGCTCTTGCATGCGCATTTAACTCATGTTTTTGTGTGTCTTGTTGCACTTGACTTGTAGCTGCTTGCTGTCAATTTATTATTACTTTTATCTTTCTTATTTTTACTTGTATATCATTATTTAAATAATAAAAAACACTTCAAAAGTTCCCATACTTTGGCTGATCCCCACCATCTATATATAATCCATAAGACTTCTCCTAATCATCAATGATAAAATATAGAAAGTAGAAAAGGTTCATTTTTCACTTGTTCAGCTAGTTTTTTTCATCTTCTCAAAGGTTTATATTATAAATTGGAGCATGTATTCTCCTTATACTTACTTTAAATTCAATTTCGTTGCTCATTTAGTTAAGAGTATTTTTTGGTTAACCGTTATTGTACAACGGCAACATATATGACAATTAATACTCAAAAACGCTCCACAAAACCTCTATGCGGTTCCTTCATACCCTACTAGGGTCGTCCTCCACTGCCCCTACCGACCGTCCGCTTCCAACCCCTCCACCACCTCCTTACTCACAACCATCCTCTCTCCAGCCCACCGTTACCCAGCCTGTTTCTGGCCCCTTCGCCGCGAGTTCAGCACCCGGCCGCCTGCACCTGCGTACTCACCACCGCCACAGACGCCACGCCGACATCGCCCTCGCCCATTTCCGATCATCCGATGTCGGATCTCCCTACCCACCGCCTCCACGAGCTGGAAATGGTCAACCCCGACCAGATCCACCCACATTTAGAGGTCGCTCGTGACCTCGAGGTCTCCGCCCAGCAAAATGAAGGCTGCGTCGTCGCCCTTCTGTCGCTGCTCGGCCCGGATCCTGCTCCTCCTCGGATGCCGCCGCACCCGGTAGATCTGAAGGACAAGTCGGGCGCGTCCTTGCCTATCGGGGTGCCTCTGGCCGTCGGCGTGTCTACTGACTCACCGGTGCCCTTTCCGTCTTACACAGGACACTCGTCCAAGGCGAGGGAGGTCTATCGGGATATGATCACTCTCCCCCGGCCAACACCGTCTCCGGTGGTAACTCGCCGCCCCCCTCCGGCGGAGCGTGTGCAGGCTCCTACGCCTAACTGCCTGAGTGCTAGCAGGTCATCGGGGACGTCTTCTGAGGCCCATGCAAGCCGTATATCTCCGATCACGGATTGGGAGGATGAGGACGACGAACTAGTGGTGTCGGACGATGGGTTCCACTCTTTACGTCCGGATCGTACGAGTTCTCCCTTTCAGCAAAGGTCGCAGGGGACCGATCACACAACCAGCACATCGTCTGTGCGATGATGCTGCGGAAATGGAAGGTTACGGGGATTCGGGTGGAGTTCATGTCTCCCGACGTCACGGGCTACCATTTCCCGTCAGCCAAGATCATGGAAGACATCTTCCATAGGGGTCCCTGGAGCTTTAAGGGATATCCCCTCCTCCTTGAACCGATTCGGCGATTCGATCGGGCGGAAGAGATCAGTTTCAATCATGTGGAACTCGGGGTCCGCGCATTGAATATCCCGGGAGGAGCCAGAAATCCCTACATTCGGGGTCTCGTTGCGGGCAGCATAGGCACGCAGATCATGTCGGCCCCAATCCCGACGGTCCGACGGGATGATATGCATCTCTAGCTGAGGGTTCGTTTGGAGCTGTCTCGACCCTTACGGCGCAGGACCCGACTCTGCTTCCCAAGTACTGATTCCTCTGTTGTGATTGATCTACAGTACGAGAGAGTAGTGGATTTTTGTCGCAGGTGCGGCATGCTGACACACAGGCTACCGAACTGCCAGACCCTGTTGCCGGGGATTGGCCGGGAGGAGATCCGATATGATAGGTCTATTCTGGTCCCAAGGGACCTGGATGTGGACCAGTTGCTGCGAACGGTCTGGAATGCACCCCCCCCCCCCCCCCAGCATCACACCCGGCGATCACGTACCTTATGAGTGATCTAACCCTGAACTCTATGGTCCGTTCTAGGGAAATCACCATGGGCGCTGAATCGTCCACTGCAGGCACTCCGAAGCCTGACTACCTGGCTAAGGTTAACCGAGAAGGGTTGACCAATATTTTGCAGGGGGTGACCATGTAGCACCCACACCGCCACCCAAGTCCACAAAGCCTGACTACCTGGCTAACATCCACCCTGTTGCTGATCCACGGGACTATCCGACGGACACCTAGGAGAGTATAGGGAAAGGCGGGCCCAGTCGAGGCAAAGGCAAGTTGACCACTCTGAAGACCAGAAGTGGCTCGATGTATGCACGCCCACCAGAGACAAAGAAGCAGAGGAAAGATCCGACTACCCAGCAGCAGCCCTGGTATCCGCCCTTTCAGGGGGAGGATCGAGCAAACGGAGCGGAGGTCCAGAGGCCTCCGGTGGAGGAATGATCTGCCCCAGCAGGGGTGGGTGGAGTTGGCCCCAGACTATACCTACAGACCCGGGACAGCCACTGCTGGGAGGTCCCGGGCAGCCTGCAGTATCAACACCACTCATTTCTGTTTATTGCTATTATTTATATTCTTGTTGGGATACTTTACTTTTTGCGGACTTTAGAACTTGGTTTATTTTCCCTCGTTATGTTGGAACGACGGTAGGGAGTTGTCTTGAGTTGTTGCCCACAATTTCAAGTGGGCTAATATTATGGGTCCATGAGCGCCGGGCTTGCTACGGTCGGCCGGGACAAATATCTGGAATCCGAGGCGGTCACGCCTCATCCTGTTTAATTACCATTTGGTATTAATAAAAGTCTCCGGTTACCCATTTCAAAAAAAAGATTCACATATATGTTTTTTCTTGAAGAATGAATTTTTTGTTATATAATCCGTTGTATCCATATAAATTGATATTAAATTTTAAGAGATATTTATTTTTTTCGGAGTATTCATTATTTTGTTTGTTGTAATTTTTTATAGTTATAAAAAAAGCATTGAACTTATCCTGTTGCTGTAATTTTTTATAGTTGTAATTTTCGGAGTTCAGGTCTCGAAACAACCAAAAATATTATTATTGTCGGACAAAGATGAGTTTGGATAAGTAGAAATGATCAATTTGATGTTTAATTACCTATCGGATCGGTTCATCTTAAAACTATAAAAATATTAGTTTCTTGTTCTAGGAAGTTGAGTTTTTCTAACGAGATAGTATGAGGTCTAAACGGACAAAAGATGAATGATAAATTAAAGCTAAAAAATCATTGAACTTAGTTGTTGAGAAAATTGCAAATAAAAATGCATCATTCTTGTGTAGTCCCACATAGAAAGATTACAAAACTTTCATTGGGTTTATAGTGTTGTCTTCCTAGCACGTTTGAATTGCTTGGATAAAAGGCTCTGTGCGGGTCGCAAATGTTGCACGGATCGCCAACTCTGTTTTGTTTCGGTCCGTGTTTAAATCTCAACAATTAATTTTCAATTTCAGAATATGCAAATTAAGTAAATCCGAAATTGACCCGTGTTAAAATCTCAACAATTAATTTTCAATTTCTAAATATGCAAATTAAGGAAATCCGAAATTGATGCAGTAAGAAAATCTCAGAATTTATTATTTCTGAAATTTATCTAATTTGTAATTTTATTATTATTTTGAATTTTTGGATATTTCCGAAATTTATATAATTTCATATTTTTTATTATTTCGATTTTTTTAATATTTCCAAATTTTATATAATTTCCTAATATTATATTAATTTATAAATTAATAATTAATTACCGAATAAATATATTTACAAGCTTTGATATTTCCGAAAATTGTTATTTGTAAAAACTCGCTCTCAACTGTCTCTCCTTGTCCTATTTAAGCTTTGTTTTAGTTCATTATTCGTAGTGACGAATTAGACACGAAAATTACCCACAGAAATATTTTGTTCTTCTCAAAGATCAGTGCTATTGTTTTCTTTCTACTCGATGCTACTTCTTATACACGGTTTCAAGTTCATTTACGTTGTCGTTGTATCTTGGGAGAATTGTTCATACGGGGCAATAGAAAGTCTTAAGGAAACCGATTCGCGAGTCTCGACATACCAGTTTCCTCTCCGAGTATCGCGTGAAGTTATTGTATCGATTACGTATCGCTTTTACATCTTTTGTTACTTTTGTATTCCGCTCTTCATTAATAATATTAATTTATTTTTTATTTGTTCTGTATAGTTTATGAACTAACCCGTCTAACAATTATATCTGAATATGAATTCAATTTCATCGTCAATACAAAAGTTAAAATGAAAAGGAATAAATGAAATGATTTGGGTTAGCTGTCAGCTTATAAACATGAGACCGATGAAGATCATTCGTCGACCGTGAAATCAGGATCGACCGGCTTCTGCAACCCCGCCAGGATCTCAAACTCGGTTCCACATCTCTTGCTCCCTCCTCTCCTACTTGCTCCTAGTTTTGCTTCATATGGGCCACAGCCCGAGCCGATGGGCAACGTTCCGGGCTCGGGCTTGGGTTCGGAGGCCGAGGATATCAGCTCCCTGCCCTTGAGCCCAACCGTCTCTTTCCTCCTCTTATACCGAAACCAAGCGGCCTGTACGAAGCAAGCGGCCCAAGTCCTCCACTGATGAGAGTAAAACCTAAACGTGTGCCTCAGCTGCTTGCTCTTCAACCTCCGAAACTGCGACGCCACAAACTTCAAATCCTCCGCTATAAGAGCAAACGCTTCCACTTCCGTGATCGCCCTCACCGTGCGCGTGGACGAGGGCAAGGCCGCGCTGGGCCGAGGGTCCAAGGCCCACGTAAGCAACTCCTCGCCGCAGAAATCGCCCGGCCCAATACGGGACGAGTTGAAGAACCCGGTCCGGCCTCCGTTGGTCGTGTAAGAATCTAGATGGCCTCGGACGATGAAGAGCATCTCGTTGACCGGATCGCCCTCACGGACTAGGCACGTGCCTGGTGTGCACAACTCAGGCTTCAGCCGTTCGCATATCGCATCCAGCATTGTCTCGTCCATCTGATCAAACAGCGGTACCTGTTTTAACACAATTACATTAAATATTAATTAATCTTTAAAAGTAAAATAAAATCCACCCATATAGATAGATTTTATAGATAATTGTAAAAACTCTTGGACTAGTGAGCGACTCATTTTGTTGGAAATGACAGTTTTACCCTTTGTATTATAGGTGTTTTGTTAGTTATGATATTTGTAATTTTAAACTCATTTGGTTGGAAATGACAGTTTTACCCTTTGTATTATAGCTGTTTTGTTAGTTGTAACCATCATGTATACATGATATTTGTAATTTTAAACTCTTATTGTGTACGTATTTTTATATGGTTATTTTCGTCTTTTTACAACAACAAAAAATCAACCGCATAATAGATTTTTACCATGAGTTTTTACAAAACGCGCAATGCACCACAAAAAATTAGGTCATAGCCTTTCTATAACATGAAACAGGACATAGTGAAGTGAACATACTTGGCGAACTAGATCGAGGCAGAGATGGCGCTTGATGTCTCTTCGGAGATCCATCGGGAGGCCTTTTAGAATGTTGTCCTCGTCGACCCCTCGCGTGGCGAGCCACCTGAACTGATCGTATCTTCGCACGCATTGCTTCAGTTCCCGTGGAAGCTGCCTGTGACGCATCCATTCTTCTGTATCCGTCCTCCTAACCCTCCACTCCTCCAGTCTCATGGTCGTTGATTGAAGATACGTCTGTTCATGAATAATAATCAAAACCTCGATCGCAACGAAGCAATACTTGTACGAGCAAATCGTTAATACTTACCTGCATATTACCGATCAGCAGTGCAAACAACACCAGCCCAAGAATCGCAATGACAATGGCGAAATTAATCTCTCCTAGGGAAGTGCTTGTGGAGAGGTTCTGTCCTAAAGAACTGCAATACGAATAGACAAACCGATCAAATGATGATATATCTTCCGTTTAAGATGAACTTACTCGTTACCAACACTTGTTTTTTGAAATTGGGTTTATGAGATCAGGGTTCAAATCCCAACAGCTGAAGCCTTTTTTTCTACATAAGGGATGAACTTATAAGAAAGCGATGAACTTACTCGTTTTGTTACCTTAAATTTCTCAATCCCCACCAAAGGCCGTAGAAGTACTTGTTGAGAAACTTGGAGGCCGTGACTTCATAAGTCAGCGCATCGCTATAAATCCCGAAAGGAACGAAGTTGCCTCTCAGATCACACAACAACGAGATATTGCTCTTCTTGAACCAGTTGATTCTATCATCTTCACGTAAGCTACTGCACTCAAGAAACTGATAGTTACAACCTGGTTCGAGATTGCAGACTCTGCTCCAGCAATCTTCTAGCCTTTCAATGGCAAAAAGATACCAGCAGGCTCCTAGAACCTTAAATGTTCAAAAGAGAAACCAAATCAAATCAGTGTCATGAAGATTGTGATGTCTTCAGCGAAAGAGAGTGAGCTTACGTGGCTTGCCAACATGTAGAGCATTAGATTGTATGCAGCTCCGGCCCATGCTGTCTCTATCACGTGCCCGGTGGATTTGGTTATTTGAGACCAGAGAGGGAAGATGAGGTATAGTCTGAGGAGGAAGTGGAAAATGACTATGAAACGGAGCACGTTTCTTGAATTCATCGCTGCTGTACCCGTTAGGTGTGGGATTGCAACCCAAATCAACACCTGAAATTGGAGTTTAAGAGACAAGATAAGGGTCCATTATTAGAATTGAAATACAAAAATTATGATATAATGGTTACAGTTTGAGTTTGTTAAGGAAGAACAAACTAAGGACTGTCAAACTGAAGCCAAATCAATGTGTAAGTACTTGGTAGCAGCAATTGAAGATGATAATTGGGATAAGTTATAATAGTAAAATTTGATAATTCTAGTTATGTTACAAAATCATTAATAATCGA
Source organism: Erodium maritimum (assembly GCA_963921825.1). Lineage (NCBI taxonomy): Eukaryota > Viridiplantae > Streptophyta > Magnoliopsida > Geraniales > Geraniaceae > Erodium > Erodium maritimum. The sequence goes on along the minus strand of OY997594.1, from coordinate 66,277,829 downwards.
TTAACTAGTTGAAAGCACATTATTAAGCACAGAGAGAAAGGAAAGCAAAGTGATGATAATTCTGGATTTTTTTAATTTAAATTTCAAGGGAAAGTTTTGGAACAAGTTGACTCAAAGTGCAACAAAATACAAGTTCTAGTCACAACCCACAACGGTTTGAAGATAAAGACATCAACCTGCAAAAAGATGATAGTACATGGTACTTTTTTGCAATTATCCCTTTAACTATTTCATAGCTTTTCATGTGGTATCTGAAAATGCAAGGATGATATATGAGAAGCTCTTCTAAATACCAACAAGCATAATCAAATGCAACCAAAGCATGATGATATTCAACTCAAATAGAACAATGATCAGATCCCAAATCAGGACAAAGAAAGCATAACCTTAAAGGTTCAAACTTCACTATAACAATTCCATACCTGTGGAAGAGGTTGGGCAGCAACAAGGTCAAGCCAAAAGTCCTTCTTTAAGTACCTCAAAGCAATCTTTTCAGAATCAATAATCAACTCTCCTCTCCCAAAAACACGGGATGAAGGAGCAACAAAAGCTGTCCTGAACCTAACAAAGATCTGGATCATGTAAAATAAATCAACAATTGAACGAATGATTGTCATGGACACTTCAAGAGGCACAGATAATCCGATGCACTTGTCTTTGGTAGCTTCTGGCAAGTAAAAGAATAACGGGTCCACAAACAACGATACCAAACATGCTACTAAGAAAATTTTGTTCCATCGAGTTACTACATGTCCTCGTGGATCGAATATTATCTTCTTCACAGCCGAGTAATCTTCTGAGAAAACTCTGGAGAGCGCTCTTGCCGGTGAGGACTGTCCAATTGCATCCTTATGATTAGGCTTGAACTTGTTACTCTTTATGGGTTGTGGAGATTTTGCTGCCTCGACATCATCTTGAAATCTGAAAATAAATTAATTTTATTGACATTTGACAGATCAAACATGAATCATGGTAATTGTAAATTGTTCCTACTTCATGATTCATGTAAATTATTGATGGAGATTGGAGGAACATACCTTATAGATATCGATCTACCAGAGTCCATTGCAAGTAATTGACAGGCTCTTGAGCCTCAACCACTGGATTATAAGAACAACAGAACATAAATATACCATAGGGCATCATGATTTGAGACCACATGAATTATCAGGCAATACTTTTCCAACTCATGTCAACAAGAATCATGTGAAATCAAAAGCATAGCAATTCCAAGGAGCCTCCCTCAGAACCACACAAATCAGACAAACACAGCATTTATATCAAGTTAAAGCATGAAGCATTGGCCGAATTATTTACTACCCTCCATAGCATCACATGAGAAAATGAGTCTTCTTCACTTCTCTTGTTGTGGGTAGTTGAGGTCAGTTCAAAAAAAAAAATGCCAAACTGGAACCAGCTATTGAAACCCAGTTGAAATCACACGAGGAAAAGTAAGCAAACATAGAGACAAATTCAAAGAAATTGAAACAGAAATAGCTCAAAAATCATACCATGAACCCTGATTTCAGCTCAGAAACATGAATCCTCAATGTGAATACATAAATGGGTGAAGTCAAATTAGGAAAAGGAACAACAGAACAAGGGATGTGGGTGTTGTGGAGCAGTGGTTTGGGTGTTTTTATATTGGAGAACAAGACAACCTTAATGGGTCTGAAATAAAATTCCAAAACCCAGAAACCAGAATCTCGAGAAAGTGACATGAAGCGTATAAAAAACAAAACTTTAAAAAACATGGAATAAAGATAATGCTTAAACAATACAGAAAGAGACTACTTCAAATGGAGAAAGGCTTTGGGTACAAACTTGAAGCTCGCGAGCGGAATAAGAAGAAGGCGACAAGTGGAGAAGAAGATGCTCCGATTGCTTAATCCTCATAAATTAGCACTACCAAGTTGACCAAACTGTAGCTCGGACAGTTCGCGAATCCGAACAATTTTCTGGGATCTTGAGGTTGAATGATGTTTTGGGTAATGTTGGACGAACTTTGTGAAGACGACAATGGTGAGTGTGGGTCGCTCCATGTCTGACTTTGACGCCTTCGGCAGCACTTCACAATGATCCACGAACCCAAAATCTCTACTTTTATACTTCGAATTGGCGATTGGGTTCTTCAAATATTGATTTTTAAAGAAAAATAGTGTTTTTTTTATGCTACGTGTGTCTATTCTTCTAATAGAATAATTTCGGAATAATATCAATTTTGGAATGTTACACTGATCGTTTTAATTCATTTTAATATTTTCTCACGCTATGCATGAAATCCATTTTGACTTTGTCGGAATAAATCTGTCAGTTTACTATAATAATAATTCAATTAATTAATTTAATAAAAAGGATAAAATAATTAGTTTACGGAGTATAGAACACCTCTGCCCTGGCGCCGCAGCAGTGCACGAAGATGCAGAGGGAGATCATGGCCTTGATCAAGGCCATGATCCCAACCGTGGTGATGCTGTGTACTTTCGAAGCAACAAACATACATGGGGAGTGCAGTCTTATTTTCTCTTGGAAAATAGGGGTTTGCGATTTCAGGCGTCGGCGTGGGTAAGTTCCACCACCATCGCCTAGGCGAGAGATGGAGAGAGTGGTAGGGTGAGGACGGAGGCCGGCCGCGCGTCCCCAAGCCTTCCATCGGATCTGTTTACTCCACGAACTGCGTCGCCGCGAAGTGGTGGAGTGGTTTCTGTTCATCACCATCACGACCTCCCCGGCGGCTACGCCTCCGGGAAGGTAGAGGGTGACGACAATGGCGCCTTCTCTCCGGCCATGCTTGCCGAGTTCACTCTGGACGGATCCGGCGGGATGGACTCCTTCGACGTCAAGGTCGACGGAGGCGGATGTCGGCGTCAAGACCGTGCCTGGCTCAGGGAGTTCGTCTCATCGATGACGGGCAAGGTTCGGCCGGAGCAGCGGAATACGAGGACCTGGAAGAGGCGGCTGGAAACAGAGGCCGTGAAGACGTCGGCGTTGGCTAGGGTTCCGGGAGAAGGGTTGACGGCGCTGCAGGCAAGGGAGTCTAGGGTTCGGTGGTCTTGGGCCGAGCTAGGCTCTGGTTACGGGCCGGGAGAGGGACGAGGAACCAGAGGAAGAGGAAGGGTCGTCGGCACCTGTCGGGGCGTCACAGATAGCGGTGGGGGGCTTTAAGCACCCCCACCTCCAGGAATGAGTGCCTGGGGGCCCAGGGAGGGGTTGGTCGACTGTACCATCTCCCTCGCAGTTTGGTGGCAATGGTTCTGCCAACAGTCGACAAGATGATCCCCTACCACTTCGGAGTCAGCAATCTCGCATTCAGGAGCCCTACACCTATCATTTAAGGGAGGACTACGCACGCTGACTTACCGGGGGAGTTATCGGTCCACCACTATTCAGTTTTCACCTGGTCTGCTCGATCAGCGACTTATGGTTGGAGCATACTGTATCGGTATCCATGGATGCTACCGCAGTCAACCCCCCGACCGCCTCTTTGCATATGAGCACCATTTACTTATCAACATTTATGTCTCAGTTTATTTATCTTTAGTTTACTGGTTTGTAAGGGGTTTGTCGTCAGACGAACACCTGTTTACTTTACTTATTCAATAATACTGTCATTCCTCTAAAAAAATTTGATTAATTTAGTAATATTTATATTAAATTAAATTTTATATATTTTTTTAATATAAACGAGTAGTATATTACAGATCAAACAGAGAACAAACACTCCAAACCCTAAAAAAAACTCACCCACTGAATAGGGTTTCTCTCCACGACCATTGCGGACTCTCTTTGGCTATCGTTATAACGACGTCACGCTCTCCATCCACCTCTTTTCTCCCTGTTCGTAATCTGATTTGTCACTCTGTTACAGCCAACCGACTGTTGGGCACATATCTTGCCCCACCACCATGTCGCAGGCCGCTGACCATATCTATCACCACTAACATGAGATTTCCTGCCTACTGATCAAGTGAACCTTCCCGAGGAGTCAAGGACGGTGAGGCCATGCTATCAGGCCTTGGATATCATGGATAATCTAGGCGGGGTTGATTCGGTTGGATCCCGAGACAAGACCAACAAGCATTTCCATCCTTTCACCGACACTCCTCGCACCGTGAACCCTCATTGGCGAGTGGTTCTACCGTCCCCGGTTGGATGGACTGTGAACCACGGTATTCTCTGGGGCCGAGGATCCTCGGGGGTGATGGGGGACCGGCCACCATGAGGATACTTGCCTCTGGTGCTGCAAGGGGAAGACCATCGAGGTTGTCGGGATCTGCCACTCGATCTAGGATAATGGAGGCCGATTCATCAACGGGAATACACGGTGCACGCCCCATAGATGTTGTACCACTACTGCTTGAGAACCGTTAGGACATCCTAGGATGGGACCTTCTTCTTCGGATCCGTCTCCAGGTCGACTTTAAGCGGGTCTTGAGGTACCTGAACCATCTCATTCGCGAGACAAGGCATGACCACCAACAACAAGGAGTTGTTCCAGTAGACCCATCATAGAGAATCAACGGCACTAGACCCTTTCCTTGTCTGGGTTGGATGGGGGTGTTGCATGCAGGAACGTCCACCAGTCCTCCCAAGCAGGATTACAATATGGGGGATAACACCCGACCCCCTATAGGAGGTGTTTTGAAGAGCCACGCCCAGTCCCTCCGGGCTCGTAATCTATCTGATCCTTTGTCTCCTCCTTAACATAGGGAGCTCATTGGAAACCTAATATCATCCTCACCTCCACCCAAGGATCTCCGGCGAGAGATCAACATGTCACCTAGACAACATAGGTCCACCCGATTCGAGCCAGGAAAAGAAGATTGAAATTTTTGCACATCTCGCCGACTGGATAGGGAACCTTCGCCTAATTATCTATTTGGATAAGTCGGGCACCATAGCTACAGGGATAAAATTTTGGTATGGATTATTTCGGTCATGACCAATACGTTGGTATGGATAAAGCCGGTCCAACTGATGCTACTGATGCCCCTCTGCGCGAACCACTCTGCTGAAACTGAGGCTGGAAGTACCCAGAAGTCCTCTGTCGTCTAGCATCACGCCTGACATCTCGCTCTCTGGAAGTCTCTCGAAAGTGTCTCTCCACAGCTAGAGCCTGGCCCAACAAGGTGGTGTATACCTCTGTCCTCAAAACAATAAGCCGATCCGCAATGGCAGGGAGGAGTCCACGCTCAAATCGTCTGCAACGACTGTCCTCAGTCTGCACCATCTCGGGTGAGAAGCGAGATAAGGTCAGGAACCTCGCCGCATACTCAGCCATCGTCATCCCCCTCTGTCGTAGATCCACAAACTGCTGGCGTCGATCATCCCGAACCGATCGCGGAAAGTACTGCTCCAGGAACAACTGACTGAAGAGCTCGAAATCCTCACCAACGCTGGTCTGCATAGACTGCCACCAGTAAAAAGCCTCACCCTCAAGCTGGAAGGTGGAGAAGGAAACTCTCAAACGTCCCTCAGAAATACCGGACCTATCAAGGTTGCGAGTGATCCGCTCCAACCATAACACTGCTGCCTCTGAGTCAACACTCCCTGAAAAGGTCGGTGTACCCAAACGATGAAAGTCACGAAGTGCCTGAGCCGTGTGGCTATCCATCTGTCCTGGTCTCTCTACAACGGCTGTCTCTGTAGCAGACACGGGCTCTGGCGCCGGTTTTGGGGTCTCCTGCTGAGCCCTGAGTGCCGCTAGCACTGCGCGTACCACCTCATCAATGAGTGTAGCCTGTGTCAGCTCTGCGACTGGAGTAACTCTCACTGATGACCCTGACGGTCCCATCTCAACGCTCTGGTGCTCTGTGGGAGCAGCATCCTGGGCACCTGCTGCCCCTACCAGCCCAACAGCGGGTGGCTGACCCTGCCCCAAAGCTGGGCGACTCCTGGTACCTCTCGGGACGTAAACGGGAAGCATCTCGAAAGCTCGCTGCAATAGTATGTACAGTTCAACTCAGTTTAAAACAAGCGAAACGATTTAAGCAAAATGGGCGCTTTCGAACGTCTCAACGGATCCTAATTGGATCGAGGGTAAGTAGATAAGTCGTATATAATACTCATATAGACAAAGAATTCCGCACCTGGTGCGTCTCACATAGCAAACAGCAAAGCAATCAACTCCCACAAGAGGCACAATTCACACACAAACACACCCATCACTGGGGTGGAAAGCACAAGCAAGCGTCAGAAATTAAGTCCTTAACTTTTTTATTTACGGCTTTTCTCTTTCCTCAAGTTACTTATCTTTAATCAAATAGTCGATTCGATCTCACATCGTTACAACTTGATTCAGGCGTCCCCGAGCCTTGTTGTAACCACTTGACATCTCACTATCACGTTTGACTACAGTGGCGCCCTGTGTCAACCCGTGATAGAACCCACACTTCAGTTTTACAGAAAATTCGGCATGATCTATTCGTATTTTCCACTAGCCCTCCGCTTAAGCGGGACACTTATCAATAAACTTCCACAAGTTATAATATTCCAAGAGTTCCCATGCCCTGTAGTTCACACCACAAACAACACAGAGATTTTCAGGCTTCGCAAAGTACACACACGCAATCAAAGGTTACCAAATTACTCAAATTCGATTCCTTTTTAAAGTTACTCCAATTGTGTCACACCCTTCAAGGCCCAAATTTTAAATAAGTCATAATACCATAACTGAGATAACACTCAACCCATTTCCAAGTCATGACCATCCGATTCTTCCATAAACACACTCTTCGATTACAACCTTTCGACCGTACTACCCTAACAAATCCAATCCCTAACTTCGTCAACACTCCCATCCATTAATCCTTCAGCTTTAACACCACAAAACAATCAGTCACAGCGATAATGCACTTAACCAAATAACAATCTACTCAACAAGTATCATACAACGGTTCAGTCATCGCTCGCTCATCCAATACCGACCTCAACCAATCGGTTTCACCGATCTCTGCATCTTACAATCAATAAGGTAAGGGTGTCCCTCAAGCGACACAACCGTTATAGGAAGAGGAGTTCAACATTGAGTAACTAAATAAACAGTAAGACTCGAGTCGTTTTTACTCTATGCATCAACGTGTTTAACTCCGCATCACTGAGTACTCGACCTAGACTTCCTAATTCTACACCTAAAAGATGTTGGTCCGAAGTTTTTGAAAACGGTTCGAAAATTACAACCTGTTTCAAATGAAACCAGGCTCTGATACCAAATTGTCACGCCCCAAATCCAGTTTTGACCGGATTCGAGACGTGACTCAAGTTGAAATAAGTTAAGGGATGAACAATAGATAAAAGTTCCAAAATTTCATGCAAACTCCGTCAAAACAACATATCAGAAGGATGTTTAAAGTAGCGTGAGTCACAGCTCAACATAAATAGTCAAATGAAAAGCGTCCAACACAAGAGACCAACATATCTCTAATGAAAACCCGAAGAGTCCCAAAGCTCCCTAGGCTCGGCCTCTCTAGACATCTGGTACTCCTGTAAAACAGTTAGAAACCAAAGGGGGTGAGCTGACGCTCAGTAGGAAAAACCTTAATGATTCAACCCTTAAGTTAAAGATGAACTGTCTACGAATGTAACCCGAACGACAGGACGATATAATATATAAGGAAATGATAAGAATAAGAAATAATTGCAACAACGTAATAGTATCAAAGTAACAGTGACATAAATAAGTTCATAGTAAGTAATTTAAAGGACGAATGATAATAAACTGGGAAATATCAGTATTTTGCCAACCACTTGCTTTCTCAAGCCTCCGATCCATGAATAGATTCTGGAATCACCTCGGTTCCCATAACCCGATCCACCAGAGTATCCACATCACGTCAGGTTTTCCCTCGGTCCATAGGAGGTACATGCACCGAGGCACCGAAACTAATTCGGAAATGCCACCTAAGGACCATATGTCATAGGGGACCGAGTAGTGCACCCACTGGGATGCAGTTCCTTGGGGTGAAACTATAAGTAATCCTTTCCCCGCAGGGTAAAATGTCCAGTTGCCCGCAGGCCCAATAATCCATGCCCCGCAGGGTCCCATAACCAGTTGCCCGCAGGCCCACTAATCCATGCCCCGCAGGGTCCCATAACCAATTGACATCCCGCAGGATCTGCCAACACTCAACTCTCTTAATATCCAGTAACCAATACTCTCACACTCTAAAACTCGGTCAATAACTCACTGTAACTGTCCAACTCCAACCACCTCATCGGCACCGGATTTCCGCCCCCCCCCCCCCCCCCCCCCCCGGTGTAGTACCAAACCAAACAAACAAATAACTAAACCAATAAATGAGCATACAATCAAGAATAAGAAAAAGGGGGAAAGTACTTCGTTCACCCATCAAGCATCAAACTTACCGTGTACTTACCTGTCTCCAACCATCGGTACATCGATCACCTGATTGTACCCCTTTGGCACAATCAGCCATACTCGATCATCCGTTCAACCAACAATTATATCAGCATAAATACTAGATCAACCAAGTATACATACCACCAATCAATCATCATGTGAATACACCAATTAGCATTCAATCATACGAGCTAATCTAGTTTCATTAGACTCTTACGTTAACCGAGCAATCAACAACCAAGCATGTGAACCTAGCACACAACTAATCCGAGAGCTCTTCACAGCCTCTCTACCAGTAAATCAATTTCCCAAGTATTGAAAGCACACTTCACTAATTGTCATCGTCCTAACATGCATACTAGACTCATCCGTTTATTAGTAATTGAAATACGATTATTCTAGTTATTCGCATCCTATAGGCAGTTCTAGGACCTTTCCGATTTTATTATCCTAATCATGCATTCTTAGCGGTAATTAAATAATTAAGGCTTTCCCTACCTTGCGGTCTTCCTACGAACAAATACTCATATCAACAGCTGTCCGGCTCGCCTCGTCACCTCGGCGAAGTCCCAGCTACGAATCTGGGTTTACACACAAGCGATCCAAAATCAAATCGGGTCCAGATTATCCAGTTCTTTAAATTAACAGTTTTTCATTTCCGATGATTAAACCGTTTAATCCGATAAAAGTCCGACTTAGTCCCAAGCGTCGTTTAAATCAGTTTTAATTTTAATTAGACGAATTAGTTCCACACGGTCCGTATCCGATCCAGTCCCGGGGTCAGGCCCGAGTTCGGACCCGAAGACCAGAGTCAGTCCGGGCCAAGGCCCAGACCAGATTCGAGCCCAAGGCCCAAATCATGTCCAGGCCGAAGCCCAGTTGTGCTCCGAGCCCGAGCCCAAGGTCTCGCCGTCGTCCGGTCTGAGCTGTAAACGCCATGGCTGAGGTTAGGTTTCCGGCGACTCTGGCGGCGGTGGCTTCAGGGTTTCGACAGCGGTTCTGGCGTCTGGTGGGTTGACAAAGGCCCAGGATTCATCGGGAACGGGGGTTGGGGCGAGGTCCGAACTCTCCCGGCCAGATCTGACGGCCAACAGGCTCGCCGGCGACGTGAATCGCGGATCTGGAACTCGGAGAGTTCCGGCGACGCTCCCGACCTCCTCCGTGAGCCTGACGCCCCTCGAATCGACGCGAGAAGAAGGGGACGGGGGTGGAATCGGTGAGAATCGACTCACCGTTTGAAGCTCCGCCTGAACCAGGCGCGGTGGAGCTCGTCCTCGTCGGCGGCGGCGTCGAATCGAAGAGGAAGACGACGGGTGAGGGTGCTGGGTTTCTGGTACGACAGGTAGAAGAAGACGGAGAAGAAGAAGGAGAGGGTGGGTGTGAGGTCGGAGAAGGAGTGAAGAGCGGCGGCGTCGGAGGGTTTTTGGTTCGAAGGGAGAGAGACGCTCTCGTCTCGGGAGGTGTGCAGCGATTCTGAGGCTGAAGAGGGTGGAGGGCGCTTTTAAGGGTAGGGTTTCGATGCGGATTGGGCCTGGGGTCGTCTGGGCTTCGCGCGAGGCATGGGCTCGCTCGGCTCAGGCCCACCTCATGTCTCCTGCCCTGTCCAGCCCAGAACCAGCCCTCTTTCTTTTTTTCTTTTTTTTTCTCTTTTGCTTAAAAACTAAACTTGATGCAAAAACAACCCCTTTAGTAATAGTTCGCACTTTAAAACCCTTTTAAACCAAACCGGGTTTTACAGGTTGTTATTGTTTTTCTTTTCAATCAATAAAACAACCACGTTGAAAAAAACAAGCAACGATGCTACGCTCCTCTCTCAAAAGCTTATCTTAACTTTGCTTTACCCTCCGCCGCCCTAGCCTCCACTAGTGACAGTCATGGATACTCCGCAATGGTCGTTGCGACGGTGGCATCTCCCTTCCTACCTTCTTCTCCCCTCCCCATTCTTCTCTTCTTTGTTGGTAATGGTCTCCTTCCCTGAGGCAGGGATTCTGGTCTCAACGACTTCTCTCTCTTCTCTGACCGTATTCTCTTGACTCGCATCGGTTAGTTATGCGATGGTTTGTCCATGCATGATATTCATACTTAAACTACCCTCTCGCACGGAATGGATTTGATTTCTGGTTTGAAGGGTTCTCGTGCGCGGCTCGGAACTGTTCGTGCGTGGTGTGCCATCGTCGGGCGCGTCTCGCTTCAGGCTGTGCAATCTCCAATCAATATCGTCTTCCTGCTTCCTCCGGTCATGGCTAAGCTCCTTCGCCGATCACGGTTCGACCTTCTGAATGCCATATCTAGTCTCCTCAGGTCTGGCTTGGGTTGATCGTTATTTGGTCGTAAGGGTGGCGATCCAATCCAGTGATGTTGCGGTGCTCGTTGTGCTGCTGGTTTCACCGGTGGCTGCCCAGCCTGCACGGGTTCAGATCTTGGCATGGATGTTTGGGAGTGGTTGTATGGTGTCTCACCTCATTAGTGTTGGACTTGTTGGTATGGCCGTTCAGTTGTCCTGACGTGGTGGTGACTTTAATCTTCTCAAAAATTTGATGTTCTTACTCCGACATTTTAGGCATATCCTCATTTCCTCAGTTTTCTTAGATAGTTATCTAGGCCTCTAAGAACTTTGTTCCCCGGTTTTGGAAGGTATGTGGTGTGGTGTCTTTCTCCCATTGGTTTCAGGTGTTGGCCCTCCGGTGGGGTACGTCGAACTTCAAATATCCCTGTCGTCGTTTTGTGCTGTTGGCCACGGGACATGGGTATTGGATGTGGGAACTCGGGTTCATGTCACTTTTGTGATGAGGAATTGTTGTCGTCGTCGGGTTTTGGTCAGGGTAGGCAGTGGTGGCTCCTGGTCTCGTATGCTCCTTTGATTTTCCCTCATCGTTGTTTAGTGGTACTGGCCACGAGGCGTGGGTATCAGTTGTTGGAGATCAGGATCTAGTCACACTGTGACGATTGCATTACAGTGATCGTCGTTTGTGGCAATAAAATTGTGGCATCCGGCGTCCTGAAGATTTAGAGGTGGGTGGTTTGGCTTTATTTCGTGGGTCGCCCGGTTATTTAGGCTTTGTTAATTTATTTGGACTGATTAGGTTGCTTAATATTTTAACACATAAGTCTGACAGATTATGTTTCCGAGTCTATATTTGTAGAAAATATAGATAAAACATAAGTTTGACACATAAGGCATTTATAAAACTTTATAGATAAAAAATAATAAAACAACTACGATATTAAAGTTCAAACAATTAAGATACCAAACATGAATAACCTTTTTGGACGATCATGACGTTGAGGTGTCGTGATTAAACAAAAGTTTATCCATTTTAAGAAGAAATTTAAATTATGGGTGCCACATATAAGTAACAATATAAATAAAAAGTCAATTTATTTAAAATTTTACACAATGATTTAACTTTTCATATGAAAACAAGTAATTTGCTAAAAAAATATCAAAGCAAATAATTACTATTTATTATATTCTATTATTATTATTTTTTGAAATACTATCTTTTACCACATACGTTTTTTTTAAAACATGTGGAATACTTTTCACTTTAAACATAAGAATAAATAATAGAGAGAAAATTTTATTTTTCTTAAAATTTTATTATTTTGACAAGCCATGATTAATATCTTTCTGTTTTTGGATCAGCTCAGAGATTTATTAAATAAAGATACTTTCCAAACAGGAAAGCATCAAAATGTTGAAAGACCAGAAAACGATTACAGAAGAAGTCTCGATAATGGAGTTAAAAGGTTAAGCCCTTAAAACCAAGAAAGAGCAATCCCCTGAAAATAAAAACAAAGACGAACAAAAAACGGGCCAAAGAAAAACCATTTGATCTCCTTGACTCCCGAGAGGGCTTCGTTAGGGACTTAAGAACCGCCTAATTCCGCATATCTGCATCTGAAGGGACAACTTGCATAGCCCTTTCTCGACTCATAGACCGCATTCTAGGCTTCGTATAAGTTACGATACTGAAGAGGTATGCTTCATAATGACCTGACCCTTAAACATCGAGAGTTTAGATAAGGCGTTTTTCCAAGGACTGTCCTAAACCCCGAAAATCGAGATCGAGTCTGACAAGACCGGCCCAGCAGCTTGAAGACCTCTAGGCCCACTATCCGTACCCAAAATAAGAGGGCCAGGAACCTGGGCCGTCGGATCATCTACAAAACCCTAATTTGGGCTTCCTTTTCGTGGGCTTCACTACCACATGAGCCCAAGAACTCTCCATCTTGCGTAGGGGCTTCGAACAGGCCCACCTTGACGCCATCTTGTACTACCCAAGCTTCCATCTCTTGGGTTTCACTACCACCAGAGCTAAACAACTAAAGGGCTTCAAACGATCACACTTTGACGCCATCTGATATTGTAGTGTCGTCTTCCCCAAACGTCGGACGAACAGGATTTACAGAATCTCCATCACACCGGATTGGATCATAAACGATATCCATGACAGAATCATCCCGAGATACATGGGGAATCAGAAAGTTGAAATTCAAATCACGAAGATCGGGGAATGACAAACAAGCGATAGTGGGCCCATCGTCGGCCAGAAAATTCCCGGGAAGAACAACCCGTACAATTCGACCACTACCTTTTCCTGAGCCATTCCCTCCAGGAAAAACATCTCTGGTTTCGAAAAAAGCCTAACTACAAAGCTCCTTGTTTAGTTTGTCCACACCACGGGACAAAAGTCTAGGTCGGGCATGGCTACAAGGAGTATGTAACCATTAACCTTGTATCCATTGAAGTTATCCACAGCCTGAGAAGCAGCAGGAGACGACAAGAACGTAAAAAAAACAAAGAATTTCCCTCCCCTGTTAGGACGCTTCAAAATAGAGCAGGGAAAAAACTTCCCAAATGGCCCAAAAAAATTGCGAACTCATTCTTCACTAGTATCGAAAGGGAGATTACAGACAAAAATATCCTTTGAACTCACCTGATTGAAGCTTTGGATCAACTCTGGCAGAACAACTAAACCAGACGAACTCCCATCCTTCGAACTCAGCTCCAAAGCCTTCGCAGAAACGTTGCATTGTGCAATCACAGGTTCTAAGTCTACCCCATCCTTTTTTGAAAATGAGCGAACCCACCAATCTGATCTTTAACCTGCGAATCATCTGACTTCGATGACTTGACAACAACTTGTTCTTTGTCCAAACCAACCATATTTGTATCTCGGGTCACCCCATCCAACCGAATCGAAGAAACGGCATTGACACCATCCTCCCTCTTGCTCCTCCCAACCGAAGACCGGTGACTCCTCGTACGCGATCATCGGACACGCACTACAGACTTACTCTGAGCCGTAGTTTGTGTAGGCTTTGGTTGTTTGATCACTGATTTCCTCAGGGCCGGCTCCACTCCTTGGCCAATTAGGCAATCGCCTAAGGCCACAGCCACGTGAAGGCCACACCCCTTCGCCAATTAGGCAATCGCCTACGATTTCTAAGTTTATTCTATAGAATAGCGTCAAACAGAAAGCATGAATTTGATTTTCAAAATTGAAAAAAATAAGAATAATCGAAGATTTAATAAATCTACAAAAAGGGATTTTATGTTTTAGTTGTTAAAAGGTCCATTTTTAATTTTTCGTCTAAGGCCACCAAATATGTAGAGACGGCCCTGGATCTCCTAACTAGCTTCTTCCCCTTGATGAGAACTTCAGACAGTATCAAACAATAATCACGATACAAGATCAACAATCTAGAGCAAAAAAATGGTGAAGGATAGCATCAGAGAAGGAGCCATTCAACCTATCATACAGTCAGGTCATGAATGATATCTTAATGACCTCATCACCTAAAGCTAAGAAAAATACAGGTTTTTTAATATTTTATTCTATCATAATTTTTACTTTTTTATTAATAAATGTATTTTAAACTTCTCATATTTTTTAAATAATTTTACATGGTAGTAAATACCATTTCGACCTGTGGACAAAAGTCGTTTTTCATTTTCTTGACTGTGAACTGCGACCTTCAATTTCAAGTCCTGTTAGAGATTATTTAATTTTTAAAAGATGGCGAAATTTATTAAAAATGCATGTCTTTTTTAAAAAAAAATAACTAAGTCATTGACACAACTTAAAATTTAAAAAGGTTATTGGCATGACTTGAAAATGAAAGTCGCGTACAATACATGTATGAAAATAGTCACTTATATCGGCCGAAAATGAGGCTTTTCCTTTTTATATTAAAAACTATTTTTGGAGACAGAGAAAATCTATACAATCTAGGATGAACTCACTGAACATTACAACCGCGTGAACGGATTATATGACTTAGACGACAACAACAAATAAGGACCTAAATACAGACCCAAAACAAATGAGCCTTAAACACAACCCAAGAATAAACATCTAGGGAAGACCAACACACCCGTGATCTCGGTACTCGAAGTGTCGTTCACCAAACATCCGTCAACACACGTGACCTTTGGGATCCCACCAACGCAAAACAATGATGAATGTCCACCACTACTTGTGACACATACCAGCCCCATACACCAGCTTAACAAGAGCATTCACATCCTTAATATTACCAATTTTGTGGTAGGATAATGTTAGATGAGAGAGAAATCAGAGGAAAATATACTTTTTGGTAATACTATATATTGTTGTACTATTCTACAGACCAAGTCTTGCTCTTTTTTCTCTGTTAGGGTTTGCTTTGCGCATCTGCTAGCCATATCTACTAGGGTTTTCTTTGTGCAGCCTCTAGCCACCGTCTTGTTGGCTCCCCCGCCACCAACAATGTGTCTCTGGTCTTGGTTCTGCCCCCCTCTACAATCTTGATGTCGCCTGCTTCTCCTCGCCATCAGTCGTCATCCCCGCCTCGGATTCCCTCTTCTAAGAAGCCCATCCCGCCTCTACAACCACTATTGAAGCCACCATCGGTGTATCCACCTCATTGGCCTCCACTGAGGCCTCCTTCTCGATCTCTATCCCGCTTCTAGGTCGATTGGTTTTGTTTTACTTTACTTGTTTTGTTCCTTTTTGCAAGGTTAATGATTAGGGAGCGCAGATTCAAGACTTTTATATAAGGATTCAGAGACTTTTATCAAGAGTGATCCCTAAATCACATATACAATCGTCTCTCTCCTCCCGTTGAAACTGATAAGGCCAGGTTCGGTTCTCCACCATACAAAAAAAAGTCCTATCCATGGAATCAAGCAGTGTTTAGGCACCACCTTAAAGCAGTCCTCATCAGTTTCGTCAGCTTTGTAGTTTAACTTTTGTTTGCCTTTGTGGCTTTTACAAACCGTTTTATACGGCCACTCTGTCTTAGAGTTATTGTTCGGGACCTTCTGGGGGCCCAACATGTAATAACTCTTTTTAAGAATTATTGAAATATGTACCTTTCGTTAAAATTATTATAATACTAAGATAGAGCTAGATTTTTGTTCTATTATATCATTTCAATTTTTTGTTTCATTTAAAAAATTAAGCGTGAGGTAAAACTTGCAATTTATTGTGAAATGTGAAGTTGCATAAACTTGAACCACAAAAAAACAATTGATTGAAAATTATATTTTTGTAATTTTATAATTTTAAAAATATCCCAAAAATAGTTTTTTTTTTTGAAACGTTAAATTTTAAAAACATATAAGGTTTTTAAAGCTTGAAATTTAAAAAATATAATAAATTTATATCCGTTATGTTTTTCAAAAGAAATTAGTCTTAAAGAATAAAGATAATTGTACAACATTAGTTGTACTGTTTAAAAAAGAGGTATAGTTGTCGACCCGGTGCTATTGACCCATGATGTGGTACGGGCTTGGCCTATCACCAACTGATACCTCACACAACGCAAACGCCATACACGCGGTACTTGCACGTTGGGCTAGCAAATGTGGGTTGCTGATGCTCCAAGGAGGCAACGAAGCACCCAACATCGCCTCAACAACTCCAACTTGTTAGAAAGAAGAACTCCAACTAGACGGTCCGCCGAAAGTTAATACCGGAGAAATCAACGACCTAAAAAAAGAGATACCCAATCCCATACGACCTCAAAAAACCTCTGAAGGGGATATCCTGGTAACCAGCACCACCAAAACAACGACGGACCCAACAAACGTCCCCTACTTCAAATCTGACGAAACCGTCAGAGATGCAGGGAAAACGGAGGCTACGAAGAAAACACGACGTCGAGCACGAAGAATTAACACCCCACACACCAATCCAACCAGAAGGCACCGAAGCACCCAAAACCTTCATCATAACTCTCAGTTGTCAGATCGAAGAATCCCAATTAGATAACTCGCCGACAACCAACGCCGAAAAATCGACGACCCAAAAGAAGAGATACCCAACACCATACATCTTCAAACAACCTTCGAAAGAGAACGACCCCTGGTTCAGATCTGACAAAACCATCAAAGATCCATACAAAAGCAGAGGAGACGAGAGCATGACGAGGAAAGAAGGCCTACCGAAAATCGTAGAACAAACCAAAAGAAGAGAGCAACAGAGAAAGAGGGAGAGAGGGAAGACCACATTCGACTTGTACTACTTCCAAGGAAAACCACAACAATCACTAACGATAGAAAAGCTAGGGTTGTTTAAACGTTGAAAATACAAATTAATAGTGAACTATAATAGTCAACCCTATTAAAAAAAGCATGCAAATCGCTCATGTTACACATTCCACCAATCAGCAGATTTCAAGTCATTGTGAAAAGAAAATCAGCAGATTATGAATAAATTCAAGTACAAAACTTAGACATTATGAAACAAAGATGAAGATTTTATAGAGTACACTCAACTATATGTCGATAAATCCATTACCATGACACAATTTCTACTAAATAAACAAGAAAAATACAGTTCAGACAACTTTCTCAACATTCTTCCATCAAAAGAGCTCAAATTTACTCCCAAAGCTTCAACAATTCCAAGGTTTAACCATACTGGTGGTACCATGGTTGGCAAAGGAGCTCAGTAATCAAAGGAACGCCTTGGCTTTGACTCTGCCACAGCAACTTTGATAGACCTCCCATCAAGATCCTGCATCATGCACATATAATAAGGAAACAAACGTTAAGTCCCAATTATGAAACTAGAAGGTTCCTAGTTCAATACAATTAGAACATGAATCATGAACATCCATACATATATATAAGCAAATGAACCTTAAAAACAATAAACTTTGACATATTTGTTAGCAATATCACCTCAGCTCAACTAGAAGTTATAAGCCAAGAGATTTTGAAGATATAAGGTGATGAGATACTTACAGCACCATCCAATGACTCAATCGCACTATTGGCTTCATCAGCAGAACTGTAAGTAACAAATCCAAAGCCCCTTGATCTACCAGTATCATAGTCACTAATCACCTTGGCTTCAACGACATTTCCATGCTCGCTGAAAAAGGATCCAAGTGTTTCATCGTCCACATTCCAGGAAAGATTGCTCACATAAAGTTTGTTTGGAGTGGGGGCACCACCACCTCTGGGTCCTCTGTTAAAGCCTCCTTCATCTCTGCCTCCTCTGCTAAAGCTTTGTTCCCTCTTTGGTGGTGGAGGACCATAATTTACCCTCAATTCTCTCCCATCAAGTTCCTGCATGACATCATCCAATATAGCTCAATTGCAGTTTTCACAATGTTAAGACAAACACAACATAGAACCAGAGTGAATTTGAGAATAGCTATTCACTATTCGGGTACAAGACACTCCTCAGGAAACCTTAAACTGGTTATTCTTAATATAAACAAGCTAGAGCTAGACCCAGTTCACGATATTGGCACACCACCTCAATCTAATCAATGAGGCATGTTTCAAAGTAAACCTTTAACTCATTATTCTTTGATATAAAGAAGATAGACCCAGTTCATGCTATGTTTCCCGGTTGAAGTATGGATAATTTAAATAGTATAGCATTAACATAATTTTCTTGAGCAAAAACCAAATCCATTATCATTCCATATTCAGCTTTCAGATAAGTGGTAACCAAAGTTGCCTCAGGCTAATTAAACAGGAATCCAACTTACATAGCCATTGAACTGCTGAGCAGCTGCTTTAACTTCCTCAATTGAAGACATGGTCACAAATGCAAATCCTCTGCTCCTTCCAGTTTCTCTATCATAGATAACCTGTCAAAACCATTAAAACACCATCACACAGTAACCATTAAACCTCAATTCTCCACATTTCAGACTAAACATTGAAATCTTAATGCTTCTATATATTCAAAAGCGCTTAAAAGGCAAAGGAACAGCAAAGATGAACTAAACCCCATCACTAAAACCCTAAATCCACAAAGACCCACAAAAGGTAACACAAATTGAAGAAACATGAAACCCATATACAAAAAATACAAAATCCGAAACGAAATTGAGTACCTCGGCCATCTCAACGGTTCCAGCGCCCTCAAACAAGCCGGCGAGCTGCTCACTGTCAACGGTGAAGGGAAGATTACCCACGAAGAGCTTGTTGTCAGGCGAGAAGCTCTTCTCCTCGCCCCCGTCGCTCAAGAACTCGTCGTCCTGGTCCACCTCGGAAGAAAAGGCCACATGCCGGACGAACCTCGCCGACAGCTTGTCGGAGGAGGTTCGGAGGGCAGAGGAAAAGGACTGGGAAATGGGTTTGACGTTGAATTTGACGGAGAAGAGAGAAGCGGAGGTTTTGGGGGCGAGGATTGGGAGGACGAGGAAGGAGGAGGAGGTTGCAGCCATTTTAGCGGATAAGGTTTTGAGAGTGAAGAGAAAATGGCTTCAGAGTTAAAAGAGGAAGCTTTTATATATACAAAGCGAAGGGTTGAGCTTTTACAGAGTAAGCCCCTCCGTTATAAAGATATTTTCTTATCGGTTCAGCTTTTATTGCAAATATACCCCTGCTCATTTAGCTGTTCTTGGCTGGCGCTGGAATGACAATTTACTAATTTACCTCCCGTTTCTTTTTTTAACATAAAGATTCGTTAGTAATTAACAAATCTTACATACCGAACAGTACAAACCGATCAACGTAAGCATTGTATCCACTAGACGTTTTCGGAAACCCGAAAAACAACTAGCGAGATGAATAGCTCTCGACAGGGAGACACAGCGCCTAAATAAACAACAACGACTACCAAGTCGGCCTTTCTTATCGACTCTTTGAAGAGATATGTCAAAAGAAAGATTTGAATGAACATGCTACCAAAGGCAACAGTCACACCTACCGGAGATCTGAGTTCCGGCAGGGGGAACACCAAAAAGCAAACAACATAACCAAAATAGATAACAAAACCAACAAGCAAAAACTAATCACGGTCGGCTTCCGAAGTCTGGGGCGAGGAGGGCAGCGTCGTCGGGTGCATATCTGATCCTCTTGGGGCTGGTGCACGGATCTAGACGGATAAACACGATAATATGCAGGAGCACGGCTGAACGGCTCAAATTGCGGTGTTCCGACGGAATGTGGGCTCAGATATGACTGTCAAACCTGAGAGGGGGGGGGGCTCGGCCGGAGAAGTCGTTGTGTCGGTACAAAAATCCAGAAAAAAAGGCTGACATCCGACCGTCGTCGGGGAAAAAAGGCTGAGGAAGGGATTAGGGCGGAAGGCCAAAAGGATGAAGAGGGAAAAGCAGATCTGGCCGGGGCGGCTCACCGGAATAGTGAGGCGGAGGGTGAATATCACGGGAGAGGGGCGGTTGGTGGCAGAAAGGGTCGGCGATGTTCGGGAAAATGGTAGAAAAATGAGGGGGCAGTGTCGGGGGGGGGGGGGGGGGGGGCAGATCTGGCCAATAAGGCACAGATCTTACCGGGAAAGGGATGAGGAGGGCGAGATGGGCAGAAAGTGGGTGGTCGGAGGTGTAAAAGGAGGATGCAGGTCAGAGGGGCAACGGTGGGGAGAGGACGGCGACAGACGACGGCGTGGCTGGGCGGCGATGGAGGTCCAAAGGTGGATGGGCAAGGAAGGGAGAAGGCCGGACGCGAAACACTTTGAAAAGGGAACCATTGGACAAGATGAGAGAGGGGGAGATATAACCGCCAACAGCCACTATGACCGGAGTCACAGTGGCCGTCGACGACGGTTGCTGTAAAGGTAAGGAACATTAGGGTTTTTCTGATAGAGAGAACGTGTAGTTTTAATTTTCCTCCAGTTATACCCCTGCTCTTTTTAGGGGTGAATATGAAATAATGATCCCAGTATATTGTCTACAAAATGAAATATTGTCAAACATCATTTTTTTTGTTTTCATATTTTTCATAATATTTAAGGAAAATTTTAATATAATACACTGCTAAATATTTATTTGTAAGATAATATTTTGTCATAATTTCTTTATAATATAATACTCTATTAAATAAATATTTACAAGATAATAATCTGATATATTTTTTGTAATATAATATTCTACCAAACATTTAACAATAGTTTGGTATCTAACCATTAAATTTTCGTTATTTTTCCATTTAAAAGTGTAAAAAGTCCAAAATACCCCTCATCATGAAATATCAAAATTGTCTTTCATTCATCTTCAAATTTTCAGACCTTTATATATTTTATTTTTTATGATAGATTTTGAAATTTTGAAGATGAATGAAGAGCAATTTTGACATTTCACGGTGAGGGGTATTTCAGACTTTTTACACTTTTTAGATGGAAAAGTAACTAAAAGTTAACGGTTAGGTACCAAACTATGGTTAAGTGTTTGGTAGGATATTTTATTGCAAAAAAATATGTCAAGTAGTATCTTACAAATAAATGTTTAACAGAGCATTATATTGCGAAAATGTTATGTCAGAGTATTATCTAGCAAATAAATGTTTGGTAAAGTATTATATTGAAATTTCTCCTATTTAAATTGCTTAAAATATATATACACCACGAAAAAAATTGATATGGATGAATTCATTGATAGTAGTTCAAGCCGGTTATATGAGTATAGGGATGAATATGAAGATTGAGCATATAACTTGGGATTCTTATCGAAAACATGTCTAACAATGTTTTAGGCCACACAAACAAAACTTGTATAACATCATAAGTAATAAAAACATAATTGTTGATTTCAAATAAACAGACACAAAAGGCTAAAGACCTTAATGAGCGGTTGTCTTGAGTTGCTATGACAATCCGGGTTACCCCACCCATGGAGGGAAGCCAAGTGGTCCTGGCCAAAGATGATATACGATTGTCTTCCAGCTCTACGCCCTACATCATCCCATAGAACTCATACCTCTTGGCGATACTACTTTCTCGAACCTCGTTGGGGTATCTAGGATGTTTGATAAATTGCTCTGCTATGGTTTAAAGGTCTCAGCCCTAGCCGCCGAAGTTACCACCGTGGAATCGTCATCGTGTTTGTCTCCAACCACTACGATATTGTTCGTGAGTCTTCTCTTCTCTGTACTCTTGGTAGTGCTCTCCTATGCGCATCCACAATTCAATGGTGTTGTATCGGAAGGATGGCGTATCGACAATGGACCGCGACCATTTACCGCGGTGGTGTTCTCCTCTACGCATCTGCAACCCAGCGTTGCTGTATTGGAGGGATGGTGCATCGGCGACGATCTGCGACGTACTCTCAGTGTTAGTCTCCCATGTCTTAAGCGGAGACACAACCGGCAATATAGTCGGGACAAATCAGACGAATCAGGCGAGGACTGCTACGCAGCCTCGCCAAGCCTAATGAGTAAGCACGAATTCAGGGATTTGTACCGACATGGATCCCTAAATCATACCGTCACTCCTATCCAATTTTTCAGGTTCAAGTTCAGTAGCTCATTCAAAATGATTCCTTGGAGAGCATGGACCAATCAACGTTTAGGCCCTACCTTGAGTTGTTTTTAGCAGTTGGCACCCTTTGGTTTTAATTTTGGATTACTTCTCTATTTTAGTTTACTTTTCTGTATAAGTTACACCTTACAAGTGCTATAATCGGGTCTTGTTGGAACGGTTCATTTTTAAGAGTTATTGGATCATTATCCTGTTTAAGCATATCGACCGCTGTAATGACCAACATGTCCCTTTCACAAATTCTTGAACAGATTAACACTGAATTTTAACATATTCATATGCAAAACTAATTAGAAGATAAAAAATTGTTGATTGAGTATTGACAAGACTAAGTCTATGCCCGAAATTGATAGGTTTAAGAACATATGATCTCCGTTGGGTTTGGGTATTTTTTCTATCCTTAGGGTTAGGGGACCATTTGGGAGGATTATTGTCTACGGATATCAAGGTTACGACGAAGGAGTTAGGCGTTCATGGCTTTCGCTTCACTCATGCAAGGCTAAGTATATTCTCTTGATGTAGCCTTACAACTGGTTAGCACTTGAAGGTGTGATGAGACCCCAAAACTAGTTGTCCGGCCTCTGAAGGACGATGTTCTAGGATATTCCTTTCGATTGGTAGGGGATAAGGCCCTGATCATACCAGAAAATACTTGGTCGTTTCATAAGGCAATCATGGTCGTATCGGAACTCGTCCCTACATGTTGTCGCAATACATCAAGTTTACCCACACTCTGTGTGGGTTCAAGTGACAAATATCTCGATATGGGCGATGAACATGAAGGTTGCATTTCAGATAGGGAACATGTTGGGAGTTTGTCTAAACGACAGGGTGATTTGGGGAGATTACATCCAGATCCAGGTTTGGATTGCATTGAATCAACCCCTCCTGTCACGCCCCAAATTCAGCAGAACCGAATCCGGAACGCGAACATTTAAGACAATAAAATAATTTCAAACCTTTTAATTAAAACACTTTAAAACCACCAATTTAGTTAAACAAAATAATAATTTACAACTCAAAAGTACGTCCCAACAAGCGGACAAAAATACAAGGCGTACGTCGCTAGACTCAAAAAGGAAACCCGGACTCCCGCTCCTAGCTCTTCAAGCTTCGAGAGCTCACCTAGTCCGTCCCGCGACCAGTACCTGTAGGAAAAGCAGCTAGGGGTGAGCGTTCGCTCACTACCACGGATAACAGACTGACTACGGCATACTAGCAGGCAATGCCGGTAACACCAACAACCAACCCAACACCGGGGACTACTATCCCCAAACTCAAGTAACCCGACTGACACACAACAGTTGCCTTCCTCAACCGACTCAACACTCGGATACGTAATGTAGACCCGACCCAACGATTACGACTTCCTCCAAGACACGAAAGATAACCACGCAACACCCAAGATCACAAGGGAACGCACACCAAACAAGATCACAAAGGATCGCACTCCAGTTGCTCAGTAACCCCCTGCCCTTTTCCCAACGCGACGGTTGGATCAGGCGGCCGACCTGTCGCACTTTTCCCAACGCGACGGTTGGATCAGGCTGTCGACCTGTCGCACTTTTCCCGACCCCAGTCGGATCAGGCTGTCGACCTGTTGCACTTTTCCCGACACAAGGTCGGATCAGGCTGTCGACCTGTCACTCACCAACCCCAGGTAACCACAATCAGTATCCCTGCCCTTTTCCCAACGCGACGGTTGGATCAGGCGGCCGACCTATCACACTTTTCCCGACCCCAGTCGGATAGGCTGTCGACCTAATGCTCTTTTCCCAACGCGGTGGTTGGATCAGGCAGTCGACCTGTCGCACTTTTCCCGACACAAAGTCGGATCAGGCTGTCGACCTGTCACTCACCAACCCCAGGTAACCACAATCACAATCACAAGCAAAGTTCAACAAACAACAACAACACCGGTTTGACACTCCACAGGCACTCATGGCCACCCAAGACACCAACGGTAAAACACGGGTTCAACAACCCCACGGGCACTCATGGACACCCAAGACACCAAAAGTAAAGACACGGGTTCAACAACCCCACGGGCACTCATGGCCACCCAAGACACCAAAAGTAAAGACACGGGTTCAACAACCCCACAGGCACTCATGACCACCCAAGACACCAATAGTAAAGACATGGGCTCTCATGGCCACCCAAGACACCAAAAGTAAAGACACGGGTTCAACAACCCCACAGGCACTCATGGCCACCCAAAGACACCAACAGTAAAGACACGGGCTCTCATGGCCACCCAAGACACAACAGTAAAATACGGGCTCTCATGGCCACGCAAGACACAGCAGTAAAATACGGGCTCTCATGGCCACCCCAAGACACAAATTAAACAATCAACCTCCGGGCATAACCAAATGCCTCCAGTAATTCTAATATCGAAAGTTCACTGCTCCTACGACACTACTAAGTGTCACATGCATTTCTATTGTTCGATACGTTCCCGTATCATACGACACCACCCGGTGTCGTCTGCCTTTCTAATATTCGATAAACTTACTTAACCCACGACACCCAAGTGTCACATGCATTTCTACTGTTAACTTTCCCTAGTCAGGGCCGAGATCCGGCTACTTTTCCTTACCTCGTATGTTTTCTCCAAAAGCTCACAATCAAGCTCCGGCGTGATCTCGATCACTCGCCTAGCTTTCCCTCTCCTCTATCGGTGGCACGATCTAATAAGAACAAATTTAAAACACCTTTAAGCTTGCAGGCATAAACTGAATTTTAATAAACTTGACGCCCAAAAGTAACCCCCACAATTTCGATCACTCCCAAACTTCCCAATTACTTGACATTGTTGATAATGGACCCGGAAAGGCCCGTTTCGCTCGGCCCGGTGAATCTGCCCGGGATTGGAAAACGTCCTTCTGGGGCTCCGAAAATTCCCGTTTTCGTTTCTACGGTCTTATAATAATTCAAGGGTTCCTATGCACTCGACGGAATCAAATTCCGACTTCCGAGTAATTTAATTCGCGTTTAAAGTTTCTAAACCCGTCAATTACAATTTTTACAATTTAATTCCAAAATTCGTTCCGGGTGTGAATTAACGACTTGGGGTTCGTCCAAAACCACCCGAACACGAAAACCCGAGACCCAAACACGTGGGCCCCACACGGCCATAAAGGGAAATTTCCTTTTCACCCCAAAACATTCCTAACGAACCCCAAACCTCAACCATTCATCTTAAACCAATTCTAACCAAAACCCAACCATATTTGAATCGTTTAAACTCAAACCCTAAAATTCAAACGAACCAAAACGAAATTCGGATAGATGCTCACCGTAGGGAATGATGACGGGAGCTCGAATCTTCAACCGTTGAGACGATCCGCTGGTTGGATCGTCGGGAAATCACCAAAACGTCACACTTTCTCTTCTCTTTTTCCCTTTTCTCCTTCTCTTTCTTCTCTCCACTTTCTCTCTCTACTTCTTAACTTTTTGAACTAAATGGCCGAGACTAACACTTCTTTCCCCTTTTTATTTTGTTTCATAAACACACTTTTACCATATTTACAAAACTAACACCACCTTTCCATTTCTTTGTTTTGTTCAATGTTACATAACACCACCATATTGGTCACATGTGGCAAGATGGGTCCCACCCCTTTTGGAAAATATCTTCTAGATATTTTTCAGTCAGATTCGCGAAATTCGGCCGTCTCGGGCCCCGAACAAACACTTTTTCCAAGAAATTACATAACTTCATGGGCGACAAGGAAACAGCTCAACTAAGACCGTTGTGACGACGGCTAAGCTTTTTGGATCCAAAACGGACCTCGAACGGACCAAACCGTCGCTCGGTTGACTTTTCCACTGAAAAGTCAATCTTTCCCAAATTGGTCAGAAAGTTGCCTTGAGTCCCCCGGAACTCACTTTGGTCGATAACGGGGTCAACTTAAGTCCGGTATGA
The DNA here is from genome assembly GCA_963921825.1 of Erodium maritimum. Classification (NCBI taxonomy): domain Eukaryota; kingdom Viridiplantae; phylum Streptophyta; class Magnoliopsida; order Geraniales; family Geraniaceae; genus Erodium; species Erodium maritimum. The sequence continues at coordinate 66,251,809 of OY997594.1, read as the reverse complement.
CCTTCGGGGTCAAATTTGGGTTCATTTAGGTGTCTGTCCAAAAATTTTAAATTTTCCCGTTTTTCGCCTATTTGACCGGGAGTGTTTCTTACACCTCCGATGCTAGATGATTTTCAGGGTCGATAACATTGAGGTACGAACCACAGTGCTCATTTCTTATGAATTTTTGTCGAACCACTATTTCAAATGTGTCAGATTGGGTCATGTGGCCCGAGATTGTTCGGTATCATATGTTGGAGTCGGGCAAAATAGTGTTAGTTTTGTGCCCTATACCAATATTGATCTTGTATGACATTATCATTTATTAATACATAGGCACTTTTATTATCATTTTGTTAAATATTAATTGTGTGAATAATCAACACTTTCTAAAATCATCAAGTATGTGACTTAATAGTAAAACTCTTAGATGTATAAGAAGTAATATTCTAATGGCCTCTAGTCTTATCGATATATAAGACTAATATGATGTTGACTGATGATTGAAGTCAAATCATAAATACTATTTGGTGAAATAGTATTGGTGACATTTCCTAACTGTGAACTATCACGTTTTTACACAAACTAACAAAATCTGTTGAACTTAACAACACGGTTTTCCATTTGAACACGTGGTGGTCACGTGCACTCTTACATTTTTGTAAATGGACGATTTACCCTAAAAAACTTGACTTTAAAATGAAACTTGAGGAGACTATAGATTCATTTGATGTCTCTGTTAGAGAGAAAGTATTGAGGAGAGAGGAAACTGAAGAAGAGAAGTGTTGAAAAAAGAGGAAGCAGATAAAGAGAAGTACAAAAGAGAGATGAAGGTGAAGGAGAAAATTACAGAGGAGAGACGAAAGATGTTGCCAATAGAAAACAAGGTAAGGTTTGATTCTTTCTTCACTGTGTGAATACGAAATCCTAGTGTTAATTGTTTTTGGAACCTCAAATTCAAAGCTTTGTAGTCTGAAAGCATAAAAATATAGGGTTTGGTGTTTAAAAAGTATGGATTGTTGTTTTTAAACCTGAAATGATATGGTTCGTTGTTTGAAAAATGTTAGATTTGAGAATTTAGGGTTAGTGAACAGTATATGTGTGGTAAAGGTAGGCTCTAAAAGTATATGAACAATATATGATTTTTTTATTCGGTTGTTTATTGTTAATTGCTATTTGGATTGGCCTTAATGAGTTGTTGATTTCACAGTGTTAATTCTGGTTTCTTGTGATGAACAAGCTTAAGGATAGGAGAATGAAATGATATTTTCACCTCAATCAACCCATTTTTCAATACTTGAGTTTGATTTGCTTGATCATTTGTTATATTATGAGACACAATCAAGGAATGAATTGACAATTTGGGAATGAACATTGATGTCTCCTTGTTACAATGATTGACTTGTCTTAAATGTTTGATTTTAGTGTGGATTGGGAAAAGTGGTTAGTGATGGATTAGGATGTAACTATAGGAAGAAAAGTTCATGTAATGATATTTGAAATTGGGGCAACTCTAGAAGATGCAAAGTAAGAAGCGCATGCTTATTGCTTTTACAAGAAGAAATTTGGTAGAGGTGATGAACATGATTCAATTTCTTCCAATTTAATGGAGATGGGTTTGATTAGACAAATTATTTCAGATCCAATGTCATGTGATATAGAGTTATTAGTATAATTCATCTTTCCTTTTTCCAGATAATTATCTATCTCTTGTTTCATTTATATCGGTGATTGAGATTTGAGAGTGATGTTTTATGTGATTTTAGTTTATTTTTTTGATTAATTACCTTCATTTATTTGCAATCTATGTTTATTGTTTCTCTAACTTCATGCTTATATTTTAATACCTGAAAGATTTGGTGAAATGCATTTGATGTTATTAGAAGGACTTTATCATGAGCTTTAGTTTTGATACAGATAGACATATTGAATTAGAGTTCTAGTTCATTTAAAGAGGCATGTTTGTGCAACCAATTTATGTAAGTGTTTCAAATTTATTAATTGAAGCAATTTGTACAAAGCATCAAAGACTCTGAAATGGCAAAAGCATATGTAATTAGGTTTTTGGAAAATTTGAACAGTAAATGACAGTTTATTTGAAATTTTGAGTTAGATCGGAAGACATTTTCGACATTTTGCACAGGAAATTTACAATTTTATTAAGTTCAGTAGATTTTGTAGTTCATGTAAAAACGTGATAGTTCATAGTTAGAAAATATCACCAAAGGTAAGTCCTGATTAGGAAGGTGGAAACAAGGTAAAAGTGGCTTGGGAAACATGGTTTCTCCATGACCCAATGTGAGAATACTACATAGGAATTGTCATGAGTGCTTTTTAGTACCATAATATGACTTAAGTTCTTTGACCTTGTAGTCATCATGGATTTCTATACAGGTGGTTCTGTATCTTGACACAATTCAATGTTGTCCTTAAAATTGCACCCTCAAAATCACCCGTTCCAATGTGGGAACATCACCCTTAAAAACAAGGGCATTTCTTTCCAACCTAACCTCCCACAGAACAAGGCCATAAATAGGTGTCCAAAGTCTCATGTACCATCGTGGGATAAGGCTCGGCCAAGAGACACGCAACTCACGAATTGTCAAAGGGAAAGACCACCTCGCCCCCTACACTTCACTACACTAGTTCAAATGAGCCACACAAAAGCACAATGAATCAATAGATGACATGCTTCTTCAATGTGTAAACCATAGAAGTAGCATCAAAATTTTTGGATCGGGATAAGAATCCTATGACTTTCCAGAAAAAATAGAAGTATGAAGGCCCCTACCTTGGGCGGTAGACATGAGACCCAAAGAACCCTCGCCCAGACCAACTCTAGACTCTGATCACAAATAACACTGTAAGACCTCCCTACCGTGAAACACTTCTCATCCTACCCCTAGGTGAAAGTGTCCTTGACTCCACTCCTAATCAAAATTAAGTCAAGCAACCTAACCAACTCAACATGCAGACGCACTTCCCGGCCTCTCGGATCCATCGGGAAACCCAATTCCCACCGATCTCCACAACAAACCTCAGAAACTTCAGCCAATTTCTTTACCAAAAGGTGATAAAGACGAGGGAGCCTGAACATAAATGGTGCTTCTCCAATCCATACATCAAGCCAAAACCAGATACGGTTACCCGACCCTAAAGACCATTTCAGGCCCTCCTCACTGAACAACACCTTGAACCGATCATCCTTAGCTAAATTCTACAGATGCCCTACCTAGGACGACCTGTCATCCACATCCAATCGGCCTAATATGAGATAGATATCGTTGGGCCCCTTGATAAGTGAGATTGGGGAAATGCATGACCATGCGAATTGATAATAAGTTATCACTTGCAGTCTACTTAGAATCAAGAAACTAACGATCAAATAAAATAAGGATGACGATCTTATGTCTTATATTCAATTGAGATATCGACGACAAATGGGATTAAGATATTTAACGGTAAAATGTTGAATTAGATTGTCTATCTTCATATAATTTGGGTAGTCATAATGTATTGCTAGAGACCAATTATGACATGTGGACGGAATGAGGATTTCAACCCCTCTACTAATGTTGTATGGGCCTACAAGATCATACATAATAACAAGCCCAAAATCGAACTTGACTTTAGAAGTCCAATTAAATATACATGTAATTATATTATATTTGATATAATATAATTAATCATCTTCTCGGTTTTCTTTTATAATATAATTAAATAATATTATGATTATCTTCATATAACTTTGGGTAGTCATAATGTCTTGCTAGAGACCAATTATGACATGTGGACGGAATGAGGATTCCAGCCCCACTACTAATGTTGTATGAGCCTACAGGATCATACATAATAACAAGCCCAAAATCGAACTTGACTTTAGAAGTACAATTAAATATACATGTAATTGTATTATATTTGATATAATATAATTAATCATCTTCTCGGTTTTCTTTTATAATATAATTAAATAATATTATGATTATCTTCTAGAGATAATAATAGATAAATTTATATATAGGGGACTTTCGGGTACAAACCGAAATTCAGGGGGAGGGTTGATTGTAAAATTAATTACAAATATACGCATTAATGATGACGTCATTAATGTTTTTTTTAATCTGGGCCTTCTATTTCCACGATCCAAGAGCCCAAACTGGGTTATAGTTTGTACGAAAGATGTATGTTTGTACCTGATTGTTACCATATATATAGGACTTGTATCAGGTACAAACAGACCCTTATTGTGCAAACTGCGAACGCATGAGAGCCATAGGATCCGCCCAAAGTGATGTCAGCAGCGTGCACCAGATGCTGACACGTGGGGCGCACGCGTGCTATACACGCGCGCACAGTACTGATAGTTTACATAACACAATGATGATAGTTTAGTACAAAAAGTGCTGGTAGTTTACATTTGTACTAAACTATCAGCACTGTGCTATGTAAACTATCAGCACTTTGCGCGAGTGCACCAACAACGCGCGCGCCACGTGTCAGCATCTGGGGGCGCTCTGTTGACGTCACTTTGACCGTATCCTGTGGCTCTCGTGCGGTCGCAGTTTGCACAATAAGAGGCGTTTGTACTGAATATCTACCCTATATATATATAATAACTATCAGATAAAAACTTTATAACTTCGTCATAACGTAGAACTATCAATCTAGGCCCTTGGATCATAAAATTAAAGGCCCATATTTAATGCATATCTTGTAATTGATTTCGTAATCAATCACCACCCCCCTCGAATTTCGGTGGCCATCCGATTTGGGTAATCAATGGTCCAGATTAGATAAATATATATTAAGTTTATATATGTTTATTTTTTTTTGAGTTCAATTATCAACAAATAAATTTTGAATTTCATAATTCAAATTTATTTACTATATTTGATTTCAAAATGGGCCTAGAAAATCTCTCCACGTTGGCTTGTACTTTGTAACTCCGTTTTGGATTTCGAAATAAGATATAGTCACGTTTAGAGAAAGTGGGTGAGTTGAGAAAAAAATGAGAAGAACTACAGAGAAAATTAGAGAAAGAAAACAATTAAAAGGTAGAGATTTTGTGCTAGCACACATACGTTTTGGAAATCTCTTGTTGGTGTGAATACCTACAGAGGACGCATCCTTTTGGAGACGTCTCAATCTTGCTAAGTTGAAAAGTTCATTAGTCCCCGTCTCGAACCGAGAAAGGTAACAAGCTTAATTTTCGTTTTGTCAGTTTATTCGGAATTACATGGATCCTAAGGATTTTCTAGAGTTTTTTTTCGTTGCGTTTATGCTCCCTAAAATCCTTCAATCAGAGCATCCATGAAAGCAATCATAAAGATGTTGGATTAGGTGTTTCGTAAACAAGGAGGAAAAAAAAAAATTGTTAGTAATCTTATTTACGCCTAGATTCACATGCATCACGAAAACTAATCTAAGCACATATTTAAATATATCACCTCGATGTATAGAAACATATGATACTCTGAGCTTGTTGGTTCGAGACTAAGACCTTTGGATTGACTAGCTGAGGCACCCAAGTGTTTTCCCTCTAAAGGTATTCACACGAGTTAGACGATTCCACGACAAAAGCTTGCTAGTAGCCTTGAACTTTTCATTTTTCTCTCTCTATATGTGGTGGCCGAAAATTGCAGCACTAATTTCCGGCCATCATTAGTGTCTTATTTATAGGGTTTAGTGTACCTTAAACCAACTCCAATTATAATAAGGAAACCTGGCAAAAAGAGAATTCAAGACGTGTCTTGTTTCCTCTATTCTAGTCAAACTATAATTCCCTTTTGTGTCTAGACATTCTATAACTTTAATATTCTTTTTTCTAATTTAATAAATAAAACACCAAATATACACATTTAATTGGGTTGGCCAAAATCACTATTCATAGCATGAATATAATTTCAGATTGAAAGAGCTATTTCTGGATTTCTAGGGTTTAAACTCGATCAACACAAACCAAGTGTGAATTTTGTTGTTGTTATTCTGTCAATTATTTTTTAGATTTATTGTTTGTAGAACATCACATTTCAGATTTGATGTTTTATAATTTCATATTGTTTTTTTTTTGGATTTTAGATTTGTTCTTCAGATTTGATGTTTTTAGTATTTCTATACGTTGTTCTCCCAATATAAATACTCAAATCTTTATATTTTATTTATCAATGAATTTTTTATAAAATTCTTCAGATGTTAATACCCAAATCTCAGGTTTTTACCTAATTAGTACTTCATGTTTTTTAAAGTTATTAACAAAATTAAATATCTATTAAGGATAGGTAAAATAGTCTCTCAACTTAATGGGTAAGTTAATTCAAATATAAAAAGGAAATTCGATCATTTCATTCATGTTATGCTATTAGTTTTTACTAACATAAATCTGTGACCAATTCTATAAATATTATATGTAACACTTTTAATCAATAAGTAGCTTAATGTTCGTGTTGTGAATAGTGATCTCAGCCAATCCAATTAAATATGTATATTTGGTGTTTTTGTTTATTAAATTAGAAAAAAGAAAACTAAAGTTATAGAATGTCTAGACACAGAAGAGGATGTAATTCGGCTCTTCAACGAGTCACGTTGGGGTGGGCATACATTATTTGTTGCTCAGGCGTGGAGGAAGATCAAAAAACCCTGACATCCAGGTCGGAGGGAAAGAGCTCCAAGAGAGCGACCAAATTCAGTCGATATTGTCCTTGACTTAACAATAGTCGATGGGGTATAGGTAGATGAAATGTCATATCTTGTTGACCATGTAGTCCTTGGAGTTTCAAAGAATGCTTGGTCTGTTTTCCAACTATAAGCATTGGAGGATGCAGATGGTAGATTTAAGGTACAAATTCGTGCTTTGGATAATAATCTTTTCCTTATCAATCTATTTGAGGATATTGTTGACGAGGGCAGCAAGGTTGAGTTATGGGCTTGGCTTGAGACTTGGTTCAATGTGATTCTGGGCTAATCGAAGCTCTATTTGCGTGGTGGAAGCTTTTGTTGGTTCAAACTGTAGGGAATCCCTCTTCAAGGATGGTGCAGAGAGACAATGATTGCTATTATGGGTATGTTAGGTATTGTGGTGGGGGTTCAAGATCTCAATTCGAACTTGGGAGCAACTTTTGTGTTGCTGCATGGCCACTCCTTACCAGTTGCAGTCAAACTCTTCGTTAGGATCAAGGAGGCTTTGTTTCGTGTGTCGGTATCCTTGGTAGACTCGACTTTGGTCCCTTTAGATGGTTTCTCATCGGTTGATGTAAGATGCCCTCCACCCGTTCAGAGGTTAGTCAGCGTGGATCTCTCGCGTGATGGTCTCGGCCCTCCAGTTGGTTTGGACTCGGAAATACTGACTGGAGTGGGTCTCTCCTCCATCTACGTTGGTAAGGACATGTTGAAATCTCATCAAGATGGTCAGTTGGAACCAGTTCTCGGAGGAGATACGACTGTGGCAAGATTATTTGAGGCTCAGGTCATCAGGAGCTCAGAGGAGAATTTTATTTCCTCTGTTCCAGGGATTAGAAACTTGGTTAACGGGGAGGAGTTTATGCCTGACTCGTTTAATTCTTCGAAGGTTAGCGGCTCTCAAGTTAAAAAGACTTCTAAACTCACAAGTTTGTTCAGTGGTCAGAGGGGGAGAAGCTCTAAAAAAGCTCTTGGGGTTGTCAAGCACTACTGTGCAAAATCTCGATCATGTAGCAAATCTAGGGAGGTTAGACAAAGAGTTTAGGATTTGATCAAACAGAAGGATTTAGAGGCTTTGACATTGGGTGAAGAGTTGGTAGATCAAAGCAAGGATGGCAAGATCGACTTGGGTAGCGTTGTTGAGATGGACTATGAGGACACCTATGACGAAGAGGAATCCTCCCTTCCAGTTTATTTGGATCCATCTTAGCCATTGTTTTAATGCTCAAGTAGCGGTTGAGTTTTTTCGGGTTGTTCCTAGGTTCCGTTTGTTTACTTTTGCGTTTTTGTTGCATGTTTTTCTATTCTCTTGTGTTAGTCAGGTTTGAGGGTTGGTGGTTTTGACTTGTGTCTTTTTGGAAGATACTTAGGACGATCCCCATTTTTGGATTGCATCTCTTATTTTTGGGTTTTCAGTAGAAACCCCAAAATTTAATAAAATCATTGCTTATAAAAAAAATCGTGGCCAAAACAATCAATAGATTTTTTAACTACAAAATAGATTTTTACATTTAAACCTAAAAAAATATGTCCCACTTTCAAAATATCAAATGTCCCTGAACTATTTACTTTTTTTAACAAAACCCCACCATAAAAGATTCAAATTACATGCAATTAATCTCAATCTTCAACCCCTAAAATGAAAGGTTTAGGAGTTAGGACATGTGAAGGGTCTTTTTGTAACTTCATACATACTATTTCCTATATATTTTTGTTATCTACTCTAACATTTATGTAACCTTTTTTTCTACTCCATTTCTCTCTCTGTCTCGAAGTCTGAAGATAACTTTTAGAGCCAAAAACCTCATCAGTCATCATCTCTCTCTTCGATCCTGTGACTGAATAGAATCGTCTCCTGTACTCGTGCCTTCTTCAGAGCATCTGATCTACCAATCCTGTATGTCAATCAATCCCTTTGCAACCTGCGGAGTTGGAGGTTTCTACACCGGACTAGAACGAAAAGGAGAGTTGCAGAGCCGAGCTCTCTCCGGCACCCGGAGGTATAATTCAATCAATGAATTGGATTTTCGCAAACCCTAATTTCATTTCCCGATACATGGATGTTTGGGCAACCTATTTTTCCTCCTGGGTTTATGTTTGTAGCATCACCATATTCGTCATCATCCTCGATGTACGTGAGAAATGGTGTACGGGTTTGTGGGTTCTATTGCCTTCTTCAGATCCGTGGAGGCGGTTTCTGAGCTTTTCTCATACCTGAGCTGTTTTAGATTGGATTGTAGGGTTCTGGGTTTTGGGGTTTCCTGTTTTCTGTGAAGATCTGAGATGGGCTTTGAGTTTTATGTTAATTTTGATTAGTGTACTTGCTTTCATGTAAGGTTTCGTTTTGGTGTCATCTGAGATTTTGGCTGGTATGTCACTAAGCTAGTTGGTAGAGGTAGTCATTTTCAGAGGCTTCAATTCGCTCTGCTATGGTGAATGTGTTGCATATATATGCGATCATGGTCCCATGAAGTTATTGGTGTTGGCCTGATGTGATGATAGTAATAGGAATTAACTTCTTTTGGAATTTCTGATGATAGGGTGTCTATGTGCACGGTTTGTATTGTGATTTCTGATGGGATGCAGTAATTAATTTCTTAATTTGAGAAACTGAACTATATGTTTCGCAAGAAACGGTATAACACCTTGCATTTTCCTTTTCTGATGTTCATGATTTTTTGTAGTTTACTATATTTGGCCAGATGTTGTCATTCATGCGTGCATATCGTGTTGAAAATTGAGTGTTGCATATGTATGTGATCATGATGGTCTGATGAAGCTGTTGGTGTTGGCCTAATGGGGGTGTCGGTAATAGTAACGTAGTCTTTTTCTTCTTATTTTGGAAATTCTGAGATATTGTGTCCATGTTCACGGCATGCAGTGATTAATTTCTTAATTTGAGAGATTGAACAATATGTTTTGCGAGAAACGGTATAATATCTTGCATTTTCCTTCTAAGATGTTCATGATTTAATTCCAATTGTCTCTTGCTCTTTTTCTTAGATCGACCATAAATTTGTTGTCTTTTACCAGAAACTTTATTTTGACCAGAGGTGGTCATTCATGTGTGCATATCGTGTTGAAAATTGAGCTGTGGTAAATTGATCTTGCTAAAATAATCATTCGTACGACACATTTAATAATCATGTCACATGACATGTTTAATAATTGTTCCATGACAAAAATATAACATAGTTAACAGACTCAAGATGTTTAAGCTAATTATTGCAAATAGCGTCCTGATAAATTGAATTGATTCATTCAAACAGGGTCAGGTTCGGATGCTGAAGGCAGGGGCAGACGAAGAAGAAATTATTTGGGTATTATGCGGGTTTCTATAATTACAACTTGAGAGTCTCCGGTAACTTCACGTACAGTTGATTTTTTTGGCCTGTGTTTAACAAGAATCGTCCACGTGATGATCTGCAAATAAGTAGGAGGTTCAATAGGATAGCAAAATTACTCGTCAGTTGCATTCAAATGGACTTGATTGGAAGCATCAGATTGGTATCTGGAAATTACAACTAGTTTTTTAAGACCCTTGTGATAGTCACTACTGTGCGGCAGATTGTTTAGTTTGCAGTAGCTATTTGTTTTGATACTGGCAAGTTGCTATATAGGCGTGCAGGACTTGCATCTTAAATGTGTAATTGGGTGTACTGTATAGTCTCCTGATCTTTTATGTGTGCCCGAGATGGTTTATCCTTCCTTGGATCCACTGTAAATAATTGTGTTTAATTGCAGACATAGTGTGTCTCCTGCTTAATGATTTGTGAATTGTGGCAACCTCCCGCTGAAACCTTGGTTGTAATGAGCAATCATGTAATTTGTATAACTTTGTCCTTATTTGGAGGTTCTTTAGTTGTTTGGAACTTTCGTATTTAAGTATCATACTACATTGGTACTTGCAGTTGGTTTGAAGTATTAATATTAAAAATGGATGCGGGGATAGCGAGTGCTAGTAATTTACCAAATTTGCTTCATCGGCTGCTACCTGTTCTTGGACCTGTACTTTTGGTTGCAATTGGATATGTTGACCCTGGGAAATGGGCTGCGACTGTTGAAGGAGGTGCCCATTTCGGGCATGATCTCATAGTACTGATGCTTGTTTTCAATTTTGCTGCCATGTTATGCCAATACTTGTCAGCTCGAATTGCTATTGTCACTGGAAGAGATCTTGCTCAGGTACGACCCCTCACTCCCATCTCAAGGTTCTGCTTATTCTAACTCCATCTTATGCATTTAGTAATTTTGCTTAACCATTGACCAATCACATATGTTTTGTTGTTGTTGTTATTTCCGTTCATTGTCGAGTTCTTCCTTTCATATGTGGGATATCCATTCCCATTGTTGAGTCTTTTTACATTTTCCTCTTCCGGATGAGCTAATTTTTGTACACAAAAACTATGTATTTCTGTGCAGAAGCCAGTAACCACGTGAATTTTAAAAGGACTTGTCCTATTGCAGTACTTATATTGCTCTCTCTAATTGGTTATTTTCCCCTTTTGATGTCATAGATATGCAGCGATGAATACGACAAGTACACTTGTATGTTTATAGGTGTTCAGGCAGAGCTTTCTGTGATCTTGATGGACATCAGTCTGGTAACTGTCTTACTCTTCATTAATTGTGTAGATCCTATCATTTTCGAAGGCATATTTATATTAGGAATCAAGTTTGTCTAGTCTGTTTTTTTCTTCCTTTTCCATATCATTTTAAAACCTTTTAATCAAGCATGATGTTGATGTTGCACAGAACGGTTTTGTTACTATTCTAACATCTATTATACCAATATTGCTAGATTCTCGGTATGGGGCACGGGCTTAATCTTCTCTTTGGGCTGGAATTGTTCACTTGTGTCTTTTTGACTGCTGCTGGTGCTATATTATACCCACTTTCTGCTACCTTCCTGGTAGGCCTTATTGTTTCCATTTTTCTAGCATCCCTCTGCGAGTCTCTTGCAATACCTCAATAATTTCATAAAAAATCATTTTTCAGGACAGCAGCAAGGCAAAGTACCTGTGTGTAGGCATAGCAGGATTTATACTGATATCCTATTTTCTTGGAGTGCTTACCAGTCAACCAGAAATTCCCATTTCGATTAATGGGATGCTAACAAAGGTCACTGGGGAGAGTGCTTTCACCCTCATGAGTCTTCTTGGGGCAAGTATCATGCCTCACAATTTTTATCTCCATTCTGCTATTGTCAAGGTACCCGAACACTTGCACATGTCCTTTTCCGATCTATATTAGTGTGTTCATGAGCATATGGATGCACATCTGTGCTAAACTACTTCTAATAACTCTTTGTTTTTTTCAATTTGAGAGTTCGGTTGCTATTTCACTTCTTGATTTGGAGTTGGAACAACATTAACAACTAGAATTTAGAAGGGGCCGGACTTGCTCTTTAATGGGCTTAATATTCTCTTTGGGCTGGACTTGCTCTCTCTCTCTCTCTCTCTCTCTCTCTCTCTCCTTTTTTGTGATTGTTTTTCTTACCCTGTTAAGCAGACTGATTAGATGTGGACCAGGGAGTGGTAAATAGGTGTAGTTTAAATTGAAATCAAGTACCGATTTCTTTTTCTGTTGACAAAGGGGCCTGATAAGTACAAAATGTACTTCGTACTTTAAATTATTACTATTTTTGTTTGTCAACTTTCTTCGACTCTGATGATTTTCATACCTTGGCAGCAGCAAAGACCACCTAATGTAGCCACAGGTGCCTTGTTCCATCATCATTTCTTTTCCATCCTATCTGTCTATAGTGGCATCTACCTGGTGAATTATGTCCTTATGAATTCAGCCGCAAATGGGTTCTATGGCACTGGCCTTGGTTTACTCACTTTTCAAGATGCTTTGTCAGTGATGGATCAGGTTGCTTTCTGAATTCTCAATCGATCACTCCTGATGATTTTCAAATATCCTGTTAGAATATGTCATGTCAAGTTCAATAATAATGATAAAGTTCAATTTCCTCGGCTCAATACAGGTATTTAGTAGTCCAGCTGCTCCCCTAGCATTCTTATTGCTTCTGTGTTTCGCTGATCAAACCACATCCCTAACCTGGAATCTGGTTGGAGGGTTAGTGTTGAATGATTTCTTCAGACTGGACATTCCTGCTTGGCTTCATCGTGTCACAATCAGAATCATCGCTATTGTTTCGGCCCTTCTCTGTGTCTGGTTTTCAGGAGCTGAAGGGGTGTATCAATTGCTTATATCCTCGCAGGTTATGGTAGCTCTTCTACTTCCATCATCTGTAATCCCCCTTTTCCGGGTTGCCACTTCTAGATCTATAATGGGTGCCTTCAAAATCTCTCAGATAACAGAGTTCTTAGCTCTGATCACTTTTATTGGCATACTTGGCTTGAACATTATATTTGTGGTTGAGATGATGTTGGGGAATAGTGATTGGGTGAGTAGTCTGAGTACATCTGCCTTGTATGTAGGACTTCTCATCATTGCTTGTGCATCACTGTGCTTGATGCTTTGGTTGGCTGCTACTCCATTGAAATCAGCTACTTCCCAAATGGATGATCAGGTCTGGAACTGGAATATACAAAAAGATGTAGCAGAGGAAACTAATTTGAAAGAACCTCAATACCTTGTAGAAGAACCTGTTCAGAAGCTGGAACCATCACCGGTATTAGAGACATGCTCAGATATTACTGCTTCCAAAGCTGATATTAAATTGCCTGAGACTGTCTTGGAGGCTGATTGGGAAGTTCATAAGACTTCCTTTGAGGAAAATCGCTTCCATCTCTCACAACCCCATGCATCTACAGTACAGTCAGTCCCATCTTCAACTGTGGAGTCTACAGATGGTGAGTTATTGGAAACCAGGACTGTGCAAGCTGAACAGGTAAAGCCAGTTGAGAAGAAAGTAGAAGTGGAGAGAGATATGAAGACTGGAAAAGATTATGAAGGTGATACTTGGGAGCCTGTAGAGGTATCCAAAGAGATTTCTGCAAGGAGCCCATCATTGACTTGTGATAGCCCATCATTGACATGTGATGGCCCAGGATCATTTAAGAGTCTTGGTGGGAAAGGCGATGAAGTTGGGAGTGGTATTGGTAGTCTGTCAAGGTTAGCAGGACTAGGACGCGCTGCAAGGCGTCAATTAGCTGCTGCTCTTGATGAGTTTTGGGGACAATTGTATGATTTCCATGGACAAGCAACAAATGAAGCGAAGGCTAAGAAACTAGACATCTTGCTCGGAACAGATTCAAATTCAAAATCTACCACTTCACCACCGAAGGTTGATATTGCCGGGAAAGAAGTTACTGGAAGCTATACCCCGTTGGTAGGAGGAAGAGTAACAGACTATCCAGTCGATGCAAGGCTATATGACCCATCAAACCTGCAAAGGGGACAAAGTAGTATAGAGTCATCATTTGGAGTTCAACGGGGTTCTACAACAATGTTGTCCAACCATATGCAGTTATTGGATGCCTATGTTCAGAATTCGAGTCACAATATTCTTGATGCTATGGAAAGACGATATTCTAGCATGCGTGTTCCACCATCTTCTGGAAGTCTTGATTATCAACCAGCAACGATGCATGGTTACCAGATGGCTTCATCGGGCCCAATGAGCTACAGGGATCCGTATACTTATGCAATGGCCCAGATGATACAAAATGGGTCAAGCTCTGTACTTACCTCTGGTTTTCAGAACCTTTCAGTGTCTAGAAACCATCAGCAGCAATCTGAAAGACCTGAAAGGCAGTTTACTGATTCAATCTCATCTATACCTGGTGATAATGTAGCCAGCACAAAGAAGTACCATAGTCTGCCTTCAATCTCAGGACTTTCTGTTCCACAGAGAGATCAATACAAGGCTGAAAAGGTTGCTCGATGGGGTATGGTTCCTCCGGGATTCGAATCATCTGTTGCTGGAAGAAAGTATGAACAATCAATGTATTCAAGTATTGGATTGAAGGCAGGGGCAGGGGCTCCTGTACTATTTGATGAACTCTCGCCATCTAATGCATACTCTCCAAGATTGAATTCAAGAACGAACACTGGATCTCCATGGTCCAGACAACCTTTTGAGCAATTTGGTGTCAGGAGTGAAATAACTGGAGGTCGATCAAGCCCGATGGCTCATGAGATCCCTGTCGATGCAGGAGCAAAGCTTATGAAGTCCTTCAGAACTTGCATTATGAAGCTCTTGAAATTGGAAGGTTCAGACTGGTTGTTCAAGCAAAATGATGGGTCTGATGAGGATCTCATTGAACGTGTTGCTGCAAGGGAGAGGTTTCTACTTGAAGCTGAAACTAGAGAGATGAGCCGGGTTGTTGCTCATTCTAGTTCTCCTCTTAAGCATGATGAAATGGGGTTTTCCGGTTCTTTGGTTTCTTCAGTTCCCAATTGTGGGGAAGGTTGTGTCTGGCGACCAGAATTGATTAAAAGTTTTGGGGTTTGGTGCATTCATCGCATTCTTGATTTGTCTCTCATGGAAAGCCGTCCTGAACTGTGGGGTAAATATACTTACGTTCTGAATCGCCTTCAGGTAATTTCACAAAACCCATTGTGATTCATTTGAATTCAAGTATTCTCAGTTGTCACTTACACAACCATTATCAATTCACTACCCTATATTTTAAATCATATCAATTCACAGCGATGGACATTGTTTTTGCTGCAATTTACCCTTATTTGAACTTAAATGACGAAAATCCCTTCATGTAAAAAATGGAATATTACTAAAAAAACATAGAAATTGTAAATTAAGAAGGCTAATATGTTTTGTCTTTTGTACTTTTTGATTAGTTTGCTTTTTTATATATATAATGGCATTTTCGTCATTAAACCTCAAATTAGGGTTAAGTGGGAGCAAAAACAAAGTATATTCAGGGTGAATTGATACGATTCAAAATACAAGATAGTGAATTGATAATAGTCTAAAGTACAGGGTAGTGATGTATTATTTCCCCTAGCATAAATAAAGACAAAGGTGGTATATGTCAACATTTTCTCTCTTTGATCCAAATTTAACCAGGGGTATATATGTCATTTATTACTAAAATAGATTATTGTAGTTGAGTGAGAAAGTTTATAAGTCATTATATGATAAATGTGACAAATTTGTACACTTTTTGTGAGATTATCCCTATTTCTTATTTAACTTATGTCGATATTTACTTGTGAACAGGGTATTATAGATGTGTCTTTTTCAAAACCTCGAACCCCAATGTCCCCATGCTTTTGCCTGCAAATCCCTATAGAACACCAGAAATCGAGCCCTCCGATTTCAAATGGCATGTTGCCTCCAGCTGCAAAACCCGGGAGGGGGAAATGCACTAACGCAGCTTCACTTCTAGAAATGATCAAGGACGTGGAACTAGCCATCTCTTACCGAAAGGGCCGAACCGGGACCGCAGCGGGTGACGTGGCTTTCCCGAAGGGGAAAGAGAATCTAGCATCCGTCCTCAAGCGCTACAAGCGGCGCCTATCCAACAAATCGGGCGGCGCTTAGTGTGATAGCTCTTTTTTGTAGCTGACTGCAACATGAACCATGATTGTTGTTGAGCTGTTTTGATTTTGGAAGAGCAGCTCCTTGACCTTTGAAGAAACCAAGAGTGTTCTTGGTTTGGTTTTTGTGGGATTTTCAGTCTCTGTTTCTTTCTCTATGTTGTTACCTTTTGTGCATTAGTTTTAGCTGCAAAATTGGGCTACTCCTTGTATATTATGTATACACAGGATATAAAAACTTTTACTGCATCTTACTTCTCTTTTCTTTTAAGGTAAATGTATTAATGTTATCACAAAAGTCTGATCCACCTAAAAGTTTGAACTGATAATCAAGGTTTAGATTCCTTATTTATCCAGGTGTTTTTTGGATTCTCACTAAGTTGAAAATTCAGATTTTCTTGTTTCTGAGTGGTGTCATGTTGACTTCAAACTAGTTGGTAGCTTTATTGATAAAAGATAAACGATAACGTGATTGATAACAAACGAGAAGGGTGAGGCGTAGCTCTATACAAATCTAGAGCGTTGACCCTATAAATAACTTGTCTCACTAGTCCTAGTAACTTCGGAGGGGGGTGGGTCCCTTTTTCAGTGGAGGTCTTGAGGAACGCTATTATCACAACTTTCATTTTCTTGGTTTGATTTTGGATATACCTGTTTTGTCTAACGAATACGTTGGTCCTTCGGTGGAGACCTTTAAGAGAGGTGAGGATGATGTCAGACATCCAAAGAGGTCCTTAGGAAAAAGAAGAGACTCAGGATAGAGTTTTTTCGGATCCCATTGAGACGGGACGTGTCTCCTCAACAGTGTCCCGCTCTCCCTTTTAGTACTCATTGGAATTGACGAGATTGCATAATAGACCCCCACCTGGTTGTTTGGGCCAACTAGAGTTCCTATTCCTGGTCCATGACAGCGCATCGTCGTTGCTGATCTTCCTCCTGTTGTTGTCGAAACCCCGGAGGAGACACCACCAGCTTCTACTATCGACCACACCTTCAACAAGTCCAACCCTCTCTTGTCATCGAAGGCATTCCCGTCCTCCCGATAATACTGGTGATACGTAGATTGAGGAAAGAGGTGCAAGATCCCAACAAAATCATCGCAAATAGTAGTGAGGTAAGCAAAAGAGGATCAAGAGGTTGATCGTCGGAGGTGGTGGTGGTGGTCAATCTACGGTGGATAAATAGGACGAGACTTAAAGAAAAGGACGTCGAAAACGACGAAAAATCCTAAGACCGATTGAGGGAAGACCTCTTTCCATGTGACTTCTCACTTTTTCCGCTATGTGTGACTTTTGACTTTTGTTTAGATTTGATATATACAGACATGAATATCATGTGAACCGTAATAGTTTAGTATTCTTTGGGGTTAATTTCGGTCACAAATATCCTTAAATACATAAATAAGGGTGTATATCCAGATTGATTAGGTTTAACTAGGGAGGTTTTTTTAACAACCAGGAAGGGGTTATCCATTCATTAGATTACAATTGTCAATAAAAAAAACTTATCACGACATGCTTTGGTAATAGATGTTCAATTTTCCAAGCAAGTCAAAACCATGTTAAGGAATCTATTGAGAACCTTAGGTTTAGAGAGTACTATGTATCATTTGTGTAGTCATCATTTGTTATTATCTTGATGGACCAATCTATCTATAATTGTCTGTCTATGAAGGGACATGGCTGAAGTTGTTGCTTCTGAGAATTGGTTGTCTCAAGCACCTCAGTTTTTCTAACTTATTTTTGAAACGAAGATAGAGGTATTGTATTACTGAAGAACAACAACTATTTGTCCCGATTGATCGTAGTCCATCAGGCGCTCATGCATCCATAAAAATAGTCTGCTTTGAATCACAGATCCTAACTTAGGAGCTGTCACGCCCCAATTTCAGTAAAACCGAACTAGGGACGCGAACATTTTAAAACATAAAAACACTTGAAAACCTGTTTTCATTAAACTCTTTAAAAGTACCATTTGTTCAACAAAATAATAAATACAGTTTAAAACACGTCCTAACAAGTGGACAAAGTACACAGTATCCGTCACTAGACTCAAAAGACAAAACCCGGACTCCGCTCCCAGCTCCACAAGCTTCGAGAGCTCACCTAGTCCGTCCCACGAACAGTACCTGTAGGAAAAGCAGCTAGGGGTGAGCGTTCGCTCACCACCACGGATAACAGACTGACTACGGCATAATTAGCAGACAAAGCAAGTAACACGAACAATGACTCAACACCGGGGAAACCATCCCCAACCCAAGCACTCCGACTGAACAAACACCCACGATGACCTTCCTCGAACGACTCAACACTCTGACACGTAAAGTAGACCTGACCCAACGATTGACGGCCTCTTCCAAGGACTCAAAAGAAAGTACGCAACCTCAAACAGCATCACAAGGGATCACACACCAACCAAGATCACAAAGGATCGCACACCAAAACAAGATCACAAAGAATCGCAAACCAGCTGCCAAGAACGCCCTCCCGGGACTCTAACCCGGTCAGGCCAACCCAAGAATGCTGCAACTTACCAGGACTCTAACCCGTAAGCCAGCCGGAAAATGCTGCAACTTACCGAGACTCTAACTCGTAAGCCAGCCGAAGAATGCTGCAGCTTACCGGGACTCTAACCCGTAAGCCAGCCAAAGTATGCTCACAAACCCAAACCACACACGCGCGGCCAGGACCCCTTTATTGGCGGGCGGGCCCCCTACCCCGTCTGAACATGCAGACGCGTGTGCTCGTGGACCCCCGTTTCAGGAAGCGGGCCCCCAACCTCCGGTAACCACAATCACAATCACAAGCAAAATCAACAACCAGTAACAACACAGGTTCAACACTCATAGGCACTCATGGCCACCAAGACACCAACAGTAAAACTCGGACTCAACAGCCCCACAGGCACTCACGGCCTCCCAAGACACACCGATAGTAAGACACGGACTCAACCGCCCCACAGGCACTCACGGCCTCCCAAGACACCAACCATAAAACACGCTTGCAACGTACCGAGACTCTAACTCGTAAGCCAGCTAAAGAGAGCTTGCAACCCCCCCGAGACTCTAACTCGGTCAGGCCAGCCAAAGACACCAACCTTAGTACACGGGCTCTCAAGGCCACCCAAAACACCAAAGGTAAAGACACGGGTTCAACAACCCCACGGGCACTCATGGCCACCCAAAACTCAACAATAAAACACGCTTGCAACTTACCGAGACTCTAACTCATAAGCCAGCTAAAACACCAACAGTAAAGTACGGGCTCTCATGGCCACCCAAACACGAATAACAACACGGACTCTCATGGCCACCCAAGACTCAACAATAACAAACAATCAACCTCCGGCTTAACCCAAGCCTCCAACAATCCTAAAATCAACAGTTTCACAAACAACCTCCGGGCATGGTCATATGCCTCCAGTAAATCAATTAACGCTAAGTTCTCTGCTCCTACGACACTACTAAGTGTCACATGCATTTCCAGTAATCACTACGTTCCCGTATCATGCTTTTCTGATAAACGCTACAAACCCCGCATCATGCTTTTCTAGTATTTAAAATAAACCTACTCAACCCACGACACCCCGGTGTCACATGCAATTCTACTGTTAACTTTCCCTAGTCAGGGCCGAGATCCGGCTACTTTTCCCTACCTCAACTGAAGAGCAACCGCTACGCTTCCTAGCTGTTGACGTTCTGGCTCGCTACCTCCGGGCTTCACTTCGATCGAAGTCGGACGCTAAGGATAACAAGAAAGCCATAAATTAGAGGCGGTTCCCAGGTTAATCTAAAGGTCGCGATTAAACCATTTTAAAAACCGACAGTAGTCCCTTAAACTCGAGCGGGATAAAAGCGGGGTCACGGTGAATCGGGTGGAGTACCCGAGCACCGAAACCGGTGCATGCGAGGCACAGCCCCAATGCACGAGTCCCGAGGTCCGATTCAACGGTCTGCTTTTGTTCCCTTTTAAACCCGAATTGCAGTCCATTTTAACAGCCCGATTATTCGTTCCACGCTCAACGGACCAAGATCCATTTTAAATCAAATCTGATTCTCAACTCCTCGATTTAAAACCGTTATTAAAGCCAAATTTATGTTAATCCCATTTTATTTCAAATCCCTTTTTCCTTTTCTGTTTCAACCATTTCTGTTTCAACCATTGCTCCTCATGACCAGATCCAAGAAAATAGATTTCGGTTTCAATCCTTTTCGTTCCACAAATACACAAATAACTTTTAAATCAAAACTGTTTCATTACTTAATTTTTTTGTAATTACAGTACTTCCCGTCGTTTTTCACAAACCTACTCTAATCTACAGCTCGGGACGAAACACAGAGGCTAAATAAAAAAGGACGAACGAACAGAAAATAAACCGGCCGCCGGCGAATACGTCGCCGGCGACTAAACCCCCAGGCACGAACCTCACGTGGGGGGGGGGGGGGGGGGGGGAAAGGACGGCGGGGCACGGCGGAGCTCGGTGGCCGGTCGCCCGTCTCAGATCTGGGACGACGGCCTCGGATTCGAGGTGGTGGCCGGCGGAGGTGGTTGCGGCCGGGGGACGGCGGAGCACGGTTGTCCCGCCCTAGATCTGAACAGGTCCGGCGAGCTCGTCCCGTCTCTGGCGACGGCGAGGCAGCTCCGGCCTTGCTACCCTCGAAGACGGCGGCGGCTCGGATCCGAGTGAGGGAAACGCCGGCGCCGACTCGCACGGCGTACTCGCCGGTGGCGATGGCGAAGGGAGAACGGCTCGGGCGAGGTCTCGGTGACGGACGGTGAGGAGAAGACGGCGGCGCGGTTGGACGGAGAGGAGGAGACGGCGGCGTGGTGGCTGGACGGATCTGGTGAGGGAGGAGGGTCGGACGGCGAGCTCGGGCTCGGTCGGCGCTGGCGTGGTTGGACGGAGGAGGTGAGGAGGACGGAGGTGAGGGTCGCCGGAGCTGGAGACGGGAGAGGGAGCGGTGGTCGGGGACGGCCGACGACGGAGGAGGAGGGAGAGGGTCGGGGGACGGTTGAAGGAGAAGGGGAAATGGGGATTAGGGTTTCAGAACCCTAATGCCCACCCTTTTATAGGTCGGGCTTTGGGCCGACCATTTGGGCCTCAGACTACAAATGGGCTCAAGCCCAAACCGGGTCTGGCCTGCCCAGCTTCCCTTCTGTTTTTTTTTTGCCACTTGTTTCAAGAACCTACCCTAAGGTTTTAGGATTTTAAATTAATACCCTAATGAAACGAAGCGGGTTTTACAATCTACCCCCTTAAAGGAATTTCGTCCGCGAAATTTAGAATAACGCTCATAAAAGGTACAAAAGACACGTACCCTGATAGGTCTCGCGGTAGGTAGGGGTTCCTGGTATCCGGGAGTCGTTAACGGCGTACACTCTTCCCCCCGACTCCTACTGCCTCTGATCCGGCGTACTGGCTGCTGGATACCCATAGCTCTGCTGCTGTCTCGGAGCTGGCCCGCTCGTCGACGGCTGCGAAAACCTCGACCGTTGGTTCTGACGAGGGCGCGACTGCTGTGATTGTCGCACTGTCATTGCCCCCAACGGCTCATAGCACTGACCGATAGTGTGCCCAACGCGGCCGCACCGGTGACACCTGGTCTCGTCGACCCTCGGCCCCGTGTTCATCGGACACTCTCGCTGCATGTGGTCTGGCTGCCCGCAGTTAAAGCATCCCAGCTGTCTCCTCGAAGCGACTGGCCCCACTGACGCCACTGATCCTTGCTGTCTCGGTTCATCCTGATGAGTCTGTGGTCGGAAGGATCCCGTGGTCCTCTGTCTTCGAGGGTCTCGTGACTCGGACGGCACTGCCCAACTAATCGGCCGAGGTCGGACCTCACGCCCCCCGGCTGCATCTCGGGCGCCCTGCTCCACTGTAGCCGCAGTGTCCACGAGGTCGGTATACTTCCGTATCCTCAAGGCGAGAACCTGGTTCCGGATGCCCAGCCTCAGTCCGTCCTGGAACCGCAGGCAACGGTTCGTCTCGCTCGTCACCATCTCAGGCGCGAATCTGGCCAAGGCTGTGAACCTGGCCTCGTACTGTGCCACTGTCATCTCTCCCTGCCCCAGGTCTAAGAACTGCCGATGTCACTCCAGCCGAGCCGACTCGGGAAAGTACTGTGCCATGAATACCTCCTGGAATACGCTGTAGTCGTATCCGACTGTGTCCTTCACCCGCCCTGTCACGCCCCAATTTCAGTATACCGAACTAGGGACGCGAACATTTTAAAACATAGAAACGCTTGGAAACCTGTTTTCATTAAACACTTTAAAAGTACCATTTGTTCAACAAATTAATAAATACAGTTTAAAACACGTCCCAACAAGTGGACAAAAGTACAAGGTATCCGTCACTAGACTCAAAAGACAAGACCCGGACTCCGCTCCTAGCTCCACAAGCTTCGAGAGCTCACATAGTCCGTCCCACGAACAGTACCTGTAGGAAAAGCAGCTAGGGGTGAGCGTTCGCTCACCACCACGGATAACAGACTGACTAAGGCATAATCAGTAGATAAAGCCAGTAACACTAAAACCAAACCCAACACCGAGACTACAGTCCCCAACTCAAGTACTCAACTGACCCACAACCCATTACTTTCCTCAACAGACTCAACACTCGGTAAAAACAGTGTAGACCCGACACAACTATCGACGACCTCCTCAAGGACTCGAACGAAACGACACAACACCAAACAAGATCACAAAGGATCGCACACCAGCTGCTCAGTAACCAGTCTCAATCAGGTCAGGGTTCGACCTATCGCAATTCCTCGACACGAAGTCGGATCAGGCTGTCGACCTTTCAAACTCGCAATTCCTCGACACTAAGTCGGATCAGGCTGTCGACCTTTAAAACTCGCAATTCCTCGACACTAAGTCGGATCAGGCTGTCGACCTTTAAAACTCGCAATTCCTCGACACTAAGTCGGATCAGGCTGTCGACCTTTAGAACTCACCACCCCAGGTAACCACAATCACACGCACAATCACAGGCAAGTTCAATCACACAGGCACTCAAGGCCACTCAAGACTCCTCAACAGTCAAGACTCGGGCTCAACAACCCCACGGGCACTCACTGCCACTCAAGACACACCAACGGTCAAGACTCGGGTTCAACAACCCCACGGCACTCACTGCCACTCAAGACACCAAATTAAAATACACGGGCTCTCATGGCCACCCAACTCAACAATAAATAACAAGGGCTCTCAAGGCCACCCAAACTCAACAACAAATAACACGGGCTCTCAAGGCCACTCAAACGCAACAACAATTAACGCACAACAACCTCCGGCATAATCGATGCCTCCAACAGTCCTAAGATCACTAGTTTCACAAACAACCTCCGGGCATGGTCATATGCCTCCAGTACTCCTAATATCGACAGTTTCACAATCAACCTCCGGGCATGGTCATATGCCTCCAGTAAAACAATTATCGCTAAGTTCTCTGTTCCTACGACACTACTAAGTGTCACATGCTTTTCTCAAAATTACTAAATTCCCGTAACATGCTTTTCTGATAAACGCTACAACCCCGTATCATGCTTTTCTAGTATTTAAATTAAACCTACTCAACCCACGACACCCCGGTGTCACATGCAAATCTACTGTTAACTTTCCCTAGTCAGGGCCGAGATCCGGCTACTTTTCCCTACCTCAACCGAAGAACGCTCGTTACGCTTCCTAGCTGCTGACGTTCTGGCTCGCTACCTCCGGGCTTCACTTCGATCGAAGCCGGACGCTAAAGATAACACGAAAGTCACAAATTAATAACGGTTCCACCGTTAAGCTAAAGATTACGATTTGCCTAGTCTAAATCCGACATTTGTCTTTTAAACTCGAGCGGGCTAAAAGCGGGGTCACGACGAATCGGGTTCGAGTACTCGAGCACCGAAACCGGTGCACGTTTCCCGAGGCACCGTCCCAATACACAGATCTCGAGGCCTGGGTTTCGTGGCGCGATTCCCGAGGTACGGGTTTCGTGGCACGACTCCCAAGACACCCGTTTCAGCATTCCACTTTTAAAACTCGTTCTAAGTCCGAATTAGACGTCCAGCTTAAACGTTCAGGTTCCAAAATCGTTCACATTCTAAAAACCGCTTTAAATCAAATCTGATTTTAAATTCTTTTATTTTAAACCCTTTTTCCTTAAATCTGATTTTTCGTTTTACAACCCTTTCTTTCCAAAAGCCTTGTTTTTGCTTCCAACCAAAACAGATCCAAATTTACAGTTTGTTTTCGCACTAACCGATTCAGATCCCAAACCAAAAGAACAACTTTTAAAACAACCTCGTTTTATTTCTTTTCTGGAGTTACAATACTTCTCTTTTCATTTAACGTTGAACAGAACCAAAACAACTGGTTTTAACAACTCAGATTCACAACAAATTTGGGACGGAAGAAAACAAAGGGAAAGAGAAGCACGGGTTCGAGTCCGGCCGGCCAAAACCTCACCGCAGTAGGGCTCACCGTAGGGGAGCGGTGGCCGACGGCGGAGCACGGTTGTGGTTCTGACTATTCCCGTCCAAATCGACCTCGGCCGGAGAGCTTCCAGGTCCGGCGAGGTGGAGCTCGGGTTGAGGGAGACGAGGCCGGATCTGAGAGGGGAACGGAGATGGAGAACGACAACGGTGGCTACGGGTGTGGGAGCGGTGGTGGTCGGGCTCCAAGCCGGCGGGGCTTGAGCTGGACGGCGAGGCTGGCGCTGGACGGAGGAGAGGAGTGGCTCGGTGGTGGGGTACCGGCGACGGCTCGGGACGAGGGAGAGTGGGGATGGAGGCGGTGGTTCGTGAATCGGGCGGAGAGGGAGAGTGGGGATGTGGTGGTCGGAGTCGAGACGGGAGACGGACAGAAACGGACCCGGAGACGGCTGGAAGGTCGGATCTAGGGGAGGGCGGCGGCGGACGTGAAGAGGAGTGGCCGGAGACGGAGGGCTCGGTGACTGGACGGAGAGGGAAGGAGACGGGGCGGCGTGGTCGGTTTCCGGCGAGAGGAGATGGCGAGGGGAGGGGTCGGCGATGGAGACGAGGGTGAGGGGGAAAGTGAACTGAGAGGCTGCGTGAGAGGAATTTAGGGTTTCAACCCTCATTCCTGGCTTTTATACGAGGGGCAACAAACGGGCTTGGGCCCCAAAATTGGTCTGGTGGGCTGAGCGGCCCAAGGATTGGTTGGGTCAGCCTGGTCTGCGCACCAGGCCTGATCCAGACCTGAAACATTTTTTTTTGTTTAGTTAAATCGTTTAGTTGTTGAAAATTCTATTCTCTTTTGCAAACGATCACCAATTTCAACTCGATTTTCCAACCTCGACGTTTCAAGATGATAAAATTTAATATTTTGCTTCTTTTAATTTAGCCGGTCTTTACAATCTCCCCCCCTTAAATAAATTTCGTCCTCGAAATTTAAAACAGACGTACTTCGGGAGTCGAACCGGTCGGGGTACTTCGCGCGATCCTAGTCATCGCGTTCCCAAGTCGACTCGGCCTCGTGGTGTTGCCACAACACCAGCTCTAAGCGGATAACCTTTTCGGGCAGGACCCGCTCTCGTGGATCCCTTTCCCACCTCAGATTCTCCTCACACGGGGCATCACCCGTCACCTCGACATCTGCCCACTCAAAGACGTACTCAAAACCTCGAAAGGCCCGACACACCACGGGGCTAACCCGCCTCCGCCGCGGTTGAAACGCATTAGTCCATCTTTCGGACTCACCTCCAAGAATACACGACCAGTGATTGCTGACTCGAGAGGTCGGCGTCGTTTGTCAGCATAGCTCCTGCTGACTCTGCGCGGTCTTCAACCGCTCATGCTTTGGCACAACCAACTCAATTGTCTCTCGGTCCAGTTCTAGACCCAGTAAACTCTTATTTCGCACTTCCGCCCAGCACACGGGCGATCGACACGGCCTACCATACAACGCTTAGAACGGTGCCATCATGATACTGGCCTGAAAGCTGTTGTGGTGGGCGAACTCGGCTAATCGCTCACGAAACCCATCGTGACGTGTCCCCATTCCACTGTGCAACCCGTAGTGGTTGCAGTAAACCAGCGGGACGCTGTTGTTCGGCTCTCACCCGCCGACGAGCGAGGCATCGCGATACTAACTCCTCGACCGCTCTCCGCATCCCGCTCCACTAGACATGCCACCTGATGTCGCGCTCCTCTTAGTGCTATTCACGTGCACTGTTAGACGCGAATGCTGCGACTCTCGTAGCTCGTCGGCTCCGCCGTCACGCGGTAAGTACAAACCTCCACGATACCGTAACTCCCAATTTGTACAACGATCCAGCCCTCGGCGTCCGTACCGTCGGCAACTAACTCCCGGATCCTTGTCGTCTACAAAACCCCACCACAAACTGATTCAAGAACAGTCGGAATATACTGTTCATCAGATTCATGAACGCTGCGGGTGCGTTCGGCAGTTCAAAGTCATCACCCAGAACTCGTAATGCTCATAGCATGTCCGGAATACAGTCCTTGCGACGTCCCCCTCTCGGACTCGCAACTGGTAGTATCCGGATCGTAGGTCGATCTTCGAGAATTACGTCGACCCTCTCAACTGGTCGAACACGTCGTCAATTTTCGGCATCGAGTATCGGTCATCCACCGTAACACGGTTCAGTTCCCGGTAGTCCATGCACATCCGAAGCTCTCCACTCTTCTTCTTCACGAAGAGTGATGACGCTTCCCACGGCGATGTGCTCGGACGACTAAACCCCTTCTCCCGAAGTTCCTCGAGCTGACTCTTCAGCTCGGTCAACTCGGCTGGCGCGAACCGGTAAGGCACCATCGATATCGCTGCCGTTCCCGGCACCAGGTCAATCCCGAGCTCCACCTCACGAGCTGGTGGCAACCCGCTCAATTCCTTAGGGAAGACCTCGGGGAACTCGCACGCCACTCGTTGAAATTCTCGGCTCTGCACGGCCGATGCTTCCTTTATTGCAGACTAGCCGACAGGAGAAATCCACTCCTACTGCCCAGAATACACGAACCTTTCGTGTTGCCTGTTGACACCGTCACTCGTCGTCTGTAACAGTCGATAATGACTTGGTACTTTGCTCGCCAATCCATTCCCAGGATCACGTCAAGGCGGTCATTTCGTGGGTATCCTTCCCACAGATACACGCACAAGCTCAGTCGCTGCTAAAACTCACGGACCCTCGCGGTCTCACTAAGACCTCGCTCCTCCACCGTTATCGTGCTCACCAACTCCGAACACACCCGAATCCTCGGGATGAGGACTCGATCCAGCATCAGGGCTCTTGGGCCCTCTCTCGAACCTCCTGTACCGGTTCGCTTCTCTAACTCCGCAGGCACGACAGACCCTAGTCCACCCCACCCCACCACCAACCGGCGTGTCACGACGCAGGGGTGGACTCCACGGCTCTAAACTCAGTCCCAACCTCTCAGCACAACTCGACGAACAAACGAGTGTGATAACCCAGCATCCAAGAAACTGACGCCCAAAACGGAAACCGAACACCCACTCCATTAGTCACCCTGGTAAGGTCTAGTGTAACCCTCACACGGTTCTCTAGGCATTACTTGTAACTTTCCGCAACCAAACCAGTGTTCGCTACTCGTCCCTTGCGGGAAAAGTAGTAAAGGGGATGAGCGTTATGCTCACCTCCACGGACACCCGTTCGATTATGGCATACTAGTAACGCACTAAAGACTTACCGATCTAGCCAGGGCAAACCACTACTTCAAAACCGGATGCCAAACGTCACACTGTTCACGCTAGCAACACCTCAAGTACTCGCTCAGGTAAGACAAGCCTCGACACGGGAAACACTTCCTCAAATCAGCACTCACTATGGTTCACAACCTCAATCACCCAAATACCCGAACATGTAGGGAAACCTCAAGACGGGAAATCACGCTCTCAGCTGAGCACACACCATTGCTCACCCTATTAGTGCCTAATTCATAAAAAAGTGAAACGAAAAACTCAACAACAACCCAACCGTTCACCAGGCCCACGGCCTCTAAAACCCATAACCTCGAACACAAACCTAAACGCACCACGAAAAGAACTCTTACCCTAGGGTACTCGTATTCTACCAGTCTCTTGGCGACCCGCACACTCGTGCGTCGCGGACAGATTACCACCAAAAGTTTGAAAACGGCTTACTGTACCGGGCCGGTACACGACCCCTGCCATGCCACTCTCCGGGCCGGTAACCTAGCCGGTCCATTCCAGAGACCCCGATAATATAACGGTAAAGATTTCACACTACTTACGCCTGCTATGTCTACCCTAGGGCATTCGCAACTTTCCCGGCTAAAAGCGACCCGTACACTAGTACGTCGCAGGCAACAACCATCAAACACATAACACAGTTACGGAAACAACAAAAAAACCGACCTCAGTCATAAGCCAACACGGCCAAAAACAACACAATCACACGACCGCCGCTCACCGGCCAACCACAGACGAACCTTGCCCACCGGGTCAACCAAAATCAAACATACGTCCACAGGGCCAATCAAAGTCAAACACAAACGCCAACGGCGTCAAACAGAATCAAGACCCGCCCACTGGGCCAACCAATTTTTAAAACTTTCTCCACTTCACTTTTAAAACCTCAGACTTGACATCACGCAGTTACAACCCGGTCCAGGCGTCCCCGAACTACGTTGTACCGACTTGACATCAGCACCGTCACGTTCGACTACAGGAGCGCTCCTGAGTCGACCCGTGACAGCTTAAAAACGTTTCACGCAGCAACACACAAACTCTGTGCCAGTAATCCCGTACTGCACAAGCACAAAACAAAACAGGACTCAAATCCTAACGGGTCTACACACAAGTTCCGACTTGCGTACCCAACGCACGACGGGACTTTACTGACTCGACTCTCCCACCTAATTGACGTGCAGTCCGAGGTGTGAAACCTCGAGCTCTGATACCAAGCTGTCACGCCCCAATTTCAGTATACCGAACTAGGGACGCGAACATTTTAAAACATAGAAACGCTTGGAAACCTGTTTTCATTAAACACTTTAAAAGTACCATTTGTTCAACAAATTAATAAATACAGTTTAAAACACGTCCCAACAAGTGGACAAAAGTACAAGGTATCCGTCACTAGACTCAAAAGACAAGACCCGGACTCCGCTCCTAGCTCCACAAGCTTCGAGAGCTCACATAGTCCGTCCCACGAACAGTACCTGTAGGAAAAGCAGCTAGGGGTGAGCGTTCGCTCACCACCACGGATAACAGACTGACTAAGGCATAATCAGTAGATAAAGCCAGTAACACTAAAACCAAACCCAACACCGAGACTACAGTCCCCAACTCAAGTACTCAACTGACCCACAACCCATTACTTTCCTCAACAGACTCAACACTCGGTAAAAACAGTGTAGACCCGACACAACTATCGACGACCTCCTCAAGGACTCGAACGAAACGACACAACACCAAACAAGATCACAAAGGATCGCACACCAGCTGCTCAGTAACCAGTCTCAATCAGGTCAGGGTTCGACCTATCGCAATTCCTCGACACGAAGTCGGATCAGGCTGTCGACCTTTCAAACTCGCAATTCCTCGACACTAAGTCGGATCAGGCTGTCGACCTTTAAAACTCGCAATTCCTCGACACTAAGTCGGATCAGGCTGTCGACCTTTAAAACTCGCAATTCCTCGACACTAAGTCGGATCAGGCTGTCGACCTTTAGAACTCACCACCCCAGGTAACCACAATCACACGCACAATCACAGGCAAGTTCAATCACACAGGCACTCAAGGCCACTCAAGACTCCTCAACAGTCAAGACTCGGGCTCAACAACCCCACGGGCACTCACTGCCACTCAAGACACACCAACGGTCAAGACTCGGGTTCAACAACCCCACGGCACTCACTGCCACTCAAGACACCAAATTAAAATACACGGGCTCTCATGGCCACCCAACTCAACAATAAATAACAAGGGCTCTCAAGGCCACCCAAACTCAACAACAAATAACACGGGCTCTCAAGGCCACTC
The DNA here is from genome assembly GCA_963921825.1 of Erodium maritimum. NCBI lineage: Eukaryota > Viridiplantae > Streptophyta > Magnoliopsida > Geraniales > Geraniaceae > Erodium > Erodium maritimum. Next base: position 66,221,683 of record OY997594.1, on the reverse strand, counting down.
AAACGCAACAACAATTAACGCACAACAACCTCCGGCATAATCGATGCCTCCAACAGTCCTAAGATCACTAGTTTCACAAACAACCTCCGGGCATGGTCATATGCCTCCAGTACTCCTAATATCGACAGTTTCACAATCAACCTCCGGGCATGGTCATATGCCTCCAGTAAAACAATTATCGCTAAGTTCTCTGTTCCTACGACACTACTAAGTGTCACATGCTTTTCTCAAAATTACTAAATTCCCGTAACATGCTTTTCTGATAAACGCTACAACCCCGTATCATGCTTTTCTAGTATTTAAATTAAACCTACTCAACCCACGACACCCCGGTGTCACATGCAAATCTACTGTTAACTTTCCCTAGTCAGGGCCGAGATCCGGCTACTTTTCCCTACCTCAACCGAAGAACGCTCGTTACGCTTCCTAGCTGCTGACGTTCTGGCTCGCTACCTCCGGGCTTCACTTCGATCGAAGCCGGACGCTAAAGATAACACGAAAGTCACAAATTAATAACGGTTCCACCGTTAAGCTAAAGATTACGATTTGCCTAGTCTAAATCCGACATTTGTCTTTTAAACTCGAGCGGGCTAAAAGCGGGGTCACGACGAATCGGGTTCGAGTACTCGAGCACCGAAACCGGTGCACGTTTCCCGAGGCACCGTCCCAATACACAGATCTCGAGGCCTGGGTTTCGTGGCGCGATTCCCGAGGTACGGGTTTCGTGGCACGACTCCCAAGACACCCGTTTCAGCATTCCACTTTTAAAACTCGTTCTAAGTCCGAATTAGACGTCCAGCTTAAACGTTCAGGTTCCAAAATCGTTCACATTCTAAAAACCGCTTTAAATCAAATCTGATTTTAAATTCTTTTATTTTAAACCCTTTTTCCTTAAATCTGATTTTTCGTTTTACAACCCTTTCTTTCCAAAAGCCTTGTTTTTGCTTCCAACCAAAACAGATCCAAATTTACAGTTTGTTTTCGCACTAACCGATTCAGATCCCAAACCAAAAGAACAACTTTTAAAACAACCTCGTTTTATTTCTTTTCTGGAGTTACAATACTTCTCTTTTCATTTAACGTTGAACAGAACCAAAACAACTGGTTTTAACAACTCAGATTCACAACAAATTTGGGACGGAAGAAAACAAAGGGAAAGAGAAGCACGGGTTCGAGTCCGGCCGGCCAAAACCTCACCGCAGTAGGGCTCACCGTAGGGGAGCGGTGGCCGACGGCGGAGCACGGTTGTGGTTCTGACTATTCCCGTCCAAATCGACCTCGGCCGGAGAGCTTCCAGGTCCGGCGAGGTGGAGCTCGGGTTGAGGGAGACGAGGCCGGATCTGAGAGGGGAACGGAGATGGAGAACGACAACGGTGGCTACGGGTGTGGGAGCGGTGGTGGTCGGGCTCCAAGCCGGCGGGGCTTGAGCTGGACGGCGAGGCTGGCGCTGGACGGAGGAGAGGAGTGGCTCGGTGGTGGGGTACCGGCGACGGCTCGGGACGAGGGAGAGTGGGGATGGAGGCGGTGGTTCGTGAATCGGGCGGAGAGGGAGAGTGGGGATGTGGTGGTCGGAGTCGAGACGGGAGACGGACAGAAACGGACCCGGAGACGGCTGGAAGGTCGGATCTAGGGGAGGGCGGCGGCGGACGTGAAGAGGAGTGGCCGGAGACGGAGGGCTCGGTGACTGGACGGAGAGGGAAGGAGACGGGGCGGCGTGGTCGGTTTCCGGCGAGAGGAGATGGCGAGGGGAGGGGTCGGCGATGGAGACGAGGGTGAGGGGGAAAGTGAACTGAGAGGCTGCGTGAGAGGAATTTAGGGTTTCAACCCTCATTCCTGGCTTTTATACGAGGGGCAACAAACGGGCTTGGGCCCCAAAATTGGTCTGGTGGGCTGAGCGGCCCAAGGATTGGTTGGGTCAGCCTGGTCTGCGCACCAGGCCTGATCCAGACCTGAAACATTTTTTTTTTGTTTAGTTAAATCGTTTAGTTGTTGAAAATTCTATTCTCTTTTGCAAACGATCACCAATTTCAACTCGATTTTCCAACCTCGACGTTTCAAGATGATAAAATTTAATATTTTGCTTCTTTTAATTTAGCCGGTCTTTACAATCCCCACCAGTGGTAGGCGCTGTCTCTCAGTTGATGGGCCGCGAAGGACACTCTCCGACGGCCATCCTCGACACCCAATGTGTCCAGGTCTCGTGTGACTTGCTCTATCCATCGCTCGGCTAGGTCGGGATTTGGCTCCCCGACAAAAACAGGTATCCCGAGCTTCAGGAAGTCGAGTAGCGCTCGGGAGGTAAGATCCTCTGTCTGAGCGGCCCTCACCGGGACTGCAGCTGCCTCTGGTGCTGGCGATGACCGCCACCAAACTCTGAACGGTCCTGGTAAGCTCATCTAGGGCAGTCATCACTGGAGGGTCCGCGACTGGCGGAACACTGGGGGTACCTGCAGATGGTCCCGCATCACTTCTCCCGTCTTCTCCGACAGGAGTGCCCCGTGCCTCCGCGTAGTCGGCGGGCTCGACGGCTGGCACCCTCCCTGGTGCCCCTGCTGACCGCCCCCGCCGGCCTCGCGTGGGTGCTTGACCCCGTGTTCCTGATGCTCGTCCGCGCCTTCCGCGAGCCATAAACAGTATCCTCTGCACGGATACACGCAAACGTTCAGTTTGCGGACTCCAAAAAGACGACAAGCTTGAAGACACTAACGTTCACACGGTCTACATCTACCCCAACGTATTTTCTACGACACGCCACACCGTTCACGCTAATCATACTTTAATCATCATAACGCGTAAGCGAAGCTTCAATTTTTGACCACACCCACGTACACTAGGCCCTCATCCAGTCCTTTATGCATTTACTTATAACTTTCCGCAGCCAAGCCAGTGTTCGCTACTCGTCCCTTGCGGGAAAAGTAGTAAAGGGGATGAGCGTTAAGCTCACCTCCACGGACACCCGCTCGGTTATGGCATACTAGTAACGCACCAAAGACTTACCACTCTAGTCAGGGCAAAACACCAACACCAAACTGAAGCCAAACATCCCACCGTCCATGCTAACAACACCTCAAGTACTCCCTCGAGTATGACGAACCTCGACACGGGAGACACGTCCTCAAAACAGTAAGACACCACGGCTCGCGCTATTAAAGCCTTAAGTATACTAATACGTAAGCGCAAAACTCAACACAGTCCAACCGTTCCCCAGGCCTACGGCCTCTACAAACCATAACCGCGAACACAAACCGAGTCACACAACCACAACCCTAAACGCACAACGAAATGAACTCTTACCCTAGGGTACTCGTATTCTACCAGTCTCTTGGCGACCCGCACACTCGTGCATCGCAGACAAATTACCACCAAAACGACCCAACACGTACCACAAAACCCGACTAAACCACGAACAAGCCAAACCGGCCAAGTGCCCATAACAACAACAACGACGACAACCGCCCACCGGGCCAACCAAAGTCTAATAGCGCCCACCGGGCCAACCAACAACAATCACAAAAATGCCCACAGGGCCAAACGAAGTCAAACACAAACGCCCACGGCGTCACACAAAATCAAGACACTCAAATTTCTTTTAAAGTTTTCTCCACTTCATTAAAACCTCAATTCTTGACATCAGGTGGTTACAACCCGGTCCAGGCGTCCCCGAACTACGTTGTACCGACTTGACATCAGCACCGTCACGTTCGACTACAGGAGCGCTCCTGAGTCGACCCGCGACAGCTTAAAAACGTTTCACGCAGCACACACAAACAGTATGCCAGTAACCCCGTACTGCACATACACGCAGACAAAACAAAACTCAAGGCATTAAGGGTTTACACACGGTTCCCGACCTACGTACCCAACGCACGGCGGGACTTTACTGACTCGACTCTCCCCACCTAATTGACGGACAGTCCGAGGTGTGAAACCTCGAGCTCTGATACCAAGCTGTCACGCCCCAATTTCAGTAAAACCGAACTAGGGACGCGAACATTTTAAAACATAAAAACACTTGAAAACCTGTTTTCATTAAACTCTTTAAAAGTACCATTTGTTCAACAAAATAATAAATACAGTTTAAAACACGTCCTAACAAGTGGACAAAGTACACAGTATCCGTCACTAGACTCAAAAGACAAAACCCGGACTCCGCTCCCAGCTCCACAAGCTTCGAGAGCTCACCTAGTCCGTCCCACGAACAGTACCTGTAGGAAAAGCAGCTAGGGGTGAGCGTTCGCTCACCACCACGGATAACAGACTGACTACGGCATAATTAGCAGACAAAGCAAGTAACACGAACAATGACTCAACACCGGGGAAACCATCCCCAACCCAAGCACTCCGACTGAACAAACACCCACGATGACCTTCCTCGAACGACTCAACACTCTGACACGTAAAGTAGACCTGACCCAACGATTGACGGCCTCTTCCAAGGACTCAAAAGAAAGTACGCAACCTCAAACAGCATCACAAGGGATCACACACCAACCAAGATCACAAAGGATCGCACACCAAAACAAGATCACAAAGAATCGCAAACCAGCTGCCAAGAACGCCCTCCCGGGACTCTAACCCGGTCAGGCCAACCCAAGAATGCTGCAACTTACCAGGACTCTAACCCGTAAGCCAGCCGGAAAATGCTGCAACTTACCGAGACTCTAACTCGTAAGCCAGCCGAAGAATGCTGCAGCTTACCGGGACTCTAACCCGTAAGCCAGCCAAAGTATGCTCACAAACCCAAACCACACACGCGCGGCCAGGACCCCTTTATTGGCGGGCGGGCCCCCTACCCCGTCTGAACATGCAGACGCGTGTGCTCGTGGACCCCCGTTTCAGGAAGCGGGCCCCCAACCTCCGGTAACCACAATCACAATCACAAGCAAAATCAACAACCAGTAACAACACAGGTTCAACACTCATAGGCACTCATGGCCACCAAGACACCAACAGTAAAACTCGGACTCAACAGCCCCACAGGCACTCACGGCCTCCCAAGACACACCGATAGTAAGACACGGACTCAACCGCCCCACAGGCACTCACGGCCTCCCAAGACACCAACCATAAAACACGCTTGCAACGTACCGAGACTCTAACTCGTAAGCCAGCTAAAGAGAGCTTGCAACCCCCCCGAGACTCTAACTCGGTCAGGCCAGCCAAAGACACCAACCTTAGTACACGGGCTCTCAAGGCCACCCAAAACACCAAAGGTAAAGACACGGGTTCAACAACCCCACGGGCACTCATGGCCACCCAAAACTCAACAATAAAACACGCTTGCAACTTACCGAGACTCTAACTCATAAGCCAGCTAAAACACCAACAGTAAAGTACGGGCTCTCATGGCCACCCAAACACGAATAACAACACGGACTCTCATGGCCACCCAAGACTCAACAATAACAAACAATCAACCTCCGGCTTAACCCAAGCCTCCAACAATCCTAAAATCAACAGTTTCACAAACAACCTCCGGGCATGGTCATATGCCTCCAGTAAATCAATTAACGCTAAGTTCTCTGCTCCTACGACACTACTAAGTGTCACATGCATTTCCAGTAATCACTACGTTCCCGTATCATGCTTTTCTGATAAACGCTACAAACCCCGCATCATGCTTTTCTAGTATTTAAAATAAACCTACTCAACCCACGACACCCCGGTGTCACATGCAATTCTACTGTTAACTTTCCCTAGTCAGGGCCGAGATCCGGCTACTTTTCCCTACCTCAACTGAAGAGCAACCGCTACGCTTCCTAGCTGTTGACGTTCTGGCTCGCTACCTCCGGGCTTCACTTCGATCGAAGTCGGACGCTAAGGATAACAAGAAAGCCATAAATTAGAGGCGGTTCCCAGGTTAATCTAAAGGTCGCGATTAAACCATTTTAAAAACCGACAGTAGTCCCTTAAACTCGAGCGGGATAAAAGCGGGGTCACGGTGAATCGGGTGGAGTACCCGAGCACCGAAACCGGTGCATGCGAGGCACAGCCCCAATGCACGAGTCCCGAGGTCCGATTCAACGGTCTGCTTTTGTTCCCTTTTAAACCCGAATTGCAGTCCATTTTAACAGCCCGATTATTCGTTCCACGCTCAACGGACCAAGATCCATTTTAAATCAAATCTGATTCTCAACTCCTCGATTTAAAACCGTTATTAAAGCCAAATTTATGTTAATCCCATTTTATTTCAAATCCCTTTTTCCTTTTCTGTTTCAACCATTTCTGTTTCAACCATTGCTCCTCATGACCAGATCCAAGAAAATAGATTTCGGTTTCAATCCTTTTCGTTCCACAAATACACAAATAACTTTTAAATCAAAACTGTTTCATTACTTAATTTTTTTGTAATTACAGTACTTCCCGTCGTTTTTCACAAACCTACTCTAATCTACAGCTCGGGACGAAACACAGAGGCTAAATAAAAAAGGACGAACGAACAGAAAATAAACCGGCCGCCGGCGAATACGTCGCCGGCGACTAAACCCCCAGGCACGAACCTCACGTGGGGGGGGGGGGGGGAAAGGACGGCGGGGCACGGCGGAGCTCGGTGGCCGGTCGCCCGTCTCAGATCTGGGACGACGGCCTCGGATTCGAGGGGGTGGCCGGCGGAGGTGGTTGCGGCCGGGGGACGGCGGAGCACGGTTGTCCCGCCCTAGATCTGAACAGGTCCGGCGAGCTCGTCCCGTCTCTGGCGACGGCGAGGCAGCTCCGGCCTTGCTACCCTCGAAGACGGCGGCGGCTCGGATCCGAGTGAGGGAAACGCCGGCGCCGACTCGCACGGCGTACTCGCCGGTGGCGATGGCGAAGGGAGAACGGCTCGGGCGAGGTCTCGGTGACGGACGGTGAGGAGAAGACGGCGGCGCGGTTGGACGGAGAGGAGGAGACGGCGGCGTGGTGGCTGGACGGATCTGGTGAGGGAGGAGGGTCGGACGGCGAGCTCGGGCTCGGTCAGCGCTGGCGTGGTTGGACGGAGGAGGTGAGGAGGACGGAGGTGAGGGTCGCCGGAGCTGGAGACGGGAGAGGGAGCGGTGGTCGGGGACGGCCGGCGACGGAGGAGGAGGGAGAGGGTCGGGGGACGGTTGAAGGAGAAGGGGAAATGGGGATTAGGGTTTCAGAACCCTAATGCCCACCCTTTTATAGGTCGGGCTTTGGGCCGGCCATTTGGGCCTCAGACTACAAATGGGCTCAAGCCCAAACCGGGTCTGGCCTGCCCAGCTTCCCTTCTGTTTTTTTTTTGCCACTTGTTTCAAGAACCTACCCTAAGGTTTTAGGATTTTAAATTAATACCCTAATGAAACGAAGCGGGTTTTACAGGAGTTCCTCTCAACGACATTTCAAAAATAATAAAACCCAAGACCTAATCCTAGCTAGCCAACAATTTATTCGGCCTAAGACAAAATAAAGACCTGAAAGTAATGCCATGATTGCGGATTTTCCGAGACTTCCCGGCAGTGTAGTCCCGGGTCTGTGGATATAGGTCCCAACGAGGCCTGTCCACCCCCGCCGGGGCTTATCATTCTCCCCGCGGGGAGCCATGCCCCCCCTTCTGCATCTCTTGGTCATGTTCCAGCCTGGCCTCCTCGTTATGCTCCTATGTGCGAGGTACTCTGTCGGATGCCCCTATCCCGTTTCCCAACCTGTTCTTTCGGGGTCGAGGACCGATTGCTGGATTGTACTTCAGCAGGCCTCTAAGGTTCAGCGGTATGCACTCCTTATTGTAACGTCGGGCTGGAGCCCTAGAGCCTAATGATTGGTGAGGCAACTGTCCCTGTGGTCGCAGCCCTACTTCTCCCTCCTTAGTAGAAACGACCAATGCCGGTAGCGTGGATTCTTCCATCGGAATGATCACCGTCATTGTCCTGGACCTCGGAGGCCTCGGACCACGACGCTTGACCGACAACGATATTGGTGTGGGAACCCTAATGGGGTTCCATTGGCCGCAGGGGGCTGAAACAACCCTAATATATTATTGGTTGTTCTAGCATAAAGTATTCGATAATATTTTAATTCAATCATGTTCTCATATAAAGAATCTAAAAAATAAACAAATACATATATATTTTTTCTCCCGACTTCAATTTTATGTCTCCAACAATTCAATTTTCACAAATATAGGACCGATAGGTAAAGTAGGAACTCCAAAAACAACAAAATAGTTTGATGATTAATGAACTAAAAATAAAATAAAATTTCAGAAACAGTAATAACTAAGCGAAAAACAAATTTTCATATATTTAATAAAACTTTAAAGAAAAAAGTCCCCACTTGCTTGAACCCCAAACCACTTATTGGCTGTAGGGATGGGTCTGCAACAGTAATAGGATTCGGAAAGTTCCAAACTTGTTCGTAGAAAAAAAATAAGTGAAAATTTTGCAGAACATTTTGGAAATCACATCAAGAGTAGGAGAGAATTCTCCCATGGCGATGAGATTGGGGGACTCGAGGACCTTGTGTGAAAATTGCAAAAACCTATAGTAAAGTGGTCAAATACGACTCAATAAGACCAAATCCGAAAATTAATAGCTTATAAATATTCGAGATATTTTGTAAATAAAGTGTGAACCAGAGTATTCAAGAGAAGGATCTGCGGGAGCAAGTGCATAGTTGATTTTTGACGATGACGGTGCTAATGTCTCTCATCGTAACTATGACATTGAAACAGTCCGGGATGAAAAACGGTCTGATGTTGAAATTGATGTCTGGATGTCGATATCTCAGCGAATAACGAGTCTGATAATGTCGATTCCTCTGTGGTACCTAATAGGACTGCATACAACGCACCAGGCCGTATTGCGACCCGCGAAATGCTATTTAGCGGTTCGACGTCGCGAGTCGCACGTTATGGAGCCCGATTCTTGAGGCGCCGAATCGCTAAATAATGGTTCAGTGGTGAGGTGTGCGGTCCGTGAACTGCTACAGCGGGTCGCTGGTTCGCACATCGTGAGTCGCGCGCCAGCCAACCAGTGCCCGCCACGTGACCACTTCGGTTGGAAAAAAAATCCGACCGTTGGGTAACGGTCGGTAGCGAGTATATTTTTTTAATTCAAAATACTAGATTTTAACCTGAAACAACCCCAAATTCCATCTATAAATACACCCCTTCTCTCATTCATCAAACCACCAATATTCTCTCAACTTTATCTCCCCAAAATTAAAATTTCTATCACAAATTTTGATTCAAAAATGTCTGACGACGAGTTGGAATCCAATATTAGGACAATCGAAGAACGACTCTGACGAAGGATTGACAAGATGATAGAGAGCGCAATGCCAATGATCAACCAAATGAGGGAAAGGGTCGAACATGGGGCACCTTCCCGATGAGAGATTAATGGATGTCATCTCGAAGCCCACGACCGACTGATGCAAGATTATTTTTTCGAGCACCCCATGTATGGGCTCGATATGTTTAGGCACTGATTCTGTATGTGTCGACCATTTTTTCAACGGGTGATGGAGAAGGTGGCGGAGCATGACGATTACTTCCTTCGGAAACGAGATGTTGTCGGATAATTGGGCTTATCAACGTACCAAAAGTGCACCACCGCAATACGAATGCTTGCGTATGGGTGTTCATCCGATTTATTAGACGAATCACTACGAATTGCAAAAGCCTCTGGTAAAGTGGTCAAATACGTCCCAATAAGACCAAATCCGAAAACTAGTAGCTTGTAAATATCTGAGATATTTTGTAAGTAAAGTGTGGACTGTGGAGTATTCAAGAGAAGGATCTCTACGAGCAAGTGCATAGTTGATATTTGATGATGGCAGAGCCTATGTCTCTCATTGTAATTGTGACATTGAAACGATGCGGGATGGAAAACGGTCTGATGTCAAAATTGATGTATGAATGTGAATGTCTCAACGGATATCGAGTCTGACAGTGTCATGTGACACGCATGTTTAAGTTTTTCATTCAAATGTTTTTCTTGGAATTCCTCATAATCATAGGGTTTTAAATGTTTTGATCTTACCTATAACAAGTTAATCATCTCTCCACACTTTTTGAATTTATAAACTTTCTAGAGAGAGAAGCGGTGACCTCTCTCTAGAAAGCAGTCGAAACCCTAGATCTAGAGCCTCTCTTTCTTTCTCCCCTACGTGTGGCCGCCGGTGACGGCCTCTTTTGGCTGTCGCCGGTGGCTACTAACCTCGTCCTTCTCTTGTTTCTTCCCTTCCCTTCCCTCTTCACCTTCCCCTCCAGCTCGTGTGGCTTCTCGACTCGGCGTTTCTCCTACCTCGATGTTCAGATCTACTCCCCGGCGTCGCTTTGAAGCCATTTCTCTCACCTTTGATGGTCCTCCGGCTGGTGTTGGCCGCCGTTGGGGTCTCGGAACTTCGAGATCGGAGAGAGGGGCATCTGTTCTTCGTTGAGGTAAGTATTCTCCTCCCTCACATGCTCCCTCTGTTATCCCGACTCCCTCTCTTCTCCTTGAAGTTTGGGTGGTTGTCTCTCTCCATTCTGGCCGATTGGTTGGTGTTGACCACCGTCGGGATCTTCAATTTAGAGATCGGAGAGATGGGTTTCGGGTGCTTTCAAGACAGACCCTAGGCCTCCCCTCCTACTACCATAGAATTTTTTCCTTAAACCCCTCTCCTTCAGTCTTCCTTTCCCGGCCATGGGGGTTTGGTTCGGGGCCCACGGTCGGCGTTGACCGCCGTGGGTTGTTTTGCCTTCGGGCACCGTTGAAGTTGTTGGGGTTTGGGTTCTAAGGGATTCTCTCTGGTGGTGGTTGGTAGGGTGGGTATCTAGAGATTTATCTTGATTTGGGTCGACGATTGGAGCTTCTCCGACGTCGGGGTTCCTTTTTGGTTCCTTGCTGGTGTGGGGGAGTTTCGGAGTGTTGGGGATGAGTTCATTGCGGCTCCTGTTGGGGCTTGGTCCCATAGTCTTTGCTTGTGACTCGCCGGATTTTAGGCTACCTTCTTCTCTTCTCTGGGTTGCGGACCGGTGGTGGTTCCTGTTGCACTTCATTTCCAGAAGATGATGTCTGACTGTTGCGGTGAACATTTTAGGTGACTTGGGGCTTGTGGTGCTTCGCTGTTAGTTTTTAGGTTTACTTGTTTGGTTTGTGCTTATCTTTAGACATTTCTAGGTTTTAAGACCTGTTGTTTCTTCTATCCCCTTGTTGGGATTTTGTTTGCTTCTTGGTTGTTAATTTCCCTTGGGTAAGAGTCCCGTGTTTCATCCCCAGCGTGGGATTGTTTGTTTGGAGTTGTATTTGCTCCTTGTGTGCTTATTGTGAGTTATTTGGGTTTGCAGACCTGTGTTTTACCCAATTTTGGGTTAGTTGTTTATGGTTTGAGGTGCCTTCATGACATGCTCTTGTTTGTAATTGTTGTTGAGGGTTCTCCCTTGGGGCCTTGTTTTCACTTTGAAAACATGGTTCTTTTATTAAAAAAAACTTGTTGATCAAAAAAAAAGTTAATCATCTCTCGACATGTGATCTTTGATGAAATAGTACTCCTTATTTCATCCCATTTGCCGCCTACCACTTATCATTTATATTTTGGATGACCATTCATATCATAACATTATACATTTATGAGGAAACTCCAGGAAATAATTATTAGTCGACTTCTTAGTACAAATTATAATTGAAGACGTTTCTATCGACCAAAAAACACTGTCTAACAAAGTTAACTTCATAAACCATAATTTTCTGGACAATATTTTTTGGTCGATAAAAAATTCTTTAATTATAATCTGTAGTAGGAAATCAACTAATAATTATTTCTTGAAGTTTCCCCTTCATTTATTTCGACACATGGCGTAGATGGGACTGAGCTGTCTCCAGCTGAGAATGGGCTGGTTTCTGGGCCTGACCAAACAGGTGAGGATGGGTCTGATTTTCAAGAGTCCAGCCCAAGTCCGTGTGGTACATCTACCTCTCCTACAGCCCAATCTGTACAGTAGATGACATCTCCGTGGAAGGATGCTCTCATCCGTTCGAAGCGTGTGAGCCGTCCCCCTAGGCACTTGACAGAAATTTATACCTTGAGTTGTAAATCAAAGGTTTCCGATAGACAACGGTATGTATGTCCCGTCGATATTGGGAAACAAGTTGAGAAAATCCGAAATGGAAAAACTCAAGCCGTAGCTCCATCTCATGGTACCGATGCGTGGATTACAATTCGTGAGTTGGCTATCAAGAAGGCTGCGACGACTCGTCCTTGATCGGAAGACGAGGATTGTTGGAGTTTTTCTTTTATCGGTTTTTGTTTCCTTGTTTTCCTTTTGAAAAGGCAAGGTCTTTTGGCTCCCTTTGTTGGAGCCCCTTTGTAATCGTTGGTTGCCACCCTGTTTTTCTTTTAAGCAGGGCATTCTGATCTCCTTTTGGAATCAGTCTTACTAATAAATTTTCGAGCTTATCAAAAAAAAAATTCCACAGATGTCTTATATACTTTCCTTTAAGCCTAAATCAGAAGGCCTTTTATGACTGATGAGTTTAATGTCTTGGTTAATAATAAAACCAGTAATGTTGTTCTTTTGCTTTCTAATGTGAATGTTATTAGCTTAATGTTGATTTTTCTTCACAAGACACGATTTAGTGGTTCTTTTGAACGATATAATAATCGTCTTGTAGGCGATGGACGTTCACAACAAGTTGAGATTGATTGTGATGAGGCTTTCATTGATGTTGTTAAGCCTTGTATTATTTGCATTGTCGTTTCTCGATCGTGGCTCATTCATCAACTGGATGTCAATAATGTTTCATTGCATGAGACTACAAGCGATATTGTTTTATATTTATCATCCATTGAGATTTTGTATTCTGGTTCATCCTGATCATGTGTTGTTTGTTGAAACATTTTTTTTAATATATTCTCAAGCAAATTCTGTGTCTTTGTTATCAATACTGTGCTGACTTTGTCTGTAATATTGGTTTCTCTCACAGCATGTATGATCACTTTTTGTTCATTTATCATCGGGTCCCAAACATGACTTATATTTTATTTATATGTGAATGGTAGTATTTTGACTATATCGAGCGATGCTCTCTTCTATTCCATTATGTCATTTCTCACGCTGGAATTTGCTATAATAGATCTTGGTCCTTCATCTTATTTTCTAGGTGTTGTTGTGCTAAGGCATCTCGTTGGTCTTTTCTTATCATAAATAAATTATAGTGAGGACATTTCAGAGAGTTGTCATGTGTTCATGTCTGTCTTCGGCTACTCCTGTTGATACCAAAGTCAAACATTGTAATCTTACTTGTTTTTTTTATCAGCTAATGTTTTATTGAAGGAACAAGTTCTCAAACTGGGAACAAGTCCAAGGGTAACCCCTCAAATACACCAAAGAGCATGCTTGTTCTCACCTCAGAACAAGAACCGGAACCCAAACAGTGGGTACAAACTTAACCGAACCAAAACGATGAACCCCCGGGTCTGAGACACACCTCAAGAACCCTTACAAACCCAACAACAGTCTAAGAATTAGAAATACAGATTTGAAGTACAACAATAGAAAGACCCCAATACAACTTGAGAATGCCTCAACGACACCTCCAAACAGAACAATCAACAGAGGTCTAAAAACCTTGATAAAACAACTGAAGCAAACGACTTAAACCTACATAGGTCTAACTGCACCTAAAACAGAAGAAAAAGAACCAGGTCTCTTACCAAAGTTGATAGTCGCTCATTAAGAAAACAAGTAGCCACTCCAACCGAACACCGCTAATCGATCCACCCACCCAATAACCCAACCCCAAATAGGGTCGGGATAACCAAGCAATGCCCAACAAATCCAGGTCCCCTCCTCCAATCTCAGAACAAAAGGGCTTCCAGAAGCCGTTAGGTTGTACCCCTCATAGTGGCCAACACCGACCGTGAGGCCCCAACCACACAAAGGATAAGGAAGTAGAAGAGATTGATAGAGATAAAGGAAGAGAGATCCTGTGAAGATATTAGGGAGAAAATCGGTTAAAACGTCCAATTCGCATCTCTCAGATCTCGAAATACGAAATCCCACCGGTGGCCATCACCGACACGGCGACCACGAGGGGAGAGACCTCTATGAGGCAGCGAAGTAGACAAGGAGGAGGAAGGAGTTAGACGGCCAAAAATATAGCTGCCAAAGCCAATCTAGAACAGTGCCCAAAGCAAACCGTCGAGTGATCTCCCCTCCCACAACTCTGATTCCTTCAAACACCATGGCCAACCTAGCCAAAAACCCATCGCCGGAGGCCAGCTGCTCCGACGAAGCCCGGGAACCCCCGAGGAACAGAAGAAACACAGAGGAATAGAAGTAGAAAAACTCACCCTGACGGCACTCGGTGTCCTGGAGAAGGCAAAAAGCAAATCGGGAGGCAAGATCAAGCCAAACTGCGCCATCCACACCTTGAACGGTGGGGGAAAACGTCCCACTCAGATCTGCAAGAGCCGCCACCGATGATGAAGAAAACACCACCACGCTGGAGAAGAAGAGCACGAGGAGAAAGAAACACCCCGATTTCCCCCACTACCATCAAATCTGAGCCCAACAAATCCAGATCTAGCCCAAATATCTCTTCCCCGGTGTCTAAACCAACACCCAACCACTGGTCACCACCGGAATTTACTCCATCACGGAAAGAAACGGGAGAAGAACGGGCTACCTTCAAGATCCCCAGTACCATATCTGAGGCGAGAGGGTTCGAGGTGGAAGAGGAGGGAAAAGGCCGAAAAGAAGCAAGGTGCGAAGAAAAAAAAGGGGGGAGAAGCCACCAGTGACAACCGGCAACAAAAGTTGCAGCAACGTCACTGGTGGCCGGACGAAGAAGAGTTAGGGTTTTTTCTAGTGAGAAGCGAGAGAAAACAAAGCTACAATTTAAAAGTAGGGCACATAATCTTACTTGTTTTTTGTTTTATCATCTTATTTTATATCGAAGTCTTGTTAACGCATTGTGGTATCTCACTTTCACTGGGCCAGATTTTCCCTATACTATACAGTAGATATATCTTCATATGATGACCCTCCCACATAGCACATGATTGTCTTCAAACGAATCATTCGTTATGTTAAAGATACTCTTCGTCTTTACCCTCATCTTTCCCCATCCTCTACTGCTGTTTTTGTTTATTATATTGATATAAATTAGGTGGATGTTTAGCTACTTAACGGTCTACTCTAGGGTATTTATTTGGATGATAATCTGGTTTCGTGGTCATCTAAAAGACAACTCATAATCTCTCGCCCGAGTACTAAGAATGAATAGAGGTTTTTTCAATGTTTTATTCCGAACCTTGTTGGTTAAGTAATTTACTTCTCGAACTCCTTTGTTTGGTATTTCATACTAATCTGGTCTACTATGAAAATGTCAAGGCCATTTATTTGTTTGGAAATCTCGTTCAACACCAACATACCAAGTTGTTAGACCCATTGGTGTTGCTTGGTTTTTTTGCCCTGCTTTGTTCAGGTTGAGGGTTATCTCAGGCCCTTGCCCTATCATTCTACTTTTGAAGGTTTGCATCTTAATAAAAAAACTTTAATGATAAAACAAGAAAACATCAACAAACCAAATAAGTAAAGATGGATATCCACTTTGTTCGTGAAAAATTTAAGATAATGATATACTTAATGTATACATGATATCTGTGGCTAAAACTTGAACCGAGTCTACAATAAGATAAAGCGTTTCACTAGTTGGAAAGCAAATTTATAGGTGACGTCTTTTTATTTACCTATCACATCCAAGAGATATTTTCAGTCTACAACATGATTTCTTTTTTACTCACTCAATTCTCAAAATAAAATGAGTAATAATTACATAACCGTGGTGACGAGCAAAATGTTCCTTGTCACTCCGCAAAGCCCGATTGTTATGAAGACGTTGGGCGATGTTGTAGACACTAAATTCATGATACACACTCCGACAATTGGGAAGAATCACATGAAACCCTTGTCTTTCCACTCGACAATGAGTTTGCATGTAATAAGTTCCATCATTTGTATTTTTTATCATTAATGTCATCTTGTATCTGAATTCCCATGCATACCATTTCGATTCCGTAAGCTTCAACATTTCTTTATCAGGCTAAAAATTAAAACTCATATTCAAGTAAAGTTTTAGAAGATGTTAAAAATAAAAGGGGATGTAGCTCAGATGGTAGAGCGCTCGCTTAGCATGCGAGAGGTACGGGGATCGATACCCCGCATCTCCAGAGAATTATAGCCGTTTTTAATCTTCGTTTCAACTTCTCTGATGGGCCTGAGTTTGTAACGAAGCCCAACCAAAGCCGCATTTTGGGCCTCCACAGATATCCCATTTCAGCGCACAGCCAATGATAACGCTGAGAAGCGAGGAGGATCATGACTTGCAATAGTAACCGAGTCTTTCAACAATCATTGACCTTGACTTTGACACTCTTTATATAGTGGGTGGCTTTGGGTTTCTAGTCTCTACTTACCTACTGAACGTTGACCAGCACCTTTGAATCTGAAACCCCAGAGCAAGAAAGTGCCATGAAAATGGAATGAGAAGTCACTTGGCGGCTTCATCAACACGAATGTGGGTCCCGCCAGCCCCTTTCACTCCTTTTCTTTGGGTTAGTAGGTTTGTGGTTGATTTGGAATCACACCCTAATTGCACAATTTAAGTTTCATTAATACTAATGTGTTTTTAATGTGTCCGTAGGATAAGATCAAAACATTGTGGACCCCATATATGACCAATTCAGTAACAAAACATGTTCATAAATATATTTTATTGTGATTTATATGGTAAGTAGTTGTTTATCACTTTGCCTAATCCACCTACTACTTTTTTAAGGGGGAAATGAGTTGGTGGAGGCTGTTAGTGGGTTATAGTTCAACTTGTCTTATTACGGTCAACAAATGAGTACCAGCTAAAGATTGCATAAACAATATTTTATGTAATACGTAATTAGAACGATAACGATCCTTAGGCCATCCACAGTCGTGGGTGGGGAGTAATCGCCGATGAGAAGCTGGTTGGGAGCTGGTTGGAAGGTCGCTGGCGGGGAGTGCTGGCTGGGAGCTTAAGGCCGGCATTCATCGCCGGCTGGGAGCAAAAATATGAACCAAAGCGTTGCCATAAGCCAACAAAAAGGATTAACATTGTAGGGTACTGGCTAGGAGAGCTGACTATAAGCCAACAAAAACAAATTTTTATTCTCCCTATCAGCAACCGGCTGTATGATTGTGGATGCTCTTAATAATATGCTTATGACAAGTAAATAAAATTAATCTAGACGATACAAACTTTGTTAACATTCAAAATTAATCACCCTAAGAGTGCATATATTTAGAAATAGAGCCACTTAAAATTGGTTACTATGATATTATGATTGAAAACATATTAATCAATGACCTAATAATAATATAGATTCTGATGACATGGAAGAAAGATCCAATTCAATGCTCCTAGCTACTAGTTGGTTCCAAATGGCTTGTTGTTTGTTATTCTATTAGTTTGTGTATTAATTGTGTACCTATATTTAATCATTGACCTCTTCTAATGATAGTTATGGGAAACAAACAAAAATCTGCATGCATGTTTGGTGAGAATAACTAGGTCAAGGGCATATACACAGTTGTTTTAAAAGAAATCAATTATACACATCTATTATTTAATCAACAACCATAAATATGCGATTTTTCAGTAATATCTCTGTATACTTATTAGAAGTAAAGGGAACCGCAGCAGCGCCGTTTCTAAACCTAGAGCTGCGTCTGTTTTTGCGATTAGCTTCTCCATCTCCTCCGGTGCAACAATGATCACAGGAGCCATGGATGAAGGAGTGGTGGATCAGGAGGAATCAAGCACCCCCCTTGATCTGAAATCGGTGGGTCGTGAGCCGAAGGAGGAGTGGTCTCCGCGACAACCCAACTGCTTTTCACCGGAGCCACTGTCGCGAGCGGAGGGGGTGCGGGTGGGACACGAGGCTATGACGGCGCGGCAGGTGGCATGGGAACCTTGGCCACCGCCGTGGCTAGAGATATTACCAGCCGGGAGGACGGCGAGGACGCCAGTGTTCGTGTTGACGTTGGAGCTTGAGGCAGATGGGCAGGCTAGGGAAACAAGGTCTCCGATGGTGGCTTTGCAGCTGAGAGAGAAGGACTTGACACGACCGGGGAAGCCACCGGAGGTCCTTGTGGCGGGGGCGACGGGATCGGAGCGGGTGAGCGTGTCTTTGGATACGGGCGGCAAACCGGTTGAGTCGCCGGCGGCGGCGGCGGAGAGGGGGAGCAAGAGCAAGGGGAAGGGTGTGACGCGGGAGAACCCTAGGGCTCTTAAGCTGGGCCTGGGCCGGCGATTTGATGGACCGGGCTGGGATATTGGGTTGTTACTGGATGGGGCTCCGAGAGAATTATCTTGGGTCGAGATGGGTGGACCAGGACCCGGTTGGGTCGGGTCTGGACAGGCCCGAGTCGCAGGCAACCTGGGTTGCGGAATGGCCAGGGGCAGGGTCCCGGGTCGGGTTTCAAGGCAAGGTCGGGGACCGGGAAATGGAGGAACACCACAAACGGCGAGGGGCAAAATGCTCCCTCGCCTAGATCAATGAGTCCTTCGTGGTCCAGTGGGGGGTTGGTCGGTAATACCGCCTCACTGGACGTAGGGTGGCATCGATTCCACCAAATACCGGCGCGACATTCTTCAATCAGATCGGGAACCAGCAATTATACGTTTTTAAAGGCCCTCATTATCATCCGATGGGGGACGACGTCTGCTGATTTCTCGGGAGAATGCAAAGTCCATCTGAGCCATTTCAGTTCCTGGTTACAGGACTGCCCGGGACGTCACTCTAAGGACTCAGTATCCTACTGGAGCGACCCTCAGAGTCGATTTACGTCCAATCGAAATTCCCTTTCACTCGGCTTGCTTGCCCAGTGCCATTTGGTAGAAGTATGTTGTATCGGTGTTCAGGACTTGCCTGTTCGCTACCGCATATTCCCCCTTCAACCGCCCCTAACATTGAGCAACTTTTCGTTTTATGTTATTGTTTTACGTTCTGTAGTTGGTTTCAGTATTGTAAGATGGACACAATTATGTGCTCATCATCCTATTTCCATTTTCAGTAATAATATTACCTGTCCTTCTAAAAAAAACAACCATAAATATGCAGGCATATACATAGTTGTTTTATAAATATTATTGATATTTTTTTGTAGATAACATTATTTTCCATATGTAAAGTCAGTAATATTGTACGGAAATTATCTTTATTTTTTAATTTAATAAACTTTCTATTTACATCAGATGATCACGACTATCTACAAAAAAATGTATACGTCCAATTGTTTTTTTGTTTGCAATTTCTCTGTTCAACTGTTTTTTAAGAAAAACTTTTGACCTTCCTTCTAAATTTACAAATATTTATTCCCAAATTAAATTATTAATTAATTAAAAATTGAAACCTTTTTTACACTCTAAACCATTTTCTAATTGTTAACATCTTAAATTATTATTTTAATTTTACTACAATTAAGGGATGAAAATAAATCTTAAATTGAGGTTTGGAATAATATAAATGAATTTAAAAAATATTCATGGTGGTTGGTATCGATTAGAACTAATAGACATATCAATGAAGAAAAGACGGATCGGAGAACTTGAAATAACGTAGGCATAATGTGTGAACGAAAGAGAACAACAACATTCCCATTTTTTTTAATTTAAGGAAGATTATAATTTTCTTTACGTATACATGTTTTGCAATTTGTTACCTTTTATGTATAAGTTCTTGTATTTCATCGCATTTTCCTTGTGTTTTCATAAAGATTATTTTGACTTTTTGAAATAACTTTAACGGTGTAAACAATTTTACGGAAGAATAAAGTAAGAGAAATTATTTGCAAAGAAATAGAAAAACAATACCATTTATGTGGCCCTTCTTTTCATATATAAATATCCCTATTATCGTACCATCAAGGTAGTTTGACTTTGATGACGACCGATTGTACTCAGAAAATTCATGGAAACATAGCTACTCGTACGTAATTTGGTGTCGGGGCCTCAATCATTCATGGTTGTTGAATTATGAATACTCGATCAAGTTCTACCTATCATAAACAATTATTACGTAAGCCAGTGTCTTGATGACGACAACAAAATCGAGCTCAACCGAACATAATACACCCACCAACTCCCTATGATTTAGTCCAATTGGCAATTACAATCTCACCCCGTCCACTTCATTCAAGTTTCAACAGTCTCCTCATAATACCCCACGTGGAAGCCTTGTCGGGAAATCACACCCGTCAAAATGGCGGATCACATCTACGGCTACGATTAATCCTCAACCAACCCCTTGTGGACCCTCCCGCCACTACCACCAACCGAACGCTGTTTTTCCTCACCTTTTCTCAGCATTTGAGTTCCCACCAACCAAACGCCCTATATAAACCCCAACTCACGTTTCATTTCTCAGGAAATCAACACACCTCAGAGTTCTAAGATTTCCTTCGAGTTTCGATTCCGCTTCCGATTTCCAGAGCTTCTCCTTCTCGATTTTTAGTTTAGTTTTAGTGATCGGATTCAGCAATGGAAGCGGTGAAGAATGTCGACGTCAGCGGTTTCTGCGTGAGCTCCGATCCTTTGAGCTGGGGAGTGGCGGCGGAGTCGATGAAGGGGAGCCACCTGGAGGAGGTGAAGCGGATGGTGGCGGAGTTCCGGAAGCCGGTGGTGCAGCTCGGCGGAGAGACGCTCACCATTTCTCAGGTGGCGGCGATCGCCACCAGGGACTCCGGCGTCAAGGTGGAGCTGGCGGAGTCGTCCAGGGCCGGCGTCAAGGCCAGTAGCGACTGGGTGATGGAGAGCATGAGCAAAGGGACCGACAGTTACGGCGTCACCACCGGCTTCGGTGCCACCTCTCACCGCCGTACCAAACAGGGCGGCGCTCTCCAGTATGAACTCATCAGGTAAGCAAGCAATTTTGAAATTCGCTGATCGGGTGGATCGAAATTAGGGCTTATTTGTTAACGAATTTGGGGGGTTTTTCAATTTGATCAGGTTTTTGAATTCTGGCATATTCGGGAACGGAACCGAGTCGAGCCACACTCTGCCTCACTCGGCGACGAGAGCGGCGATGCTGGTGAGGATCAACACTCTTCTCCAAGGCTACTCCGGGATCAGATTCGAGGTCCTTGAAGCCATCACCAAGCTTCTTAACAACAACATCACTCCATGCTTACCTCTCCGCGGCACAATCACCGCCTCCGGCGACCTCGTCCCACTCTCCTACATTGCCGGCCTCCTCATCGGCCGCCCCAATTCCAAGGCCGTGGGTCCTGACGGCGAGTCCCTCAACCCCGGGCAGGCCTTTCGCCAGGCCGGGATCGAATCCGGGTTCTTCGAATTGCAGCCCAAGGAAGGCCTCGCTCTCGTCAACGGCACCGCCGTCGGGTCCGGCATGGCCTCCATTGTCCTCTACGAGGCCAATGTGCTTGCTCTCCTCGCCGAAGTCTTATCGGCCATCTTCGCCGAGGTTATGCAGGGTAAGCCCGAGTTCACCGACCATCTGACCCACAAATTGAAGCACCATCCCGGCCAAATCGAAGCCGCGGCGATCATGGAACACATTCTCGATGGGAGCTCATACGTGAAGCAAGCAAAAAAGCTCCACGAAATGGATCCGTTGCAGAAGCCGAAACAGGACCGTTATGCTCTCCGGACTTCACCGCAATGGCTCGGCCCTCAGATTGAAGTGATCAGATTCGCAACCAAGTCGATTGAGAGAGAGATCAACTCTGTCAACGACAACCCTTTGATCGATGTTTCGAGAAACAAGGCCCTGCACGGTGGGAACTTCCAAGGAACCCCGATCGGAGTCTCCATGGACAATACCCGATTAGCCATTGCCGCGATCGGGAAGCTCATGTTTGCTCAATTCTCCGAGCTCGTCAATGATTTTTACAACAATGGGTTGCCTTCGAATTTGTCAGCAAGTCGGGACCCGAGCTTGGACTATGGGTTCAAGGGAGCTGAAATCGCCATGGCCTCGTACTGCTCCGAGCTTCAATTCTTGGCGAATCCGGTCACGAACCATGTCCAGAGCGCGGAGCAGCACAACCAAGATGTGAACTCATTGGGATTGATCTCTTCCCGCAAAACATCTGAAGCCATTGACATCTTGAAGCTCATGTCCTCTGCTTTTCTGGTCGCTCTCTGCCAAGCCGTCGATCTGCGTCATTTGGAGGAGAACTTGAAGAACACCGTCAGGAACGTTGTGATCCAAGTGGCGAAGAGAACTCTGACTACCGGCGTCAACGGCGAGCTCCACCCGTCGAGGTTCTGCGAGAAGGACCTGATCAAAGTCGTGGACCGCGAGCATGTCTTCTCCTACATCGACGATCCTTGCAGCGCCACGTACCCGTTGATGCAGAAGCTGAGACAAGTGATCGTGGAGCACGCGCTGACCAACGGAGACAGCGAGAAGAACGCGAGCACGTCGATCTTCCAAAAGATAGCGGCTTTCGAGGGAGAGCTCAAGACCCTTTTGCCTAAAGAGGTGGAGGGAGCGAGGGTTTTGGTCGGGAGCGGCGGCGCCGGGGTTCCGAACAGGATCAAGGAGTGCCGGTCTTATCCGCTTTACAGGTTCGTCAGGGAGGAGCTCGGGACGGTGTTGCTCACCGGAGAGAAGATCAGGTCGCCCGGAGAGGAGTTCGACAAGGTCTTCACGGCAATGTGTGAAGGGAAGATCGTTGATCCGTTGTTGGAGTGCCTCGGCGAGTGGAACGGCGCTCCTCTTCCGATTTGTTAATTGTTAAGTGACTATGCTCGTACCACTTATAGTGTTTGAGTTGATTCTTGAGTCGTTCCTTACTTCTATTTCGCCTCTTAATACGCAAAGATATGACTTATTGTTGTTAATTCTTACCGTATTATGCAAGTGTTGATATTAGAATAAAGTGCTCTGTCTTTTCCCCTTTTTTATTCTATACGCAAATTACCCTTTAATAGGACTAAAAAGGAGGACATTTAAAGAATACATAACTTAAAAAGGCAAAAGGTCTTGAGTTCCTCCTCCTTGTGTGTTCTGTTTTATGTTTATCACTTTCTCGTTCGAACTCATTTGAGCCCTTATCTTCTCCACCACTACAGAGACGGATTTAGGGGGGTTTAGGGTATGTCACGGCATATCCTGACCCGAGAAAATTGTATATAGCTGTAGAGCTTTCATATATCTTCGATTTGATATTTTACGGACCTAAATTGGAGTTCGAATGAAGAAGTTATGGTCATTTGAAAATCTGCTGCGTGTATAACCTTATTTTACTTGAAAACGCTCTTTTTACACTCCAAATGTCTATTACACTTTTCAAAAACCTTATTCACAGTTTTTTGTACGTTGTATTTGAAAAGGTTATATGTAAGACATAACAGTACAATGATATGCATTTATAAATATTTATAGTTATTGACAATGATGTAGTTTTGACTCATTTTTAAAAGAAATCATGTCTTATATTATATCATTTACATTATCATATCCGTCGTATGACTCATTATATGTTTTTTCTAGAGTTCTCTGTTCATGACGGGCCAAACAATGTATGGTTGATCGTTCGACTTGCACAACCTATATGGGTTCATGTATTGTATTTTATAGATGAAATTTCTTCATAAAAATTATAGATATCTGAATTTCATTCGATTTGACATATTACGGGCCTTAATCGAAACTCATATGAGAAAGTTATGTCATTTGATAAACCGATTAAATTCCAACACTTCTTAAATCGAAATTGATTTTTTTATACATTTTATCATTATCGGTGGCATACCCTTAATGAACTTTCTGGATCCGCCTCTGCACCACTACCCTCTCATTCTTATCTATATCATCGTCACCTTACTCTTCACCCCCCACAAACCTCTCCTCATTCAATGATGCAATCCTCTCAAGCCACTTCAACATCCCAACTACCATCAATCATCCCATCTATACCCAGTATGCCTCATTTTGTACCCCCTCCGGTCACAACATCCAAAATCTCTACTCTTAATACTTTAGTGCAAAATGTATTGGGATCTTTATTGGGAGTAACGGACCCCGACCCCAAACTTCAAGCTATACTGTTTCATCCCTTGGCTTAGAGAACGCATCTCCAAAGTTGGTGGAGGATTTACAAGACAAGCTCAGGGGCGTCTGTGTTGAGGTAAAACCAAACAAATATATCGATAATGATGACGTTGTTATCGAAGTTCCGGCCAACACGGTCCCAACTACGGATGGTGCTAGGTGTCGATAAGCTCTTGTTGGTCGTTTGCTCATCGATAAACGGGCAAGGCCAAGAAATTTTTGTGGACTGATAGCTAATACTTGGAAGAATCGTAGCTTTGTTGTCGAATCTGTCACAGACAGGGTAATGTCATTCTTCTTTCTATCTCAAGCCTCGTTTGATGGTATCAGGGATGGAGAACTGTGGTCCTTCCATGGGAAATTGTTTCTCTTTACATCATTGTCACTTCGCCCTCAACCAAAAATATCGGTCTTCTGACATGTTCTTATGTAAGTGATAGGATTTGATATCCCGATGAAGACTAAGACTTCCCAAATAAGAGAACTTATTGCCCTTGAAATGGAAACCGACAACCCGATGCAACATAGGGGGTAAGACATATTTCTTTGGCTCCAATGGAGCTAGACGCTACACGACCTCTCCGAAGACACATCCGTCTTCGGTTCGAGGGGTTCACACAACCCATCACGATTCAGCTCCAATATGAGAAGCTACCATATTTTTTCTATCATTGTGGTCGGTTGGGCCATATCAATAGGGATTTCATGGAAGTACTTCTGGGTTTTGACAAACATGAAATACGGTACTATAACTCTATCCGAGCCCCACCTAGCATACGGACCGATGGGTACTTTTTGTCAGACTAGGAAGCAGTGCCATCTCCACCCTCGTATTAGTTTATTAGAAATGTAGGTGAACCGTGCATGCGCATACAGAAATCAAAAACAACACCACCATTAGGGAATCATTTGCAGCTCCTCCATCCTCCAGATGATGCAATACAAGGGGGATCAGATTCCCCGAATTGGAGATCGAGGGAACTACAAGCTATAGTTTTTCCTAAAGAACAACTTAGTAGGCGTGCACCGCCATTGGGATTGAGAGGATGGGAAGATATTTGGTAGATATCGTTAGTACCTAACCCGTCCCTGATACTTATCAACCTTACAGTCTTGCCTAACCTGGGCCGTTTGGAGATTTCAGAAGCCCAGGGGACATAGCTCAAACTGGTGGGTGAGGTCGCGCGTCCTAATGAGCCACCGTTCTCGGGGGTTATAGATTCTCACATCTCCCTGTCACTTGGTAGCACGGGATAGTTAGCCAGGGTGTGGAATTTCAGCCAAAGTACTGAAAAACAAGAAAGGAGATCAAGATTAGAAGCCACTAAAATGGGGCCAAGGTAAGGCAAAAAATGTGAAAGAATTAGCTCGGGAAAAAGCACAATAAGAGAGTGTTTGAGCTAATGGACGTAGACCCTGACGCCATAGATGGATATTATCCACCCTCTTCCAGGACATCAACGAAGGCTGCAAAACAGGCTCATCGAGAGCCATGATAGGCGGTAAATGGGTTTGAGGGATTCTGGAACAATCCTCTCAACCTAATTATGGACCTATCTAGTTGGGTCATGTTCTATGGGGTGACATGTGTCTCCAATTAACAAGTCAAGACAACCACCTGGTCAGGTATTTAGATCATTGGTCTTGTTTAATTGAGCTTATCTACTATTGTCGTTTAGCTTCTATTTTTTATAGGAGATTGGTGTGTAACCTAGGATGCCAGGACACCTATTCTGAATGGAAGTTCCGGACTATAATCTCGACTGTAAGAGAATTATCCCATCTTGTATTTCGGCGTGGATGGAGATGATTAATGAACTAGAATATTTTCAAAAAAGAAAAAAGATGATATTTAAATCACAGACCATTCTAGTTCATCAGTTGGTACCAGTCTTCGCTGGTACTCCATCAGTTGCCTCTGAGGATGTCTCCCTCCCAGACCTCGGGCTATCGTACGCCGTTCACCCTCCTCCTCCGAGCGGTGAATTGAGTCGTGACCTCCTCCGACACCGCTCTTGGCGATACAGATCGGGAGAGAACACGCTCAGGAGATGGAGGAAACGCCGGCCGGCCAGAGCCTATTTCCCCACCGCTATGTTCATCCCCACTCCCGTGTTGTTGGTGGTCGGAATCAACAAAAGAACCCATCGCCGCAGCTCACTGATTCGCAAAAGCCTATTTTTCCATGGAGAGAAAAAAGAGGTTGCGCATAACAATGGATGTTATTAAATGTGTTGTGGATAGTAAAATAACAAAAAAACGAAAAAAAAAACTAGACGACACTTAAATAAAGTATGAGTTTTTCAAATAAACGAGCTATATTATAGTGATGCCCTCCCAAAGAAGGTGACATAAAAATGGACAGTAGTATTACTTGGTGTCTGCATGGATATAAATGTTGGCCTATTCTAGTAGCTATTTTTTGTTGCGTTTGGGGTCAATTTGGGATTAGACTTTAATTGTATAATATAGGTTTCATGAGGAGAAATCTATTGAGAACCACTCTTAACATAGGAACCGTGAGAACCAATCCTAACCACTATCACCTATGATCCAACACTCATCAAAATTTCACATCATCACCCAAATCCAACCCACATACACGCCTATTTCATTCATTCTTACACAAGCAATGACATAATTGTAATAGCATGATGCCTTGTGGACAAGTGTCCATTTTTTTCTTCACCAACTCACTAATTTAATATTTCCCGTTTCGTTTGAACTCCGATTAACTTCAAACTTGCGCCAATATTTTTCTTTTTTCAAGGGCTTTAAATCAAGATCAGTCATGAATATATTTTGAAGCAAGAAAATAAAAATTTATATCAATGTGATAAAAATAATGTTGAGCGTTGATAAATCTTCACTAATAAATGTTTTATATCGGAGTACCAAACTAGTGCTAAATGTTGATAAAAAAAACATGTTATGAGATGATAAGAAACAAATAATGAGGTGATAAAAATCATTTTCAATTTTGATAATAAGTGTGATACACTAGAGTTTAACGTTGATAAAAAAACTTGTGATGGGGTGATAAAAAGCACGTAATTCAATGATAAATCTAGTGTTTAGTGTTGATAAAACTGGTGTTCATAAAAAGCACGTGATGAGATGATAAAAATCATGAACAGTTTTGGAGAATGGGGTGATAAAATCAGTGTCAAGTGTTGATAAAACCAGGGTAAAGTGTTGATAGACCCAGAGCAAAGTGTTGATAAAAATTACCCATGTATAATTTCTTTAAAAACCAGCCCCGAAATAATTTTTTTTTCGTGCTTCAAAAAAACATGTGATGGTGGTGATAAAACACACGTAATTTGAATGATAAACCTAGTGTTAAGTGTTGATAAAACTAGTGTTCATAAAAAGCACGCGATGAGGTGATAAAATCATGATTAGTTTTGGAAAATGAGGTGATAAAACCAGTGTAAAGTGTTGATAAAACCAATATGATAGTTTTACTAAAAACCAGTGTAAAGTGCTATGTCATTTCCTATTTTTTGATTGGTAATGTATATTTAAATTAAAATCCCTCTTGCAGGGAAAGAGGAATACGAAAAACAGCTCAACCTTATAATTATCCTAACAAAATAGGAAACAGTGAGAATTGTTTGGAAATCCAATAAACTTAAAATCATGAATCCCAATAGTGAGAGAAAACGGAAGAAAGAGAAAAGAGGTTTAGTAACCTAGATTTAACAAACTTTAAGCACACAAAATCGTCACTAAAATAACTGAATCCTAAAACAAAGTTGTAGGAATCAACCAATAGGCAGAATCGCCAAACTACTCGCCGGCGACCAACACTTATAAACTGGTGAGCCCTTACTATCGAGGTGGAGGAAAACCGATGAAACCAAACAACAACTAAATAAGGACAACAAGGGCACAACAACACTTAAACAAAGGATACAAAGATATAGTAAACCTCTACTGAAAATGAGCATCATCTGAGCGATGCACAGTCGATTTGGGGCCAACACCACAACAGGCAATGAATTGGCGACACTACTCAAGCAGAACCACAACGATCTATAACCCGAGAATTCGAGAAACGCTTCCCACAATGGAACTAAGTCGAGTCGCCAGAGACACACCGAGACAGAGATGAGGGAGTCAGATATGCCAAACAGAAGCCTACAACCGTCGTCGGGACAACCTTCAAGCTTGTCCAGCAAATCCGAAGACACTAGATCTATAAGGTCCGACGAAGGCTATCCCACAAAACCGAGCTCCAGAGAGCCTACAGACAAAGGAGGTACGAGCACCGAGACCATCCCGAAGAGAGTTCTAATTTTCCGGAGACGGTCCAAATCCGAGCCTACCACGACGCTACTGAAGTCTGGCGAGCAAGAGCTCTGGCACCATGAGCTCGAGCTCCACCAGAAATCCACCTTGATCGGAGGACCCAGCTCCGACGCATACAGTACCACGTCTAGGAACTGAGGCCATCCCGAAGAAAACACGAATCTGCCAGAAACGAGCCAGATCAGAGCCCACCACATCGTTGTCGTAGTACGACGAGCAAGAGCTCCAACACCACGAACTTGAGCTCCATTAGTAACCCACCGTGGACAGAGAACCAGTTCCGACGTACATCTACTAGCACGAACTAGAGGCGCTTAGAACTAATAGGTACCGACCGAGACAACACCGGCGAACACAGGCCGAGAGTCGGCATGAGTCTACTTCTGCTACGTCCAGAGAGAGGAGCTCAAGAGCCGTTTTAAGAGCAATGAAGGAGGGGAAAGAGAGAGGAGACAGATCGGAAGAAAAAGGAGTCATCACATCGGCGACATCCATGGCCAGAAACCATGGTGTCACCGGTGGTGAGAGGAAGGCACAGTAAGGACGCGAGTAGGTTTTTGAAAAAGGGAGAGAGAGTCTACATTCCCTTTTTTTTGCTCTGCCCATATATTCCTTTTTTTTAGTGGAAGCGAATGATGTTTTTTCTTAAGAGAACGTCCCCGGGATTTTGCTCTGCAGATTATAAATGCAGCTGTGTGTGATCCGGACCGAAAGGTTGTGGGGATTCTGGTACCGCCAAACGATGAAGAAAAGGAAATATTCCTTCATATTGTGTTTATCTGTAACGTTTTCGGAGATGCAAAAGATCTCGTGCACTACGAGGACATTCTAACTTTCAAGCTGAGGTCTCTCTCGTAGGGTCTTCTCAAGTTTTAAGCGAGTTAAGCAACCGCTTAAGTTCTTAGATAAAAAAATCCTCATAAAATTAAATAATCAGTCGTTTAAGGTTTTAGATTGAAAACACCCCTAAAAAATCAATTATCATAAGGGTAAAATAGTCTTTTAACTCATAAATCAACTTCATTTGAAATGCCAAGGGGTAAATTTGCCATTTAACATAATTCAGTTAGTTTTTTAACCCTTAAAGGCTCAAAAGGTTCGTGGACCGAATATGGTACCCAAATGTATCAAAAAATATAAGGGTACCAAAAGGCCGTAGAACGAACATAAGTGTACCAAAATGTATTTAACTCAACTTACCCTAAAATTATGTAGGAAATGAAGTAGAATTGAAGATTTGGGTGGAAGATTTCAAGATTGCTCATAAGCACATGAGGCTTGTAAAATGGTCTAACGATGGATTTTTTTTCTTTCGGAAAAGGCATATTATAAAGCACAAGCTCTTTGAAATAAATGAATGATTGCCAAGAAACGTCGAAGAGGAAGAGAGTAAGACACCGAGGTACTTTAGCTAATGTCTTAATAGTACATCCAAAATTATTTATTTAAGATGGAACTTAAGCTAACGTCTTCATAATGCATTTGGTCACGCCCCAAATCCGGTTTTGACCGGACTCGAGACGTGAGCTAAAAGTAATGATAATAAAGGTAAGTTTAAAATAAAGAGTTCCTCAAATAACCGTCAAATCAATAATTCCAACCATAAGCTCAAGACCACAATGAAATAATTTAGTACAAAAGAGAAAGTACGTCTCTAGACCATACTAGACTAAGACTCTCGCTAGCTCCCAACTCCGAGAACCCCGCTAGATCAAATCCCGCTCATAACCTGTAGAACAGTAAAGTAGAGGGGTTAGCTTTCGCTCAGTTGGAAAAAGTAGTTAAGGCGATGAGTTATCCGCTCATCACCACGAATAACCGTCCAATTAAGGCATATTAGCAATGCACAACAACTAAAGACATCCACAAGGAGACACATAACACTAAACGTACTTACACGAATATAATCACGCTCAATCACATCACTTACCAATCATCAAGCAAGCACACACGAATAAACGAACATAAGTCCCGTACAGCAGTCCCCTACGTCGTCGGCTTCCACAGCCCAGCTCAACCATACCGTACCGGACCACACATCATCGGCCTAGATATCTTCTCGGACCACACAACATCGGGTTATAACTCAACATACCGGACCGGCACGCACCTCGGTCAAAGGTATCTTCCCGGACCACACAACATCGGGGTACGGATCACACCATCCTCGGCCTAGATACTCTACACCGGAATACCCCATCGATGTAGGTATCGTACCAGAAATCTGAACTCCGGGGGACCGCGTACGTGGGACACCATCCTCGGCCTATATATCCTACACCGGAACCCTCCCTCGATGGAGATATCGTACCGGAACACCTCATCTCGGAACATATC
This sequence comes from Erodium maritimum, assembly GCA_963921825.1. Taxonomy (NCBI): domain Eukaryota; kingdom Viridiplantae; phylum Streptophyta; class Magnoliopsida; order Geraniales; family Geraniaceae; genus Erodium; species Erodium maritimum. The sequence continues at coordinate 66,190,996 of OY997594.1, read as the reverse complement.
GTATCGAATCACAACAACGAATATCTCAAACACATCACAAGATCATAATTCAACTAACAGCATACCCAACCAAACAATCTCACCAAAACACATCACATCGGTCTATCAATCACCCGATCATATCACACGACAATAATTCACATCATACCAAAACATATCATACTTGACATATCCTACCAACGTCTCATACCGAGAATACCATATCATGACCCTTAATTTAACAACGTATAAACCACATAAAAAGTATTACAAGTCATCAATCACAACAACACAATCAACACGCAATCCTACGGGCCGACCAAGGACCCACATGTGATACTACAGCACGGAAAATCCCATAATTTAAAGCGATTACTCTAGTTATTCACATCCTACATGTGAGTCTACAATTATTCCGGTTATTCATATCCTATAGGCATACTAGTAACTTTCCGCAATTAAACCGGTATTCGCTACTTTCCCCTACCTCGATCGTTATCCAAACGCTTAGTCAACTCGAGTCGCCTAGTAGCCTCCTTCGCCGAGCTCAGAATCCACGTCTAATATCACAAGCAATACAAGAATTTAGTGTAATTCAAGAGCGGTTTTAGAGAGAAAACATTCCCAAATAACCCCAAAAGGCTCGGTTATAGATAAGCTTCCTAATTACTCGAAAATCAACCAAATGGGCCCAAAAGGCCCAAATCTGATCTACCACGGTTCAGGTCACGGAGCTTTAACGGACTCCATGACGGTTCGGGTCACAGAGCTTTAACGGACTCCATGACGGTTCGGGTCACGGAACCGTGACGTGTGCCGTCACGGTCTCCGTCACGGAGCCGTGACGCACTCCGTCACGGTCCCCGTCACGGATCCGTGACGGGTCTGACAAGTCCGTCCTTCTTCTTCCTTCAGCTTCTTCTCCACGGAAATAAACCCTCAAAACTCCATTTTTATCAACCAAAAACCTCAAAATCAGTCCCATAAACCTCAATCCTTCACTACCCAAGTGGGTTTCATCAAAACAACACAAAACGCAAATGATTTCTATCATCAAACTCCACTTTCTCTTCTTAATCAAACATCTACACAACAAAAACTCAAACCCACATCTAGTTCATGCTCTAACTACCAAACCCATAGATTAACTTTAACAAAAACGAATTTGGTTTGAAGATTTACCTTAGGAATGAAGAATAGAAGAGGAAGATGATGATTTTGAGGGGATTTGAGAAGAAAACTAGGCCAAGACCACTCTTTTTCCTCATTTCTTCTTCTTCAAGCTTCCATGGCTCTTTTCTCTCTCCCTCCTCTCTCTCTAATTTTCGGCCAAGGTGTGTAAATGGGCTGAAATGTTTGTTCCAATCTTCTTAAAACCTAATTGAGCTACGACCCTTTTACCCCTTTGCCCAAATGTCTCTCATATCCAAGTTTTAAGGGTAAATGGGTCAATTCTCCCTTATTTCTTCTCACCCAAGCCACCATGGACATGTGTCCATGTGAGACCCACCTCTACCCAAAATATCTCAGCATAAATTAAATTAATTCATTAAGACCTTTGATTTGACCGAGTTTGACCCTACGTTGACTTTTTCACAAAATCAGTCGTTTGAAAGGAAACGACCCAATTAAGCTAACCGTAACGACGGCTAAGCTTTTTGGGTCCCGGGAAGGTCCCGAATGACTCCCGGAGTCATCGGTCGACTTTTCCGACGGAAAGTCAACTTTCGTCAGATTTCACCGGTTCGACCGGGATCGACCGGGGGTGGTTCTTACACATTCAAAATTAGCTATTTAGGAGCAACAAAACCTTAGATTAAATGACGATGAATTTTTTTAATTTAAATATAGTATATTCCAATTAAAGTAATTCAATTTTAGGTGATTATAGTGACATTCTACAAGGAATTATTTTTAAAAAAAACATATTAAAGGACTCCGTCAACTAAAAGTTTAAGCTTATAGTTGAATGCCTAATTATATTTATATTTTGACACACGTCCTCATAGACAAGCATGTTTGTAGGTTTGGAAATGAATTATATAGATTAGAAGATTAGCCCACTGATAAAAGAGATACGGGTTCTTCTATTTGGGGAAATATTAATAATTGAGATTAGAATATGAGCCCACCAAGAAGAGAGAGATAAGGGCTCGTCCATTTGGGCAAAATTTGATGATTGAGAATAAATTAATAATTGTTTTTTTGTTGTAAAGAGTGAGGTTTGAACTCATGTCCGTGAGAAACCAGGTTCTGATACCATATTAGAGGACCAACTCAACTACAAGCTAAAGTTTATAGTTGAAGACTCAATTATAGTTTTATTCTAACATGAGACGAGTGATCTTTGAGCACACGCTAATCAACGGAGACAACGAGAAGAACGCGAGCACGTCGATCTTCTAAAAGATCGTGGCTTTCGAGGGTGAGCTCAAGACCCTTTTGTCTAAAGAGGTGGAGGGCGCAAGAATTTTGGTCGGGGGCGACAACTTTGGGGTTCCGAACAGGATCAAGGAATGTTGGTCTTATCCGTTTTACTGGTTCCTGAGGGAGGGGCTCAGGACTGAGTTGTTGACAGACGAGAAGATCAGGTCGCCCGAAGAGGAATTTAATAAGGTATTTACGGAAATGTATGAAGGGAAGATCGTTGATCTGTTGCTGGAGTGCCTCGGCGAGTGGAACAGTGCTCCTCTTTCGATATGCTATGTTACCGTGCTTATAGTTTGATGTTGATTACTGAGATTTTTTTTACTTCTGTGGTTGTTGCTTGTTAGTTTGTGCTTTTCTATAATTTGTTATATAAATAAATGTTTATATCAGAACCATAGTACTTTACCCTGTTTTTTCTTCCTCTTTTTTGTTTCTATATGTAACATTGATGGTTGACGAGAACCTTATAAACACTTAATAATACGATTTAGTCCTACATGTGACTCAAGATGTAAGTTACGTTTTTTTGATAAGCGAATGATTTTATTAGGCTTTCGTTCTATAAGCACATAGAAACGAAGCAAAGAAAACGACCCTCAAAGCAAGGGCCTTTTCCCCAAACCAAAACGGATACTAAGAGCAAAACAAACCAGAAACCCAAAACCACAGACCACCAAAACCAGCCCACCCACAAACCAGGTGCCAACTAAAAATAAGCAACAAAAGCAAAAAGCTAACATGAACAAAAACACCGAGTACAATCCTTCAAACACCCGGCGCCGCTGCCTTTACTCCCGCCTTCCTGCTCTGATTCACACACCACCCTGGGTCTCTCAACCAATCCTCAAAAGTGGTTCCCGGTCGGAAGGAGCCAGAATTCCATAACAAGCCAAAAGAATGATGTTTAACTCTAGTAACCACATCATCAACGGTGACCATTGCCGAATTGAAAGCTACCTCATTCCTTACCAACCAAATGTGCCAAAGAGCAAGGTACCCAACACGTATCCAACCCGCCCACCATCTACCTGATCCAAGACCCCTCCACCATAACAAAACCCCTGCTACATTCTCCGGTACAGGCCCAACAATCCTCCACCACAAAAACAATTTGCACAAAACCTCCCAAGAATATAAACAATGCAGCAACAAGTGATCAACACCCTCAAAACTGGACTTACAAACAAGCATAGCATACGGCTAAGCGAAATCCTTACCCCTCTGCTCTCCAAAAATTCCATGGTTGGTAAAGCCCTATGAACTGCCAGCCACACAAAAACACAGAATTTTGGAGGCACACCTTTCACCCATAGAATTTTAGCCCACTCCAAATAACGTCTTGGCTCTCGAGAACCGGCCAAAGCTTCATAGGACTGCTTAACAGAAAAACCTTTCGGGTTTTTTACCCACACAAGAGAGTCTTCCCTATCCGGCCGGACCTGCACCCCTTCCAGCAAATCCAAGAGAATATCAGCCGACCCCTGCTCCCACGGCTCCAGATCCCGACTAAAACCCACTCTCCAATGCCCCGAGAACCAGAAGTGTTCCACCTTAGCGAATTTTTCTGGGGACACCACATACAAATCAGGAAAACGAAACCGAAAAGGGGTATCACCCAACCAAATATCCTCCCAGAAGGAAATCCTATCTGTGAAGACCGCTTCGGAAAAAAACTGTTGGGTCGGACCGGACCCGACCAGCAACCCGGCCAGACCCGGCCCGGCAGGCTGGCCACCCACGTCTTGGCCGCGCGGCCCATCTCGGAGAGGCCCAGATGACAGGCCCGTTGAGGGCTTCGGTATAAAAGCACAAGTTTAGGGTTGAAACCCTAAAATGGTCTTCGATCCTCTCCTCTCCCACAGCCGAACCCCACCCTCTCCCTCACTCCTTCTTCTCCGTCTTCTTCGAGCCTCTGCCGACCCAACTCCCCTCACCATCTCACCTCGCCGGAAACCGGCATCTCCGATCTCCCCTTCGCCGCCGCCTTCTCCTTCGTCCGATTCTCCGACCACGCCGCCCCCGTCTCCTTTCCCCTCTCCGTCCAGCCACCACCGAGCCCGTCACCGCCTCTCCGTCCTTCCCCGTCTCCGAGGCCGATCCGGCCGTCCTCTCCCTCGCCTTCTCTCCTCTCACGGCCAACGTCGCCGCGCCTCGAACCACCGCCTCCGTCCTCACTCACTCCCGATCCCGAGCTCGTCGTCCCGAGCCCGAGCTCGTCCTCCCCGACCACCCTCTCCCTCGTCCCGAGCCGTCGCCGGTACCCCACCATCGAGCCCCTCCTCTCCTCCGTCCAGCATCAGCCTCGCCGTCCAGCTCAAGCCCCGCCGGCTTGGAGTCCGACCACCACCGTCCCTTTGGCCGAGTCCAGCCGTGCCACCGTGTTTTCCCACGGTGAGAATCTCAAACCCGTAGGGTTTCGGTCGCCGGTGGTGCCTTCGCCGGTGACCGGCCGGGCTAAAGTCCGAACTCTTCCCGTCCCTTTTTTTCCTTGTCTTTCTTTCTTTTCTGGATCTGGCAGTGCGAAACAACACTTGTTTTTGGATCTGAACGCTCTGTGGAACGAAAATGGTTGAAACCGAAACCTATTTTCTTGGATCTGGTCATGAGGAGCAGTTTGTTGAAACAGAAAAGGAAAAAGGAATTTAAAAAGGGAAAATCAATTTTAATACAAAAAGATTTCAGATTTAAAGAAATGAAAACAAAATCAATGTTAATTCAAGTTGGTTTTGGAACTGGATCGTTTGGAAGCAAGGTCCTTGGAAGTCGAAAGAAAATTATTTTAAAACGAAAATCAGTGTTTATGGAAAAAGGGATTTGAAATAAAATGGAATTAACATCAATTTGGTTTTAATAACGGTTTTGAGTCGAGGAGTTTTGAGAAAAAAATTGTAGGAAAATGAACTAAAACGACTTAGGTTTTAAAAAGGATTTAAAAAGAACGATCAGAATTGATTTAAAGTGGGCCTTGAATTGTTGAGCGTGGAACGATTAATCGGGCTGTTGAAACGGACTTGGGATGGGTTTAACAACGGAACGCTGAATCGGACCTCGGGATTCGTGCATTGGGACCGTGCCTCGCATGCACCGGTTTCGGTGCTCGGGTACTCAAACCCGATTCGCCGTGACCCCACTTTTATCCCGCTCGAGTTTAAAGGACAACTGTCGGTTTTAAACTGGATTAATTGTGACCTTTAAATTAACCTGGGAACCGACTCTAATTTTGGCTTTCGTGTTATCTTTAGCGTCTGGCTTCGATCGAAGTGAAGCCCGGAGGTAGAGCCAGAACGTCTGCAGCTAGGAAACATAGCGGTTGCTCTTCAGTTGAGGTAGGGAAAAGTAGCCGGATCTCGGCCCTGACTAGGGAAAGTTAACAGTAGAATTACATGTGACACCGGGGTGTCGTGGGTTGAGTAGACTATCGAATATTAGAAATGCATCATACGGGATTGTAGCGTTTAAGAGAAAAGCATGTGACACTTAGTAGTGTCGTAGGAACAGAGAGTGTAGCGATAATTGATTTACTGGAGGCATATGACCATGCCCGGAGGTTGTTTGTGAAACTAGTGATCTTAGGACTGTTGGAGGCGTCGAGTGTGCCGGAGGTTGTTGTGCGTTATTTATTGTCGAGTTTGGGTGGCCTTGAGAGCCCGTGTTATTTATTGCCGAGTTTGGGTGGCCTTGAGAGCCCGTGTTATTTATTGTCGAGTTTGGGTGGCCTTGAGAGCCGTGTTATTTATTGTCGAGTTTGGGTGGCCTTGAGAGCCCGTGTTATTTATTGTCGAGTTTGAGTGGCCTTGAGAGCCCGTGTTATATATTGTCGAGTCTGGGTGGCCTTGAGAGCCCGTGTTATTTATTGTCGAGTTTGGGTGGCCTTGAGAGCCCGTGTTATTTATTGTCGAGTTTGGGTGGCCTTGAGAGCCCGTGTATTTAAATTGATGTCTTGGGTGGCCATGAGAGCCCGTATTTAATTGTTGGTATCTTAGGTGGCCATGAGTGCCCGTGTCTTACTGTTGATATTTTGGAGTGGTCGTGAGTGCCGTGGGGTTGTTGAACCCGAGTCTTGATCTTTGGTGTGTCTCGAGTGGCAGGGAGTTCCGTGGGGTTGTTGAACCCGAGTCTTGACCGTTGGTGTGTCTTGAGTGGCAGTGAGTGCTCGTGGGGTTGTTGAACCCGAGTCTTGACTGTTGAGGTGTCTTGAGTGGCCTTGAGTGCCTGTGTGATTGAACTTGCCTGTGATTGTGATTGTGATTGCGGATCCCGGTAGGTTGCAAGCATTCTTTGGCTGGCCTAACCAAGTTTGAGTATCAACGGGTTGCAAGCATTCTTTGGCTGGCCTGACACAGTTTGAGTAACACAGGTTGCAAGCATTCTTTGGCTGGCCTGGTCCGAGTTTGAGTATCACAGGTTGTAAGCATTCTTTGGCTAGCCTGATCCGTGTTCGTGTGAGTGGGAGAGGTTACTGAGCAACTGGTATGCGATCCTTTGTGATCTTGTTTGGTGTGCGATCCTTTGTGATCTGTTTGGTGTTGTGTAGTTGTCGTTTGAGTCCTTGGGAGAGGTCGTCAATTGTTGTGTCCGGTCTACTTACGTGGTTGAGTGTTGAGTCGTTCGAGGAAGGTCACCTTGGGAATTTGTCAGTCGGAGTACTTGAGTTGGGGACGGTGATCCCCGGAGTTGAGTCTGTTGTGGGTGTTATAGGCTTTGTCTGCTAATTATGCCGCAGTCAGTCTGTTATCCGCGGTGGTGAGCGAACGCTCACCCCTAGCTGCTTTTCCTACAGGTACCGTTCGTAGGCTGGACTAGGAGCTTCTGAAGCTTGAAGAGCTTGAAGCGGGTTTCTGGGTGTTTTGAGTCTAGCGACGGATACCATGTTTTGGTCCACTTGTTGGGACGTGTTTTAAGTTGTAGTTATTATTTTGTTGAACTAAACTGGTATTGTAAAGTGTTTCAATGAAAACAGGTTTCAAGTGTTTGTATGTTTTTAAACGTTCGCGTCCCGAGTTCGGTTTACTGAAATTGGGGCATGACACTATCACCCTTCCCCAACGACCAATGAACTCATTGATTACCAAAGAGCTCCTTGAAACTCGGTTCAGAAGCCAAAAACACAATATGAGAGACCAAAAAAGTTGAACCGGGCTTGTCCACCTTAGAAAGATCCCAATCGACCGGGTCCCATCCAAACATAGCAAAAATGACCCTCTTCCACAGGGATTCAACCTCACTAGCATACCGCCACCACCACTTAGCCAAAAGGCTAACGTTCATAGCTTCTAAACGTCGAATCCCGAGACCCCCATCAACCCTACTCTGACACACCTTGCTCCAGCGAACTTTGCAAAACATCTTCCCTGTGTAGGGATTAGTCCACAAAAAACGCCTCTGCCACGCCTCAAGAACCATAATCACCTTCTTAGGGGATTTTAGAAGGGACATAAAAAACAAAGGGAGAGCAGAAAGAGTTGACTTCGCCAAAACAATACGACCGACCATGTTTAAATTTTTAAGCTTCCACAGCCCCAACGACTTCTTGAACTTGTCAACAATAGGATCCCATGAGCCTACTTTCCTTGGGTTAGCTCCCAACCAAAAGCCAAGGTACTTCATAGGTAAGCGGCCCACCTGACACCCGAGAACCCAAGTCACCTCCACCTCAGAGCACTCGGCCTCATTTAAAACAACCGCTGTAGACTTGTGGAAATTAATTTTCAGCCCTGAACTCTTCTGAAAACGGTCCAACAAATCTTTATCAAAAGCTAACCCCTCCAAATCACCTTTGACAAATAGGAGCGTATCGTCTGCAAACTGTAAATGGGAAAGGGAAAGGCCAGCCGACCCTAACTCCACACCCCGGAAGAACCCACACCGCTTTCCCTCCTCCAACAACTGATGCAAGCCTTCTGTTGCCAACAAAAACAAGAAAGGGGACAACGTACACCCTTGAAGAATACCGTTAGACACGGGAAAATAGCCACTCAGAGAACCGTTGATAAGAACCGAGATATGGGTCTTGAAACACCCTTGCATCCACCCTCTCCACTTCCTACCAAAACCCATCTCTTCCATCACACGATCAATATATCCCCAATGCACCTTGTCGTAAGCCTTCTCAAAATCTAACTTCAACAAAAACACTTCTTCCCTTGACTTCTTTAACATATGAATTAACTCTGAAGCTATCAACACACCATCAACCAACTGTCTACCCGCCACAAAGCCACTTTGGTTGTCACTAATTAAACCTGGGAGGACCTTTTTCAAACGGTTTGCTAACAACTTTGCCAATATCTTATAAGGGCCTGAGATGAGACTTATTGGCCGATAATCATCAAAACACTCGGCTGACCCTGACTTAGGAATTAAAGTCAAAAAAGACGAGTTCAGTCCTTTACCAAGCTTCCCGGACTCCTGAAAACCCAACAAGAAACTAAGAACATCGGGACCAACCACGTCCCAGCACACCTGATAGAATCTCATAGAAAAACCATCTGGACCGGGTGCCTTTTCACCTCCACACCCCTTTACCGCACGTATCACCTCGTCCTCCCCAAAATCGGCTTGAAGCCACTCCGCCTGAACCGCCGATAAGGATCTGAAAGGAAGCTCCGGTAAGTTGACAGAAATGGACGGATCAACACTGAAACGGGCTGAAAAATGAGACACGGCTGCCTGCTTGACCTCCAACGGGGTGGATGCCGTGACTTGCCCCACACGCACCCGAGAAAGACGATTCCGCGAGGCCCTGAAATTTGCAATGCGGTGAAAAAAACGGGTGCAACGGTCACCACCCTTGAACCACCGAAACCTTAGCCAACCATCTCTGCTTCTGAATCAGCAAAGCCCTACACAAGGCCCTGTTCTCCCTTTCCTCCCCCGTCAGTGATCGAGTATCAAGGATACCGTCCCAAACACCCAACTCGGCTGATAATCTGTTCACCTCCGTCTCCAATCTACCAAACACTTCCTTATTCCACACCTGTAAATCTCGCCTCAAACATTTCAGTTTGGACCACAACACAAAGTCAGGCTCACCTTCAAAAACATAGGAATTCCATAACATCCTGACAGTAGGTAGGAAATACTTGTGCTCAATCCATGCATTAATGAAGCGAACCGGCTTAGACCCCCAATCCACAACCTCCACCCCCAAAACAACCGCTCTATGGTCCGAGACCCCTCTTGGTAATGCCCTTTGTTCCAAAACACCAAAGGCTGACAAAGCTTCTGGCGAAACCAAAAAGCGATCTAACCGGGAAGCTTTGGAGCCCGAATTATACCAGGTATACTTAGCACCAACAAGAATCAAGTCAACCAGGTTCAAATCATTAATAAAATCAGCAAACAACACACCGTCAACCTGATTAAAACTACTACCTCACCGTTCTCCCGCAGACAAGACCGAGTTAAAATCACCGGCTACAAACAAAATATCATGAAGCTGGGGACGAATACGACTCAGGGAGGACCAAAAAACAGCTCTATCGCTCACAGAACAAGGAGCGTATACATTTACAAAACTTACAGTAGAGGTGGTGCTCAAGTGAATCCCGTTCCAAGTAATGACATTATGCTCAAGAATGGAAGAAGTTTTGGCAAAAGACGAGAGTCTCCACGCTAAAAGAACCCCTCCGGCCGTCCCATCAGCAGGGACCCAATCACAACCCCAACCTGTTCCCAATCCACAACTCCTCAAAATACTTGCATCAATAACACTCAACTTTGTTTCTTGCACCATCAAAACATCAATAACATTCGATAAAATCAAATTCTTAATGCAATTCCGTTTAAACTCGGAATGCATACCTCTCACGTTCCACGTGAGGAATCTCATTACCACAAATCACTCAAATGACCCCGAACCAGGATCAAGGGTACCTGTATTCGGGTCAGCCAGCTGCTTCTCTTCACTTTCAGAAAAGTCCTCGTCAAACAGAGTCCGTTGAGGTACTTCTATATCAAGCGAATCAAACTGTTCCAATACCAAGGGACCAATGTCAATAGTTTTCTTTCCTACTCTCTTGCAATATGACCAATCCCCTGAACCATCTTTCAGCTTTCTAGCAATGTCAATAATTAAATTACCCGAACTTCCCCCTTTTCCATTCGATCTCGATTTAGCTCTAGTCTGGTAGTACACAGTTAGGGAGGTTACCTGCTTCGCTGCTCCTTTTTTGGGTCTCCCACGTCCCCTTTTTGGTTGTTGAACCTCTGCCGGCAACGGACCAGCAGCCAGAAAACGTTCTTTCGCAGTTTCAGCGATGCAAAATGGCTGGGAGTCCTGCGCAACAGAGTCCTTCCGCACCAGCAACTCCTCGCTATCTCCAAATAAACATGAAAAAGGAGTGATAGCAGGCCCACCAGACAATGGGCTTGGAACTGGAGTATTCTCAGCAACGGCCCTCTGACCCTGCGTGTCAACTTCAACATCCCCTTGCGACTTGGATGAAGCCACAGACACATCCTCTTGCGTCTTGGATGAAGCCACAGACGCCTGCGACGCAGAAGCACCTGGTGCCTTGGACTCGTCTCCTCCTTGATGTTGTGAAGAGACCGAGTCAGTAGACACACGAGTGCCTGAAGAAGAACACAGCTCAAAACGAAACGGGACAATTTTTGAAGATACTGGGCTCAAGACCACGGGGAACACAACATCTCCCAAAGCTAAACCCGTCTCCACAACTGCCGGCAAAACACAATCACAGTGCACCAAGACGAACGCCCTCCCGAAAGAATCTCCAAAATCTGCAGTGTCTACTACCGAAATAACCTTGCCAGCAGCCCCAGCAATGCTTGTGAGATTATCAACTGACCAACCATGGAAAGGTAGACCAAATACTTCAAACCAGCAAAAAACTCCCGGTTGCAACAACAAAGACACAGGGACGTCCACAACATCAAACCAGTTTTTGAGCCAGGACGCACCAATTTCCCTCATTGCATTAGCAAAATCAATGTCAGTACAATTGATAAGAAAGAGCCGATTGCCAAACCCACGAATCTCCACATCAAAAACGCCCTCCCGGCTCATTGCATCCTGAATATCCCGCACCGAACATTCGTTGCGAGCTACACCCAACATGCCATTCTCCACCAAAGATTTGTTATTCTCTACAGTTCTTCCAGTCACAGCCGGCTTAACACCCTGAACCTCAACTGGTTTTCCAACCCCAACTTTTGCTTTCACATGTCTGACATTCTCCCTGTTCTTCAAATCATGAGCAACTAAAATTCTCTACCCTCTAACCACAGAGCCATGACATTTGAGGATAATTTGATCAGCATCCGACTTTGTTTTGGCATAGACAAAACCGAAATACTTGCCATTCACGATAGGTTTACGAACAACGTTGGCTTTCACAACATCCCCAGCACAATTGCAGTAATCTCTCAACCACAAATCATCGACACCATATGGAATATTAAAAACAAATAGCTTGAGACGAACCTGAGAGTCAGAATTGGCCAGAGAGTCCGGCACCTCAATAAATCGCTCATCTCGTGCCTCTGATGCCCCTTCCTTCCCAGCCACGCAGACCTTCTCGTGATCACCCCCAATCCGATCGCCTGTAGCAGCACCAACCAACCCTTTGACACGATCGACCAACCCCGATACACCCTGCACCTGATAACCACACTTCGCGACACCCACAGTCGTTCCCTGACCTCCCGAGCTCCGATCCCCAAAGCCCTCAAAAAGCTTGCGAGTCTGACATATGATTTAGCCAAATCTGCAGCTCGAGGAAAAGGAACCCTGCGACCTTCAATCAACACGTCACTGTACGACGGTGTCTCAGATGAACCGCCCGTAACCGTGGTGGCCGACGATTTCCCCCCCTCCTCTCTCACACTCTCTCTCATTTTTTATTTGCCGAAACAGTTCTTTATGTGAGTTATGTAATGATCCACTTGGATCAATATTCACTTTTTTTTGTGTTTGTTTGAGTTTTTCTAATACAATATGATATGGATATGCTCTACATAAACTACTTTCTATTGAATTTTCACCATATGCTTTGATTTAAATGTTATATTTTTGAGCAGAACAAATGTTTTTATTATTATTATTATGTTATATGGAAAAACAAAGATAAAAGAACGGGTAGAGTTTCGGACATATCCGAGATACTGATCTTGTGAAAGAAATATCGGATGATCCAGGTGACAAAGTAGGGATTTAATCCCATTTTCGTGAGGATGCACATATTTCATTTTTTCCTGCTCTATTCTAACCATCATGTTTTGCCTAATATGCATATTAGTCCTTTGGAGGGGATACATGGGGGAAGGGATGAAGTACTTCAGGTGATTGAAGAGTTGTTTGGGGAAAAGATGAGGATAGGATCAGGCCCTATCATAACCCAATAAGACGAGACATATCTCCTTAATAGAGTTTCGTTCTCCCATCTAGTACTCTTTTGATCTGGCGAGACTACGTAACATGCCTCGCCTAAATTTTTTTGGCCAACAAAGTTTCTTAATATTGATCCACGTGGGCACAACACCACCATCGATCTTTCAACACTCTGGAGGAAACAACACTGTCTTCTATCGTCAGTCACGCTTACACACCCAACCACTTATCTCAATCTCCATGATCTAACTCGGAGGTGTCACGCCCCAAATCCGGTTTTGACCGGACTCGAGACGTGATCTAGGAAAAGTAATAAAATAATAATAAAGTTAAAGTAATTCAAAGGCAATAAGGTGCAAGCATAACATCGAGAATAAGGTACAAATCAAGTAAGGTAAAACTTAAACAAGGCAATTAGACAATCGAGACTCTTGTCGTTTCGACTTTACGCATAAGATATTTCCGACTTGCGTCACTGAGCACTACGACTTCGACCACCTAACTCTACCCACCTAATCGACGTACGGTCCGAGGTTTTGAAAACAATTTCGAAATGAAACCAGGCTCTGATACCAAACTGTCACGCCCCAAATCCGGTTTTGACCGGACTCGAGACGTGATCTAGGAAAAGTAATAAAGTAATAATAAAGTTAAAGTAATTCAAAGGCAATAAGGTTTAAAAATAATACTCTGAAATCCAACAACTGATAAAATGAGTCAACAACTCATAAAAACCAGTAATAACTAAGTTCGATACAAGGTGGAAAGTACGTCTAACTACAATAAAGCACTCAGATTCTCCAAGAACTCCCGAGTCCCTAAGCAATCTCTAAGTTTACTCACCCAGGAAACCTGTACAAACAGTAAACAGGAAGGGGGCGAGCTTACGCTCAGTAGGAAAAGTGGTAAAGTAAAGGAAATCCCCGTTTGGCAAGAAACACAGTTTGTACACTTATCCAAAGGTTCCGATTAGTACGATTAACCAAGAAACGCCATAATCAATATCAACAAGAATTACAATGCTTAATAAAATAGTAACTCAAGGAGATCAAAGGAAAGACAGTTTATTTTTTTAGTAAAAACAACTAAAGAAACACGAATAATGTCACATAGATATCTTAAACCACGATAGTCCGATCCACATTTGGTCAATGTCTCATATCGGATTGCCCCTCGGTCCAGGGGAGACACATATCGTCGAGACTACCGGAAACATCCCTAAGGGGACACATAACATCGGAATTCTCGGAAATGTCCCCAAAGGACCATAGATCATCGGGGTGAAGTAAAATGTCCTCCCGGAAACGCTCCCGCCGGAACGCATACCCTCGGGGTGAAGCAACAAGTAACCAATCCCCTCAGGGAAAACAACCTCACGTCATACCGTAATTCCCTTTGGCCTGGACGTCTTCCCGGGATTCGCATCGGGGTTACCACAATACCGGAATTCGCATCGATCTTCCCGGGATTCGCATCGGGGTTACCACAATCCCTCGACCTAGGTACTACCCTACACCGGCATTCCCCTCGGTGTAGGTACCATACCGGAACACAACCCCTCTTAGACCACTCATAAAGGAAAGCACACGCAGTATAAAGACATAGTACGACCATAGCTTAGCAATCCAACAATCTTATCACAATTCGCCACAAAGAACTCACATTAACAATCACGCTTACCGGCATAACTTACCAACCACGTTCCATCGGTTTATCACTCACCCGATCATACCATTAAGCACAATCAATCCATAATCAACAATCATTCAATCAATCATAACACAGATCAACCATTCACATACAATCATCATAGTTCATCTAGTTTATTATGACTCTTATATTAACCTAAAGACGGAGCATGCATTGTTACTAAGGACGAACAATCAACAATCAGTACATTCAACAAGCAATCCTAAGGCTCGACATGGTCATTCTACCAGCACGACAATTTCCCAAAGTATTGAAAGCGGTTAACTAGTGAATCACATCCTATATGCATACTAAGACTCGTCCGTTTATTATTATAATTGAAAGCGGTTATTCTAGTGAATCACATCCTATATGCAAACTAGGACCTTTCCGATTATTATTATCCTATAGGCATACTATTAGCGTTCTTTAAATTAAGAGATGAGTTTAGTACTTTCCCTACCTCGAAAACTCCAAAGCTAAAATACTCCTAGCTGCTGACGTCCTGGCTAGCTTCCCCTCCGTCCTCTCCCGGTGTCCCAAAATCCTCCTCCACCAAACTCGGGTCCAAGGTCTTGGATCACAATTAAAAAACTCGAGTAAAAACTAATTCATTTGCGTTAAGAACGAGAAATAACTGAATTAAGCCCGAAAGTCCAACATAGGCTAAAACGGGAAATGGGCCGAAACGAGGCCCAAATCAGAAGGCCCACTCACCCGGAATCCGACCCGGCCCGTGCCCTGAACCGGCTTGGTATCCGACCCGAACCGCACCACAGACTGTCACGGAACCAGACCCGGCGCGTGCCACAGACCGGCCCGGAACCAGGCACAGTCCGCGCAGCGCACCGGCCCGAAACCAAACACGGTCCGTGCGGCGTGCCGTGCCGGGACCAAGCCCGTTCCGTGCCAATCTCCGTGCCGGAACCTGGCCCTCTCCGGGCTCCGTTCCGTGCCAGACCAGAGCCCTTCTTCTCCAACTCGTTTTCTGCGAAAACCTTCTCTAAACCTCCATTGATGAATCCTCAAAACTCCTAAAACAGACCCAAAGCTTCTGAAATTCAATACCCACAAAGGGGTTTCATCAAAGCTACTCAAAACTCAGTTAAAACCAATCATCCATCTCATTTTCTTCATTAAAAACCATCATCCAACACTAAGGCTTCAAACCCCAACCATGTTCTTCATTTCCCCTCAAACCCATGAACCACAAATCACCAAAAACGAAAAAGAGCTAGATGATTACTGTCACGCCCCAAATCCGGTTTTGGCCGGACTCGAGACGTGACCTGAACAAACAAGATAAAAGTAGAAAAACAGTAATAAACCCTTTTAAAGCTTAAAGCGAGTCCAAAATAGATCCTAAATTTCAAATACAATGTTAAAATTTGACAAGTAACATAGGATAAATAAAGTTCAACAATGTGGACCAACACATCTATAATACGACCCTCAAGACATCCGAAAGCTCCCGAGCCTCGAATACCCCAGATCTCAAGCACACCTGTACACACAATAAATAAATAAATAGGGGTGAGCTTACGCTCAGTAGGGAAAATCGTAAACAATTCTAGTCTCCAAGTTTAATAATAAAGTTGCTTTAGATCGATGTCACGAAAGTGCTTAAAACCCTTAGACCACAAGATATAATGAAGAAATAAAAACAACGAGAACAATAGCGCATTCTCAAGGATAACGATAACTTCCCATAGAACAAATGGAGAACATTATAATAAAATGGAAAACCATCACAACTGGAAACGAGTAAACCCTATTAATCAATGAAATGCTATGGAATCAGTGTAATGAAATAGTATTGCTTTTTCGACGATAACCGTAACTTAAAAGATTCCATGAAAATACTATAACGAATCATAACTTATTAAAATGGGAGCAATTAATATTACGCCAACCACTCGCTTTCTCAAGCCTCCGATCCATGGGTAGATTCTGGGATCACATCGGTTCCCATAATTCCGATCCACCATAGTACTCATATCATATCAGATTTTCCCTCGGTCCAGAGGAGGCACATGCGTTGGGGCACCGGAAACAATCCCAAATGGGCGCTTATCATCGGAATTCTCGGAAATGCCTCCAAAGGACCATAAGTCATAGGGAACCAAGTAGTGCTCCCATAGGACGCACACACTTGGGTGAAACCGATGTAACCATCTCTCATGAAGTAATCCATCCAACTGCCCCGTAGGGTCCAATAACTAATGCCCTCAGGCTCCAATAATCAATCCTCATAATATCCAGTAACCAATGCCCTCAGGCTCCACTAATTAATCCTCACAATATTCAATAACCAATGCCCTCAGGCTCCAATACTCAACCAATATCTCACAGTATCTGTCAAACTCCAACCACCACAGCGGCACCGGATTAACCCCCCCCCCCCCCCGGTGTAGTACAGAACCGAACAAACAAACATTCAAGAATAAGAATAAGGAAAATACACTATAGCACGTCCATCAACCAACACTTATCGAATCACACTTTCACCTCAATACACCAAAGACATTCACTTAATCCTCAATCTTAGAAGTACACACGTTCATCCATACACACCACACGGGATTCATACCCACAGTTACGCTTACCGTCACTTACCTGTCACAAACCATCGGTACATCGATCACCTGATTGTACCCTTTGGCACAACCAGTCATACTCGATCATCCGTTCAATCAAACAATTATTTCAACACACAAACACTCAACCGATCAAGTAAACATGCAATAAATCAATCATACATAAAGTTAAACTAGTTTCATTAGACTCTTGATTATCCTAATAACTAGCAACTAAGCATGTGAACCTAGCACACAACTAATCCGAGAGCTCAACACAACCTCTCTACCAGTAAATCAAATCCAAAGTATTGAAAGCGAGTTACACTAGTTATCTTCATCCTAAGCATGCATTCTAGAAACTTCCGGTTATTAATAATTGAAAGACGATTATTCTAGTTATTCGCATCCTATAGGCAATTCTAGGACCTTTCCAATTTTATTAACCTAACATGCATACTAAGCATCTAAAATAAGAAGTTAAGACTTACCCTACCTTGTGGTCTTCCTCTAATACTCTGTTGTCAACTCGGTAGTTTCTACTCCGTTCTTCACACGGGTTCCGGAGTGGTCTTCGTTCTTCTAGCTCGGGTCCAAGCCCTTGTGCTCGGGCGAAGTCCCGTCTAGGTTTGACAAAGAAAAGTCCAATCAAAACCAGTAATTGTCCAAAATTTTCCTTTAATTGTCCAAATTAGATTAATTAAACAGTTAATTAACCTGATTTTAAAAATGATTTTTCTTTAAATCTGATTTGACCCGGATCCGATCCGGATCCAAGCCCAAACCCGGATCCAGACCCGGTTCCGAACCCAAGTCCATGACTGGGCCTGGCCCGAGTCCACACTAGGCCCAAGGTCCGTCTTCTGTTGCTGTCCGACCTGAGGCCCAACACTGGAGTTGGAGGCCCAAGCCTCACAGCTCCGTTCTGAACGAGGGGCGGCTAGGGTTGTGGCTCCGGCGAGGATTCCGGCGGCGGACGGCGGTGGAAAGGGACTCGAGTGGGTTCTCGCCTCCGGTGACGGCGTTAGGGAGCTCCGGCAAGTAGGGGACGTCGTCAGGGCACTTGGACGGACTCATCTGTCCAGATCCGTTCACCAGAGACGCTCGCCGCAGCTAAAACTCCAGATCTGGAGCTCGAAAGCTCCGGCGACGTCTTCTAGTGACGCCGACCCCCAAAACGAGCTCGGAGGTCTCGATTCTCCGGTAAATGACGATGGGGAGGTGAGACGGGTGAGAGAGGAGCTCCCCGGTGCTGGGTGTTGGTGCGGCGAGGCCCGATTTCACGGCGTCGGCTCGAATCGAAGAGGAAAGGGGCGACGAAGGCTTCGATTCGCGAAGAAGAAGAAGAAGAAGAAGAAGAAGAAGAAGAAGAAGAAGAAGAAGAAGAAGAAGAAGAAGAAGAAGAAGAAGAAGAAGAAGAAGAAGAAGAAGAAGAAGAAGAAGAAGAAGAAGAAGAAGAAGAAGAAGAAGAAGGAAAGGGCGAGGGGCTTTTGGGCTTTGGGGTTGGTCACGGAGGACACACAGAAAAAGGAGAAGGTGTGGACGATGGGTTGATGCCGGAGAAGGACGAAGTCCGGCGATGGTTTCTGGTTTTGCGAGCTCGGGAGAGAACGAGCGTGAGGAAAGGGGACGTCTCAAAAAGCGTGCGCATCTGAGGGAATGAAGCGGCGTCTCGTCCCATTTATGGCTAGGGTTGGCTTCGGTACCAGGCCTGGGTCACACAACTCCGATTGGGCCGAGCTGGCCCAATCTCACAAGTTCAGTCCAGCACAAAACCCCTTTCATTCCTTTTTTTTATTCTTCTCTTCAAAATTCACTTGTTGCAAAAAACCACCCCGACGTTTCCTATTTCAAATAATACCCTTTTTGAACGAGCGGGGTTTTACAGTCTACCCCCTTAAAAGAATTTTGTCCTCGAAATTTAAAACGCACGCGCTCCTCTTGATCCTATCTCAGGGAACGTCCTGCTCAAGACTCACAAGCGAGGGATCCGCGGTGTACTCCCGCAGTTTGGGAGCACACGGAAGTTGCTAGGCAACGGCTCTAGTCCTGCCTGAAGATCTCAAAATGTTCGATAAGCTGGGGGGCCAACCTGCTTCCGACGCGGTCGAACCGCTAAAAGTCCTTCTTAAGCTCACTTTCAGTAATAAACGTTTACCGACTATAACCTTCAGAGGTCTGCGCCTTCTAACTGCATAACTCTTTTGCCTGCTCTGCACGGTTTTTAATCGTTTCCGAATTTACGCAACATTCACTTAATCGCGCTTCACTAGAACACGCTAATTTCTCAAACGCCATACTTGGCGGTACAAAACCGTCTCACCCAACTTCACGAAAACACGCGCAACGTTTCACCCACTCAAGAATACCGAGTAGCAACACAAGTCGAGAAACATCTAAACACTTAAGAAAACTAAGGTGAGGATCTCGATACCCCACACCGGAATTTCCGTCATCAAGGTATTCAGTTGGAACTCTCTACACGTCAAAGCCAACCACAAACAAAATACACGGAAATAAAACGCACTCCAATCAACAAAACGAAAGACATCACTAACACTATAGGATCTGGAACAAACGTTCGTTTCATCACATCTCGTGGGAAGGTAGGCGTACCTCAAACAAGTGAATAATACAATGCACCGATCTCTAGTCAGAAGTCGGCATGCCTTAAAACGTACTACCATTAGAAGCTCACGTTATCCAAAGTACGGCACACTTGCCCAACCCCAACGATAGGTCACACCTGGTAAACCTTTCAAGATTCTCAAACTGATAATGATTCAACCAATCATCAAGTATCACGATCCTAGAATAAGGATAAACTAACAAATCTCAACTACTGTCGATCACGAAAGTTAACCAACTTGCTATAATTCTCTTACCGTCGATACCAGTTCACACTTCTGACAAAATCATCTTACAAGTCGCTTCGTATAAGTCATTGTATCTGCGAGACCACGGTTCTCAAACCCGGTGAACGGTTCCATACAACCATGAACTCTACCAACATCTTGTCGGACGAACGACGCATAACAACAAGAACGGTGGAACCTCGTACTAGCACTCTAGCCGAAAGTAAGCGTCCTTCAAGACACCAAAAAAAACGTACAATAATCACACTCGACAGCGAAACACAAACCAAGATTTATCAAAAAAAAAAATTATCCCGATCGGTGGTAATCCTTATACCGTTGACACTTGTTCACGAGTTGTCGGTCACAAAAACTTATAGTCACGTCCACCCAAGTCACCCCATAATGAGTAATCATCATGCACTGAGATCTCGATAAATTGAACAGTTCAGAAACTAGCGTGGTTCCTTCCATCGTTCCTCGAACAACTCAAAACCGACAACGACTAACTCTTAACCTTACCTGTTCCCATGTATGGCACAAAATCCGACCTACCACACAACGCTTCGTTCGGTGCCATCTTGTTACTGGCCTTGAAGCTGGTGGTAGTCGCCCTCGGCTATCTGTTGCCGGGTTTCAACGTGAGGTGCTCTCACTTCTATGGCGTAACCTTATGGTTATGCCTAGTCCTCGCGGGACGTTTGGCGTTCGTTCTTCTTTTGCTGGCAAAGGTACACCTTGGTACCCGGTTCTCGTTTTCCGGATTCTTCTCCGTTGGGAAAGTCGTCTGAACAACTCTTGATGTTATTTGCTTGTTCCGTGTGAACTGGCGGCAAACCGTTTAGTCCCTCCGGAACGAACGTAGGGAGCACATTCTAATCCAATCTCTTAAGTACGACACACACTTGTGCAACTTTTCGCTCGTTAAACGGGATTTTGAAACAAAATTGCCTTGGGGGTTCGAATCTTATGACCTAAACCTTTTAGCAGAGGTAGAAGAAGCAGGAGATTACTACTCCTGTGGGTTATAGGCCCACCACGTTTCCACTGCGCTACTCTGATCTTATCGTTGCTTGGTCATCTCTTGTGACCGTTCGGACCGTCTACTGGTCAAGGCCGCAACCTTTCACTGCTCGGGCATTTTCTGCCGATAGCGTTTGACGAACATCTGATGTTTCACCAATAGTTTCTTAAAACTCGATTCTCACTAACGAATAAGGAAAAGAACTTCCCGTACTACTAGGTCTGTTACTCCTCTTTCACACCCAAACTGGCGTTCGTTGGTACTACCGCACCTCTGGTCGGTGTGTTTAAGATAAGATACGGGTGGGCTTACTAGTTTTAATCTCGTTCCAACGGAAAATAACTACGAAACAACACGACCAAGTGTAAAGCTCAAGTGCTAGCAAACACAAACCACAAAGTAAAACGTAAACGACACTCTAAGCGATCTCGAGATCGGTATCAAGCCCCTCAGCTTGGGGCCCGGCAATCACGTCTGCTCAGCCCTGCTGAATCAGAAGTCCTCCTCTCGGTGGTGGTGGAAGAACCTGATGCTGTAATAGCATGTCCTCTTATCGGCTCACGTAGGCCGACCTGCAGGACGGTTTGTGGATTCCGATTGGGCTGAGCTGGCCCAATCTCACAAGTTCAGTCCAGCACAAAACCCATATCATTCCTTTTTTTATTCTTCTCTTCAAAATTCACTCGTTGCAAAAAACCACCCCGACGTTTCCTGTTTCAAATAATACCCTTTTTGAACGAGTGGGGTTTTACAATTACCTTGGAAATGAAGTGTAGAAGAAGAATCTCTTGTTTTTGAAGAGATTTGAGTAGAAACCAAGCCCAAAATGTAACCTTTTCCTCCTTTCTTCCTCCTCAAGGTTCTAAGCTTTTCTCTCCCTTTTTCTCTCTCTGAAAATTCAGCCAACAATGCTCAAATGAGCTGAGTTCTTCTCGTTTTTGTGCTTTTAACCCAATTATGAAAGTTCCAAAAAACCATTTTTCTCTGAACTCTTCAAGGTATACCAAGAGGGTCAAATGGATCTTTTAAACCCATTTCTTCCCCTCCAAGTAAATATGGACACTTGTCCAAATTGGGGACCACTCCTAGTTCAACAATTTCCAGCACAAGTAATTATCGAACTTTAGCTCTCAATCGGATTGCGGTTTGACCGAAAAGACTCCATGTTGACTTTTCCCAATATTATAGTCAACGAAAAGGAAACGGACCAAATAAGCTAACCGTGACGACGGCTAGGCTTTTTGGGCCCCGGAAAGGTCCCAAATGACTCTCCAAGTCATCGGTTGACTTTTCCGACAAAAAGTCAACTCTCGCCGAAAACCTCTGGTTCGACCGAGATCGACCGGGGGTGGTTCTTACAGGAAGGGTGATGAAAGGACCCAATACAGAGATTCATAGCGATCAGATGCGACCCTCTTTCGTCGTTGGATCTATTGTCGTCCTTCTTATGATATTGATGGTCTGTAGAGCTAGAGAGAAGGTGTGAGACCAAGGAAAACCCATTGTAAGTAGTGGTGGGGTAACAAAGTGCCTTTGACCTCTTACCCTAGTAGTTCCAAGAGGGAATCCGGAGATTAATCGTCAGAAGAGATGGGGGAGAAGTTATTGAATGAAGTGTAATGACAAAAGATGGACGAGATCATACATGGGAAAGAGGACACCGACGACGATGTAAAGCCTTAGAGTTAGGGAAAAGATGCATCACTATTTTTCTAATGTTTCATTAATCATCAGTGTGGTGTATTTACATGAATTTTGAGCAATCCTTTATTTTTTTTGAACGAAATGAGCAAATTTTATTGATGTATGAGAATTGAAACAATAAGAAGAAAAGTGGGAGCCTAGCACATCCGCAGACAAACAACAACTAATCCTCTATACAAACCTGAGGTATAGACCGGTTTTTGACATGTAGACCTAAAAATATACGACAAGACCAAACGAAATTGAAAAATAGGAAAGTAAGACATGTGCAACATGACTCAAAAACCATATATGGCTCGACCTGAACCCACCCATCATAGCTTAGAAACTTATGGATCCTCTAAGATAAATCTCTAGCTTGTTGGGAGACGTGTGTGGTGTGGGAGGGATCACGTTATATGGTGGAGGGCCCCCGTAATACAGCGGGCCGCCATTACTCCAATGCAACTCATTGCAAAAGGCCATCATGGATCCCGACGGGGATGCTTTCCGGCCCTGGAGAACCAATGGTTACCCGCTTACCTAACCCCAGGTTAGGCATGACGGTGGACAACACCGAACCCTCCCTTGGCTTCCCTAGAGGGCGGGTGGCCCGAGTTGGATTCCCAACTGATTCTTTCGGTTTGGGCAAGACGCACAGACCTCAAACGTGGAAACAAACACGGGGGAACTACCAAAGTAGATGATAGCTCCTTAAACCTTAGAGCTTCCCTATGCAGATCGTCTGTCCCATGACAGCGGAGGCACAACATGCCGGAGTTCCCAACCCGAACATTGGCCAGCCCTCGTACCTGAGTCGAAGTCAAAGAGGAGGCCCACCCCTAATGACACATCAAAATAAGTGTATCCTTTATTATTACCGATTGATTTGTCCAAACACTTTAATACCTAATAAGAATTTCGGTTTTACAAGCTCAATAAGTTGGAAATTAGAAGTTGAAATGGAGTGGGACGATAAATGCTGAATCAAGATAAAAATGAGTTGATTTAAAATTGTCACACCGAAATGAACTAACATTAATTATCAAAAAAAATATTTATAAATTGGATTACAGGATTAGTCTTTGTTTCCCGGCATGATCCAGCAACGTTTAGGACCAGCCAGATATAATTGGGCCGGGCTAGAATCAGCCCATCCCTTATTTCCAATTCTACTATTTACGGGCCTTGAGTCCGACTCAGAATTTTCACTAATCTCAGTTCGGCCCATAACTAGTCTCGCCGTAACATTCACAAGAAAACTAGGAAGCAATAGCATAACGGATTGATTAGAATCCGAGTCAAAGTTGACATCCAGTAGTGTTGGGCCCACAAAACATAAAATGACGTAAATACCACTGAGTGCTAACATGGCGCTCAATTATTGGTTCGCTTTTGTGGTGGACCTGACCCGGACGAACCGAGTCCGAGTTGAGTATAA
Source organism: Erodium maritimum (assembly GCA_963921825.1). Classification (NCBI taxonomy): domain Eukaryota; kingdom Viridiplantae; phylum Streptophyta; class Magnoliopsida; order Geraniales; family Geraniaceae; genus Erodium; species Erodium maritimum. Next base: position 66,166,968 of record OY997594.1, on the reverse strand, counting down.
AATTGAAGCGACTCGCCGTAGCGAAGCCCCTTGGTTATTTTGAGAAGACAAGTCGGAATCGGGAGCGAAAAAGCAGAGAGCACGATGGGTTCACAGTTCCTCAGACGCGCCTTCGTGAGACGATCGGCTCAGATCTTCTCTTCCTCCACCGCCGCCGCCGGAAATCCTACCTCGCCGCTCGCTGCTGCGGCCCGCGCCTTTTCTTCTTTCTCGACTCCCATAACAGCCACGCTGTTCCCCGGCGACGGTATCGGCCCTGAGATCGCCGAATCCGTTAAGCAGGTCCACTCTCTTCTTTCTCTGCGCTAATCGAACTTGATTTATATTCGCAGTATATCTCAATTGTAATTGTTTTGCGGGAGATATTGTTTTCTCTATGTCTAGATGTTGTTTGGTGTGTCAGATGGAGTGTTTGTGCTCCGTGTTTTCTTGTCGTTGAGAATTGTGGTGGTTTTGATGATTAATCCAATGATCTTATTGCTAATAATTTATTTATTTCTTTATTTCACTTTCATTTTCATTTTTGTTTTATGGTTGATGTGATCTTGTTCGAATTCCTATGTGGTAATTGTGGGGAAGATTGAAATCAAGGCGAAAACTAGTGTTTTATAGAAATTCAGCAGCCTCTGCACGATAATCAACTTTGGTTGCGATAGAAATGAGGACTCTGGATTAATCATATGAATGTTTTTAGTGAATATTACATTCTTTGAACAGCAGTGAAAAGTTGGTTAAGATTAGTTCTATATGGATTTTTTTTGGTATTTAGGCTCATTTGCGGGAGGTAGGTAGTAGAGTGGGATGGATTGTGGATCAAAACTATATGTAACAATGATGATAGTTCAATACGACAATGAATAAGCTGCGAGAATATGTTTAACATTTGGCCAAATGAAGTGTAAAAGTCATATGTTGTTTTGCCTCCAATACTTCTGCCTACCTTGTAGATAGAGTAACAGACTGGGAGGGCATTTCTGAAGACATGTAATGTATTTCCCTTCCAATCTATCTACGTTCTTTTATTGCAGAGTCTATTAAACAGATAATAGTAACTCGTTTTATTGGAACTTTTTGTTTGGAAGAGTAGTGTTTTAGATGAGAGGCCATGCAACTAGCAAGAGACTTCTCTGGAAGGGAATTTTATCTCCTGGAGTTTGAAAGTGTACGAAATGTGAATTCCAAATATAAGGCTTGCTTAGGTTGTCTGCATCAGTTTGAATAGGAACAATTTGCATGTGTATCTTCACGTGGAAAGAGTTGATGAAACGATCATATTTAATGGGTTTGACCTTCCTGTTGATATTTGTATACATGGTAGATGGTCATGCTATTCATTTCTCAACATCTCCACATGTTTTTTCACCATACTGCTTTGCTCTCTATCAGGATGGTACTGGTACTTCGTTGTATAATTTTGCTATATGTTATCTGCCGTGTCCACTAATAGAAAAAAGGCTGGAATAGATAATGTAATCTGTCGAGCTATACTGGTGTTGCAGACATTGTGTTCTTAGAGAAATTATTTTTTTGCTACTTTGGAGTTGCTTGAGAAGTCTTTAGTTTATGTGTACAATATTTCCTTGTGTTTTCAAAGGTCATTTTATTCTGTGCACTGATTTTATTCTTTGCACTAACACAGATATTCAGGGAAGCTGAGGTACCAATTGAATGGGAGGAACATTTTGTTGGAGACCAAATAGACCCTAGGACTCAGAGTTTTTTAACATGGGAAAGTTTAGAATCAGTTCGGCGAAATAAGGTAGGCTTGAAAGGGCCAATGGCCACACCAATTGGAAAGGGTCACCGGTCTTTGAATCTTACCTTAAGGAAGGAACTTAATTTGTACGCCAATGTAAGGCCTTGCTATAGCCTTCCTGGTTACAAAACTCGATATGATGATGTAAATCTGATCACTATTCGTGAAAACACGGAAGGGGAGTACAGCGGCCTCGAACATCAAGTAAGCTATTTAAATATGCACAATGTAATGATAACAAATATTCATTGCATAGAAAATTCAACATGTTCCTTGTTTTTGGTGCTAGGTGGTGAGAGGTGTGGTTGAAAGCCTTAAGATCATCACACGTCAGGCAAGTTTGAGAGTTGCCGAATATGCTTTTCACTATGCGAAGGTGCACGGAAGAGAGAGAGTATCTGCAATTCACAAAGCCAATATCATGCAGAAAACTGATGGTCTTTTTCTCAAAGTATGGTTTTTATTAGTCTAAGTTTCACGTTATTTAAATTAATGCTTGTTCAGCCAACTTCATATTGTTGTGGGGTTTTTTTCTTTCTTATTTTCAGTGTTGCCGTGAGGTCGCAGAGAAGTACCCTGAGATCACATACGAGGAAGTTGTTATTGATAATTGTTGTATGATGGTAGGATAGCCTTCTCTCTGTTTTCTTTTAATCAAGAATAGCCTTCCCTATATTCATGGCTTGCGTATCTTATTTTGGGGAAGGGGACAAGGGTTTGGGGGTTAAAGTGGGAAAAAGGAGCTTCTGACCTTTTTTTTGTAGGTTTCCTTTTTATGGCACATCATCAAAAAATTAAATTCATAAAAGACATGCTTGATGCTAATATATAACTGCACTGGGATTAAAATTTTTTAAAATAATTAGAGATGAAACTGATTATTTGTTTTCGCGCACAGCTTGTGAAGAATCCAACTCTTTTTGATGTATTGGTGATGCCTAACCTCTATGGTGACATTATAAGCGATCTTTGTGCTGGTCTGATTGGTGGGCTGGGTTTGACACCAAGGTGGGTACTATGGACACTTGACATTTGTTATCTTCTAGTGTACCCGCTTACGTCATCTTACACAATTTGACCTTTTGCTGCAGCTGCAATATTGGTGAAGGAGGTATTGCCCTTGCTGAAGCAGTGCATGGTTCTGCACCTGATATTGCTGGAAAGGTTAGTCCTCAAAGTTACTTTATGATAGTCAAATGTATCCATTATCTCAATGCTACATAATATTACGGTCCTGTGCTTGGGATGATTTATGGATCAATGCGGATAGGTTGAGAGCTCAATTAATGAGAGAACTCTCGTATTTTAGTTGAGAGCTCAATTAAAGAGAGGATCTCTTTTGATAAATTTTCTTCCCCTCTTTAATTAAATTGCTGACATGTATGTAAATATGCTAGGTGGGTTCTTACTTCTAAGCAAAATGGTGTGTGAAATAGAAACATGATCCTAAGAATAAGATCACTAACAACTAACTGCTAGTAAATGCTGTCAGTGGATTAAATCAATCACCCATCTTATGTCTTCATACAAGTTATGCATCCCATTTTATAAATAGAAACATGATAATTCTTTTTTTTACCATCACATTTTATGCATTTCTAATAAATAGTAGGGTGGTATAACCCCGCTTTCTGGATCGCGTTATGAGACCGACTACGGGCTCGTTAGAAGGGAACCCGAAGACCTTTTGATACAAGCTCATGATTATCGAGGGAACTCGAGGACCTCGTAGGAGAGACCAAAGTATTTTATTAAATCTCAAGTCTGATTTATTCATAATACTCTCTTGGTATATATAGCCAAGAGGTTACCTAAAACCAAAACCCTAATACACTTATAATTGGCAATTATCTAACTTACTTATTCCTAATATTACTTGAACTCAAAGATACTAATAATAAGGAAATAAACTAGTAAAACTTAAACCCTAGCCGACTATCCCTATTCGGCAGCAGCTGCGCAGCAGCTTTGGTGTGTTTAGCCCACTCGTTACGGTCCGTAAGGCCCATAACATAGGGTTATTCCATTTTTGTACCTCACTTAACCTGGGGGTTACCTAACCTCAAACCTGAGTCAAAACAGTAAATCACCACTTCCATGAAAAAACTACACCATTTGGTCTGAAAGAATTATCAAATTATTGGGAAGTTCTGTCTATGGGATTGTTTAGTAAAGTATAAATTGTTTCTAATCTTACTTCAGGTTTCCCGACTTAAGTTTAGAAACATCATAGCCGTTTAAAACTGACTTAATTTTCATCTGACTGTTACTCGTGATAAACTTTACATATTATGCAATGGTTTTTAGATGTGGCGGCTTTTGAATGAAACCTAGAATTCGATGACTGATCTCTTGATTATATCGGGTTGTAGGAGCAACAGCTTCATTAGAGAGCCATCATTTAATTCAGGATTGCATAAGACTGACTTGGTATTGTAGATGAAGTTCAACTTGACATAGTTTTACCTTGTAAATATTTCACTACTACTCAACAGTCCTCATACTGAGCATTCTATTTCTTTTAGCATATCTGAATTTCCTACAAACCCGAAAGCTCACTAGTCAGATATGTTTCTTGGTTGAACTACACAGAACATGGCAAATCCAACTGCATTGCTGTTGAGCTCTGTTACCATGCTACGCCATCTGGATCTGCATGATAAGGCCGACCGGATCCAAAATGCAGTCCTCAATACGATTGCAGAGGGGAAATATCGAACAGCTGATCTTGGAGGCAGCTCTTCAACAACAGACTTCACGAAGGCAATTTGTGATCATCTCTGAACAAACTAAAACTCAGTGTAAGAATTGATTTTTAGCCTTGATGCAAATTATTTCGGACACTATTTGTTGCTTTTTGAGGGAAATAAGGCCACTTCAGCTGATGTCCGGAGAAAGCTTTGTCCATTTACGAACTATTTGATGCTGACTCTTAAATTATGTTGGTGGAGAAATTTAACTTTCAGATTCATGTTGCCATGGTCTCTCCCCTCAAAGGAGAAGAGTTGGGCTTATTGGAGAAAACTTGTTCTGCTGGGGTTTCCTGAAATAAACACGTTATGATTTCATTTACTTGTTATTTTTTGTCTCCTTTTCTGTACTCAGATGGAGATTTTTTTTATTTACAGTATAATTTTAAATTTTCAATCATTAATTTCTGTTCACTACTTTTTGAACGATTTGCCACATAATCTTTGTTATCTCTCTGATATACTATTTTCGTTTTCATGTTATGGTTACTGCCTGTTTCCCATGATGATAGTATTAAAGTGTGGGTGTTAGCGAGCTTAATCGAAGCTTGACTCTGCCTGAAAAATATTTGTTAGGTTCTATCTTGATTCGGGTTTGAACAAATTTGAAATGTGAACTTGTAGTGCAGCTGAAAATAAACAATGAGGATTGGTTTGTTCAATTTTAATTTAGAAATCCATTACATCTTATTTTTTAATATTAAAAATAAGATTGAACCTCAAAAACATGCCCTCCGACGATTTTTGTTAGCACAAACGTGTTCTGATGGTATTATTCTAAAAAAAAACATGCTTATACCTTTTGTTTATTATTAAAAAATAAATATGGGAACTAATTGTACTTAGTGTTCAAGTTTTTCTTTGAATGACTTTTGGATAAAAGGAATATAAACAATTTTGGTTTTTATGATAAATATAAAAACCATGATAAGCACATATTCGTTTTCATCCTAGGTAACGAGAAAACAAAAATAAATAAACGTAACTTGCTGCCTTTTGGTAATAAACAAAAGATCTAAGTATGTTATTGAGAAAAAAAAAAGGTTATCACAATACATTTATGATAACAAAGATCGTTCGAGTGCATCTTTTTGGGGTTTCCCCTAAGTTAAATCTGGTTTGAAGTATGTTTTTGATCGACAATGCGGAAATAAACTATCTTCCTCCTCTAAAACAGAAAGATAAGACAAGAGTAAAACCTTCAACAGAACATATAAATAAAACCACCAAGCAATCTTCAGCTCGCAATATAAAACCTATGATACAATAGGCTAAACAATAAAGCTCTTAATCTAGATCCAACCAGTTCATCTAACAAGAGGCCTCGTGCCAAACATAGAGCCACAAGGGCCAAATCAACGGACAAAAGTCCAACATAAGCCTAGGAACGACCCAATCAAACAAGTAAAAACATAAAGGCAAAAAAACAACCTTTGGAGTGCCATCATGACAAAAACCAAACCAACCCAACAGATCACACGTGCCACCGCTTGAAGCACCACTGGACACTAGATAATTGTTCCAAAATTCTAATAAGCTTCAAGTTGTAGGATTACTTTGTTCATGTGAATATTGTTACAGGGTGGACAGGACGCCTTGGCATATCTCTATCAGAGTGAAGGTCCCATAATCTTAGTATGAACATGCTCAGATCATTGGCTACAAGAGGTAAACCAATCTACATAATGTTTTAAGTTAGTTATTCGATATACATGTGATCAAGATTTAGGATTATGCAACAAAATTTATGTTTTCTATTGCATTTTCGAAACTCATAATCCAACACGAGGTGACGTCTATATAGGTCAAGGCATCCAATTTTCCGTTTACAACTATGACCAAATGTGTGAGAGAGTATATAGGCAACAAGCTTGGGCGCTCTATCATAGTATATTATGAGGAGGATGGACGTGCATGGGAAGAGTATATCCGCATTGGGGTCCAATAGAAGGTAGAGAAGGCGCTTCATAGACGGGTACAAGATGTATTGGGCGATAACATGGAGCCAATATATGCCCAGTTGAAATATGAACGTGTACCAGACTTTTGTTTGTAGTGTAGGAGATAGGGACACCTGGAGAAGGATTGCAGGTATTTGGAGGACGAGACGAAAGGGGTCGTCGGGTTGCCACTTGACCCTATTTTTTAGTCTAGAACCCAAACGGAAGCACGACTCTTTCTTCCCTCCAGACTACAGTTGTATGGGGGACGAGGAAGCTGAGGAGGATGACAGTGTTAAATCCACTAGATGGGACCTACAGGAACCAACAATTAGGGGTGGGCGTTAGCCGGTGACCACCCTTTTAACCCTAAATCGGTAACCGGACCGTGACTACTAGTTTATTAAAAGCATCTCCAATGCTAGTATGTTCGTGCTGGCTGTTTCTACTCGTTGTTCGAATAAGAAATATTAAAATTTTCTATCAGCCAACACTATTAGCCAACAACCTCTAGTGGTAGGCTGTTCGTGCCATTTTCTTCACAATTTTTCTAACCGTCGGTGGTTCGCGCCGATGCTAAGCTTACCGCCAACGGATGCGTTGCTGGCTGTTCGTGAGTATTTAATTATTTTTTTGCATTTTCTCTCTCTTACTTTTGATTTTTCTCTCTTACTTTTGTTCCATTAGCCAGCACCAACATACTAGCATTAAAGATGCTCTAAGATCCATAATCGTCAATGTCCCTATAACCGACGGTTATCTAAAAATCCATCCGGTTACGGTTTTTATCTGGTCCACCAAACTCGTCGGGCTTTTTTGAGCCTTCATTTTAAGTTTCAAAATTGAACAATGATTTAAGTTTTTTAGCGAATTTTATACTTTATTTCTATCTGTTAACATCATTTTTGAATATTTATCAATTTAGTTAATAAGGTTTTTGGTTTCGGTCGGTTTTAACCCACCTTATTGTTAGGGTTAAGGTTAATTGATGGTTGAAAAATAAATGGAATTAAATGCAAATGGGTTAGTTGGTGGTTGAAAATTAAATGGACTAAAAGTAAAGTTGACTTAGCCCGTAAACTTATATAATTTCGGTAAAAGATGTTGAGCCGAGGTAGGACCTAAAGCAACACAATGTAAATTAAATCAATTTGGGCTTAAGTCTAGGCAGCCCAATAAAAACGAAAAAGTAATAGGTTTATGAAATAAAAGTCAATCGGTCGGTTTTTTACCGGTTTGAAAGAAAAAAACCGTACCTACCCAAAATATAGTCGGGTTGGTATTTTTTTAACCGTAACCGTCATCAGAGACACTGGTTTGGGTGATTTCGGTGATGAGGATGGCCGAATATTTGCACACCCCTACCAAAAATGGTGCCCAAGGACCAAAATGACAACCAGACATCTTGGGTGTTAACTTGACCCCCAAGGAAACATGACAATGTTATGGGAGAGGGGGTGCACGGACGGGAGGGAGAAAGTGGGGCTGGGGCATTGGTAAGTGGAGATCATGAGCAAGATAACGATGTTCACTCGGTCTCATCAGTGTTTTGAAATTGAGAGTGTAGGCCAAAAACACCCAAAAAACACAGATATGACCATCAAGCTTACGGGAGAAAATAATGGATAACACTCATGAGGGTACTCGATGCTCTGCAAACCTGTACGTGGGAAGGGGTTTGGAAATTCAAGAGGGGACATATATGGTGATAAGGGAAGGAGAAGGATAACGGGGAGGGGAAAATGTGGGAATTTAGAAAGATACCACTTGATATTAAGGGTGTACGATTGAGCATATATGATCAATTAGAATGTGGTCGGTGGTAGAGGAAATCAAGCGTGTCTCGGACTACTACTGGTCTAGACTGTATATGGACTTTAGAGGTGGAAGAGGTTTATGAGATTCGAGCACATAGGAAACTGAGAGTGGAAATAACCGAGAGCAACTTGAGTCTAAGGAGAATTCCTCTACCGTAGTAGTTGTGTTAGACCTTTGGGAGAGAGTTTATAAGCAACCCCGCTTGTCTAAATGATAGTCCTCGTGTGGAACTACAAGGGGATTAGGAACTCGCTGACAATCATCATTTAAAGGAGCTTGTGGATTCAAAGAGACGTGTTAAGATATTCTTGTATGGTACATATAGTGACAAACAGGGGTTGAAGGTGGTTTGGCTGGGATTAGGGATACATGGATGACTTGTTTACGAGGCACAAAAGTCGAGAGGGTGACTGATATTATTGTGGCGAGATATAGTAATAGTGGAACTCCGACAATTCTCATAGTACCACATTGATATGTGGGTAAGGATCTAAGGGTATACCGAGATTTATGGAAAATGAGTAAGGAGAAGAGAGAGGTTACATGGAATCTCCTACGAAATTTGGCGGAACGGGATGGGACTTACTGGCTAATAATTGGTGATTTTAATGGTATTAAGGGTCATGCTGACAAGAGGGGGTTCAACTTACTCACAACGATTGATTGATGAATTTTGGGAGGTAGTAACGAATCTAGAGTTGTGGGATATACCGTTAAAAATTCATGGTCATACATGGGCCAATGGTCAGAAAAGGGGTGGACATAATGGACGTTCGGTTGAACCGAGCATTAGTGACACGGGGTTTGGATGCACTACTCCCAAGTGCATGCTTGGAAAATCTGGGATTAACAACATCGGACCACATGTCACTCTTGTATGAAACAAGGGTAAATCCAAGGAGACCGAGCCGTAAATGATTTTGATTTGAGAATATATGGTCTGAGGACCCAACTTGTGACCACATTCTTCAAGACGTGTGGAATCAGGACCAGGATGAGGGTATTCACTATCAAATTCGTTAGGTGGTTCGTCCTTACAAAGATGGGGAATGAAGGTTTATCATTCCAATTCGAATAAGATAAAATGGTGCCAATGACATACTGCAATCCTTAAGGGGAGACTGGATAGAGATGGGATAAAAGAGAGGTATTGTACGGCACTTGGCCTCAAAGTGAGGTTTCAAAAACAAAGGACGAAACAAGAATGGCTTCAAGACAGAGATAGGGATACAAAGTAATTACATGTGGAGTCGAGGGGGATACGAGAGACAATGTTTGCTATGAGACCAGATAAATCACCAGGTCCTGACGGGCTAATCCACACTTTTATCAACAATATTAGTGCACGGTAGAAAAGGACATTGAATGATGCAGTCGTGCAATATTGAAATGTGGGGGATGTCGACGAAAATAAACGACACTATTATTGTCCTCATATAAAAAAGAGTCCTAGTTAGTATGTCAAACGTGCATTATGTCGCCCTATGCAACGTTCTGTTTCGAATTGTGTTCAAGGTTATGCGAAAAAATTGAAACCAACGTTGGATAATCTAATATCCCCGACATAAGGAGCTTTTGTCCCCAACATGTATGTACATGATAGTTTGGTAAAGTGCTAAAGGGGTAATATTACCCTAAAATCATTTTCTGAAGGCTTAGAAGGGGACGAACACCAACTACACCTGATGTAATTTACTGTCCGTCCAGGAATTAGTCGGGAATTGGGTCAAGGGATTAATTGGATCTGGTCAAGGTACCGATATACTCTATTGTCCTTGGTTGGCGAAGCCAGACCCATATGTACAAACACATAGCTTATGTATGGAGGGATATAAGGTGTTCAATTTGATGATCACATGAGAGAGAAGTTCTACATGACATATTTTCGGAGTGGGACGCTAAGGCCATATCGAGCATTCCATTGAACTATACTCATGACCGAGAATTTTGGTTCTCACATTTTGAGGGGAAGAGCCAATACTCAATAATAGCGGTTTACCGTCCAACCGAAGTCCCTAATGGTTAACTCAGAAGTGCAAGGCTACTGGAACAACTGGTGGGGAATGAAGGTTTAACCGAAGATTAAGAACTTCTCGTGCCGAAGTTTGGTGAGACACTTAGAGGGGATGAAGAAGATGAGTTACATATTATAGTTAGATGTTATTTCGCAAGGGAATGTTGGTCTCGTTTTGGTCTGATAACTACCCTACTCGTAGAACTTACTTTCCGGTCGTGGTGGGGTAATATGATGATGAATTTGGGGAACCGGGAGGTGACATGGGTAGCGGTGTGGATATGAGAGGTATGGAGATATCGAAATAGTTGGGTGTGGAACGAGGTCCATCCTTCGAGATGGGTTGTGGAACGTCGGGCCAGGGAAGCAGACCGACTAAAATCTTAGATGGAGGAGCAACAATGAACCAGGTCAGGCCACGAGGGAGGGGATAAGGTTATGGAGAAATGGATCTGACTGCTGTCGGGATGGTGCATAGTCGAGGTAGACGGGTGGTATTTGCTGACACAAAAGAAGGGAGTATCACCTTGGCCTGTAGAAAGGAATGGGGAGAGGTGAGGGACATACACAGTCGACTTATGCAAGGTTCAACTCGTCTGACGATCATCAAATCTACGAGAGTTCATGAAGCAATGGTATGGATTCAAACAAACACTATGTCCCAGGTTCAGGTGCAGAGTGATTGCAAGATGGTGGTAGATATGGATGACAAAATGCCCGCCCTTGAAGAGGACCTGTGTCCCTCCCCACGCGGGGCGGAGATTTTTTAAACGGGGCGGAGTACGGGGAGATAAACGGGATTTTGGTGGGGCGGGACGGCCCGCGCCACGGGACACCCCACAATATTATTATTTTTTATATAAAAATTCATCTTGTTTGAAGGACACATAATATCTTATTTTTACATATGATATTTTCTATCAAAAGGATAAAAAAAAACTTAATTCGAATATGTGAAATAGTGACTTTTTCTTTATTTTACCAACATATGAATATACTGTTTGTTTATCGGTTTTGGAAATACCATTATCGATGTCATGTGATGTTTGTTTTATATGCATATCATTTAAAATTATGGATTGAGAATTGTGTGATATCAAAATATGTATTGTTTTTTTCACGAGCCGATAACAAGGCGGAGAATCACCGTTCCCCCAGGGAGAGAACGAGACGGAGATTCCCCATTCCCGCAGGATGAGAGTGGGGAGGGGTGCGGGACGAGGACATATGTGGGGTCCCCACCCCACTACCATCAGTTGTGGATCTTATTCGTAATGAGTGTTCTTTTCAATGCCGCTAAGTCTTATAATTTATGACTGTTGTTTTCTTCTAGTTATATTTAGAAATATCCATATCTAATTTGTTAGGCGTTTTACAAACACAAATGTCTAATGGATAGCCAATAACCCGTTCTTGGTCAAGATATTTTGGATCATTTTGCGATGTATTTTGGATTCGGATATTCAAATAAACTACATTATTCCAAATAAAAAAATCCCAAACGCTACCCGGGTAAAACGTTGGGAAGCAGTAGTTGCCAAACATTGGTCACTATAGTTGCCAAACATTGGGAAGCACTACATTCACCTACCATGAATATTACTACACGAAAAAAAAAATAATGAAGCAAACGATCACCGCTGCACGATGTGAAACAATGACCAAACTGTCCAAGCCCATTGGCCCAGAGGGGTTGGTGTTGATATTTTTTTACAATTTTTAATTATTTTTTGGTGGAGCTCACCCACTCCCCCAACTCGCCTATAAACTCCATTTCGCAGATCTGAATCTGCGATCATCTTTCTCACTATCTCTCAAACCTACCACTCCTCCGAGTCTTCGCGTTTCTCCAAGCTCTCTACTCCAATGGCGTGCGAAGGTATCCTCTTGGGAATGGGCAACCCCCTGCTCGACATCTCCGCCGTCGTCGACGAGGAGTTCCTCAACAAGTACGTCGTTTCTGTCTTTCTCTCCGTCTCCGTGGTTCGAACTTCTCAGAGATCCTTTTTTTTCCAGCCTGTATTCGAACTTAGATCTTATGGTTTTTGATTTGTTTCGTACAAAAGTGTGTGTATGTTATGCTCTGAGCTGCAGCTTTTACTTGTTTTTTGGAGTTTGAGTTGGTGAGAATCTCGGAGAGATCTGTGTCGGTGTTCATATTGGAGAATCTCTCTTAGGCATTTATACAAATACGTATTGATTCGTGCATGCATCTAAGTACGATCCTTGTGTATGAGTGTTTTGCGCAGATTCTGCAGATTTTGTGCTGTAAAGCGTTGTTAATCTAATTTAGATCTTCGTGTTTTAGTCATAATTGTGTCGGTGGTTTCGTGTTTTTGCTGCAAAGCGTTGTCTGTCTGATTTGAAGATTTAGATATTAGTTGTTGTAGCCATTAATGTGTCGGTGGTTGAGTGTTGTTTGCATCTTGGTAGTTTATCCTCTTCCGAAGCTACCAACAAGATGAACTGAATCAATACGGCCATGGTTCTGAGCTAGCATTCATTGGTCTGCTGTTCATGTGGATTTTTTTTTCCTATTGTTGATTTTAAAAGCTCTGTTGGATAACCTGTATTGGTTTGTTTTGCTTATGACAGATATGACATCAAATTGAACAATGCTATTCTGGCAGAGGAGAAGCACTTGCCTATGTAAGCAACTTCTTTGTGTTTCTAATTAAAGTGCTTTATTCTATTATTCCTACATGCATCTTGTATAAGCTAACTTCATATGCACTACTTTGTTATTTGCTTCAACCAGCTGTCTGACCAAAAAAATATGAACTTCAGATGAATTGTTGTTTTCAGCTTTTTACTTCCTGAACGGGACCTTGTTTTTCTATCAATGGCCACATAATAAGACCCCTTATCTTATTTATTAGACTTTCCATGTGTTTTCAATGTATTTTATAAAGACTCGTCAAATTGCTTTTATATTCCAGTGTAAGACATTTTTCATCGTTTACGTTCCTTTATGAATTAGTTGTGGACCAACTTAGCTGTATATATATTCCAGGTACACAGAAATGTCTTCCAAATTTGGTGTGGAGTACATTGCTGGAGGTAATATATTCATATCTCAATTTTGAGTCTTGAAAATGTTGCACCTCCACTGTATTTGAGTAAATTAATTGGCAGTAAATAATGTGTTATGTGATCATGTTAATGCAGGTGCCACCCAGAACTCAATCAGAGTTGCCCAGGTATGTGTGTGTTTAGTTACTCTTTATTGTTGTTAGTCACATATGTTATTCGTATTATCTTTTGTTTATGGTGAATTGATTCTTTATTTTGTGTAGTGGATGCTTCAAATTCCCGGTGCAACAAGTTACATGGGTTGCATTGGAAAAGACAAGTTCGGTGAGGAAATGAAGAAGAATTCTAAACTTGCTGGTGTCAATGTAAGTCTGTTCTCCTCCTTCCTGATTAGCTCTTCATTGAGTTACATGTCATCAATAGTATCTGATGCAATATTATGATCAACAGGTTCACTATTATGAAGATGAGACTGCCCCAACAGGCACATGTGCTGTTTGTGTTGTGGGTGGCGAAAGGTTAGTGTTGCTTTTCCGTGCTTGTTTTGAAGTTTTTTATTTCCCCATTTAGTAATCACACATCACCAAGTGTTTTTTTATGCTGCTTAAAACAATCATCCGTGCAATCTATGTGTTTTGTGCCCCTATTAGTTGAAGCCTTTTGTTAGCAAAATACATGATCATTGTCAAATATGTTAGACTGAGTGTTCAATGAAGAATACAACCATTTTTGAATTATACTGATTGTTACTGGATGTAGCATATATATGTACATATTGTCTGTGGAGATGTGGGTTAATTCAATTGTATACATACACAACGCAGCCATTCTGTAGAATGTTAAAATGTGTTTTGACTATTTCTGTGAGATGCTTTACATTTTATTAACTAGTTGCAAGTTCATATGATGGCCTACTGTTGTTTTTATGTTGGACTCATTTGAGGTTATATTTAATGGCCCACTGGGCACCTCTTATAATATCTTTGCTTCAAAATTTTGTTTCAATGGCACAGTTCCCAGGATTGAAGCTGCTTCCTAAATTTTGTTTCTACTGTGTTGTCCTTACTTTGAGTTGGATATGTATGCAGGTCACTTATCGCCAATTTGTCAGCTGCAAACTGCTACAAGTCTGAACATCTGAAGAAACCAGAAAACTGGGCATTAGGTACCTTGTCTACCTATACAATCTTGGTTATTTCCAAACTGTTAAGTTATGCATCGGTTACACTGACTGGTGTGTATAAATCAAATTTACAGTTGAGAAGGCCAAGTACTTCTACATTGCTGGGTTTTTCCTGACCGTATCACCAGACTCCATTCAGCTGGTTGCTGAACATGCGGCTGCTAAAAACAAGGTATACTGTGTAACAGAATGATTATCTTCCCTTCAAGAGCTATAAACAATTCTCATACTGTCATTGTTTTCAGGTTTTCATGATGAACCTCTCTGCTCCCTTCATCTGTGAGTTCTTCAAGGACCCATTGGAGAAATTTTTGCCGTAAGCATTTTTGTTCTCTGTAAATTCCTTCACTGCAATTTATCTACTGATACATTCTGATATAGAGCTTGCCTTGTCATTGCTTTGTTTAGGTACATGGACTACATTTTTGGAAACGAGACTGAGGCTAGAACCTTCTCCAAAGTTCAAGGCTGGGAGGTAATAGTTGCCCGGTACATGAAATTATATCATATTAATGGTTTGTGGTTTAGATATTAACTGTGAGTTGTTTTCATGACCAGACTGACAACGTTGAGGAGATAGCCCTCAAACTTTCCCTGTTGCCCAAAGCTTCAGCTGCACGCAAGAGGATTGCTGTTATTACTCAGGGTGCTGATCCCGTTGTTATTGCTGAGGATGGGAAGGTGACAACGTTTCCCGTTATCTTGCTACCAAAAGAGAAGCTTGTTGATACTAATGGAGCAGGTATGACCCTCTATCTTATCAAGAGCTTCAAATGCTCAACTGCACTGCTATACCCATTGTTCCAAAACTCGGTGGAGCATAACTACCGAGTTTAGTATGTGGAAATCGGGCCAAAACTTGGTTAAACAATGTCTTCACTGTTTTTTTTTAAAACTCATGTTTCTAATGCTATTTTTGTCTGGACCTGTCTTATTATACTGAAATGTTGTTATTTATGTACATGTTTAATACAAAATAAGTTTTGCGGACCACATCAACATGAAATTGATGTTTGTGTATTTGCAGGAGATGCATTTGTTGGAGGATTCTTGTCTCAGTTGGTGAAAGAGAAGCCCATTGCTGAGTGTGTGAGGGCCGGGTGCTACGCAGCAAATGTTATCATCCAAAGGTCTGGCTGCACATACCCAGAGAAGCCCGACTTCGAATGAGCTCGCACCCTCAGTCCCTGGCCCTAGCGTTATTTTAAGTTTCTGATGATTGGGACTCTCTAGATCTTTGTATTTTTACTATTCACAGCTTGTTGTCTTTATCATTGCTTCAAGCTACATTTAGTTCCGCAAGTGAGTTATGTAGGATGGGAATTTGCAACTCCCCATCCATTTCCCCGTTCCATAATAAGAATATATGTAACCTTTTTTGGGGGGCGATATGTGTACTGCGGTTATTGAAATTAAATGTCTTTCACTTTGAACCATTGCTTGCATTGCAGTTCCGGCCATTTCTCTCATTGGATCGATATTTATTCATCAAATGTGAATGAATTTGTGGATTAAATAAGCACTAGTTTTGTATCGCGATCTTCACTGTTGTAGCATTTTCGACTTAATTTATATTTTGTTATTGATTTTTGGGTTAAATGTTGAAACTTACCCTTATGTATTCCTTTTCAAATCACATTTGCGGTATCTTATTTATTGGTCACACGATTCCGTTAGGAAAAATAGACGGTAAAATGCCGTCTTTTCCATTCCGTTAGTCATATGACCTCAAGTGTCATATAATAGATGGTAAAGTGACGTTTTTTTCTCTTAAGTATTTGATCTCTATATATTTTGTAAGGAACAACAACGAGGTTGCAATAGTAATGTTCCTTATAAAATGTATAAAAGTCAAATAATTAAGGAAAAAACGGCGTTTTACCATCCATTATATGACACTTAAGGTCATATGACTAACGGAATAGAAAAAACGACATTTTACCGTCCATTTTTCCTAACGGAAACGCGTGACCAATAGATAAGGTACCGCAAATGTTATTTTGAAAAAGAGGGTAGCATAGTGTTCGTGACCAATACATAAGGGTAAGTTTCAACATTTAACATTTGATTTTTTATATACGTTTTTGTAGAGTTTGTCGTTATAACATAAATACATTTTTGAAGTTCATAATTATAATATGATTTCATTCAATAGTGAACTTAACTTCATGTATATGTAAGAATATTAAAACTCTTCAAGAGAATTGCTCTTCCGTTCACCCATGTAGGCAATTATTCTTCTCTCCATTTCATGAAGTTTTGTTTTAGGAAATGAATTCTTGATTGGGCTGGATTTCATGAAGGATAAATCCAAAATTTTATTGAAAGGGAGGTTAGTGTTGCAAAGATCTTCAATTAAGAAGTTACTTAACAAAGAGAAAGATAAGGTTATTTTTCAAACTACCCCTAAAACTAGATGTATAATAAAGAGGTAGACCGTCCATAATGGCATCGAAACGGCGTCTTATAATCCTGTTGAATCATACGGTTTAAAGGGAAACGACGTCGAATCGTTTTGATAGAGTCTTGTCTACGTCGAATTTGTGAAAGCGTAGATTCGACGTCGATGAATCTGCAGACTCTGGCGTAGGTCTATTTGACGGATTTCGGCCCAGCCGAATCCGGGCCCAACGAACCTGGGGTCGACGCGTGTCCAGCGTTTCGACTTTAAAGTCCGGCACCAACACTTCGTCCTCTCACGCATACACGATTCTTGGTCAACCGTTTCTCCAACAAACTCAGGCCACCCGCCGTCGTTCCAACAACCGTTTCCTCGTCTCTCAACGTGCCGTTTCTCCACCCGAAGTTTCTTCAATCGCCGAGTCATCATCGTCGTTTCTGCAACTGCCATTGCATCACCGACGTTTCTCCAATTTCTGTTTCTCCACCCATAGTTTTCCCACTAGTCGTTTCTCCCACCGTCGTTTCGACACTACCGTTTCTCCATCTGTTGTTTCTCCACCAATGGCCAACAACTCTGGCGTCGATGGCTCGAACATTGATCTGCAGCCTTTACTGAGAACGCAGATTCCGTCTATGGTCTTGTATGCAAGACTTAACGTAAATCCACCAAGGATGCTACGTATGTACCGAAAGTAGAGTCGGTCCGAGGATGTTACATTGGTGTGTGCGTGGTTGAAAATGGCGGAGTAAGGAGGTGACCATTACGACGAAGGATTTTGGGATAACATACGGGGAGAGCTCGCTCACGTGACCTGTCAAACCCCAGAGACCGAGCGGTCCGCCGAGAACTACAAATATCACTGGATCGTCATCAACTGGAAGGTGAAGTGGTTCAATGTGTGTTAGTCGGAGTTGAAACTCATTTACCAACCCGGTTGGTCCGGCACCCAGCTCATGGATCTTATAAAGGAGGTGTATGCCGAGAAATACCAACACTCCTTCGTATGACAACATTGGTGGATCCTCGTGTGGGACTATCCCTGCTGGAATGAGTTGTAGGTCGTACTGGCCGGCATAATCAAATATGACAAGTGATGTGTTATGGAGGCAATACAGGAAGGTCTGTAACCGATGACCAACAACTTGTAATGAGTTTTGAAGGTGTAATGTGACGACACGACTTCAAATTGTACCTTCGTTTTCCATAATGAAAGATGACAATTGACGTGGAAGCGATAATGACATTGTTCCAGGAACATAACAAGTATTGTCACGTTACCGTATCTTTGACACGGTCACGTGCACTACTTACAATGTTCTTGGAGCAATGACACTTCCGCTTTCACGTCACATGTCATCCTTGATTATGAAATATTGAGAATAAAAATTTGAAGTCGTGTCGTCATATTACACCCCAAACTCATTAATCATAGTCCGAAAAGATAGCAAGTAGATCTTAAATGCGTTGTACTTTTATTCGATCATTTCATGAAATATCAATATGATAAGAATCAAAATTGGTCTATTCCCATTCTGAAAGATCTTAGTTACTAAGTTTGTCTCAGTAAAAAACGACGGAAAAATAAGATAAGAATCAAAATCCCAATTTTGAAATCTAAATTCTATTGTTAAAAACAATGGTTATTTTGCAAATCAAACTCTGGAAGCAAATACAAATGAGCAAAACCTCAACCTGTAACGAACCGCCGTCGCCATTAGAGATCACCCCGGTTAGGAGGTTCACGCCACCGAGCAGGTAGCCTCTTCTCATTTCCCTCCCGTCGTTGATAAATGGAATTAGGGTTTCTCCGTTGATGCATTCGCAGCTCCTGTGATGTAAGAGATGCATTGATTCACCGAACAGGTAGTCAGCTCCCGTTATACAAAGAAGGCTCAGACAGCGTTGAAGAAGAGGAAAAGCTACATGACTGAGCATTTGATTTTGAGGCATTGTTTCCATTATAATTGTTAATGGTCTGGTAAAGAGACTTGAATCATTTGTGTGGGTTATTTGGGATGGATTTATGGTAGGTCTCAAAAGGCTTTCTTGGTTTATCCCGATGAGATTGGGTGTAAGAGATACATTAATTCAGCTGATTGGGTTGTGGTACTTTGGTGAAGTTGAAGATTATTATTCTTTGTTCAAGCTTTTTCTAATGCTGACTGAAATAGATGCCTTTCTCAATTTTGTCTCCTTTCATTCAAGGTTCACTTATTCTTGTTGGATACATCTGTGCCTTTTTTATTTGCTATGGATTGGTATCTGATATGAACAATGATGAACCAGGCTCTCCGTATAAAATGTTAAGATGCTATATTGTGCAGGTCTTTATAGGGTGGGGTTTTCTTTACTTGGTTCTTGTTGGATGCGTCTGTAGTTTGATACGCATTCAAGAAACTGTAATCATAATAGACTTTACTTTTCTTAATAGAATTACACAAGAGGGATGGACTTACATCAGTGATTTATATGATACAGGTTATAGGTAGTCTACAAAATGTTATGGCTACAGGAGCACACTCAGTCTCATTTGAATCAAACAAATTGCCCAGAAGCCTACGACACATGAATCAATGACTCTCATTGTCAGAAACAGAGGGGGAACTTTGGATCCCGAGGAGAAGCTGCACAGCGAATCACATTGAGAAACAGGCTCTCATCACAAGGAATGCAGAGTTTGGAGTCTCTGTTGATGAAATCATATTCATCCTGAGCTCGATCCAGCAATGCCTTGAAGAGTGGGTGTTTGAGTAAGGTAAGGTTGATCACAAACCTCTTGTAGTCTTCACCTACATACACCACCAAGTGGCCCTTGGGAACATCTCTAGGAATAGAACAGTTTTCGTGCATGGAAGGCCACAAAACCCATTGACAACAGCTCTCACAGATGGAGGAAAAGGGTACTGCTATGCTTCCCATCTTCCTCCATTTGTTAAGGCATGCCCTTGGGAACTTCCCTTTCATCATCTCCATCTTCCTCTGTACTGCAATTTTTTATTCCGATATAAGAATGGTGGTATCTATATAGGTGCTGCAGATTTGATGGAGGAGAAAAAGGTGGATATGAGGAATTGTTAAGTACTAGAAAGGTATATATAGTAGTGTCTGAGTGGATACTTTAAATGGTTGACATGACGTGTAGCCATGCCAGGGAAGCCGATACATGACATTATTGAGAGTTGAGTTGGGTTGGGCTGGGTTTGGTGTGGCCATTGCTTAGCTGCTTCATGATAAGTATCTGTGCATCTTGTTCATATGAAACTACATGAAAATGAATGATGATGATTTGAGAAAGATAGTAGTAGGGTCACATGAAAGAAACAAGCTATGTATAAATTGTTTTTGTGTCAGTAAGTAAAGGTATGGCACAATATTTCTGATCAGATTAGCTATGTATATATATCTTTCAATGTTCTTGAAGTAAAAGACCCCACAAAGCTGAAAGTGGAAACGATAAGATATGAAATAGGCATGGGGATAAGTTTCTTGGGCAAAGTGCTATGATCCCACTTATTTCTTACACACTTCTCAGTGGATATTATTGTTAAATGCATAAACATATTTATTCTCTCATGTAAGCTGTTTGTTGGTAATTGGTGAATTTCATCTTTAAATTTTGGCAAGTCTTGATGATCTGCGCTAAGCGTGGATCATTCATGACATAACTTCATTAATTTGCATAAAAAGTTATGGATTTTGTATACTAGTTAGCTTTCTGGAGATCGCATTTAATTGGTGGATGTTAATGAGGATGAGCATGAATTATGCCTTTTTTGTTTTCTAAATGTAATCTTTATGACTTTTGCAGATATGAGCATCTTTGTCTGTTCCTTATCCTAAGAAGTGAAGGTGGGTTCGATCTCTGTCAGGTAAACATTATTAAATCTTTGATAATTAGTACTGATAATGTACAATCCGTACTGTAGGATGTTCTTCACTATGTGTTTATTATAATATTTTAGTCCACCATATTTGTGGAGATATGAGCATTCTGGTTTCTGAACATGTTCTATGCATCTTTGACCAGCATCAGTAATATCGAAATACAGCTGCAGCAGGAGATGGGCTCTCTGCTGCACAACAAATGGGAAGAGAAATATAGGACCCTCAAATACTGTTCCTGTTCCATTACTTGACTAAACACATACTTGTTCCTAGAACATGGGGTAATCTCACAAAACTAAACCGACCTTGTCACATTTCTCACTTAATTACATTGACTTTTAAATCTTCTCACTCAACTACATGAACTTCCAAATTTTCTCACTTCGCTGGCTCTATTTGGGTAATAAATGATAAAAATACCCCTACAACAATTCAAGGAATTCGGGAAAAGTTCATTATGGCAGTGACAAGTTTTTTTTAAATAAATTAATAATGAAGGGCGTTCTTGTCATTTATTATATAAAAAAGGTAAAATGAGAAAATTTGAAAGTTGTCATTATAGTTAAGTGAGAAAGGTGATAAGGTCGTTGTAGTTTTGTGATATTGTCCCTAGAAAAATTCATGCTTACATGGTTAGTTACATGCTTACAACGTTTAAGTAGCATTTACTTAAACCGTATACATAGGCATTCGCAGAACTTGTGCAATACTGGTAATATTACGTGTACCGTTGTAGTGCTCACGTTTTTCTATGGTGTTTGATTTATCCAACCAGGTTTCTCAGAATTGCAGAGTATAGGGGTCGGGAAAGTGAAAGGCGTCGTTGTCAAAGACATTGCTATCGGGTGAAGTTGCAGTAATTGCTGGAGTGGAGTAAGTGAACTTGGGGCTGGTGGTAGTGACAAGTGAAATGAGTAAAGCCTCTTCTTGGCTGCTGTGGTGTGGTCTTGTGGGTTCAATCTCATCTCCAGTCTCTAGTTTCTGGTTCATGTTTATCAGATGATTCTGGATACTTGATTTTCAGACACAACTGTGTTTCATTCATGATTCATCCCCTCAGGACAATCGTTGTTCTCCTTCAAATTTTAGCTGCTTATACATTTGATCTTGAAGGAGTTTTGGTTGGGTAGTAGCTATCTCGATTCATTGATACTCAATTGGAGACATATCATTGATCAATCTAGTTTCCTTGAAGCTTGCTATTATAGTGACTGGTTTGTTTTGTTCAAGAGAGCTAATTTGGATTCAAACATGTAGATTGACTGTTTTGAAAAAGAATTACTAGGTTATTATGGTAGCTTACTCAATTGATCCAATACTTTTGGATTTTTAGCTTCATGGTGAGAGTTTGAGTCACGGTGATAGTATAAAAATTATCCTTAAAAGTAGTACTAGTTCATTAATTTTCATCCAAGTTAACCCTTTCTTCCCTTATCATCATTGACACAATTATAGTTAAGGAGGAGAAATCTATTGAGAACCACTCTTAACATAGGAACTGTGAGAACCAATCCTAGCCACACACATTTAAGATCCAGCATTTACCATGATGCCACATCATCATCTCAATTCTACCATAGTTCACGCCACTTTCATCTATTCTCACACAAGCAAGGGCATAGTTGTAATAGCATGGTGTCATGTGGACAATTGTTCATTTTTTTTCTTCACCAATTCACTAATTTAATATTTCCCGATTCGTTTGAACTCCGATTAACTTCAAACTTGCGCCAATATTTTTCTTTTTCCAAGGGCTTTAAATCAAGATCAGTCAGGAATATATTTTGAAGCACGAAAATAAAAAGTTATATCAAGGTGATAAAAATAATGTTGAGCGTTGATAAATCTTCACTAATAAATGTTTAATATCGGAGTACCAAACTAGTGCTAAATGTTGATAAAAAAAATATGTAATGAAGTGATAAGAAACAAATAATGAGGTGATAAAAACCATTTTCAATTTTGATAATAAGTGTGATACACTAGAGTTTAACATTGATATAAAAAAAACTTGTGATGGGGTGATAAAAAACACGTATCTCAATGATAAATCTAGTGTTTAGTGTTGATAAAACTGGTGTTCATAAAAAGCACGTGATGAGATGATAAAAATCATGATCAGTTTTGGAGAATGAGGTGATAAAACCAGTGTAAAGAGTTGATAAAAACAGGGTAAAGTGTTGATAAACCCAGAGCAAAGTGTTGATAAAAATTACCCATATATAATTCCTTTAAAAACTAGCCCCCAATTTTTTTTTCGTGCTTCAAAAAAATATGTGATGGGGGTGATAAAACACACGTAATTTGAATGATAAACCTAGTGTTTAGTGTTGATAAAACTAGTGTTCATAAAAAACACGCGATGAGGTGATAAAATCATGATCAGTTTTGGAAAATGATGTGATAAAACCAGTGTAAAGTGTTGATAAAACCAGTGTAAAAGTGTTGATAAATCCAGAGCAAAGTGTTGATAAAAATTACCCAGATTTTTTTAAAAAAAAAATCTACCCCGAAATAATTTTTTTTTCCGTGCTTCAAAATATATTCATGACTGATCTTGATTGAAAGCCCTTAAAAAAACAAAACTAATGACGCAAGTTTGAAGCCAATCAGAGTTCAAACGAAGCGGGAAAAATTAAATTAGTGAATTGGTTAAAAAAATAATATGATAGTTTTACTAAAAAGCTCTTACCACTTACTAAAAAGTGCTGTTTTTTTGCAGTCAACAAGTCAACTATTCAATTGCATCTCATCCATCAATTCCTAAAATGGATGACTTAGATTGATTCTCGCGATTCCTACGTTAAAACATGGTTCTCACCAGATTTCTCCTCTATAGTTAAGAGTCCGAGCTAATCCAAAATCTGGATACACTTATGAATTTCAAACTTAAACTTGAAATCCTGATTTAAGTTTTATGCTTTAACAAGCCTTCTCATGATCAGATCCGTATTTAGATTTGAATGTGAAATTTGGGAGAGACGAGTCCATCCGCTAAGAACAAATAAGACTAAGAGCAGTTACAGTGGTGTCGAGAACGATTCGGCTAATGCAATCGATTTTGTTTTTTGTTTTTTTTTTTGTAGAGAATGACGTCGAAACGGATTGTGCAGTCGTTTTGTAGTCGAATCTGCGAAGCGTGATTTCGACGTCGAGGATTCTACAGACCTGACAATCGTTCCAATTGACATTATTCGCCCTCGTGAATCGTCGACTATCGATTCGGGAGGTGACACGTGACGCCGAAAAGGCGAAGCTCATTAAAGCCAAAAGTAGATTTCAGCTTTAATTTACGAATGACTTTCTCCTTTTTATTCACAACTAACAACACCACGTTTCTGCTTCTACAGTCTCCGACGTCCTTTGTTCAAGCGGAATTGCCAACAACGAAGCAAACCCTCCGACGTTCTAGGTTGTCATTTCTCCGTCCACACTGCAGGTTCGACAACAACGAAGCAGCTCCTTCGATGTTCAATCTCGTCGTTTCTCCGTCCAAACGCTGCAGAATCTCCCTGGGCCTTTCTCCACCTGCAACAATGGTCGACGAAACCAACAACAAATATTCGCCAGGTTTCAGAAGATCCGAGACCGTTTCTCCACCTGCAACCATGGGGGAGGACAAATACGACAAATATATGCGCGGCTTTAGCTGCAATTAGGATTACGTTCCCGATTCGCAGCACTACTCCAACGAAACGGAAGAACGGGTTTAGGGGCATTAGATGACTACGTCCTGTCGCCACCCGTGGAAAATACGATTTTAGCCTCCCCCGTGTACAACTGTTAGATCAGATGGACTGATTGAAAATAATTTTTAAATAACGTTGTCGAACAATATTGAAGATAATCAAGTCGGGATAATATAATTGACTTGTTTTGATTTCATTCGATTATGTTGATTAAATAATGTTATTATGTTTTTTTTTATCAGCAAATGTTTTATTAAGAGTACAAGTTTTCGAAAAGAAAACGAGACTAAAGGATAACTCTCCTTACAACCAAGAGTATGCCCAAACCGGCACCTCAAACCAAATCAAACTACCCTTACATAGAGTACACTACAGGTCTTGGAACCTAGTTTTACCTAACATGAGGAACACCAGTACCTAACAAAGAACTCAAACAAGGGCAGGTCTCTTACCCAAGTAGATCTAACAACCATTAAGCCAACTAAAGTCTACAAGGGCTAAAACCAGAAAAAGAAAAAAAAACAGAACAAGCACAAAGAAAAGATAAACAACAACAACCAGAAGAGTCCAAGCCGACCAATCTTCAAACACCTTGATCAGGGCCGACGCAAAACCAGTGAGGAAGCCACTCCACTCGGTCCTCCGATACCCTAAATGTATCTCACCTCCTCACAGCACAAAGAGGTGATCCAAGGAGAAGGACCAGCATCCAGAAAGATACCGAGTGATGTGTATAACCCCAAAAGCCCTCACTCACAGAAACCCCCAAGATCGGAAGTGGAGACCGTCGACCAACACCGAGAGAAGCGGTCAATCCGACCTCTCTGAACAGAGAGACAAATGAGTTTAAGGGAGTAAAGACAAACCTGGAGGAAGGACCCGAAAAAAAGGTTCAGCAACCAGCACCCGCGCCCTCAGATCCGAGCCAAAAAACTCAAGGCGGTGTGAGCTCATCCACTGCAACGAAGCTCAGAATCAAAGCCCACAGGCAAAACCCCTTGCGGTAGTCCACTCGCTTCGACGAGACCCGAAACCCCAAAAATCGAGAACAGAGGAGGAAAAAAGTGGATCTGGGGTTGGAAGTCACACGAAGCCAAGAGCTCTTCGCCTATGGGTAGATCTGAGTCGAGGTTTCCGGGACTGCGACGATCTCCACCTGGATCGGTGGAGAAGCACCTCCCACTAACAGATCCGGAGTCGCTGAGTCACCGGCGTCGAAGAGAAGAAACGCAGGAACCAAAAAAGGGGGAAAGTGAGAAGAGAAAGAAAGGGAACACGGAGAAGGAAGGAGGGGGAGCCCTGACGATGACCATGGCCACAGCCGGAGGTAGCCGAGCAAAAAGGTTGAAAGCACAGCTAGGGTTTATGGTTAGAGAGAAGCGAGAGCTTCTCTCTTACATTAATCCATATATAATAAGATGTTAAATAATGTTATTATGTATCGCTTATTTTGTGTTAAGGACCTCGTAATCTCATGAATAAAAGAATATGTATTCAATATCAACCAAAATATTTTAGTTTTCATATTTTACTCAATAATAAACAAGATGTAAACTCGACTTACCGAGTGGTAGAGATTTAATTCCCATTCCAGCTTCAAAAAATAAAACTCCAATTCATTGGTACAGAAGTGGTGGGGGAGGTGGTGAACGTGAAGGAGGGTCATGGGGGGCACGTGACTTAGCTGGCAACTTCTGCCCCATGCTTCCTCTCAAGTAGCACTGCTCCCTATTAATGGGCAAATCAGATGTTATCACTAAATTCAAACATGTTCCAGTTTATAAGCAAACACATATATGGATGGATTCTAGTACGATCTCGTACCACACAAATCAAACCTATAACACCCGGTAAAGTTACGCATATGTTATTATTAGGGTAAACTACAAATACATACTTCATACTTTACACGATTAACCGATATCTACCTCAATTTTTTTATATAACCAATACATACTCAATTGTTATCGAAATATAACAAATAGCCCCTGCCGTCTGATTTTCCATCCATTTTCTGTTAGTTTTTTTCAAAAATACCCATAATATCCTTAACCCTAATCCAACTACATCTTTCAAATATTTACGAAAATACCATCACTTATTTACGAAATTACCATTGTTTACAAAAAAAACATTTCTTATAAATATTTTATTAAGGGTAAACTACAAATACATATCCCAAACTTGTAGCGTTTAACTGATATCTACCCTAAAGTTTTTTTTAACTGATACCTACTCAGATGTTTAGTTATTTAACTGATACCTACCATAAAGTTTTTTTAACCGTTACCTACTCAGATGTTTAGCTAAAATGACGAAAATACCCTCAACTACATTTCAGTAATTATTTTAAAAAATATTTAAAAAATCACTTTTGTTAGGTATATATATGTACTTAATAAATCACTTCTATTTTATTTAAAAAATCACTTCAGTTTTATTCTAAAAAAATTATTTAAAAAATCATTGAGGGCATTTTCGTCATTTTAGTTGTCTGCTTGGGCTATCAGTAAATAACTAAACATCTTAGTAGGTATCAGTTACGAAAAACTTTAGGGTAGGTATCAGTTAAACGCTACAAGTTTGGGGTAGGTATTTGTAGTTTACCCTTTTATTAATTCTGTTTTATATATTTAATTAAAATTTGATTTTTTTAAATTCCTAATTATTTTTTTGATAAATCTGAAATGTTTTGTTTTTATTAAAATTTTTTAATACTTCTTTTTCTAATATTTCTTTTTTAATATATTCCTTTTGTAAACAATGGTAATTTCGTAAATAAGTGATGGTATTTTCGTAAATATTTGAAAGATGTAGTTGGATTAGGGTTAAGGGTATTATGGGTATTTTTGAAAAAACTAACAGAAAATGGATGGAAAATCAGACGACAGGGGCTATCTGTTATATTTCGATAACAATTGAGTATGTATTGGTTATAAAAAAAGATTGAGGTAGGTATCGGTTAATCGTGTAAAGTATGAGGTATGTATTTGTAGTTTACCCTTATTATTACATAATGATGTATGTTTTTTTTATAAGCTCAAAAATTTATTAATAAGACCGATTCCAAAAGGACCGGAATGACCTGTTCAAGCAGAACAGGGAAAATTAACGATTACATAGGAACTCCAATAAGGAGGAGCTAAAAGGCCAAGTTTTTTCCTAACACGAAACAAAAAAACAAGACCAAAATAAAAACCCCTCGAAGCCTCGCCTCCCAAAGTCAGAGACGAACAGTCGCACCTTTCTTCTTGGAGGCTAGCTCACGGATTTTAGTCCATGCGTCGGTCCCGTGAGACGAGGCTGCAAGTTGCGAGTTTCCAAGTCGGGCTTGTTCAACTTGTTTCCCAATATCGATGGGACGAACAACTCTCTCTCGCTCCAAAGAGCGATTCCGTGATTTGCACTTAGCGATATAAAATTCCGATAGATGTTTGGGAGGTCGACTCACCCGTTTCAAAGGCTTTAGTAGGACCTCCTTCCAAGGACTACCTTCCTCGGGTCCCTAACTTACCGGACCAGCACCCGGCCCAGGGATTAAAACCCCACCAGCGTCAGGTTTCCCAATAATGATGTATGTTTGTTCCCATAATGTTTATAAGTTTGGTAGAGTGATATTTTAATTTTATTATGAAATCAAATATGGTTCATGATCCATCCATAAATTGTTTTCATATGATAATGCTATACTTTTTTTATGAGGTGATACATGAGGTTGTGATTTGTGTTTGTTATATATGTATAAACATGTGTCTGGAGAGTTTCGATCATTTGTGTTGATGCGGCAAAGGTGAGGGTGTGTTTTTAAGGTAAATGTTGCATATATATTGACATCAATATTTAAACCATGGAACATATGTGATAGCGATATTGCAATCTTCAACACTAGACTGGGGTAGGAATGAAAATTCTTGTTGTTAACCTCTTCGATCTTCGGCCATCGGTGGCAGTCTCGACTTCGGCCTTGACAGTCACCGGTGGATCCTTCCTCTCCGTTTCTCTTAGCCCGCTTCCTCTCCTTCCACCGCTTGTACCCTTTAGGACCCGACCCCCCGTCTTCATCGGCTTCCTCTTCTCGATCCTTCATATCTGGCCCCTTGGGCGACAAATCTACCTTCATGGCCGTTGGGTCTGGCTTAGATCTCCTTGATCTTCGCCTACCTCGGTCGTTTGGGTCTGGATCGTGAAAGTGTCGGTGGCGGTGCTCTCCCGGTGGGTTTCTGCAGCCAAGAGCCTAATCGTGTGCTTCTTCCTCGCCTTCCCCTCTCAGATCTTTGGCTCGGGCATCTCGTCTCCGCTTTGGTAGAGACGTTGGAGTTGGATCTCTCCCTTTTGGTCGTGATATCGGTGATGGTCGTGGACGAAGAGTCCGGCTTCGGAGCTCTGGGAGATCTTGCTGGATCTGCTTTCGCCTCCTCTCTCTTCTGGCATCAGGTACTTTCTCCCCGTTTTATTCTCTATGCGACTTCATTTTCCTGATCTATTGTGAGATCTGGACCTCACGGCTGGGGTTGGCCGTCGTGGGGGGTTAAGCCTAATGGTTATTGAAAGTTCGCTTTGGGGCTTATCTCGGGGGAAGGGCTATGGTTCTAGGGGTGGGAAGGTTTGAACCGTCCAACCCTTTTGGGTCGCCGTGAGGTCTCGGTCGCCGGTGTTCCCTTTAGGTGTTTTGGTTCGGTTGTTAGGCTTGGCGGGGGTAGACTCATTTTTAGGTGTTAGATTTGCTTTACCTCGTTCCGGTGACCTTTGTTCCTTTTGCTGCTGCTTGGTTCGTTTCTTGGCCCTTTCCTTCTCTTTATGCTGGTTTGGACAGGTTTGGTTCTGTTTGTCCGGCGGTGTTGTTCGGAACGTTTATGTGCTTCATTTTTGAGAAGGTGTCCTGACGTCTTCGGGCTCGGCTTTTGGTGGGCGTGGGGCTCGAGGCTGCTCTTATGCTTAGCGTTTAGGTTTTTCTGTCTTCTTTGGTTTACTTTTCAGTTTTTGGGCATGGTTGTCCTGGTTGGGCCTTGTTGGGCTTTAGTTGTTGTTGGGCTTGGCCCCTGTTCTGTTTTGTTGTACTTGGTTGTTTGTTGCTGTTGTACTCTTGTTTGCTTCAATTTCTGTATCTGGGTATAGGCTGATGTTAGACCCTTGTGTTTGTTTGTTCGTTTAAGATCCCAATGGGAGGCTCTTGCTGGTTGTATTTGTTCTGAGGGCTTTACCCTTGACTTTCGATTTTCACTTTGAAATCGTCGACGAACATAAGTCAAGTCCTCCTTAATCAAGAACAAAATCAATGCAATAAACACACATAAATACAACAAATATATCTAACTCCTTTCACTTGCTCCAAATATGTAACCCACAAAAGTTAGAGCCTAATGACCGACTGAGCAAGTTGTGGGTTTCTTTTCAAATTCAGGACAATATGTACATGGTAAGCTTTCAAGTGTTACCAATATCTTAAAAGGTTACTTGTTACATTATTTTAAGCCTTTAGATTAAAGTGATCTAATGGTTAGAAATTCAATGGCATATAACCGTAATTATCACACGCTTTAATTATTTTCTGTAATTTGACATTCTTACAAGGACACAATGGTCATTTTGTCTTTCTACTTACTCTAACCCTAACCAAAAGTACGTTCATTCATCTCAGTCCCCTTTCTCTCTCAACCAAGCAAATCAGCCGCCCCCCTTGTCCGAGCAATTGTCGAGCTTCTCCCTCGCAGTCGTGCGTCGCCGACCATCGCCCCCTCACTTGCGCAGCTGGCCGCAACCGTGCCTCGCCACCTCCATTCGTTCTCTTCCACCGTACAAGATCTGAAATTCTTGGTGAGAGCTGCTCCTTCCAGGATCCACGAAGCGAGGATGCCGACAATCATAGCTCCATGTTCGAATCTGCTTCAGAGTCTGCTCAGCCTCCTCGACCACACAGATCCAGTTTCTACTCTGTCCATCCCCGCCGTGAACGCGAAGAAGACGAGGGGTCGAGTTTGTGAATCAACTTTTCTGTGCCTAAATCGCGTCGCGCCTCCTTCGCGTCGCCGTCGTGAAGGAGCTCCAGAAGTTTGTCGTCGCCGGAGCTAGCATAGGGAGGAGGTCCGGAAAAGTCTGCTTGCAGGTTTGGGTTTTGAGGTTCCGGTCGGCCTTCCTCCGGTCATGGGTAGTGAGATTGCGTTCTGGCCATGATTTTTTTATGCATATTTGTATTTTTTTTTTGTTTTTTGCATAGTTCAGATTCAAACAATTGGGGAAGCATTCTGGAACAATAGGGTAGGAAATCATGTAGGCTTTGTTTTCATTTTTGTTGTTTTCGTTAGATCTAGAACAATAAGGTGGGAATTTGTAAAAACTTGGTTTCTTATGATGATTTTGGTGTCAAGTAATTCTATGTAATATTTGTGTAATTATCTGTGATTTTTTGTGTATGTTTTTGTAACACTCTTGTGTAGTGTTCTATAACATTTTGTTCTGTAATTGATTTAGTACTTTTTTGGGAATGTTTTTAATTTTATAACTTATAGGGTATAAATATGTAATTTTCAGTATATAATTCTGTAACTGTAAGGTATATGTCAGTAACTTATATTTTGTGTAGTGCTCTTGTGTAGTGGTCTGGAACATTTTGTTTAACTTTTTGTAATTGATATAGTAATACTTTTTTGTAATTTTTTTAATTATGTAAATTCCAGGTATAAATTTGTAATTTTTAATGTATAATTATGTAACTTTAGGATATATTTCTGCAACACCGTGCATAAAATTTCTCATTCGATATATAATTGATGTACTTTTTTATTTAAAAATTTGGAATACTCGGTTTAAAAAAGTTAACATTCGATATGAAATTTCTAGAACATCCAACACAAATTTTTGTAATAATGTATATAACATTTTGTAACATGTATGGTTTTTAGGAAACGATTAAAATATGAAATTAAAATATTATTATTATTTTTCAAAAAAAAATTATTTAAAAAATTTTCAGATTTGGGCAATTAAAAAAATTCTGCAGTTATTTTATAAGGAGGCGGAATTACAAAACTGCCATTTTGTTGATTTTCTAATTTTATTTGTAAATAATTAAGCTTGAAAATTTATAGCCATTAGATTTCAAAATTCAATGGTCTAGATTTATATAACAAGTAACAAAATAAGAGTTGATAACATTTGAAAGTGCCCCATTTCAAAAGAAAATATGTGTTATTTTTCACGCCTATAAAAATGAAGGCTTACAAGATATGTTAAGGCCCAAACTTTCACCACCCACACTGAAGTTTGGGCCAATATTAGAGCCCTAGGCCTAGACTTGAAAGTCATTTGCTGGGCTTTCCTTTTTGATACAAATCACTGTCTTTCAGTTTCATTCTGCATTGAAGTAGTTCATGGAAAGTAAAACATTGCCACAGTAGTACTATGGTTATGGTAGCTATGACTTAGGTTAGGTCGGGCCGAACAAGTTGAGATTAGATGGAGGGGACAGATGTCAGATAGGGACCTTGGATGCCAGTGCTAGTGGGATTGGAATGGGATTGTGGGATGACACATATCACTGATTTAAAGTTTCCTTTTTTAAAATTTCAACACTAATTGTTGGAGTGATGCTTAGTTCAGGAGAAACTTGTCACTCCTCATTTAACATGGCCCCATCTAAAGAGAAATGACCCAAAGAAATTGGGTGATCTAGATATTAAAGATGTCATACATATCATTATTAATATTTTTTTTAATAATGTCAAATTTCACATGTCAATGAAAGATGTTCGTACATCTAATAAAAACGCTCTCGACAAACTAGTTTTTACATGGAGATAATGGATACATACATTATCTATTGAGAATTAAATTTTCTTGACCCAAACAAAGAAATCATTTAGACTACTTAATTTTTTTTAATAAGCTCGAAAATTTTATTTTTAAAAAAACAGATCAAAGCAAGATCAATCCAGAACACAACCAAAACAAGAGAGCTCTCATCTGAAGCTGCGGGAACAAACCCCGAAAAAAAGAGCAAAACAAAAACATAAACACAAGATTAGCCATCAGTGACCCAGTCATCGCCATCCGAAGTCAGGGTCGGGTCATCAAAGGCTTTGGCTGAATGGGCTAGCTGAGCAGCTTGAGTTTGTAATCTGCTTGATTGGTAGCTGGTCAGAGCAACTTGAGGATGTAAGACCTGCTTCCCAATATCCACATGATTAACGAGTCTTTCCCGACTTCTAGAATGGTCGGTTTTGATATTAACGGTATAGAGTCCCCTAAGAACTTAGGAGGTTGACTCAGACGATTTGAAGTTCTAGAAGGTAGTTTCGAATGGCGACCCTTGTTCCCTGGATTAGAAGGTTTAAGGAGAACCTCTTTCTATGGACTGCTATGTTGATCCCCGAGTTGAGCGATCGGGGCCAATTCAAGGGAACTATTCGCGACAACAATGGGTAAATTACCCGAGCTTGGTAAAACCGACCCGTCAACCAAAGTGTCTGCGTCTGACACTAGCTTCGGGCTAGCTGAAGACGAAGGGATGGACCTAGACAAGGTCAGCCCAACCTCAGGCCCATCCCTTGTCAATGATCCATTAGGCACGATATTGTCACATTCCCGTAAATTTTGTGCCACAGGTGAAAGCGCAACAACTAATTCAACCATTGGACCTTGTACAATATGGGCTGGATGATTGGAAGCAAGCCCATCCACAACAGAACTATCAGGCCAAATCGCTTCAAACGTCACGCCATCTGAACGGCCGAAATAGAGGGCAACGATTTTCCAACCGTATCGTCTACCTCAGCAACAACCACAGCCAAATCCGAAGGACGTTCAATCGCAGGAATCTCTGGCGTATCACCGATAAGATCTCCAGAATTTTTGGGAACACTTTCAATTTCCGGCACCGGATTCTGATCGTGAACACGCGCGTAGGCGACTAACAATTCAAACCCATTAAATTTAAAGCGCTTCAATCACCTGAGCTGCAGATTCCGGCGACTGAAATTCAACGAAACCAAAGAACGAACCTAGTTTGTTTGGACGTTTAAGAACAATGGCCGGCGTAATTTCACCGAACACTCCAAACGATTTGGAGAGCCACTCCACCGTCGCAAAATACGTAAGTGACAAATGAATAGCTTCGTTTTCGAAACTCTACTCGGGATTCGTCGTCTCTGGTCCACCAATGACAGAGCATCTGTGTGAGCCCTTAATCGACGATTACCAGTGACAACCGGCACCGTCCCGGCCTTCATAGAATGCACAACACCCTCATTACCGCTCCGGGACGCCAACTGGACACCCGACTGCCTCTTAACGCCATCTTCTCCCTGCTCCGGCCGGTGATGTCGTACCTTCCTCCTCCGAACGGTAACAGGGTCCGGTGAAACATGACCCACTTTCCTTCCCTATTTACTATGTGTTTCAGCGACTTTGGGAAGCAACCTGCAATAGGCTTTGTAAGATGACAAAAGAACTGAGCAGAAGGAGGAAAAAGACAGTCGTTCCTCATCCCTCCTCATTGTTGACTTCTTGATCTTCATCCCGTGATAAACTTATTACGTGATGGAGAAAGAGAAGCGTTGAAGAGAAAAGCTTTTAGAGAGCATTTTCAGAGATCTATTTAGACTACTTAATTAAGTGAATCCATTCTTGACCTTATCATGTGGACCCATGTTTCCGATCTCTCTGCTGAAACAGGTTTCGCGGTGAGGCGAGCACTTGGAGGCTTCGTGGCCGTTAGGACGGCATCGTCATGCTTCTTGGGGGAGGACCCTAAGTGTACGTTTCTGGAAGGATCTTGCGATACCGCTCTGTCGTCTCGGCTCGTATTCTTGTCCCTGGGCACGAGACACCGATCAAAGCCAGACTGTAGTATGAGGGGCTCTCGGACTCCTGCCTCTACTATGGTTGTATTGGCCACTAGGAGTTGGAATGTCCTCAATAGGAAAATCACCCCATCCAGGGGCCCGACGTTTCGACTTGTTCCTCATGGCTTTGGATCTCCCCAACCTACGGGCTAGGATCCGCAAGGACTGGTCATACCCTATCAAGACCCGATCCCGTGTCCCTGCTCATCAGGCCCACACCGTGATTTGGATCATTGAGGTTGGTAATACCCCCTCCCCATAGGTTGGCATTGTCCTCCTCCCAACCAATCATTCCACCAAGCTTTGTCCTGATGGGACTGCCGGCCTCGACATCCACGCTTGATTTCCTCTCTACTGTTTCAGCACATAACTTAGGCTGGAAGCACATGCCCCTCACTCCGAGCCACTATTCCCGACTCTCAAGGGGTAGAGGAGCAAGTGAGGCTGGAGCAACACAAGATCTCCTGCTTAATCAGGGTGTCTTTCTCTTTGGCTCTAAGAACTTGCAAGCCTCTACAACTCAAGCTCCTCCTCTGAACACATGGCTGACTCTACGACACGATTTTGTCTCCCTGATGCAAGGGTGATTGTACATCTCAGTCCAAAAGAGGAGGGGTCAGGATGCTCTCCGGTGATGGAGTCGAGTCCTCAAGAGAAAATAGAAGCAATGTCTACAAAGCATCCTCGTCAAAGACAATGAGTGTGAGATCAAGCAATGAAGTGTGTGTGGGGACGCACACCCCGCCTTATCAGGGTCGGAGTCATCGTGGCCCGCTATATCCCCTTTTCCTAGTGTTCTCCTTGGATGACAGACACTCCCCCAACTGCCCCGAAACGATCTTTGTCGTGAGAACCGCGTGTTCAACAGACACCAATGGCATTTTCAGATCGAGTTAAGAAAAGACAGAAGTGAGCAATGACCGAGTTGCTATCGTAAGGAAGGTCTCTCCCCTCAGTATTCACCTAAAATAGCCAGGTATTTAAATCGTAGGATTAGTGTCCCGGACATATTATTCAAGACTATTTCAATCATTTGATTTCTGCTCCCACTGTTGTCTATTTAAATTACATCTACTAATTTCAAATAAAAAATTAAGTGAATCCAACCGTTCATGACTTTCATTTGATTGTACTTTTGTACATATATGTATATCATGGGTTTTGTTTCGGCTCATATCTCCTCCTACCCAACTCTTTTAGACTTAGTCTCCCCCAACAATTTGATATCCATCAATCGAAAACATAGAGCATATCTCTATTGTCACATAGCAATATAGATAAAGCAACTTGATAATGCAATGGTGCTTGATTGGAATGGAGAATTATGTAGATCCACTTCAATGGTGGAACTTCCCTATTAAGGCTGCTAATACAGACAAAGATCTCCTCTCAGCCATCATTACACTTTTTTTTCTATGAAACCCACTCGGTATTGTCTCATCATTCATGTGCACAGTGTTGCAGATCTCCCAACCATCTCTCTATATAATGACCACTTTCATCAATGGCTATAACCCAAAAAAACCCAACATCCCCAGGTTCTCAAGAAGCAAAACCATGAAGCTAGTAGTTCCTATTCTGGTGGTGATGATCATGGTAAGCTCTTACCCCATGGCAGTGCCCGGGCGGGTCGTGTTAGGACTTGTTGAGAAAGGAGAAGGAACAAAGAGGAAGGCTATGGAGTACCCAGAAAAGAGCATTGAAAACCACCATAGCATACCTCGTCAAAACTATAATGACAATGGTGGCAATACAGTAGGTGATGGCAGCAATGATGGAGGAAGTGGGTAAGAGCTATAAGGTCTGTGTCCTAATACTCTATGAAGCATATTATATATAATAGTCTATAACTTTGTATGCAATGAGTTCAAGGTTTATGAAGCAAAGGGGTTTTGTAAATGTAAAGGTTACTTACCAGCTTTTGCAGATGTTGCTTCCTTTAAACAAAGCTCCATGTCCAAAAGTCCCAAAGCAACAAATTTACTGCATGCCAAAGTTTCTGATACGGAGAAAACCTTTGTTTAATATAGAATTATACAGAGAGAATAATGCAAAAAAGGGGGAATGTAGATGCATATAGAGAAGAAAGGCACATACCTTCTTGACTCTGAAATCATCTTCGACACCAAGAACAAGCAACTTCTAAGAACAAGCAACTTCTAAGAACACCTGCAACTTTCAGAACTAATTCAGTTCATATAATTGAAGTTTATTCAACGACAAAACCGGACAAGACTTCGCCACAAAACACTCCTGATGTCAAATATGAAATGCAATCGTTCTAAATATTTGCCTATTTTCCATTGACAAATCTGTGACAATAACAGAAACTTTATATCCAGATGGGTCATTCACAATACCCTGTCAGCAGATATTTCTACGGATTTAAGAATCTCATTTGTATATTTAAGTTTTTTTTACAAGATGGACTACTGCATATCAAAATGGTTACATGCTGCACTTCTTCCTTCGCACATTTCTTCCATTAGGATTAAATTTGATAACTTTGCTTGAGCTGGTAAGAGTGGGAGGATTAACACGTGAAATATCCGATTTGCGATGACCCGGATAAGGATGAATAGAAGCTAGTTCACTGATACGGTCCAGCAGCAATGTTGGTAAAGAGACACGCTTAGGATTTTGCTCTACCTGCATTAGCCATCTCAACTTTTTTAATGAAAACATATCATTCACATTGGAAGAGTCAACAAGTATCTATAAGAAACATCATGGATGCTTTATACTCCATGGTAAGTGTCTTTCTTACATATAATGGATGTTCCAGAATAAGTGTTCGCTTTCTTTTTTAACTAAACTATGCGTGGATTATAATTCTGATAATATATTTGAACTGAGTTGAACAATGTTACTAGTTACTGCTTACAGTTCACAGCTAACCACAAATATAAATAAGAGCACATAATGCATCTGGGGAATTCATTAGCTAAGGTAAAATAAATAAGGAACTTTACTCAAATCTTTATTCTGGGGAAAGATTCAGAGATGTTTTAGGATATACCTTCATTAAACTTAAATATAGCTACTGGCATTATCACGATGTTATCTGTATTTTTGTGTCTGATACTAGAACCATTTATGCAATTCAGTATATACCGAATATTCGCGCAGCTTGGAATTAGAATTTAAGTTCACAAAATGTAATTTATTAAACAAGTGAATGTGTGGTTTTCAAGTAAATTTAAAGTTCCCAGTTACATAAATAATAAAAGAGCAAGAAAATTAGAGGCTAACCTCACTCTGTATATGCTTCTGTGCATGGCAAGTTCTTAGAAGATTTCGCCACTTATCCTGCAGCAAAGCCAACTCATTGTTAAACCTCAATTCAAAATCATAAAGAGTTGGTAAAAGAATAAAATAAAGCATAGTGAATTACCCTAAGGTCCATCGGAGTGCGATAAGTAGATGATGAAAATAGGAGCCTCTTTATATCAGTCCACCTTCCAACTCCAAATTTAGAAATACCATCAACCAAATTTGTCACTTCAGAAAAAGTCCACATCCTTTGTTGCTTCCTCCGATCAGTACCCTTTCTATATTTCTTTGTTGTCATTGAATCATCTTCAG
The DNA here is from genome assembly GCA_963921825.1 of Erodium maritimum. NCBI lineage: Eukaryota > Viridiplantae > Streptophyta > Magnoliopsida > Geraniales > Geraniaceae > Erodium > Erodium maritimum. The sequence continues at coordinate 66,129,072 of OY997594.1, read as the reverse complement.
ATTCAGTTGTGAAATCTTCCTCATCAGATTCAAGCTCCTCCTGCAGAAGAATGAGATGATAATAACTAAGGAATTCTTAGAAATAGCGTATTGTTGATTTGAAAATGATAATCAAAGCATTATAACATGATTTTAGAAAGCCTAGTACAGGCTAGAAGATATATAAACTTCTAGCCCTACTAAAATGCAAGATAACTTTGAATATATGAATGGCTATACCAAAGGTTACCACGTGTTGTGCTATTGAAAATAACAATTTCTTTTCTTGATAACAAATCTTTCGAACAATTAGTATTGTATCAATATCAAGATTCAAGAATTTTGAGATCTTTAGTTCTGGGTTGAATAAAACCGTTTTTTTTTTTGCTGATAAAAAAAAAAGAATGTGAGTCTGGACTTATGTTACTAGTTAGTGACTTTGTGAGCATGCATGCGTATAAAGAGTAGAAGAGAAGTTTTCTCAAGCTTTTTTAGCAAAAGAAAGTAGAAGTCATGGTGAGAATTTTCCCTACCGAAATAGAAGGTTGTTTCTTTTGGCATCCTCTCACTAAGCCGACTTCTGATGGTACCTGAGTGCTAGTGTCATTCACAAACTCCTTTTTAACCAATGCCGGGTCTATAACTCTTGTATGGCAATGCTTAGAAGATCTGGCTTTCAGGTGCTTATCCCTTGAACTAGTAAGAGAACTTTTTGGTTTTCCGCTCAAACCTTTTGACTTGGGAACTGACGATTCATTAATGTACCGCTTAATAGGCTTACACACCCTCTTCTGTCTGATATTTACCTGAACTTCTGTTGTTTCGCCTATACTCTTTTTCTTCTTATGATAAGATATACGACCTACAAAAGGCTTAACATCATTCTCCAACTCATGTAAGTCCTGGGGATCATGCGAAGCAGGGTGCATTTGACATGTATTGTCCTTAACTATAGCTTGACATTTGCATTCGGTTTTAAGGACATCATGAGTTTGACATATCACGTCCTGATCATGCATATCATTATGGCCCTCAGGCACTGGTATAGATTCAGATACCCCAACTGCATCATTACTAGCACCACCAAATCCTGGAGAGCGACACTTAGCACTTGAATTCCCCGGAGGAGGCCCCTCACGAGGAATGCAATATAATGCAGAAACATCCTCATCAAATTCAACATCTGTTGTGAAAAGGGAAAAAGAAACATCACTGAATAGTTTACTACACTGTAATAATTGGGAATCATTTAAGATAGTCATCAGAGTATACCCAACAGATAATCATCACATGGACTAGGTAGAGCATCTGTTGTATGAATGTCCTTAGGTTCATCAACTGTATCCAGAAATCCATCAAGAACCTACTAGATGACAATCTCATCAGATGGTGATCACTTACATGAGAATTTCAATACGTGATACATGTGCCATAAAATAAAGCAAGGATTTATTTAAGAAAATTCTCACACTCACATCTAAGGGGCATGTCACAGACTCACAATAATAATAACAGACATGTAACCAAGTCCAACATTATTCTGATAGGGCCAAACGATAATCAAAACTCTTTTCATTTTTTTGGCACCCAACAATCCACATAACCCTTCAACTAAAAGCATTGCTGCATTTGTGTCATTGATATAGTAAATAATGGCAGTTCCATTTCACATTTTCCACAAATTTTAAGAGAATCAATAGCATACTTCAATTACATTGGTGGATCAACATGTTCATTTGGGTACCCATTTAATGAATTAAAAAAAAAAATCGTGGACGAACCAATAATCTAAATATGTAACTTGTTAATAACAGCTATTGGCGTCACAAAAGGACATCGGCAAAAAAGATATACATACTCCAAAATCCAAATCCTCCCATCCAAGAACTGTATTAGAATCCAGCCAACCTAATGAAGTAGAAAAATATAACCGTATTAGAATGATCAATAAATCAACCAAATTAAACAAAAAAATTAAGTACAAACTAGCAGGGTTTGATGGCTATAGTCCAATAAAGGCATTAACCGTTCAACTAATATTTCTAGCATCACCATATATATACACACACACACCATATATATGTACACATAAGTCTCAGCTACAGATCTCCCCCCAATCATTCTACCTATACAAGGATGACGATGTGGATGGATACCCACCCACCCACCCACCCTACCCCAGCTTTATAAATGGACCTCATTCAATAATCACAAAACAAGGCATGGTGAATAGGTCGCTCCCCAAATGTAAGAAATTGAACATACAAGAACTTTGAATAAATACCCTGCCAAAAGATGTTAATTTGAAGTCATTGTTCTATTACCATTATGAGCCTTCAAGCTATCCTCCAATCTCCAGGAGACATCTTTCATCTTGAGACATTTCCCTTGATCATCATTATCAAAGGATAAACCACCTACTGCTAAAACATCCTCATTCTTAGGTTCTGCCAGCAAATGCTCAACTTCAATCGTTTCATCTTCTATACTAGGAATAAAAGATTCATCAAACTTAACCTGTAAAAACAGAACAAGAATGTCATGTTACAAACTTCAACCTCATTGAAAAAACAAAACTAACTTGAGTGCAATCATTAACTATCACTTCAGATATCACAGTATTATGCCTTGAATATGATGAAATTGCACGTTGGAAATCAAAAACTTAAATCCAACAGGTTCCTCTTTACATACAAAGCAACTTCTGAGTAGCGAAGGAATTACATATACATAACCTTAAAGAAGATAATATCGTTACAGAGTGATTCACTAACATTACAGGCAAATGTACATTTGGGGAAGCACTGCAGGACAGCAAGGTTTGAATAGGAATCACACTGTGGTACATAAAAATAGCTAATAAAAAACTAGAATAGGAAGGAAACCACTAGAAATTTACCAGTATGACCAACCAGCATCCACAATGTAGTTGAACAGTCAAAAGTCCTCAATCATTTCATTTCCAATAAATACGTATTCAAGACATAAGCATCATATCATATAATCAACACTAAAAATACCACCTGCCCACTTCGGGATTTAATTATTATCCCTCTTTATTATAATATGCATAAGTCAGAGTACCATAGCTTATGGCATAGAACACTCCCTACAGTACCACACAGTAAGACTATTCTCCAACTTATGCAGTTCCGTTAGACTAGCTGTTCATACATTCATCAACTCAGAAATACAGATCCCCCAATGGACTAGTTGTTCATAAGATTTCATCAACTCACAGAGCCAAGCCAATCTCCAGATAGCAGTCACATTAGCAAACATACATTTTTTTTAAGAGACAACAATAATTTAATAAAAGCATTGTCAAAAGAAACAAACAGCATAAATGCTCAACCTAGAAGCTAATAGAATATATTATTTCCTAAAAACAATCAACACCCAAACGAACCAAGTGCACTATCTGTTTGTTTGCTGAGAAAATGTAAGAAATCAAACCCGCACCTACTACTACTACTACTACTACAAAGAAAAAGAGGATAAAAAATACAGTCTCAGAATGATTACTTAACTAGTTAAGTTAGTTGATTAAATGAAGTGAAATCAAACAAGGAAAGAAAACTCACGATCATTTTCAACAGCACTTTCCGGGGAGCCAAACAGAGAGTAGAGAGAAAGAGGAAAACCGTAACCAGAGCGAGCCTCGATCATCAGAAAAAAAACAAGCTCGAAACGGCTCGAAAACACTCCGATCTACTGAAAAGCGAGCTCGAAAAAATCAGAATAAAAATATACGAAGATCAGGCCAAGATCTGACGAGAAACGAAGAGATGATCTTCTGAGAGAGCGTGACTGAAGAGAGAAAAGAAGTGAGGGAATGCTAAAACCGAAAAGCTCAGAAACCGCCAAAAAGCGACACCAACTGTGCGAAGAAGGAAGAAAGTTGGGCTGTAACGCTATTATTTGTCTTAATTTCTTTATTGTTGATTTATACATTTTTTTATTGCAACGGTTGTGATTTACGTTCTCACTGCCACCTGACGAGCAACACCCGATGGACAGCTGTCTGTGATCGTGGAGCAGAGCCGGATAAGGATCAGCAAGGCTTACGTGTCTCTTTCTTATTGGCTCCCAGTGGAGTAGGTCTTCGTGGGCTATAATCTGGTATAATAAACGAAGTGTTTAATGATGATGATTTTGGTTTAACACAGACGAATTTTACATATAGTTATTATTTAGTTCTCACGTTGGATGTCTGTACTCTATATTAAGGTCATCTTCAGTCACGTGCTAAATTTAGTGTATTATTATAGCAACGTTAGATTGTGCTCGTAAATAATTCGAAAGATAAAAATGTTGGCTTTAAATAGATATACTAATTTGACAAAATCCAGTAGATTTTGCATCAAACCCTCAGAAAAATACTTATCCCAACCTTATCCAAATCAAGTATGGAGAATCAGCAATCCAGTTCTTCACATACAATTGATCATATATAATTTAATAAAACATATATGTATATATCAAGTATAAAAATGGGTATAATAAGTCATCCTTAATCTTGAATCATGTCCTTATTAGGGACACTTCCTATGGTAAACCATCTGCTTAGGAACAAGTACGGAGATATAGGTTAGGATAAACCTGGGTTAAGAATTATCGATAAAAGAATACCTTGGAATAATATTGAAAAAAGATATAAAAAAATATCAAAATTAGCTACCACCCATCTAAATATTCATGTTCCCTGGTCCCTACACATCCACAGTTGTTGGTTTTACTTCCATGTTTGGGTCAACGTTGCTTCTCAACAAGGAGTAAAATCATTAACTCTAAGGTGACATGAACATAGAAATTAGCAATGTACATCTTTTGGAAACTAATTGCTATAGAATTCACTTATCTACTGCCATGTCAATATTTTGAGTCAATCCTCGTATCTTGACATCATAGTGAACTTCTTCAACCCTTTTTAGGTCATACTTCAAACCTGCTCAGGCAAATAAAGTTAAAGCAATATGGGCGAGGACCCGAGAAGAAGCAAAGGTTTGTAACCGAGCGAAGATCAGAAGTAGGCATACCGTCAAATTTCTTGCGCAGAAAATCATTACGTAGATTAAGCATCCGGAAGGCAGCATGCAACTCTGTTAAGAACTTCAACACTTTTCTCGGACAGTCATAGTATCCGGAAGTTACTCGGTTCACCACATACCTTGGCTGCACAAGTTATTGCACAAGGAGCATTATCACTTGTGATAAGTGGTATTAAAACGATACAAGCTAGTATATACGTGCCAATAAACAGCCTTAACGTGTTAATATACACAACATACCACAAACATTTTGAACCATTACTACAAAGTTTTTCCTCATTTCCCCATCAGGGGTAATATACACAATGTATCATGTCATTACCCTCTAACTTCAAAAGTGATAATGTAAAATGACCAAATTGCCCATAGCATTAAAAAAAATTAAATACAAAATGAATATTGGGTTTAAGTCGAACGGTCTTCCACGGAAAATTAAAGGACACCGAACTTTGTGGAAGATGATTGGCTTCAACGCAATGTTCATTTTGTCAAAAAAAAAGTATGCAAAGGGGCAACTTGGTCATTTGACATAATCACTTTTGAAGTAGAGGTAGTGACATTATAACTTCTGAAGTTATGGGTAGAGACATGATTTTCGAGCAAATTTAGGGTAATGACATGATCACATTGAAGTTGAGGTAGTGACATTGTCCCCTTTCATAATTAACAAGTACTTTAAGAGCTAAGAATTTCAGTAAACGGACCATAAAAAAATGGATGGCAAAGAAACCTTCAGCCAAAGTAAGATAATAACAATCATCATTACGAAAAATAAATCACGTGTCTTAAAGTTGGAGAACAGTTCTTACCAATTCGTTGGACATGAAACAGATACCTGCACAAGGAGGATATCCCCACATCAGCATATCAACTAAAAGTACAGCTGGATCAAACATCAGATGACAATCACAACTACATCTCAGCTATTGCTTGGTTGTACAAAAAAGATCTTATATTTAAAAGGAATATTTGATTGGCACATAAATGTATCCCTTTGAGGAAAGGAATAAAAAAAGGTAATGATGTATAGTTTCTAATCAAAAGCAAAACTTTTTTTTGCTACCAAAGATATACTTTTCTTAACTCGTGGATTGCTTCACCTCTTGATAACTAGCAGCCATTGGCCAAGACAGGTGGCCAACTGAAAGCTAAATACTCTAATAATGACCTCCATAAAACCAAAAGCAAAATTGCAAGGAAAAGAACTATTCTTGCACCATTAAGAACTGAATGCCGAACAATTAACTATGTAGGGAGTTGGAACAACAATGATGGTTTCCACCTCAATATATATAGTAAACGCACTACAGTAAAAGTGTAAGGGTATCATATACTCCCCTAGTCCCAAAACAAGTGTCTCATTTCTATTTTAGTTCGTTAATTAGTCATGGATTTTCAATAATATTGATCTAATAAATTAATTATGGCACCTTGAGACTGGGAACATGAGGGCAAATGGAGTGCAGGATGGAAAGTCAAGCACTAAAAATTGAATCTTAAATCTTAGCAAATTGTTAAATGGGACACTTATAATGGATGGAGTATAAGAAAACAGCGCTCAACAATATCTTATGTGACAGACCAGTTTTTGTAGATGTAATAACCCACGTGAAAGTTGCATACTTTGAAACAGCTTCAAAAATTAATACTATGCATCTCCTTTTCTAAACACAAAACAGGACCAGGGGAAAACAAAGAGTTAATAGAATGTATGACTGCCAAAATATCATTGTCCTTGTATGTGAAATCTTAGTCATGCTACTAATAAGCTAATAACTAGGCAACTAACACATGTATCATCATTTTCACAGAATAAACCTCTAAAAGAAAAGACAGCAATAGTTGAATTACTCACCAACAAGATAATCTTCTATGTCCAAGCCGAACTCTGAATTGTTCACTACATTACAACAACAAAAGATCAGACAACAAATTTAGAGCATCTCCAATGGTAATCACCCATTGTGGGTAAATAGAGGGGGCTGGGGGAAAGGGATTTTAGAGGAGAGAAAGTGGATTAATGAGATTTGATCCACAATGGGGTGTGGGTTTATAGCTTTTGAATAAGATAATTGTAGAATTAAAAACAATTTATTTACATCAAATAGAAATTACATATGAAAAAAACAATTCATTTTAACAATTTTTTGTTTAACACATGTCGCCCTGAGGTAGGCGGACGAAGCTTCTCTTTGGCTTAAACGTCCAGACCTAGACTAATCGTCGGGCAGTCTCCCTCTCACCCGGCTTCATCCGATCTTCATTCAACCGCTGCAAGCGTCCAGGAATTGTCCACTTCTTGGGCAATTCGACCAGAAAAAATGCAGCAATCATCTGGGGAAATCGTCCCCGTTGAAGCTGCTCTTAGTGCTCTGTCAACTAACATGATAGCATAAATTCCCTCCTTCCCAAATAAGTGCACTATTTCTAATCTAGGAAGTTAGTTAAGTATGAGTTACCAATAACATCTTTGAGTTAGTTACAACTTACAACCACTTAGTGGGATAGAACATGAAGACCATTCAGGCGCATAGTGGGAAGATTACCATTAACTCCAATAATTCATAATTTTTGCTAGAAAGTAAAGGGGCACTAATTATGAGGAGTATTAAAAATGAATCATGGGCAAGCACAAACACAAACTAAAGATCAGGTTATCATTAGTCATAATGAAGTTTAGGGGAATGTGCTATGATGAGTTATAATTCATATGCTCGCCCAAATCTCAGGATTCAAAGGTTTATGTGAAAACTGATTTATCCATGAAACGTAAAAACTAGTATCAATTTCCACAAGCTCTAATTATCTGACATCAAAATATCCACAAATTGCTAAGGATTAGGGAGGAAAACTAAAAGTAAAGACAGGATAACTTTGTCGAGAACATTCATAATCCTAGTCAGTTTATAACAGGACACAACAGAGCCATCATCAAATCAATAAATACAATCTCCGACCTACATTAATTCAACTAATGGCTTAAAATGACTCAACATAACGTCCAAACTTCAAAACCAATCCTCGAGCTGAATAAAAACAAAACAGAAGATAAGTGCACTGTAAAACACTCACCTAAATACTTCTAAACTATATATCAGGATAAAGATCTTCTAATACATAATTGGGGTATTGAGTAACGCTTAATAAAATACAATTACCACACAGAGAAGCATGTAAAGATGAAAATAATTAAAAATGATTATGAACAATCAGCCATAGAGCTTAAACATACAACCGAGTTTTTCCTCAGCTTCTGTGTGCATAAGTAGATCCCCGGTTTCTAACCAGTGCAAGAAACCAAGCTGTGAAACCACATTTTGTGTTTCAGTCCTCCAATCACCATACAACCTAAATCGAAACGCAGAACAAAGTAAGCAGCTACTTACATCATATGTATATCATTTTAAGATTTCCGAAATTCACCTATGGTACTGCCCAGGGCATTTGCCCACAATTTCAGCCAGTCGAGTGTAGAGATTTTTCAGCACACCAATCTGAGCTTTGCCCTTCTCTATAATCTCTACACCAAATATCAAGAGCAACAAAATTACTTCCTAAGCTAACTCGCGAACATAACTCAAAACCAACATCAAAGTTCAACAAACATGTCGTCTAAATGCGAAAAAAACGGGCACTATTTTCCGGATTATTTTCTCGACAACCAAACAAAGGAATAGAAGAATGTGCGAAATGAAATAAACAAGTAGTACCAGGAATGGGGCGGGACTGGTGAACTAGGAGGAGGTGTGCAAGCATGAGCCTGGCGGTGGACTCGATCTCCGTCGCCACCGTTCGAATCCGCTCCCGCAAGCTTCCAGACTCTTCCAGCTGGAGGCGGAAGTTCTCGAACTGTTTCTCCAGCGCGGGAGATGACTGTAGAGGCGCCGGGGTCCCACTGCCCGCCATTGAAGACATAAGAAGTTCGTAGAAGCCAGTAGCGAAGGCTCGTGCCGGAGGCCGATAGATAATGTGGAGGAGAAGCGTTGCCGATGGCGGGAAGGTTAGGGTTTAAGGAGGAGCGGTAGAGAGTGAAGTGATCGAAGTTCCGAAACGCTGATCTCGGAGGAAATTTTTATTTTGACCTCCAAATAAAACCGATTTCGAATCCTAACTTTCATTTTTATTTTTATTAAAAAAATATTTTTTTTATGAGAATAACTTAAATCTTTCGTATTTCATTTAGAGTATTTAAACTCTTTTTTTGTGTCACTTCAGTACCCCTAAACTTTTATTAATTCATTTAGAGTACCCTAAATTTTTTTTGTCATCTCAGTACCCTAAACTTTCATTAATTCCATTTTAGTACTCACAGTTAACTTTACCCTAAATTTGGTTGTTCGTGAGGGATATTATGGTCATTTTACCTGTTTTGGATGAAAAATGAAATGGAAAGTTAACAGTGGGTACTAAAACGAAATTAATGAAATTTTAGGGTACTGAGGTGACACAAAAAAGATTTAGGGTGCTCTAAATGAAATATAAAACATTTAGGGTATTGAGGTGGAATTACCCCTTAACTTAATAACTGAATGAACCAATTCAAGCCATCATTTCATAAATGGACAGCTGAGATCTTAAGTTAGTGAGTTGACTTGTTGATTATTGTTTTGAAAAAAAACAGCACATGTCGGTGGCAATTTTGTAATAATGTTGTTGTGGTGAGGGTATACTTATAAAGAGGTGAAATCGGTTACAAACCACTCTTAACCTAAAAACTGTGAGAACCAATCCTAGCCACACACACCTAAGATCCAACATTCACTATGATGCCAGATCATCACCCCAATTCCACCCAAATTCACGCCACTTTCATCCTTTCTCACACAAGCAAGGACATAATTGTAATAGCATGGTGTCATGTGGACAAGTGTCCATTTTTTTTCTTCACCAATTCACTAATTTAATATTTTCCGATTCGTTTGAACTTCGATTAGCTTCAAACTTGCGCCAATATTTTTATTTTTTCAAGGGCTTTAAATCAAGATCAATCATGAATATATTTTGAAGCACAAAAATATTAAGGTATATCAGGGTGATAAAAATAATGTTGAGTGTTGATAAATCTTCACTAATAAATGTTTTATATCAGAGGTATCAAACTAGCGCTAAATGTTGATAAAAACATGTACTAAGGTGATAAAAAACAAGGGTTATTTACGATAAGGTACCCTAATGTTTCGTCCACGAACGATAAGGTACCCTTATGAATTTTTTGTCCGATAAGGTACCCAAATGTTTCGTCCACGAACGATTTGGTTTAATGTTGTTAAAAAACTAACAGAATTATGTAGAATGACTATTTTGCCCTTTGACATTTTAGTTGACTTTTGACTTAAGAGTGAAATGACCATTATACCCTCAATTATTATTTTTCTTTAATTTATATTTTATAATTATTTTAAATTTTCAAAATAAAATAAATAAATTATATATTTTTTTTAAAGTTATATTTTTTAAAAACTGAATTTGGTTTTTATTTTTTTAAAATCAGATTTTTTATATTTAAAAATCAGCTTTTATTTTTTTAATAATTAGTTTTTTTGTATATTAAAAAATCAGATTTTATATTTAAATATCTGTTTTTATATTTTTTAAATCAGTTTTTATTTTCAAAAATCAGTTTTTATTTGTATAAATCATTTTTTATTTTCCAAAATCAGTTTTTATTTTTTTATTTAATTTTAATTTTTTAAATATTTTCTATTTTATTTTATTATTTTTATTATTTTTATTTTTTATTTTATTTTATTGTTTTTTTTTTTAATATTTTTATTATTTTAATATTTTTGTTATTTTTATTATTTTATTATTTTACTATTTTATTATTTTTATATTTTTATTATTTTAATATGTTATTTTATTATTTTAATATTTTATTTTATTATTTTAATATTTTTATTATTTTAATATTTTTTAATATTTTATTTTTATTATTTTAATATTTTATTTTATTATTATAATATTTTATTTTATTATTTTAGTATTTAAATATTTTTATTTTTTATTTAATATTTTATTTTTTGTTTAAATTTTAAAATATTTAATATTTTAATATTTTGTATTTTTTTAATATTTCTAATATTTTTAAAATTTAAATGTTTTTTATTATTATTTAGAAAATTTTAATTTTTAAATTTAAAAAAAATTAAATTTATTTATTTATTTATTATATTTTTATTGTATTATATTATTAAGGGTATAATGGTAATTTTGTCTATCAAATTTATAAGTTTAAAATAAGAAAGGGTAAAATCGTCATTTCACACCCCACTTAACTGCACATGTCTAATTTAGAGGAATATTCTGTTAGTTTTCTAACGGAATATGCCAATTTTAAACCAAATCGTTCGTGGACGAATCATTTGGGTACCTTATCGGACAAAAAATTCATAAGGGTACCTTATCGTTCGTGGACGAAACATTAGGGTACCTTATCGTAAATAACCCAAAAAACAAATAATGAGGTAATAAAAACCATGTTCAATTTTGATAATAAGTGTGATAAACTAGAGTTTAGCGTTGATAAAAAAACATGTGATGGGGTGATAAAAACACATGTAATTCAATGATAAACATAGTGTTTAGTGTTGATAAAACTAGTTTTCATATAAACACGTGATGAGGTGATAAAAATCATGTTCGGTTTTGGAAAATGAGGTGATAAAACTAGTGTTCAGTGTTGATAAAACCAGTGTAAAGTGTTGATAAAAATTACTCAGATATATTTTTTTTTAAATCAGCCCCGAAATAATTCTTTTTTTTCGTGCTTAAAAAACATTTGATGGGGGTGATAAAACACACGCAATTTAATGATAAACCTAGTGTTTGGTGTTGATAAAACTAGTGTTCATAAAAAGCACGTGAATATGTGATAAAATCATGATCAGTTTTGGAAATGAGGTGATAAAACCAGTGTAAAGTGTTGATAAAACCAGTGTAAAAGTGTTGATAAAACCAGTGTAAAAGTGTTGATAAAACCAGTGTAAAAGTGTTGATAAAACCAGAGCAAAGTGTTGATAAAAATTACCCATGTTTAATTTTTTTTAAATCAGCCCCGAAACAAATAAAAAATTTGTGCTTCAAAATATATTCATGAGTGATCTTGATAGAAATCCCTTGAAAAAACAAAACTAATAACGCAAGTTTGAAGCCAATCAGAGTTCAAACGAAGCGGGAAAAATTAAATTAGTGAATTGGTAAAAAAAGTAATATGATAGTTTTACTAAAAAACTCTTCCCACTTACTAAAAAGTGCTGTTTTTTTTTGCAGTCAACAACTCAATTGTATCTCATCCCTCCATTTTTAAAATAGATGGCTTAGATTGGTTCTCACGGTTTTTAGGTTAAGATATGGTTTGTATTAGATTTCTCCTCTACTTATAAATTAACCTATATTCGAGTTCATGCTCCCAAAAGGCAAGAGACGTTCAGCCTACTCCCACACGTTCCTCTCTCACGCATTCCTCTCTCACGCAATCCTCTCTCAGTTCTCCTTTCGTCTTCATCGTGCTCTCGGTTTCTGCAGATTTGCTCGAGGTCTCGTGTTGTTGAAGCAAGTGCTCGACACAATACATTCAGGTTTGTTTGATTCTCCTTGTGTTGTGTTGAGTTTTTTGCCGTGATCAATGTTTGTGATTTAGGGATTTTTTTTTCAAATATAGTCGATTTTGACCTAGGTTTCGAGCTCGATAGGTGATTTTGGTACTTCAAAGTGTTTTTCTGTGTGATTTTCGGAGGAATGAACAATTTAACTTGTTTGAAGTTCTTTGTACTCTGTTTATAGTTTTTGTTCATCTCATCTGCATGTGTATCGATTATCGACCTATTTTATGTGTTTGATAATTGATTTTGTTGCTCTATAATGTTTTTCTGTGTGATTTTGGAAGGAAGTAACTTATTTCAGTTTGTTTGTAAATCGGTTATACTCTGTGTGTTAGTTTTGTTCATTTCAACTGCATGTGTGTTGATTTTGAGCTATGATGTTATCTTTTTTTGCATGTACTGAATTTGAAGCTTGATTTCGATATGTATAATGTTACACATTTGGTAAGTGTGGTAATGTGTTGTTTTGTTCAGTAAATAAATGTTATGAAGGAATTTTTTGTATGATTGAAGTGGAAGTTGGCAAGCATTTTAATTGTGATATGGTGGAGTGTGTGTAGTGTTTTATCTGTGTTTTATCAAAACTTTTCTAATATTTATCAACTTTTTGAGGTAGGTTTATCAAATACATTTAGCCTTTGAATCCTTGCAAAGTTGGCAAGCATTTTAACTATGATTTGGTGGAATGTGTGTGTTGTTTTTATCTGTGGTTTATCAACATTTGTCATGACATTTATCAATTATATGAATGCAATTTATTAGTCACAATTGAGTTTTTGACTGTCCACACTCTATGTAATGTGTTTGTTATTATCCTTATGCTTTATCAAAATTGTATCCACAGTTTATCAACTGAATTAATGTTATTTATCGGTCACATTTTAAGTTTGACTACTCACAATATGTGTAATTTATGTGTTATCATCTATATGTTTTATCAAAACTGTCTTATCTGTTTATCAACTACATGAATGTAATTTATCTGCATATTTTAAGTGGACTTCTCACAATCTGTGTAATGTGTGTTTTCAGAAAATGGTGAAAATCACAGAGACAGATGATTCAGTTCTTCTCAAGGACATGATATCAGGTCAAAGGTTTTCAATAAGTTAAACATTTGTATTTCATCCTAGGATTTTTTTTATTATTGTTTATTTATTTATTTTTTTGAACTTTTGTGTGTACAGGAAAAGGTTAAAAACAGATTGTGATCAAGATTAAAGTTCCCCCCGTCCTGCAAAGGTTGTAAAAGAAGGTTCATCAGGACAAGCTATTGCTAATCCATCAGAGGATATAGGAGTAGGCTCATTAAGGCAAGCCCCTCCCAACCTAGGAAATGATGTAGGTGAAGCCTCATCAATTCAATTGTCTATAGTCCCTTTGAAGAAGAAGGCACAACCAAATGAAAAAGATGTTACAAAGCCACCTGCAAAGAAGAACAAGAAAGTGCTTGTGGCATCAGGAGGGGATGTTATTCAAAGGTTGAAAATTAGATATCGCCCAAATATTTGATTAATTTCATCGAGGTAATGACAGATGCACAAAAAAGGGTTGTTGTCGACATGGGGTTTGGAAGTATTTTGCAGCTGTAAGTGAAGGAATTACCACAAGCCTTGGGGTTTTTCCTTGCAAGAAATTTTCACACTAGTAGTCGGTGTTTGAACCTTGCGTAGGGCAGGCAACTACATACTAGTGCTTTGAATGTTAGGGAGACATTGGGGATCCCCCTCGGGGAGGCGTGCAATTATTGCTAAGCGGATTGAAAATTGCAAACTTGTGGACCGTTGGTTGGAGCAGTTTGCTGTGAAATCAATTTTTGAAGTGACCATCACTCTTCTGATCGTTAAAATGAAGGAACAGACTAGGGAAGAGGTGATGTTTAAATGGAATTTCCTGGTTTTATTCACAACCTTGATGATTGAAGGGACAAGTAAGAGGTATGTAAATCATTATGTTCTTTATGCAATGGATAACACAAATGCAATTGCGGAGTACGACTGATGTTCGTATGTCATTGATGGTCTCATTGCAAGTCAAAAGAAATGAGAGAAGTCAAACACTGAAGAGAAATTCTACTCTGCGCCAATGACGTTACATTTGAATTTTGAATTCAATTCTCTTATGTTTTTACTCTTTCACCCCATACTATAAACACAGCTCTAAGTAGTCTTTTGTTTTTACAAAACTATGTCTATTCCCTCTCCAATATATATTGACCATAAATCCCAATTCCATAGGCATTATCTACTTAACCAAATTATCTACTACTTCCATAAATGCTACTTCCAAATTAATTATTTACTATATACACTCCAGACTTGAATTAGTAAGTGGTCGTAATTAATTTTCTTCTATTTCTTGGGTACTTTCTTATTCAAAATCTTCAGAATAATTATTCAAGTCATTATGCTATATGCCATGCCACAACTTTCCTGTTACTTTTGATTTTTCTATGAACGAGTATGTTCTTTCTTATTTTATTATTTATGATCATTGTGTACAATATGTTTCCTTCTTAATTGACTAGTCTCTTGAATATCAACAAGTTTATATTCCTACATAGAAAATACTGATTTTCAGATATATGGATCAGGAACTCACAGTTAAACTGAGATGAGAAACTATGTAGAACAAAAAAAGAAGAAAAATATGTATTGATAAAGACACAATGTAAGAACCGCCCTCGGTCGATCCCGGTCGAACCGGTGATTTTTGGCGAAGTTTGACTTTCGGCCGAAAAAGTCAACTGATGACTCTGGGAGTCATTCGGGACCTTTCAGGGACCCAAAAAGCTTAGCCGTCGTTACGATTAGCTTAGTTGGGTCATTTCCTTCCAATTGACTGTCTTTGCGAACAAGTCAAACTCGGGTAAAATTAAGGCGAAATAACGACTAAAACTAATTAAATTAAATATGCTGGAAATTATTAAGGACAAGGTGGTCCCCACATGGACACTTGTCCATTGTGGCTTGGAGGAGAAGGAATGAGTCTCTAATGACCCATTTACCCTTGTTTATGCTAAAAGAGAGAGAAGAGGACTAAGGGGCATTTTGGTTCATTCCAAAGTAGGTTAAAGGGGCTAGAGATAGATCATTTCAGCCCATATTGCTTGTGTGGGTCGAAATTCTGGAGAGAGAGGAAGAGGAGAAAAAGCTTTGAAGTTTTGACCTTGATTTCTTCTCAAATCCCCTCCAAATCATCATCTTCTTCATCCCCATTCCACTCCTAAGGTAAATCCTTCATCTATTTTCGTTCTCATTGAGAATTGAATTATGGGTTTAGATGGAAGAACATGAAAGTGAGTGGGTTTCATTGGGTTTTGATGTTTGATGCTTAGATTATTCAATTTTGGAGTTAAGAGGTTGTTTTTGTTAGAAATTAATTGGTGTTTGGTGTTTTGTTGAAGACCCATCATGGGTATTGGAGTATTGAGGGTTTTGGAGCTGTTATGGAGGTTTTTGGTGGATAAAAATGGAGTTTGGAGGGTTTATTTTCGTGGAAGAAGAAGCTGGAGGAAGAAGAAGCTGGAGGAAGAAGAAGGCGGAACAGTCAGACCCGTCACGGATCCGTGACGGGCACCGTGACGGAAGACGTCACGGCTCCGTGACGTCACCCGTGACGGGGAACCTCACGGTTCCGTGACCCGAACCGTGACAGACCTGAGTTGGGCCTTTTGGGCCCATTTTTATTGGATTTCGAGTATTTGGGACGGTTATCTATAACCGAGTCCTTTTGGGGTTAATTAGGAATGCTTTCCTCTTTAAACCATTTGTGAACTACTCTTGATTTGAGTATTTAATTGTGATCCAAGACTTTGGACCCGAGCTTGACGAAGGAGGAGATTTTCGGACCTCGTGAAGTGACAAGGAGGAAGCTAGCCAGGTCGTCCGCTGCTGGATTGGATTGCTTTTGAGGTAGGGAAGAGTAGTAAATTTCCGCTTTTGATTTAAAGAATGCTAATAGTATGCATATAGAATAATAATAACCGGAAGCGTCTTAGTTCGCATATAGGATGTGATTCACTAGAATAACCGCTTTCAATTATGAGAATTGTCGTGTTGTAGAATGGCCATGTCGAGCCTTAGGATTACGTGTTGGTTGTGTTTGATTATGGTTGTCCGTCCTTAAATGTCATTGCGTATTACTCTTAGTTAAGTTAAGAATCATAGTATGCCTTATGAATTATGATGAATGCAATATGAATGTTTGTTTCGTGATATGATTGGTTGAATGAATGAGATGAATGTGATATGATTGTTGTCTTGTGATATGATCGGGTGAATGATAGACCGATACGATGTTCTTGGTAAGTTGGTACGATAAGTTCGGTGTAGTGTGGTTGTGTGGCATTGCGTGTTATGACTTGTACCCCGAGTGACGGGAAGATCCCCGACCGAAGTGTGTGCCGGTCCGGTATGTGTGCATTGAGATTTTCCCCGATGTGTGTTCCGGGAAGACATCTAGACCGATGGACATTCCGGTACGATGTATGTTGTTTCACCCCGATGCTGTGTGTCCGGGAAGACATCTAGACAGATGGACATTCCGGTATGATGTAGTGTTTCACCCCGATGCTGTGTGTCCGGGAAGATATCTAGACCGATGGGCATTCCGGTATGATGTAGTGTTTCACCCCGATGCTGTGTGTCCGGGAAGACATCTAGACCTATGGGTATTCCGTTATGATGTATTTGCTTCACCCCGATGTTGTGTGTCCGGGAAGACATCTAGACCGAGGGTGTATTCCGGTATGATGTATTGGTTGAGTTGTGCGTGATGTTCGGATTGTCCCGAGTGCTTGTCTTATGTTATGTGTTATCGAATCCAAGTAACGTCTGTGGTAGTATAATATCCAGTCGCTCGTTTGTTTGTTTAAATTGGTGTTATATCGTTATTATGTGTTCCTGTCGGTTTCTATTTACATTCTCAGTTTTAGTAAGAATTATTGACCGATTATTTCTGACAACGAAGCGGGAGTCCTTTCCCTTACTACTTTTTCCTACTGAGCGTAAGCTCACCCCCTCTGCTTTTACTATTTTACAGGTTTCGTTGGTGAGTAGGCTTTTAGGACGTCTCAGGGCTCGAGAGCTCCTCGAGGGTTCGGGTGGTTACTGTAATAGAGACGTATTTTCCATTTTCTACACTAAACTGTATTAGACATTGTCTTATTCGGTTATATTTTGAGCTTTTGACTCATAGCATTGGATTTGAATTATGTTTTACTCAGAGTTTTACATTATTAAATTTTATTTTTATTATTAATTATTATTATTTTAGTTCACGTCTCGAGTCCGGTCAAAACCGAATTTGGGGCGTGACACACAAACTTAGGCTTCAAGCAGAAGGTTTTGCATAAATTTAGAGAGAGAGGGGGGGGGGGGGGGGGGTTAGACAAAGAAGAAATAAGAGTTTTAGGTTCATTAAAAGTTAAAAGGTCAATATTGTCATTATTGAAAATAACGCATATGACCATTTTCCATAAAAACGGAAAAACATGAAAATTAAAAGTAGTTAAGCCACCGTCCAAACAAATTATTTTTCAAAGGGACCACTATACGATATTTTTGACCCTCGGGTTGGTCTGGCAGCATATAGGGGTCCGCCCGTATGGTTTTGAGTCTATATGAAGATATGAGCTTGAGTGTGGGAGGCTTGTGTCGGACGCTTGAACGGTTCGGAGACGAAGATCGTAGGATCTTGCACGACTCGTATGGATGCTATCTTGGGACCTTGGGGTCGCGATGTGTATCAGGGAACCTTAACCATATCTGATGGTGTCAACGAAAAATTTCTCATCTCAATAGGTGTATGGACAGGGCCAAAATGAATAGGATGGAGGCCATTCAGGTATAGGCATCCACTCCTCCTTTATGACCTTCATCCCAATATGTGAAGCTCCTCTATCTTTTGATGATTTTAGGCCCATAAGTTTTAATGGGGAGCCTTACAAAATACTATCCGAGCTGCTGGCCACAAGACTAAAATCAATGGTGGGAAAGATTGTTGGTTGTGAGCAAACTGGATTTGTTATGGGGAGACAAATTATGGATGGAATTTTGGTAGCTTCAGAAGTTGTTGATCACATCAAAAAATCATAGGAAAAGGTCCTGATGTTCAAAGCTGATTTTGAGAAGACTTTTGATAAAGTAAGCTGGTGTTTTATCATGGAAATTCTAACTAGAATGGGGTTTGGTCTTCTATGGAGAATGTGGATTTCTTCATGTCTCATAGCTTCAGTTTCAGTTCTCATTAATGGATCTCCAAGTTATGACTTTCAAATGCTTAGAGGCCTGAGGTAAGGTCGGCCTTATCACCTCTTATTTTTGTGATTGTGTCAGAAGCTCTAAATCAAATAATGAAGGTAGGGTTGTTGAGGAGATTTTTTCTGGTATAAACATTGGATCAGCAAGACCTACCATTTCACACTTACAATACGCAGATGATAAACATTTTTTTTCATTAAAGCCTATCCCCAAGGAGCTGAAAATCTCAAATCATCTTTGGCAATGTTCTTCTTAACAACTGGTCTGAATGTCAACTATGATAAATCCACTCTGATATCATCTCAGAAGAAGAAACTAATGATTTTGCTGAAATATTGGGCTGCTCTATAGGAACACTTCCACAAACCTATCTTGGCTTCTCTTTGGGGGCCAATCCTAGAAGGATCAATACCTGGAAACTTGTTGTTGAAAAATTTAAAAAGGCATTTGGTTTATGGCAGCCAAAGCTTATTTCTTTGGGGGGAGAATAACCTTAATCAAATCAACACTTGGTGTCTTGCCTCTATATTTCTTCTCCACTTTAAGGCTCCAAAAAAAGTTATCAAGACATGTGAAAATTGGCAGAGAAGATTTCTCTGGCATGGATGCTCCATCTCAAGAGAATTTTGTAAAGTCAAATGGTTCACAATTTGCAAAACCAAAGAACAAGGTGGACTAGAAATAAAAGGTTTGGAAGACATGAATTCTGCTCTTTTAGCAAAGTGGTGGTGGAGATTTGTCACTGAAAATGATGCCCTCTAGAAGAAAGTTATTTGTGCCAAATATGGTTGGGATATACATGAATGGGATCTAGCAAAATTTTCTGAAGTGGGAAGCTCAAGTTTTTTCAAACAAATTTTTCTCTTGGCCAGAATTCAAAGATTTTCTAATATCTTTGGATCAAAGGACTGTCTTTGGAGATTGGGGAGAGGAAATAAAATTCATTTTTGGACAGATTTATGATGGGGAGAGCTTACTTTTAAAGATTTATTTCCAAGGATATATTTATTAGAAAATTCTAGATCAGACTTGATTGAGGATCTATGGTCTGGTATTGAATGGGAACCGAAGCTCAGGAAATCTCCAAGAGGTTGGGAGGAGGAAGAGTGAGGTATTATTAGCTCAATTATCTTTGGGGTTATAATAAATGCAGAAGATGATGTTATGTCTTGGTTATATGATGAGAATGGTTTCACAGTTAAAAGGATGTATTCACTACTTGCTTCCCAAGGCACTGGAACTCCTGATTGGACAAAAAATCTTTGGACCCTAGGTGTGCCTCCTAAAATTACTGTATTATGTTGGCTAGCATGTCTTGAGGCAATACCTTCAAGGTGTTTCCTTGATTCTAGAGGAATGGAATTCTCCTTAGAGGAATTGATCTGCCTTTCTTGTTCATAGGACTTTGAAGATGCTGCTCACATAATCTTGCATTGTAGACAGAATTGTGAAGTTTAGTGTCTTATATTAGCTTGGTGTGAAGTTTGGTGTCTTTGGACAATGCTTGGTAATATCAAACTGTTTTTTTGCTCTTGGTTTCATCTATCCAAAGTCAGGTTTAAAAAGGTGTGGGGGAACATCCTAAAATTATCATGTTGGCAAATCTGGCTAGTCAGAAATGATTAAATTTTTAATAATGTGGAGTTCATCTCAGCAACAATCTTCTCTAAAATCCAAAGCAAATCCTTCTCATGGGAATAGTCTTCATTTTCCCACAATTACCATTTCTCCTATGATGATTGGTTTCTTTCTCCTGCAACATGTGTAACTCTCAGTCAGAACCATTTGGGTTGATTTTATCTATTTCTTGAATTATGATATGGAGTATTGGAAGTGGTGGTTAACTTTGGTAGCAGGTTTTTTGCTTCTTTGATCATCTACACTTGGTTGGTTCTGCTTGGCTTGTTCAATCTAGTTTGGGTTGTTGAACTGGAAGCTGATAGTGGAGTTGACTTCTTGGATCTTGAAGGGGTATCTGATGATGAGTTATAGATTTTGTTGACTGTGATACAAACATTATTGATGGGCTTGGGTTTGGGGTGGTTTTTGTGGGTTGGTTGGGGGAGAGTTGGTGAGATTTGGAGTCTCTTTTTATTGGATTCTAGGGAGCAAAAAATGCAGCAAAAAATAAAAAAAAATCCCTAGAATAGCCTCAGGATCCATGTAATTCCGAGTAAACCGACAAACAAAATTAAAAAGAAATTACCTCTTTCAATTTTTCAGCTTGGTTCGAGACATGGACCAACTTGCAGCTCGTATCTCTCAGAAAATAACCGTTGAAATGCAAATCCCTCCGGTCAGATTGAATACCAATATGTGTAGAATGTTCACTCCAAGAATCAGCTCGATCGGACCTCGGATGAACCTTCGATCGTGATCATTATAGTGGCTGGTCGGTCAGATTCTGGGCAGATTTTTCTTCTCTTCTTGCAAACAAAGAACACCCGAAACAAATTGATTTGGCTTGAGTCTTCCAAGACGCCTACGTATCCTCTTGGAGGAATCAAATCCACGTAGTTCTTGAACAATTCTTCCCAAAATCGTTTGTGTGCTAGCACAAGATGAAGAACACATCTTCCTCTCTCTTTTCTCTCTACTCGTTTTTCTTTCTACACTTTGAGAATCATTTTCAACACACCATTGAAAATCTGATTTTTCCTCTTGTTTTGCATGTATAACGAACACCCAAAAGTAACCACCTTCCAAGGGACATGACTAGTGGAGACAATTTAGGAGTATTGGACATGCAAGATAACCATCTTTTAATTTATGAAATTAAATAGTTATTTTGCATTTAAATTGCCTAATATAATCTCATTATATTAGTAATTGAAAAATGAGTTAATGAATAAATAAATATTATATCGAATATAATATTATTTTATTCACTTAATGGACTTCCAAGGTCCAATACGATTTTGGGCTTGTTGTTGGGTGCGACCCTACAAGGCTCATATGACGTTTGGTAGTGGTCCCGAAACCCCGTTCCGTCCACATGCCATAGTTGGCCTCTAGCAAGGCATTGTGATTACCCAAACGTGTATGATGATCGTCAATCCGACTTAACCTTTTACCGTTAATATCTTAATCCCTTTGTCATCGATATCTCGATCGAATAAGGCATGGGACCGTCATCCTTATTCTATTCGATCGTTGCTTCTTGATTCTAAGTAGACTGCAAGTGATAACTCTTTATCAAATCGCATGGCCATGCATTTCCGCAGTCTCACTCATCAAGGGGCCCAAACGATATCTCTCATATTTACATGAGTGACAAATCCCTTATCAGTCAACCACGTCTCTCACATAAACAACTATGTATCCAACAACAATCTTTATTGTTGTCCGGTTAAAGACAACGTTGAATTGTGTCAAGACACACACCCACCTATGTAGAAACAATGATGACTACACGGTCAAAGGACTTAAGACATATTACGGTACTGAGAAATACTCATGACAGTTCCTATGTAGTATTCTCACAGCGGGTCATCCAATGCCAATTCCCTAAATGACATCTATGATTTGGCTATATCCAATATGTATGATCAGTAAAACGTGATCATCAACCAACAACATACTAGCCTTAGTATATCAGTAAGACCAGGGATCAATGGAATGATACTCTTTTATTTCTAAGAGTTTTACTATCAAATCACGTATTTGATGGTCTTAGAAAGAGTCGATTATTCACGCTATTAACATTTCACAAATGATAATAGTAGTGCCAATATATTAATGAAATGATAATGTCCTCCATGATCACGATTGGCGTAGGGCACAAAACCAACACTTTTGGGGTTTTGCTCCCTTCAAGGGCTTCTTTTTTGTGCTTGGCATGATCTTGCCTTGCTCTTTGTGCGGGTAGTTTTTGTTGTTCATATAGGTCTTTGGTTAAGATTGTGGGTATTTGTTCTCTTAGGTTTGAGTTTGAGTGTATGCCTTTTCTTTCTCTTCACCTGTTTACCTCTCATGCCCCTTCTATTTGTCATTACATCTCCAGTTCTGGTTGGGAGGATGAGTAAATCCCCAATTCAGTTTGGGTGGATGAAGGTTTGCTAATCAGAGTGTTGTCTTTATTTCCTGTCTTTATTCTCAGGTTCAAATGGATCACATTTTACTGAAATTGCAAAGAGGATATCCTTGTTTTTCTTGCTCCATAAGCTAGCCAGACATTTTTTTTGTTGCTTGTAGGACAAGGCACGACTCTTCATAGACATCATCAAGACATCAACAACTTCATATGGATAGTCAAAGAGCATTTACTACCAATTACTTTACATGAAACATATGTTCTCAGTTGATGCTTTTGTAGCTTCTTCACCTCAATTTTGATTTGCAACTAAAACTGTTGATCATTTACATCACTTTATGATTGAGTGGGAAGCAAGAATCGGATCAAGTCACAAACAACACTTTCAACAATATCAATTTCATCTGAAGTGTATATATTTTGTATTGCACTTTCATACCTTCATCTTTGAATTGTAATTATTTGTAATTGGTTTGGTGAAAACACTTGTATGGTCTCTATAGCTAGAGATATTTGTCCTCTCTTTTCAAACTTTGATAGGAGGGAGATTTATAATATTGCTTTGCTAATAAAAAAAATAAAACCCAATTTGTAAATAAACATAAGAACAACGTTTAAAAGAGAATTTCTATTTGTATATCAATTACAACTGATATATGTGTATAAATTACATAAATGATCATAAAATCTAGGGATAATCACACTTAACTATACTACCTATTTGTCCGAACATTGGACAGTTCCTAAGTTTCCAAAACTTATCTAGACGATACTCGATTTTCAAACCACTCCCCTGTCCTTTTGAAGTAACATGAAATTTTTGGAAACATAAGATACCGTCTGGATGCAGTAAAATATAATTATCCCTAAAATAATTATACAAAAAAAGAATGTTGTTAAATCACTTCTTCTGGAAGACAAGTAAACCAATGAAAGCGACGATCCGACAAATTACGCCGTTCGCTATAAGAACAGCCAGGCATAGATTTTTGTCATGAATATCATAGCCGTATAGCTTTAAGAAATTGCAACGAGTTATGAGCCACACTCCATCGTACCTGATAAACATATTAGAAAATAAATTCAGTATTCCAAACAGTAAGAACATCAAGAAAGTGCTTTAAATTCTAGACTCCAATTATAAATTGTGGCTTAGTCAACAAAACTATCAATCTTATTAATTGATTGTACGTAAAATAAAATGTCAAGGGGTTTAGATTTTAGGTTTAAACTACATAATTTAAGCCAAGTTGGTTGAAAGATGAGTCATATTAATCAGGAAAAATGTTACAATGGGCCTTATTCCAAACAAGGCGTCGTTTGGAAGTAGGGAACTAAGTGGCACGACATCGTTTTGACAAGTTGGGGTGCGAGAGGAATTGCTAGCTGATACGGTGTCGTTTCACGGCTTCTTCCCCAACCCTTCGCATATAAGTAAGGAGCAGCTCCATTTCAGAGTTAACGAACTTCTGGGTATTTTGATCTTTCAGTAGCTTAATTGTAGTAGTGACTTTTATAGTTGATAGAAAAGGGCCATTAGATGGCTGTCTTGCTGTAATTTGCCATTGCAACTCATCAATCCAAGCTTTGTCATTATTCAATTGTTGTTATGGAAAGGGATTTGGGTCTCAATCGTGACAAAAAATTACACCTAACTATTTCTGATTTTTATCTAACTTATATTAGGATAGGGGAAACTTCAGGAAATAACTATGTTTTGACTTTAAAGTACAAGATATAACGATTGATTTTGCTATGATTCAAAATACATGGTTTGGCAACAATTTTTCCAAAAACTATAATTTTCTATCCAAAAAGACGTAATATTCCGGAATATTCTGTTCAAAACACGGAATATTCTGTCCAAAAACACAGAATATTCAGTCTTTTTGGACAGAAAATTATAGTTTTTGAAAAATTTGTTGCCAAACCATGTACTTTGAATGATAGCAAAGTCAATCGTTATATCTTGTACTACAAAGTCAAAACATAGTTGTTTCCTGGAGTTTTCCCATTAGGATATTGCGTAAGACAATTTTTGAAAAATTAGGGTACTGCCCAGATAAATTTATAATTAAGTGTAACTAGATGAAAAACGGATATAACTGGGTGTGACTAAATGTAATTAACCTTGTTAATTAATTACAATGCAACACCATTAAGATTCAACTCCCATAAGATTGATATTATGAGAGTTTTAAAATCGAATATACATATGAGGTGAATCATGAGCGAGCCGGTTTTTACGGTACGAACTTGTGAATATAGTGTATATGGTTTGCGAATATAGCATTTCAGTTTTGGGGTGAATACTCTCAAACCATAATTTTCTCAAACGGGGAACGCTGTTTTTGAAAACTATATTTTCTCAAACTAAAATACTGTATTCTCAAACTATATTTTTTACAAACTGGAATGCTGTTTTTTTTTTCAAACCATATCTATGATATTCTCAAACTACAAACACATTTGTACTGTAAGGAGAGTTCGCACCTGAATGTATAATCAGATTCTAGACAACTTAAAAGATTGACCACGACTTATTGGTGAGTAGTGAAAGAAGAAGAAGCTCAGGAAAGCTAACCTTTTGGCATTTGCAATGATGAAACCTTCCATGGCCCACTTTGAGTAACACAAATTTCCAAACCTCTTCACGACGAAGGAGTCTTTATCTTGATTTGCGACCAAGGTCAAGACAACAGGAACGATCACCGACCACTGCAGTGAAGAAACAAGAAGGTTCAATAGATGAACCAGTCTAAAAACACAAACACAAGTAGGTACAGATATATTTATAAAGAGTAATTAAATTTAGGGATGACTGTTGAATTATGCGTCTTTTGCACATAATTTTCTTTGAATTGTTTCATCCAGTTGTCTCAGTTTTTCTTGTTAAAGTAGTCTTTTCGTACAAAATGACAAATGTATGTGAGGGCCATAATTTCAAAAAATACAACTTTTGTCTATTGAACACTTTTTTTTCTTTTAAGGAAGTTTTTTGACATCTACTCAACTGTTTTCTATATCTAATCAAAATGTTTGTGGTAGTTATGAAACATTTTTGGGAATAGGGTAAACGACATTTTCGTTATTTATGGCGAAAAAAGCTATGTGCAATTTTTTTTAATGAAAGTTCAGGTGCTGGATTTAAAAGTTTAAAGTTGAGACAATTTTGTGCAAAAGACTTACAGATCATGGTGGTTATCTACAATTATCTCTTAAATTTATGTTCTTATAACATTGGATATTTCGACTCAACCAAAAGTTCAAATGAATATGGTAGAGCCTGACTCCATCTAAAATTTCGAACTGATCATGAAGATAGCAAAATGTTTATCATGAATGAATAATGTGTGACTTTGACATATGCAAATCTGCACGTTCGGCAGAAACTCAGGAGGTTCAAGTGGAGATAAATCAAACTCTAATATCATGTTAAAATCAGAACCACCTAAAGATTCAAACAAACAGGTAGAAGTCTTTTAATGGTTATCAAATAATGAATGAGTTCACGTATTTTCCACGGATGACTTTAACTTGATGAGTTCAGACCAAAAATACATGAATGAGAAAGAAACACAAACAAATTAGATACTCAAACCAAGCAATTTGTATCAAGGTATTGACACACTTACCAACTGGGCAGAACTAGGGTCGAGCCAGATTGCAAAGACATAAGCCATTCCGGTGACGCAGTAGACGAGGCAGATCAAGACTGTATAGTTGTCGACGAAGGAGGACCTTGGACTGTTGAAGAAGTAGAACATGGATAAGTAAACCACTGGCTTGATCACTGTGTTAAAATGGTCGATTGTGTCTTTCGACAGAAAATATGCAAGACTGCTCATCCCAGCTGCACTCTCTCTCCAGTAGTGTAATCTATCTGGAGTGAATGATCTCAATGCCGCAATCTTGCAAAGAAGAGCTGTAACTCCAAACATATAAAACAATAACAAACTGGTGTCTCAAGTAACTTCTCTATAATGTCAGGTTTAAATAACATATTCCTTTTTTTGGTTAATTACACTAAGTTTACATGTTTCAAACTCGTTTCGCATCTACTGTTTTTTCAAAAAAAAAAATCACAGCTCTTTTTTGCCAGAAAATGGCAAAAATGCTCTTGACTAAAATGTCAACAAAATTACCATTTTTCGTATTTTTTTTAATAGTTTTACCTTGTAAACAGTCCTTTTACATCTAAACAAAATATTTTGGGTAGTTAAGGAGTCTTCTTTTAAGATTGGGGTCAAGGGCATTTTTGTCATTATTCTTGTGAAAAAGAGTTCCATGATTTTATTCTTTCTGAAACTTAGGATCATTGTGAAACGAATTTAAAATTGAGGTATAACTAGATGAAAATATGATAGCTTAGGTATATTAAGTGTAATTAATCCTATTTTTTTATCATAATTCCTAATCTACCCCTATTCTCTGGACCCATCAAGCCACCCTGGTGGGTTATATGCAGAATACTGCAGGTTGCTATTCATTTGAATGTGTTATACAGAACTTACAGAGGGAAAGATTGTATTAACTTTCAAACTTATCGTCAATGGCTGAAAAGAGCGAGCAAGTCAAGTTCATATTTTCAACCTTACAAAGCTAAAACTATTCACTGACATGTCATGATAATTAAATCAAAAGTTTTTCAGACTTACAGACAGCAATGACAGTGAAAGAATAGCCCCGAGCTCCAAAAGTTTCATCGTCCACTTTAGCAACAAACCCCAAGCATGCACCAGCCAGCAGCAAGATCAGATAATCTACTACTTGTAATCTTGAATCTCGTAGCCTCTGCTTAGCTAGCCTGAAATGAAGTTCATTGCAAAGCATAAATGAGTATTGACCATAGCTGCAAAAAGCTAATGAAAAGTACTAAAGATATATGCTTAATTACACCTGACTACACGTAAGTTTACACATTTTTCACCAATTTACGCCTAAGTTCTAAATTCGTTTTGCATGTTTCAAAAATATTCCGCATAACTCTTTTTACCAAAAAATGATGAAAACACCCTTGCCTTTATTCTCATAAAGACTACCCTAAACATTTTGATTATATATAAATAGTTTTTAGAATATATAACTATTACAAAGACGAAAAAAAAGACATCAAGTGAGATTGAGGTCAAAGGAATTTTCATCATATTTAGTAAAAAATAGATATATAAATTGTTTTGAAACCTGGGTAACTACAAAGCGAATCTGAAACTGCGATTTAGATGATAAAAAACCGTGTGAACTTAGGTGTATCTGAACAATGTTGAACTTGTTATCTAAAATCAGAGTAAAATTAGTCTCCATACCTCGATAGGAAGTATTTGTATTGCCTATAGACACCAGGAGTGACTCTGTTGGATAAGTCCTTTTTATTTGTAAACCTGTTACCGATATCATCTTTCTTCACCTCAACATTAAACTTCACATCCTCCCAAAGCTCTCCAGCAAAAGATTGTTGTTTAGAGTATGAAGGTTTACTTTGGTTTGAATCTGAACTACCTATTCCATCCACAACGTGTAGCATATCTTCAGGAACTGAGTACTCGTTATGAAGCATCCATCTGACAGGAAGCTGTTCAATAGTGACACTGCCTGAGGTTACCGGTACCATGCCTTCGAGGACATCGATGAAGTGGTCTGGAGGGTTGACACGATCTGGTACCATGATTCCAATTCCAGCAAAGTATTCTTCAACTTTCTTCACTGGTCCTTGGTATGCAATGAGGCCTCCTTTGGCTAGGAATACAATGTCATCAAACATCTTGAACAAAGAGTAGCTGCATAAGAAGAAATTAGTATTGATTTAGACCAAGGCATAAGGGATATCAGAATCAAGAACTTCCGGTATAATGATTTTCATAGCCTTGATGGCAGAGTATGAAGGATGCATATGTGTGTTTCATATTCAGAGAAATTTTCAGATGTTGCTTCAGGGTAGTGCAGTGTTACACTTAAAATCCAGGAAAGTGATTTGTAAAACGTGCATAGTTATTGCCATATCCCTTTACTTCTAAGTGATCAGCTTACTTAGTTACTAAAAGTTCATTGTCTCCTTATCTTTTCATCTTCAAGCTCTTCCACAATTCATAACCCTTCATGCTTGCTGATAATCATTACCCCAAACAAGAAGCAAACCAGATACTCAGAAACAACAGCTAGGGAATGTTTCATATGTATGGCTTAAAAGATTTGTCACAAACTGAGAACAGTGTGAACTTATTGCACCAACTTCAAAGAATAGTCTTATTGATCTTGAAGGAGAAAAGGATATATAGGTTTGGCCATACCTGGGTTGGTGAAGAACCATGGCTATGTTGACTCCTTCAAGAGCTTCACGACGAAGTGCTTTTAGAAGCAGCATGGAAGATGAACTGTCCAAACCAGAGGTGGGCTCATCCAAGATCAAAAGTGAAGGTTCAATGACCATTTCTAGACCAACATTCACACGTTTCTTCTGCCCCCCAGAGATGCCTCTCTGCTCCACTGTTCCAACCAGAGAGTCCCTAATTGCCTGTAGTCCCAAGCAGTCTATCACCCTTTCAATAACAAGAACCTTTTCTGGTTTTGGCATATTAGCAGGTAATCTGCACCATAGTCATGGGTAACCAAAACAGCTATTGAAACAAAACAAAAATCAGACTAAAAAAGAAAAGATAAATGAGGAAATAAAATTTGTGTAGTAATCAAAATGCATGAAAGAGTAAAAACTAAATCCTATAGATAAACCTTTCTTTGGTGTTGTAAATTGTTTGTAATGGAAAACTCACTCAGCTACTTCTAAGTATGCACCATTACGAACTATTCAAGTTTAAAAAGTTTTTGACAGCCCCCAAGTTTTTTTAGTCTCATTTCACACCCCAATTTTGACGGAATTGGGGTAGAACATCCACGTAACTCTCTTTTGTCAGAAAATGACGAATTTCCCCTGATCCTAATCTATATAAAATCCATTTTTTCGTCTTTTTAATACTTTTATTTTTAGGAAATCTTTTTACATCTACCCAACTTATTTTTACATCTAATCAACATATTTTGGATAGTTATGGAGTTTTTTAAAAATTTGGATTGAGGGTATTTTTGTCATTTCAGGACAAAAAAGAGCTATGTGAAAATTTTAAAAACATAGGGTGGCTACAAAACGAATTTAAAACTTAGGCATAACAATATGAAAAAAGTGTAAACTTGGATATCGTCAGGTATAATAAACCCCAAAAACTAAATCCTATAGATAAAGCTTTCTATGGTATGGTTGATAAATGATTTCTTGAAATGAGTTGGTATTTTCAGTGCAGTTAAAAATTTGTCCCTATTCGGATATGATCTCTAGACCAACAGTTTACCTCATGATTACCTTCAACCTCTACATATAAATATCAAGATTCAAGAATACTTGTAACCAAAAAAGCAAGAACTTAAGTGTTGCATACCTACACTTTGCACTGAACTTCAGATTCTCCTCCACAGTCAAGTTTCCATGCACAACATCATCTTGAGGAACAAAACCCACAATTTTCTTATACGAATGGATCGATTCATCTTTCCCATTGATGAGAACTGAACCAGTCTGTGTGCACCCAACTACTTTTCCAGCCAAAGCAGAGAGAAACGTAGTCTTTCCAGCTCCAGATGGACCCATAACAGCTGCAACTCGACCAGGCTTAAATTTACCAGTAACACTCTTGAGCAAATCTTTGTTTTTCCCTTTTAAAGTAAGGGTTAGATCCTTAAAAGCAACCTCAATCACAGGCCTGCCCACCACTGCATTATCACCAGCCATTGAAATTACTCCTGAATAAGTCAAGTCCTTGTCCTGTTCTTGCATTGCCTTCTCCTTCTCAATCTGATCATATGCATAGCTCAGTACTTGGCTTCGAGTATGATCTTGGTTCTTACCTTTAGGCATTTTCGTTTTCAAGTTCTTATCTCCAATCTCCACATTGAACCCCTCTGGAGTTTCTGGATCTTCCTCCAGAGAGTTCATCATATCTGTGAGGCTGCTTGGTTCTTTCTTCTTTCCCTTGGTATCAAATTTAGATGAACTGGACCTGAAGCCTCTTAGGTCTGATCTTGTTGTTCTTTTGCGAGAAACTGTAAGAGCAATCTGTTCTTTCAACCCATATGTGTGGGTCTTGGCAAGCTCTCTCGCTATTTTCCACCTTTGGCGTGCTTGGACATGTGCTCGAGCGTTTTTTGTTGCTCTTTCTCTGCTCTTTGCTAATCTTTTTTCTCGAGTGGAGATAACTTGGTCAGAACAACTGTAAATCAAGATCAGTAGAATAGCCAATCCAGCCTGCATAAGAACAATGATAACTTTGACTTCAATTTGTTGGATTTGTAAGATGAGAATGTGGAGCTTACAATGATCATGAACCCATAAATATGGAGCTTTTGTTTTTCAGTATTTGAAGGACATTTGGCTAATCTGAAGCACCCTGTAAAATGGTCAAATAAATAAATTAAAATGCATCATCATGTACCCCGTTAATGCAAATTAGAACAATGCCCTAATGAATCACTATGGATTATTTGAATGATTAATTGCGGATAACTACTGCGCACCATAGGTGTTATGCACAAAACTATCCCCAACTTTTTAAACTTTGGGTTTATTGCTAAAAACTACAAAAAGTTTTGTCCATATGCTAAAAACTACACTGAGTTTAAAAGTGGACAAAAACATACAATAAGTGTTGTCCAGTCTTCTGTTACAAATAATGAACCGAATATTCTGTTATATTAACCCCAACGGGATATGTGGACAATATATATAGCATTGAAAAGTACTGCGTCAAAACATAGAGCACTGAAAAGTACCGTGGACAAAACATATGGGCCAATACTTAACCGACCAGAATATTCTGTTCATTATTTTAACAGAAGACTGTGGACAATACTTATTATATGTTTCTGTCCACTTTTAAACTCAATGTAGTTTTTAGCATGTGGATAAAACCTTTTGCAGTCTTTAGCAATTAACCCTTAAACTTTTACATCCACCTGTCTGAACTTGAAAAAAAAACATTACACACTGCTCTTTTTATCTAAAAATGATGAGAATGCCCTTGATCATATTCTAAAAAAAGACTACATAACCACCAAAAACATTTTGATTAGATGTAGAAAACAGTTGAGTAGATGTAAGCAGACTCCTTAAAAGATAAAGCTGTTAAAAAGACGAGAGCAAATGGTACTTTTTGAGAATAAGGTCAAGGGTATTTTCATCATTTTTGACGAAAAAGAGTTGTGTATTATTATTTTTGAAAGTTTAGGTAGCTGTATGTAAAAGTTCAAAGTTGGGATAGTTATGTGCAGAAGAGGTATACTACGCAATAACTATATGCAATTAACCCTTTATTAGAATGAATTTGAGCTTAGACTCACAAAGTAACTACAAACTTACCTATCTCGGCAGTGGAACCCATTCGGCAGAAATGTCTGAAATCATACAAAAAGACCATATCAGTATATGCAGATGATGAACACACTATATCATTTCAAGTCAAGCACCATGACTCGGACTTGAAGAAGCTAGTTCATAATAAGTCAGGTCATGAGAGTTTTGGGGTAAAACCAATACCCACTACTGCAAGATGATTCTTGTATTGGAGTTGGGCAGTAAGAGCCAGGCTCACAGAAAATGCTGGAACCACTTGAAGCATCAGCCCATGCATCAGCACCACCACAAGTATGTTTTTTATCTCCAGGAGGTACCTGATAACCATATCTGCAATTTGTAGTCACTATCAATAATGACATGTTGTACAAATCAATAAGGCATAAATGCATCGGCCAAAGTTTAAACCTGAGGACTTGAACTTACGGGAGACATAGTCCAGATGTTTTATTGAGTTTAGCACGCGGACAATAAGAACCTAGTGGACAAGCTTCATTTAAAGAATAAATTTATTAGGTACTATAAATGAAAAAAGGGCACCACAGAAGTATGCAAACTCATGTTTTTGTCTATCAATTGTGTTCACAGTTTATGATTTGATTGCAAGAATGCTCATATCCTTTATGAATCATGAAATAAAACAATAAACATGGGCCAATGTGGGTTCATACTTCAACACTCCTCTCACATGTAGGACTGAACACCTAGACATGGGCCATAGCAGGACTGGACATCTGCATATGGACCGGAGGCCACAAGATGGAGGTGACAAACGGGCGGTGGGCCGAACCAGGCTCTAATACCATGTAAAATTCTGAAATATTGTTGTTGATTATCACTATTCTTGATGTTTCAATACAATGAGAGCATCCCTTTATATAGGGATTAACTTTATACTGAATAGGAAATACTAATACTAAACAACATAGGAAACCTAACTTAACTAAGAACAGGAAATACTTGTAACTGGAAATAAACTAAACTCTAACAAAGTTTAATAATAAAGAAAAGAAAAGAATTAAAGGAATAAATCATTTCTGAAAAAATAATGAACTAGTATTGCTCTTTTAAAATAAAAACTGATTTTATTATAAATAAATAAATAAATCTGATTTTTAAAAGTAAAAACTGATTTTTTTTAAATAAAATCTGATTTTTTAAAACAAAACAGATTTTAAAAAGTAAAAACTGATTTTTTTAAAAATAAAAAAAATATTTTTTTAAGATAAAAAACTGATTTTTATAAAATAAACAAATAAAAAGAAATTTTGAAAACCAATGGCATTTTTTGAAAATTTGAGTGTTAGTGAGGGTTATTATGGATTTTTTAAGTGTATTGGATGGAAATGGATGAAAAGTTGACGGCATGTATGAAAGTAACAAAAACGCAATTTTAGGGTAGTAAAGTGACAAAAACATTTTAAGATAATGGAAATGGAATTCACAAAGGTTAGGATAGTGAGATAGAATTTACCCTTTCTGCTATCATCCCAAAAAACAATCACATGCCAATTTATACCAAAATGGCTGTCTATATTAGGATGATTGTGTGAGTATAGATCATGACTGGCAGGTTCTCACCTCTCCTTTGTTCCTTCCTCGATCAAAAGTCAACACAACATAAGGACCTTACATTCTTGAAATCTCAATATTAAGGAATGGCAATTAATTCAGTTTGAGAAACTCATGCCACATTTGATTTTTTTTTTCTACTGTTTCTCTTGTTCAGATATAGAATTTCAGGTCACTAGTCATAAAATTCATCCAACTCTTAATCTTCAACCTATAAAGATCAGCTATGTTCTCAAAAATGAAATCTACCTTACTTCTACTTCTTTTTTTCTTCCCCTGCAATTACTCATCATCAACTGTAATACAAATTTAGATTTATTTGCTACTTGTATAATCTATCACTGCAATCCACACATGAAAATGCCAGTACATGTAGCCATGACGTTGCAGAAGAAAAATGTAAGTAGTTAATACTTGGATGATGAAAAGATAATGCTCAAGCTGGTAATAAGATTTAATGGGGTGTATCATATACTTACGTATCATACAAGTAAGACCGGTAGGACAAAAGAACCCTGCACAACAAGGTCGACAGTCCCTAGTTCTGTGAGGCACATGAAGAGTATCAAGGTCACCATTGCCTTTGGCATCAAGGGCACAGCCCCATCCTGGTTCACATCCTCTAACCCATGATGTCAAGTTACAGTTGTTGTTAGGTTTAACGTGACCAGCATCTTGCTTCTCGCCCTTAAAGAATTCTTGAAAGAAGAATTTTACTTCTGCTGCTGTGCATATTCGGTTTGTTATATCTCCTGTTAATCAAACATGTCCATTCTCAGAATATATATATTTGTGGCATTTCACTCACAGCAATAAAAGTCTCACCTTTTGACGCCTTCATACAATTAGATAAGAAAGATAAGTCATCAAACTTGAATGCTGCATTCCAATCAGCCTCCCTAAATCAAATTCATGATGGGTTGTGAAGAAAAAGGGGAAATCAAATGTATAATAGAGTAACATAACACAGAAGATTCAAATTACTCACAGATCTTTTACACAGTAACGAAGATATTTGGCAATATCTGGTGTGAGTACTTTAGCTAGATTTTTTATACGATTGTACACTGCTGTAGCATCTTGGGACAATGCTGAAGGCAATAAACTCAAAGCGAAAGCAGCAAGAAACAAGAAAATAAGGGGAACCCAACAGGAATTAATCCTCGCTCCCCGCATTCCGACCCCCAGACCCTAGCAATGACACCCAAGAACAAACCATGGACAAAGAGGGTTATGACTTATGAGGATGGCAATCCTCCAATGATCATGTGATGAATCCATATTTGCACGAGTGCTATGAGGAGCAGGATCAATCATAACCATGACATTGTTTTAAGGTAGCTTTGAGGGATCCAAATCTGTTGATTTTATCCCTCACAAAACCCTTGGAACAGATTATGAGTTTCTTTGGGACTTTTTGTCGAACAGTTTGTGGGCGTTTAGAAAAAGGGTTGGGGAAAGAACAAGGAGAGCAATGGAGGGTACAAATTTTGGACAGGGGTCTGGGAAATCGATCATCGTAAAGATTAAGGTGAAAAATGCAAGAAATTTGTCAAAGGTTGTCTGAATCTCTGGGGACGAAAGAGTTGCTATTTTTGGGAGACGCATAATTGGCGGGGACGGGGAATGAGAGTTGGCGGCGGCGCTGAATTGAAGGGTCAGCGTGATTTTATTTGCGCGCGTTACGGTTAAATAACAAAAGCCGCGCGATTGATCATGTGCTACTGAGGTGTATGTCTACCTCGCTTGTGCAACCATCCTTTAACCCTTTTTTATGATTATTTTTTATTAATCATTAACCGTTTAATATAGTTTAATTTTTTTCCAATCAATATATTTTAATACGTTCCTTAACAGAGGATAAGAGAGAACGACTAATAATTTGTTTGCGCTTTGTGAGCTCTTTCTACCATCTTTTAGAGTTTGTTCTTCCCTTTTCCACTTCCTCTTCATATTTGTAGTAATCACCGTAACAATAATCCTTCTTCCACTTATATGGTATCAACACTATCGTTATTGACCTTCCTCCTTCCCTGTTGTTTCATTCGCCGCCCCACCACCATGACATTTCGTTATCGCACAACCACACGCGATTGAGCCCTCATCACCTCCTCTTGTGATGTTGTCGCCTTCAATTACTATTCCTCGCGACTTAGCACTGTCACCTCATCCTCTGCTGTCAGTGTTGCCATCTCCTCTTACGTTGTCGCCGTCCTCGTTCACCATCGCTCACGACCTAACACCACCACATCATCCTTTATTGCCAACGCTGCCACCTCATCTGCTACCAACGTCGTCATCGTTCTCGCCTCATTTGCCATCAGAGTTGTTTCCTCCGTCTTTTGCGCTGTCTCCATCTACCTCTCTAGTACGGATCAGTTGAGATCACACATCTTCTCAACTGCCCGTCGATCGTCCAAGATCAACGATGACCCGACCCGAGGCCCGGGGCTAGGACTTTGGTGCACTCAATCAATCGGGGGATCCATGCAGAGGCGGTTCATCCCCATCCGTTGGATCTGGACCCTAACACCCTTATTCGGAGTCAAGGAAATTAGAATCAACAACTGCTCCTATCGCCCACCAGTGCAAACTCGGCGCACCAACCTCATCCGCTATATCAGGACTTTGACAACCCCAAGGTGTATGTGGGGACGCACACCTCGCCCTATTGAGGTCGTTGTAAATCCGACATTCTGGTTCGCCTGTTTCCTAGTGTTCTGTCTAGATGTCTGTTATCCTTTCAAACGCCCCATATCATATATCTCGAGCATTTTCAGATCGAGTCAAGAAACGAACCTCGTGCCACTCACAAAAATACGATTAAAAGTAGTAATCCACTAGATTGTCCATGGATTAGCCGAGACTCTGGTTATAGGGTTAGCATCTGGTACCTACGGATTGGGACTTCTGTCTCACCCTTTTATTCGGTATTACTTTAGTGTTACGATTATGTTTGTGTATGTATCGTCTTTTTCTTATTAATAAACTATCTATATGCTAACAAAAAAGGATAACAGAACAAATATAAGGTTAGATATAATCATCGAATCATGTTTTAATCCCCGTTCTAACTTGATCTTTGATTTTTCCTATTTTGTTTTGATTTTGGATCTTTATTTGTTTAAATTTATAATTTTCTAATCAATAATAAAGAAAAACTAATTAGGTTCATGTTACCGGTATCAATTTATTTGGCTTCGAGGATCTTTCTCTCCTCCTTTAGGGTTCCATTTCCACAACGCCATCATATACACTCCTTCTCCGACGATCACCGCCCAATCCTATCTCCATGGCATCTCCACCACCTACCCCTCCGAATCTCCTCCCTCCTCGTCACAATTCTTATCGTTCATCCATACGTCATCCGATGAAATGGGGTCATAGGTATGTCCCACGGGAGCGGTTCCCCTTTTGGGCAGACTCCGTCGCCAACACCAAGTCTGCGACCCGCACAAGGCTACATGGGATCTCCTGCCTCCGACTCCGATGACTGTTCCTCATCCAACAAGGTTGACTCGTTGATGTCATTGTTCGATAGAATAGTGGTTGGTACTCCACTGGCTCTCAATTGGTATGGTCATGCATTGATGGGATCACCATCCACTACACCCTATCCTACCCGTCAGAGGGTTGCCCCGGTCGCGGGGTATCAGTTGGTAGGGGACAACCTCGTTTCCCTATCCGGGGATTGTGATGAACTCAGCGCCTCGGTTGTAGGGCTATGATCTTACGACAATCTCTGGCCTCACATGCCATACTACACCAACTGGGTTCCGATTATGGCGTTCGCCCCACAATCAAGCAATAGGTGGAAGAGAAGGTCGCGGTGGGACGTGCAATGAACGGTTAGGTGGATCCCTGACCTCGTACGTTGCTTTTCAAGATTCGGGTTTTGGTGGACATCCACACTGACTTACTGCCCCCCAGTTAGAGGCACGAGATGGACGACCCTCATCACTTCTTGTTTAGGATGAGGAGAGCTATACAAAGAAACGAAGTCAACCAGAACTCGGGGAGAGCTGGACACATGAATGGAGTCAACCCAAACCCTGGATTTCCATATGGTTCCCCCCGATGGTGAATGGAGGATGGCCTGGCCATCCTCTCATCCGGGATGACGACGATGGTATTCCCTTCAGATTAGGGGAGATGGCCCCTATGGGGTGACTGCGAGGCCCGCAAAGCATCCTCGCGCTGGTCTTTGTGAGATCATTAGGGTATTACTGGGTGTCTATGAGGAGCCACACCCCAGCCCTAGGGTTTGGAAGCAATCTGACCCCAATCTCCTCCTTTCTTCGGGTCACTCCTTGACAGACCATAGTGACACCACAAGTTTGGCTAAGTCGAGACAAGGAAAGTCTTTTGGATCTCTCGTGCCAATCACTATAAAAAATAGAGAACCACCTTGTACCCGTTACCTAGAATAGTAGGACAATTTCTATAGGACCATCATTCCAAATATTTACGAAACTATGCCTTGTCCTTTTCCATTTATTAGGAATTTCCACTTGTGCACGTCCACTCCTAAATTATCAAGAATGCATTATTATCAATAAAATAATCGTATTGATGTTAAAATAAAATCAAATTACTTAAAAAATTAAATATATATCGTATTTACATAACTTGAATAAAATTTAATTGAAATTTTCTTTAGAAGGAGGACTAATAATAGATTAGAAAATAATGGAAATTAAGTGTGCTCTAGCTCTCTTTGAAATATGGTTTGTAAAAGAAAATGGAAATGACTTATTATGGAGAGGAGGCAACGACTTAAGAGGTTCTCAGCGGTTTCAACCGTTCCCTCCCTTAATCTTTAGGCGTGCTTCATATAGGGCTAGTTACGACAATGGTGACGAGGATGGAGTTTGCGGCGTAGAAGAGAGAGGACGAATCTCTTCCGACGGCAGGTGGCAGAAGCCTTCGTCAGGGGGCATGGCGGGTGGCCTTTGAAGTCTGGTACAACATACTTCGGCCCGAGAACCACGTCCAAGACATGCTCAAGCGTTGGAGAGGTTGTTATATCTTCTTTTCTTCGTTGTGTCTCTTCGGCTGGTGAGGCTGGTACAGGCCGACCTTCCTTAGATCTGGTTATGCATGACGGCGGGACGGATCGAATCAGGGTGCTCGGTAGGAGATGGGGCTCGATCTAGAACAAAGAGGAAACAGAGGTCGAGGACGGTGGAAGCTTCTGGTCGGGTTCATCTACTCCAACAAAGGAAGCTCCACCGGGGAAGGGGATGTCTTTTGTTCCTCCGATATGGGAAGAAGAGACGTGGCAGCGAAGGACGCCTCCGGAGGATGCTAGAGCGACGATTGGTCGGGCAGGTCCTCGTGACCCGTTTGGGGCAGAACGAGGTGGTGACCCATCAAGACTCCCCTAGTTACAGGCATGAGCAGTGGGCCTCAGAAGCTCCTATGCATGCGGGAGTGTCCGATTTTGGTGCCCTCATAGGTGGAGTGGACATTTGGGAGGTGGTCATCCCCCGATGGAACTATGCGGTAGGAGCCTTAATTCAGCGTACGCAGTTGCGGCTCGGGTAATAACGACAAAGACTTTTTTCGGTAGTCTCTTATTGATTGACTAGCAGAACTTTAGCGCTTACCGGATGAGGTGACATGACCATTGGAAGGTGGATTTGTCAGCTTCTTTTTTCAAACAACGAGGGAGAGAGCTCGGGTACTAGCTGGGGAGCTGTGGGCCTTTCGGCACTCCTTGGCCTCTACCCCCAAATGCAACTTCGGGATATTTTCTTCACCCATTTCTCGATATAGGTCCGCATATCCAACCTCCCGGTGGGAGCTTAGAACCGAGGGGTGGGTTTTCGGTTGGGGAGCGCTTTGGGCACTTGTCTGGTTGTAGACGACGATGCATGCAAGATGAGCTGGGGGGGACTTTATGCGAGTCCGGGTGAGAGTGGACGTACACTACCTCTACATAGTCAATTGTGGTTCCGTCTCTCGAAATCGGAGGTACAAATTATCTTTCGCCTCTCTCATGAACATCTTTCGGACCATTGCTTTGGTTGTAGGTGTGTCGAGCATATGACCTCGATTTGCCCTGTTGGATAAGGAGATAGATGTCTCTCCCTACAATCTCATATTGACCCACGGAATGCTCGGTCACCTGCTCGACATGGACGGGAGACTCCGGGGAAGAACTAATCTAATATAAGGGGCCCCTCCGTTCACCTAACACTAAACTTTGCACCAGTGGCCCTGAGGCCATAGGAACAGACGAGGAATGGGGAGGGGTGGAGGAGGGAGCAAAATCGTCCGACCGTGTCAGGTCTTTTCTCGTCATAAGTGAGCGTCTGAACTGGGCCCCCCGACCATGAGTCGGATCATTTCCCTTCATGTGGCCTCGCTACGAATTTCCTAGTAATCCCTCATTGTGAGATAGAAGCCCTCCGCCACTTCTGATATCGACTAGAGGCCAGTCTCACTCTTAGCTGAGGATCCATATAGAAGAAAGTCGAGGTGGGGGAAGCACCCTCGCCTCTCCTAACGAGTAATTTGTGGCCCAGTAGGGATCTGCAAGTACCATCGGCCCACTAGACGTATGGTGGTAGTGGTTCCACCAAGTACCAACACAATACTCTTTTGTTATCTCGGGAGGCAGCACTCTCGCGTTCTTGAAGCCCTAGACTATCAATCAAGGGAAGACGACATATGTTGGAACCTCGAAGGAGTACTAAGTTCGCATCAACACCAACTTTCTGGAAATGGGTCTGCTCTGTCTTACCTCACTGTTGGAAGTAGTTGTACCGGTTGTTCCGACCGCGGTCACAATACCCCTCTCCCAACATATATATGGGGCATTTCAACATACGAGTATTTATCTACTTTTGTTAACGTGTTTAGTTCCACGATATCCGGACCGTTCAACTTAATGAACTGCTTCATTATTCTCTGATTATCTGGGTTTGGGTCGGAATTTTCTTTTCATTTAATAGATTGATTACCAAAAAAGATTAGAAAAAACGTGGAGATAGACAATTTTAAGATTCTTATTACACAATTTTAAAAGAAGTGTCATTGACTTACTTGACTTGTTCGTGCTGCTACGAAAACACATCCTTCCTTCCTCCTCTTTACGAGGAAGCCGTCAACGACGCAGCTGGCATCGTTCACACCTAGCTTCCATATTTAAGGTTTGAGATATAGGAACATTTTTATATTTTCCTGAAGAATATATATTCAATGTTTATATTCTACTGAATATCTATGAGGATTGGCTGGATTGCTTTGGTTGGTTAGCTGACTTCCAGCTGCCGTGTGTGGACTTCTAAATTTATTGATCCGTTCTTCCTCTTGTTCTTCCCAGTTCTTCCTCTGCTCTTGCGATCTTCCTATGGCCTAGACTCGTGGGTTTCTCTCAAGATTCAATCTTCGTCGGATCTGGACATTGGCATATCTTTGTTCTCGTCTGTTTCTGAGACAATCCCTGATTGCTGAAGGTCAGTTTTTGCTCACTGTTTTGTCTGATGTTGGGTTACTGCAAATTGGGGAAACTATGCTATAGATTTTGGGATTTGATTGTTGTTCATGAATTCTGTGAAAAAAAAATGAAATTTTGGGGTGTGGGTTTGATTAAGAAGTTGAGGAATTGAATGGGTTTCTGGAAAACTTTTGGCTTTTTGTACAGGCAAGGCTACAAAGTTTCTCTGAGGTAGCTAGAAGTTTGACAGAATTCATGTTGTTTTTGTCAGTTTTCATGTGGTTTTCAGTACCTATTTCAGGAAATGTTGTCTGTGAAGTTTCTTTTACACTGATGTTTTGTGTTGCGTGACACTAATGAAGCCTCTTTATAGTATGTAATTCATAACCTCACACTGTTTTTTCCTTAAAGTGCTTTGCACTTGGATTGGGTTAATGATTGTGAGGTTTTCTTGCTCTGCTTCTTGGATCTGCAGAAAGAAGCTTTTGGGATGTGTTTTTTGATTAAGAAGTAGAGTAACTAAGTGGTAGAAATTTGACAAAATTCATGTTGTTTGTGTCAGTTTTCATCTGTGTTTCAGAACTCATTTCTGGAAATTTTGTTGTTCTTGAAGGGTTATTTACATTGATGCATTGTATGTGTCTTAAGTTTTGTGCTGTGACAGTAATGGAGTCTCTTTCTCAACCTATTGTCTGCTCCTTGTTCTGCAGAGAGAAGCTTTGGTTTAATCTTCAATAGCTATGAAGTGTTTCTCATTTTTCAGTGAAGATAAGAAGGCTGAGCCAAAGAGCCCGAGGGTTCGGTCCATCTCAGGATGGACTGAAGGTGAAGTTGGGAGATCTGGATCTGAATTTAACTCTCAGAATATCTCAACCACTAGCACTGAATCTCTTGGAAGACCCTCATTTCCCAGTATGTCTAACAGACCCAGTAACCTTAGAGTGTTCAGGTTTTCTGAGCTCAAATCAGCAACGAAGAATTTCGGCCGGTCTCTCATGATTGGAGAGGGTGGGTTTGGGTGCGTCTATAAGGGTTTGATCAAGAGCTTGGAAGAACCATCCACAAAAGTTGAAGTTGCAGTGAAACAACTTGGCAGGAGAGCAATGCAGGTAAGGTTTCTTCCTCATGACAAGATTTAGGATCATTCTTTTGGCACTATATACTTGTTTTGCATTTTTGTCTATATTGATTCAATCTTTATGAATTGTCCTCAAACACATACCTATAGTAAATTTTCACAAACACATGAACTCGTAGTAAATTTTCTACA
The DNA here is from genome assembly GCA_963921825.1 of Erodium maritimum. Taxonomy (NCBI): domain Eukaryota; kingdom Viridiplantae; phylum Streptophyta; class Magnoliopsida; order Geraniales; family Geraniaceae; genus Erodium; species Erodium maritimum. Next base: position 66,086,465 of record OY997594.1, on the reverse strand, counting down.
GGCAATGACTATTTACATTGGAGATACCTAGTTGACAATCTGAACATTGAATCAAGGGTTAATTGCACATAACTACCTTTATGAATTTCCTACCAACTCATACCAACAGTGAATTCTCCACTTGTCACCATCGTACAAAATATAGACGGAAACCATCAAATTGTTCTATTTTTTCATCATGTGATTTGTATGTGACTTTAAAAAAATTAAATATCTTAAAACTACCCGTGGTTATAATATGATTCCGTGGAGGATTTCGAGAACTGAATCAAATTGAATTCGGAAGAGTAAAACTTGAGTAGTCTTGAGATATTTTAATATTTACAATCATATGTAAGTCATGTGACGGAAAAAACAATTTTTTGTTATGGTTTTCGTCTATTTTTGTATGATGATGACACGTGGAAATCCATATGTGTAGTCACGTGTTTGTGGGCAATTCATAAAAGGTAGTTATGTGCAATCAACACTTGATTCAATGTCCAGACTGTTAACTAGGCCATTTTGTTTTGTCACAATTTCGTTTGTCTTATACATTTGCTGGCCGAGGCATAAAGGATCTTGTATATACCTTATTCGCTTTCTTGGATGACATTTTCTGCTTGTTTTGAGGGTTGTGTCCTACATTTTGGTTGATAGGGGCACAAACAATGGGTGACGGAAGTGGATGTACTTGGGGTGGTTGAGCACCCAAACCTTGTCAAACTAGTGGGCTATTGTGCCGAGGATGATGAAAGAGGAATTCAACGACTTCTGGTTTATGAATATATGCCTAATAGAAGTGTTGATGACCATCTGTCGCCAAGGTCACGAGAACCTCTTTCTTGGGCAATGAGGCTTAGAATAGCACAAGATTCTGCTCGTGGCTTAGCATACCTTCACGAAGAAATGGATTTTCAGGTTGCCAATTTACCCTTTCCCATTACTAGCACTCTTGTTTCTAATGCATATATTAACAACATATACTTACACCTAACTTAGGGACTTTGGATGTTCGCTTTTGATGCATTTGAACTGAACATAGTGTTTTTAGTTTGGGGGAATTTCTTAAAACTAACTTAATGAATTGCCTGCGAAAGTAAAACTACCCTAAGGAAAAAGAACGAACTTTAAACTACCATTTGTTTGAAACATTGTACACGTCTGGACAATTTCGTTAAAATGGACGGGAATGCAAAATTATTCTGTTAAAATGGATGGAAAATTTTAAATATTTTTGAAATGACAAAATTGCCCCTTGAAATGAAAAATAAATAACTATTTTAATTTTTAAAATTATCAGACAAAGTTGTTATTTTTTAAAAGGTCTAAGGGTAGAATAGTCATGTTTTTTTTAAAAAATAACAGAAAACCAATTTTGTTAAGTATTGCAAACAAAAAGGTTGTTTAAAGTTCATATTTTTTTCAGAGGGTAATTTTCCTTTTGTGACATATTCATAATGGTAGTTTTAAGGAACTCTTGTTTTAGTTTTACTCATAATGCTAAGAACTAGCATGTGTAGTTGCACACACTTTCACATTTCACGTTTTTCATGTTTATTTGTCGTTTTCTTGATATCTTACATGGTATTCACTTTTATTTTCATGTTTATTGTAGATAATCTTCAGAGATTTTAAATCGTCAAATATTCTCCTAGATGAGAATTGGAATGCAAAGCTGTCGGATTTTGGAATGGCTAGGTTGGGACCCGATGAGGGACTAACCCATGTCTCAACAGCGGTATGCTTATACAACATAATCACCTATACTTTAAATATTTTATGTGCAAAATATACATAAACCCGTTAAGATAGTAATCTAATTAACAAAATAGCATCATGTTGGATTCGACAGTCATGTCTGGTTGAAATCATTCATATGGTAGTCTTTCCATCTGCATTCCAAGTTAGGAAGAAATTTAGGCAATTTCAGACATCTATTCATGGCAAAAAATCACGAAACAATAGCTTTAGTTTCATTAAGGGATAATCTTACAAATTAACTTTTAAATTCTTACCTAATTGCACTAAAGTTTCAAATTCTCTCCTAATTGCACCAAACTTTCAAATCTTCTCACTTTACTCTGTTTTAGTAATATATGAAAAAAATATCCTTCAGTATTTTTCGAATTTCCAAAAATATGCCATTGCCACGGTGAACTTTACTCAAGTTTCCTAAGTTGTTGTAGGTGTATATTTGTCATTTACTATAAAAATAGAGTAAAGTTATAAAATTTGGAAGTTAAGTGAGAAAGGTGACAAGGTTGGTGTACGTTTCAGAAACTGTTGATGAGATAACCCCGGAACACCTTCTAAAATTTGTAGGGGTATTTTTGTCATTTACTATCGTGTTTACGTTTATGTAACTTGTGACGTTTACCAGGTTGTAGGAACCTTGGGCTACGCTGCCCCAGAGTACCTTCAAACCGGACGCCTAACATCAAAGAGCGACGTGTGGAGCTACGGCGTCTTCCTATACGAGCTTATCACAGGCAGGCGCCCGGTGGATAAAAACCGTCCAAAGGGCGAGCAAAAGCTCCTGGAGTGGGTGAAGCCTTACTTATCGGATAAAAGAAGGTTCCAGATGGTTCTGGATCCACGGCTGGAAGGGAACATTCCAGTGAAATCAGCGCAGAGGTTGGCGATAGTGGCCAACCGGTGCTTGGTGAGGAACCAGAGGTCTCGGCCGAAGATGAGTGAGGTTCTGAAAATGGTGAGTCAGATCATAGAGGCGTCCACGGAGACTGGGACTCCTCAGCGGCCGTTGAAGGACCTGGAGCCGTTTGGATCTTCACGGGACGGTAAAACAGAGAGTAGGAGGAGATTTATGGACTTCAGAATGAGCTGGAGATCAAAGGTTGTAAGAACATGCTAATTTTTTGGGGTGAATTTGGATGAAGCTTGTGGAGTTGCTTCAAGTGTATTGGTTGTGGATTGAAACAAGTGACATGAATTCTTGTGTATAATTATGGAAATACATGATGTATAGTATTAGAGTTGCTCTCTTGAGGTAAAACTGGTTACTCATAATGGCTTGGTCTTCCCCAATTAGTTAAGTGGTCTTTTTCTTTGGAAGTAAATGCTGTATTTATATCTTAAATCATACAGATATGCATACATATTAATCATCGGATACAGTGGTGATGGAACCAGACCCAAAAGCATTTTATTTTCCCTCTGTTCCTAAACATAGATTTGTTTTTTTTCTTCGTTTTTCTCCTTAATGGCAGCCCCGCATCCACCCCTTCCTCCACCACTATTGTTGTCTTCCTTAGCCGTTGCCCCACCATTGCAAAGTCTTCCCTCCTTATTATCGTCAACCTTCTGACTGCACCCGACGCCTCCCCTCAGCCTTCACCATTATTGCTGATGTAGACCTACGCCAAGCGTCCATGCAAGGCGAGATTAAGGCCAAGAAAGCTTTGGGGTCGCCCCCTGAAAACTTAGCCGGCTCTTTCTCCGGCCTCTAAGATGCATGGAGACGGAGGATCGGTTACTCCTCGGACAGTCGTTCATGAGACGTTGACACCAGAGATCCAGAGGCGGCCAAACGAGGTCACGCCGAGACCTGGCCAAGTAGAGACGGGCCCGATGACTTAAACAACTAATTGTTCCTCGATGCAGTATACGCACGCCACTTCAGATGATTTTTGAGAATTTCCCACACCTCACGTTTAGTCCACTTTGGATATTTTTTCTCGTATTCCTCCATGACGCTACATAGATATCGTCGGGGGATGCTCCTTCTTTGACGTGTTTCCGGTATTCCTCATCGAACGCCTTGCACTTTTGCTAAGACGAAGGAAATGGTCATTCATCTGTTTCTCTGACCAACACGCCCACTTTGGATTGCAGTCCAAGATGTAAGTGTTGCGGAACTTGTGCCAATACTTCCCCCGATCTCGACGATGATGAGCCGGGTCAATGTTAGATGCATCTCTTCATTGTCGGTCCAAAGGGGACCGGTTGTCCAAGAAGAAGAAGAGGCCATTACAAACACGAGAAGAAGTAAAGAATTAGAGAGAGAGTTGGAGAGATTTTGAGAGGTGTGAATTATGAAGGAGGGCTGAGTGGTATTTATAGGAGAAATTGGGGAGCTTTCGCTGTGGTTGTGACGACGTGGCGCACACTATTCCCCGAATAGTGAGCGTGCACGAAAAACAAGGCACCGCAAATTAAAAAATTGAAAAACATTAAAAAAAACAACAACTAATTTATTCGCTCATATTGAAAACCCGATTACAAGTTCTAGGCTACATCAGATAGTAGGCAAGCGGTTGACGAGACTTTCCATCATCTATCCATGAAAGGCCCGTTCCTTCAGAGTCATCTGCGAGGTGTCTTGGCCCTGCATTGCAATCAACATTTGCATGATCTCTCCCTGCGTCCTTTCTTTGCTCGCCATTATCTGGGCTTGGTTCGTAATCATTGCAACTTGACGTTCTCCAAACCCTGAAAGGAACTGCACTATCTCGGGTGCAACGACCAGGTCTGCCTCCACTTGTTTCCCTTTGCCTCTAGCTTTTGTGGGTTGTTTGAAGTTTTGTCCACGCTTCTATTCAATCCGGGAAGCACTGCCCAGAGGCCCCAGACCATCATTCTGGACTTACCTATTACGTCAAAACTAAAAAAGTTGTGGACAAAACTTCAGGGTAGCCACACAGCGTGGACGAAACTTTGTGCATCAACTCATTTGTGGATGTAACTTTAGGGTAGTTTTGGACAATTATCCCTAGGAAATTTTAGGTTTTTTTTAATTTAATCGGCGCCACGTGTCGGCGTGGGATAGGCCCACCGACTAGCTATTGGGTCAGCGATGGCCCGCAACGCCATGGTAGGATTCTAAGGCGACCCATTGCTATGGCACACCAAACCACGACTCCAACAACGACATGCCGTGGTAGGGCCTGCGACGACACGAAAACCACGATGCTGCAACTACTGCTGGAGTTGCTCTTACATTTATTAGAAGAATACATTATATTTACAATTCGAACAACCATGTATTTCTTAATTGAACTCTTTTTTCTTCCTCTCTCAATGACAAGACGGTTGCCATTTCTCGGCGGTTTCTTTTTGAACTCGGATTAGGGTTTTAAGTTCAATTTTTTCTTATGTCAATTCTCTCTTTTGAGTCATAATTTGCATCAAGTTCTTGTTTGCACCATGTTCTCGCCTTCTTTTGTTCCCTATGAATTTATCTTCTTTTTATTTTAATGTTTGTGGGAACAAACGAGGACGGTGTTTTTGTTTTTTCGTGTTATTTTATATTTCTTGTTATGAGATGTGAAGAATATACTACTCTAGATTAAACATATGAGCTTAATTTTAAATTCTACCAGTTTCCAAAATAAATGTTTGAAAATACCTGCGTCTTTTTTCCTTTCTTTCATTTTTTTTGAGAATAACAATTGCAATAGTATTAAAACATAAGAAGATAGTTTGGTAGGTACACAAGTGTACCCCACCTACATAAGCAAATCCAACTAATAATCAGAAATGAAACGGAAAGCAATAAATTCGGCTCTGGTAATTGGGGGCGGACGAAGGGGATATCTGCGGTAGCGTCTAGTGACACCGATACAACATGCTTCTTCCAAATGGGACGAGGCGATCCAACCAAGTTTAGGGGAATACTGGTGGACCTACATCTACCCCGGTGTGTCAGCATGCGTCGTCCTCCCAGAACTGATAATGGTAGGGCTCTTGAACGTGGGATTGCTGACTCTAGACTGGCAGGGGAGACAAATATCAACTGATGATTGTGCCGTCTCCATCCATCCGCCGGGAAGGGGCCAAATTTGACCCACCCCTCCCCGGGCCACCTAAGACTCATTCCTGTAGGCGGGGGTGCTTGACGCCCCCCACCGCTGCCTGTGATTCTCCATCTGACGATGTCGAATCGTTCGACTCGTCTTGAGCCTCTTCCCTTACTAGGCGCTTCTTCCCAGACAGCGACGGGCTCCCCTCCTTCACCACCCATTCAGACGGGGTGTCCTCCGTGCCCGCCTCATCGGCCTCCTCCTGTTCCCTCATGGGGTCGTGGCACGGGGGCGGTGTACGGGGGCCGCCCCGACTCTTGTTCCTTGCCTCCAAGTAGCTCCAGTTCGTTCCCGGGATCGCCTTCCCGTGTTTGGCCTTTTCAAAGGCCGACCTCGGGTCCCCCGGGGCACGAAGCGAGTGACCCCTTGTTCCACCCGCGACTGGGCACGACGGGAACAGATGCCCCGCGCAACTACAACCATAGCAGTGGTCCGGTAAGTGTTCATAAGACACATTGAGAAGCGTGTGTACCTGTGATTCCGACAGACGGAACCAAACCTGGCTCTGCAAGGGAAGTCGAATATCAGCCCGAATCCGGACCCGCATGAAGTCCCCCCAGCAGCGGCCAGCGCCATCTACATCCACAGCTTGACAGGTTCCCAGGGCACTTCCAATCCGGAATCCCACCGCCCTATTCCAAGCCCCCACATGCAGATTGGAGACCCTAGCCCAGACCGAGAATTGGTGGAAACTCAACTCGCTCACCTGCATGTGAGACCTCAGGTCTGTAAACAACACCAGGGACTCCCAAAACGCCCATGGTTCCCCTGCTAGAACCCTCTCCCGCTCCCGCGCCGTGCGAAAGAAAAAGCCCATTAGTCCCCCTTCCAGAGGTCTAGCATCCACCTTCATCCCCCACAGGTCTTCCATCCTGTCCACCAAAGATCTCCAGAAGAATCGCTTCGATGTCAGAACCTTAGCTGCCAGCGCAAAACGAAACTGCTCTCCAGCCTGACCAATATCCCCAGCTGGGACCACCACCTCCTTGATACATAATGAGGACATACGTTGGCCAAGATCGGGTATCCGTCCCACCGGGCCCTGACGTTCCCCAGGTTGTTCTTTGGCCCCCGAGTCCAGGCCCCCCTCACGACCGCCAGGCCTCCCCGATCCGTATCGGGCCGCCCACCTGGCCATATCCCCCGGCCCAGATGGCCCATCTCTACCACCGCGACCCGCCCGAGGGATCCAGTTTCCTACCCCTCGATCCGCACGTCGGGCATCACCCATGAACGACCCTCCACCGCCCGGGCCCAGCCTCCGCTCCAAACCCGGCTCGGACTCGCTAGGGTTTTGCCCTACCTCAGCCACCGCCTTACCCTTCAACCGCCGCCGCTCCTGCGCCGCCGGGGACTCTGGTTGCGTGTCCTCCGAGCCTGACGGAATCTGGACCGGCTTGCATGCCTCCCTCCCGTCCGCATGCAAGATCCCCGCTGGCCTGAAGTGCGCCCCACGGCGAGCCCGGGTACCCAGGCCCCTCGGCGGCGCGCGATCCAGTCCAGATCCTTGCCTGGCCCGCTCGCTTCCACCCCGGCCGTCACCCACCGATCGCCGGACCGAGGAGAACACGAGGGACGGCTCCACCTCCTCCCCTGGCGATGACAGATCCAACGCCGTTAACGGCGCAGTTGCACCTTCCTCCTCCCCGCCGTCGGACGACAATGGGATCACCGGCCCTATCGCACGCCGGCGCTCCTCACGCGTAGGGACTCCCCCGTCCGATCCCCGGCCTTCAGCCACGCCTTCACCCAGTACGGCGCCGCCCACCACAGCCAGCCCGACTGCATCCGGCACTGCACTGTCCACACCACCGTTCACCGCATCCACACCCGCACCGATCACGCCCCTAGTCGCCATCTCCTCCACCGGATCAAGCCACAGAGAAGGATCGATCGAGACACTCGAGAGATTAGCTGCCGATCGCACCATGATATCACAAACAACCAAGCCTAGGGTTTGCTAGAGAGAGCAAAACGAGAGGCGGCTCTCACTCGTGCTTTTGTTTCATTTTTTTTCCTTTCTTTCATAATGGAGCTGAGTAAAAGTAGAAGAATTAAAAATTAATATTTTGTAAATACTAAAATTTAAATTATTTTTTTAGAAACGTGACATTCATAATAATATTAAACAGTGTCAATACACTCGATACATCACAATAGAGACAATTCCCTTAGTTCCAGAATATAGCCTCAAACCCCATAGAAAAGTGGGTGTACGACACTGTGGACCTATAGAAAGTAATTTCTTTCCATCGTAAATTTATGGTGGGAATTACAACTACGAAAAATAAAACAGAGGACACATGCTCCCAATAGCTCGAGTGTGTCTAAACTGCAACTTGGACCTATAAAAAGACATTTTAACATGCAAAGTGGGGGTAATCTTGAGTGCCCGCTGGTTTTCAGTATCCTTTAGAATAAGAGAGGATGTTGCGCCCTGCATAAAGAGGTTGAGGTAACCCAACCTAAGGAGATGTGAGGCAGTTCTCCAACCCGTTGTCCCATATTTTGATTGGGGATTCATATATCTTGATGAGGATACTTAGCAGCTCTCGTCTATAAGGGATACCCTTAAGGATTCTCTTGGGCCGCCTTGGTTGTGGACGACCCTATCAGCTCCAACACTCGCTGTATCCGGGTCTTTAGAGCGTGAGTTTGTTGAGACTTCTCCCTTGCACGAGCCTTCTACCCCTTTTATCTTCATGTGACCCAAACCCTGGGGATTGGCCCTAGAGCTCATTCTACTTCTAGGTTAGTAGCTCCCTTGATGTCGTTAGTGCAATCATAGTGGCGGTTGGGACCACGACGGGGAGGTGCTATATAGAGGAAGAGGCGGGTGATTTTACCCCTCCACGCTCCACTATCCTCTCGATCCATGTTAGTTAGGTCATGGATCTTTGTGGCCCAGGATTTTGTCCTATCCGATCCTAGATGCGCTTACTCAACCTTTCGAACCCTCCCTCCGAAGGTCTCCTTAAATAGGTGGTGAATCTCCAATAAGTGGTCCAAGTCATCCTCTGCCACCTGGTAAGGGAAGAACGATGGTGATACAGGGAGCCTCAGTGCCTGGTGTCGACGGGCTTGTCCACACCGCCAAGTCTCTCGATGGCGCTTCCATCAGTCGCTCCTGTTGGCTTTCTTGGAGAGCTTCCCAATCAGTCCTCAACATGCCCTTCGTGTTAGGCCCCAACATAACCCCCATCGTCGCATCAGACCGATGATCTTCTCGCCCCACTCCGGATATGTTGGCCTGACAGTCTCATACCTTGTGGCCGAGTCGGCCACACTGAAATTAAAAATCCGATAACTGCTCGTATTGAAGTCGGATCCAGATGGGGCCAAGGTGACATGGGAAAGCTAGTCGGATATGGAGACAGAACGGCCTATCCATATCCACCTAAACCTGAAACCATAGGAATTATTGTTAAAATCATATTTGAAGATACATGTTTATTTTAATCTTAATGATAAATATGTTTTTGTCCAAGGAAACTTGAAGAATACATGTTTCAAATTTTAATTTATGATATTATAGACAAAAAATTACATGTTTTTTGAAACAAGTAAACATGAGGAAGTATGTTACTGCCAATCAAAAATTACATAGTATGGCCAAAGATTCTAGGCTCTAGAATATTTTCCAGGTTTGTCATAATACTAATCTCGAGTGCCCGCTGGTTTTCAGTATCCTCTAGAATAAGAGATAATGTTTCGCCCTGCATATAGAGGTCGAGGTAACCCGACATGAGGTGATGTGAGGTAGTTCTCCAACCCATTGTCCCATATTTTGATTGGGGCTTCATATCTCTTGACAGGGATGCGTAGCAACTCTTGTCTATAAAGGGTACCCTTAAGGATCCTCTTGGGCCGCCTTGGTTGTGGAAGACCCTATCATCTCCAACCCTCGCTCTATCCGAGTCTTTAGGGCATGAGTTTGTCGAGCCTTCTCCCTTGCACGAGCCTTCTACCCTTTTATCTTCATGTGGCCCAAACTCTGGGGATTGGCCCTAGGGCTCATTCTACTTCCAGGTCAGTAGCTCCCCGATGTCTTTAGTGCAAACATAGTGGCGGTTGGGACCATGACGGGGGAGGTGCTATATAGAGGAAGAGGTAGGTGATTTTCCCCTTCCATGCTCCACTATCCTCTCGATTCATGTTAGTTAGGTCATTGATCTTTGTGGCCCGGGCTCTTGTCCTATCCGATCCTGGATGCGCCTAGTCAACCTTTCAAACCCTCCCTCCGAGGGTCTCCTTAAACAGGTTTTGAATCTCCGATAAGTGGTCCCAATCATCCTATGCCACCCGGTACGAGAAGACCGGTGGCGATATAGCGAGCCTCGGTGCCTGGTGTCGGCGGGTCTGTTCACACCGCCAAGTCTCTCGGTGGCACTTCCATCAGTCGCTCCTATTGGCTTTCCTTGAGAGCTTCCCAATCAGTCCTCAACATGCCCTCCGTGTTAGACCCCAACAGAACCCTCATCGTCGCATCAGACCGATGATCCTCTCGCCTCACTCCGAATATGTTGGCCCGACAGTCTCATACCTTGTGGCCGAGTCGGCTACACTAAAAGTAGAAATCTGATAACTGCTCTATTGAAGTGGGATACAGATGGGGTCAAGGTTATATGGGAAAGCTAGTCGGATATGGCGGCAGAACGACCTATCCATATCCACCTGAACCTGAAGCCATAGTAATTATTGTTAAAATCCTATTAGAAGATACTCGTTTATTTTAATCTTAATGGTAAAGATGTTTTTTTCGTAAGAAATTTGAAGAATATATGTTTCAAATTTTAATTATAATAGTATTTATAAAAATTTACATTTTTTTTAAACGAGTAAACATGAGTAAGTGTATTACTGCCAATAAACAATTGCATAGTAGGGCCAAAGACTCTAAGCTCTGGAAGATTATCCGGGTTCGCCGTAGTTAACCCAGCTCTCTTGGACCCGTAGAACTAGTCTACTTTTTATTGTAGACACAAATTGAGGACATCCTTTTACCACTATTTCAAAAAAAAAACGAAAAACAATACTAGGATTCTAAGACCAACTAAAAAACCAAAAACTGCAATCCTAAACGGAAACAAAATAGTAATGGCAATATAAAAAAACAATAAATATGCGCTGCTTCCTTAGCTTTCCCGAGACGTCCCAACACCAGCCGCCCCGAGTGTCGTCTTATCTTCCCACCCCCATATCCCAAATCCACCGATTGGGTTGCCTCAAGACCTCCTTCAATCGGCTCGTGTGCGTGTTCGATTGGTAAATCTTTAGTTGTTGTCAGTTTTTCTTCGATCCCACACCTTGGTAATTCCAAACCATGAACTTGGTCATCGGAACCTCCAAAACACCAGCGCACAACAATACTAGAAGACGAAAGTATGACGATAGTACCACGTACTTGGAGATCAATTTCGAAACAACCTTGAAAACTCGATATAGTTTTTTAGACTCGATGTTACTTTGATCGACGACAAAAATGAGGGAGATCTTTTTAACGATGGTTATGATTTTTCTTTTTTTGAGAGAGAAACGAGAGAGAATTCGTCCCTAGCTGTATAATTTTTTTACATGTTTAGAAGTATAGATTATACATTTTTCGATAATCGTCAAAATCCACCCGTCCACGTCTCAACCCATTCTCCGCCGTCCGATCCCTACACTCAACACCATCGACCCACCGAACAAATCCTCGTGTCTCGTTTTTGTTTTAGTCCAAAATAATAACAAAAATGAAACGCTAAGCAGCCACACCATACCGCTACAGCAAATCACAGTGTCCGTACGGAGAAGCCATAGCTCCCAGCTTCCGAGACTTTGCTCGGCGTTTACAGTGCGTGGTTCAACGCGCCGCTTTCCATCTTCTACAGTCCTGTTGCTAGCTACTCGCTTGCTGGATTGATCATCACCTTCATCGACGTCTTTTGTCTCTATTTACAAGTATATACGTATATTCGTCTGTATTGGCAGAGCCAAAGTGGTGCAATGTTGTTCTAATCGGATGTGCGTTGAATCCGAGGTGAGTTCTTTTAGCTCGGCGACATGATCGTGTCATTTTTCAATTGTTGTGATCATCGATCGTTTCGCTCTGAAATTTGATTCACATGGGATGTTGAGTTTGGATTAGGTTATGCGAATCTACTGTTTCCTAAATTAATTTAGTTTTGAGATTTAATTGTGGTTTTGTTTGCGCTCAATACGATCATTTCTATACTGTATAAGAAGTTGTGATTGGGTGATAGGAATGTAAGTTCGTGAGATGGTGAGTACATGCAAAAGAACTGGAATGTGAATGAGGTTAGAAAAGAAGGTGCAAATGGTGAGATAAAATATTTGATATCTGTTGATTTGGTGATGGATTGATGGGTGTGGGTTTGAATCAAATACGAAATTTGAAGCTTATTTAATTGACTATTCTATTTAGCGATTAATATGATGCCCTTTGGAAGAGTCCTATAGCTTAGCATTTAGGATTATATTCAAGTTTGATGGCCCGATGGTTTAGGCAATGGTCAAATTAGATGGGCATAATTTTACTTTTAGTTTTCGCTTGGATGATCATCTGCTTAACTAGCAAATTGTTTACATTGTCAAACAAATGATGCCCAATTTGTCAAAAATATTTGATGCTGACAGTTACCTAAATTGTTCTGTAGACTGGGCCATAAGAGCATATGCCATCTCTCTTCATTCATATGATTCTTTCCTGAAATCATTTCCATGAGGAACTAGCTCCTCCTGTTTAGCATGCTGGATCATGAATACCCAGAAATATGATGGATTAGGTTTAAGCTTTCGCCAAGGTGAAATAGCTGTCAGCTCAGAGTAATACATATCTAGGTACACATTACGTATATACCTTTGACTCAAATCATATTTTTAAGAAAGTACAGTGAACTAAAGTGAGTCAGGTGACGGTGTTGATGTGTGTTCTTTCACTTACACCTTTGATATGAACTATTTGATCTGCTGCATTCGTTTCAAGTATAGTTGCTTCTTTGTTCAGATCATATAGCTCTATGTTATCTAGTTTCAGATCCAACCTGGATATGTAATACAAACTGTATAATCTGTACTTAAATGTTTGTTTCTCTTAGAGTCTTAAAATAATCAAACCGTTTTTGGGCAGGTGTCTTACCTAAATAGTCAAGGGGTGGCCTCAGCCTTTCTAGGAAGGAAACATAGTTCTTGTTTGAAACATTGTTTTAAAGGAGATGGTCATCTATGAGCAAGATTTGGGAGTTCTTCAATGGGGGCTTCGTCTCTTTGACGGGGATCCAATTTATAACTCTAGGTACGACGGTGACTCAGTTCAACAAGATGCTCATGATATCTATCATCAACAATATATAAGAGATCATTACGATACACAATGCCATCATGAAGATCCACCCGCCCTTCATGGAGTATTTTCACAACTTGCAATTACAGATGCATCTGGCTATTCACATGCAGGAGAGAACCGCTTACAACCGCCATTTCATGCCAATGAATGGTTAAATCAATCAACAGGGAACTATTGTTTAGGTATTTCAAAAAGCCTCACCATGTTCAATTTCATTTCACTTCTTTGCTTATTTGGTACTGTCTTTTGCTATGTGCAGGCCATGAACATTCCCTTCAAGAACCTGATGAGTTGACGCTCTCCAGTTCTTGCTCAAGCCGTGGTGATGTGGATGGGTACTCTTATTCTTTGGAGCTAACTGATGGTGAAGTTGGTGATAGATTGAATCAAATGATTCCTATTCCCGTAAGTTAGATTATTTAAAATATCATTGAACTTTGTATTTTGAACTCATCTGTTCAGCTATCCAATTTGTCTATTACAGACAATCTTTTACCAAAAGGGATGGAGTTACTAGCTAAAACCATGTTATGGTCCATGTTATGGTTTTGGTCATCCATACCTAACCTGGTCTCTTTCCTCTTATATGTTGCATGCAGCATGTTCCTAGAATTAATGGCGAAATGCCTTCCTCTTGTGAAGTGACTTCAGATTACCAGCGATTGCTGAACAGGTATCATCTTCAAATTCAGTCAGTTCATACCAATACATAGTCATACATGCAAATTTTTGCCTAGTGGGTTAGAATTCAAAAGGTTTACAATGAAATAATCTACTAGAAAGTCGATCCTTTGGGTCGAATTTTCTGTCATTTATTTTCCCCCCTGTTTAATGCTCTACAACTTTTGTAAGCTAGATTGCAGATTTATGACTTTATTGAGCACAAAGTTCAAGGAGATGGGAACTGTCAGGTGAGCTATTTTAGTTCTCTACTTGCCTTCTTGTGTGTTTCGGATTGATTAATTCAATTAGAGGTCTTAATTAACAGGGCATTTCTTGCATTATATAGTAATTAATCCTTTCTCTTTTCAGTTTCTTGCACTATCAGATCAGTTGTACCGCTCACCTGAGCACCACAAATTTGTGAGACAACAAGTTGTGGATCAGGTTTGTTCTCCTTCTATACATCATTACTACTTTTCTTTAAATTCAACTCCTCTTTTAAAATTTGTCATAGCACAATCAATTTAGTTTAAATTGCTACATGATTTTGTTTTTATCAGCTTAAATCTCATCCTGGTATTTATGAGGGATATGTTCCTATGGCATACAAAGATTACTTGGACAAGATGTCAAGGTATTATTAGAGAACTTTGGTGTTTTCGCTGCCATTGAGGTTTTTGGTTTATATGTAGTCATACTTTTGAGTATATATGTCATCGTACTAATTACCTTCTAACATGAATGTTATTAGAAGTGGTGAGTGGGGCGATCATGTCACACTGCAGGCTGCTGCAGATTCGGTATGGATTCATCAACTAGTCACTATTTTATTTGAAAAAGAAAAAAAATTCTGATATTTTGTTTGTATATATTGAAATCTTGCTGGTTCTAAAATAATTCCAATTATTTGTCGGTGGGCATAAGACAGTTATGTTTATACAAATATTCAGTCCAATGCTTGAATTCAAAGGCAACAAGTTGTTAATGCTGAGCTATTGTTGTGACACATTAAGCATGTTATGATTACATAGGAGAGTAGTAATTTATGGATATCCATATCTAGCTGCTGTAAAATTTGACTAGAGAGGCACTGGATGCATTTGGCTAATACTGCTTTATATTTTTGACAGTATGGTGTGAAAATATTTGTTATTACTTCTTTTAAGGATACATGCTACACCGAGATTCTCCCAAATACACAGAAGTCCAAGCGAGGTAATATCTTGGTTTTTATTATGATCTTAACTGTAGTTTTATTCTTTAAACGGTTGGATATTGACCTTGTCAAATTAATTGCACTGATATAGTGATGTTTTTTTTTACTTCACAGTCATTTTCTTGAGTTTTTGGGCAGAAGTTCATTACAACTCGGTCTTCCCTCGAGGAGGTAATAAATTCACCCGTTCATTACTTCTTTTTAACAAGGGATTATCAAAAGCTGTACTTTTGAATTGGTCACATACGGAAAACTGTTATATAAAAAAGAACCTGCGGCAAGCTGGCTTTTCAATGGTGAAATGTAAAAATAAAATAAAAATCCATTGCATTAAAAAGGATGGAAATGCTGGAATATTCAGTTCAAATATACAAAATATTCCATTTTTGATCATGTGGAGGGCAAATATAGCTTGTTATTTTTCAAAAACCTGAATACACCCCAGACAAAACCCTAAGAGCATCGGGTGTGGAATAAACCGATTAGGGTCTATTCCGGGTCTAGTAGACGATATTTCTTTTATTTCCTTCTTTAAGTGGTCTAATGAAAAATGCTGACGGTGTGGTACCACAGACTGATTCGGGTCTATTGTCCCTACAATATCAATTATATTATAATTTTAGATATATATTTTTAATTTTTTATGAACATATTATATACATAGCTACAATATCAATTATATTGCATAAAAATAATAAGAATATCAATATTAAGAATATAAAATCAATTCAACTAGATCTATTTTTAGTATTTTTCCAAAAAATAATAATCTATTTTTAGTATTAATATTATACTCGAATCAAATTTTAATTTATTTCATCAATTAATAAAGGGTTAATTGTCCAAAATTACCCTAAAGTTTCGTCCACAAATGAAACGATGCACAAAGTTTCGTCCACACTTGTGACTGCACTATAGTTTCGTCCACAGACTTCTGTCAGGAAAATTTAACACCAACACTTAAAATGACTATTTTAACCTTGTGGGTTTGAATTGAATTTTTAATATTTTATTATTTTTCTGATCTTTGATTTCTTTTACTTGATTAAATTTTTTTTATTCTTCTATAATTAAATAAAGGTAAATTTGTAATTTTAAAGAGTCAAATGAATGATTAAGGTTGAAGAATGGTAAAATGGTCATTTCACTTTACCCTTAACTGGAGCATGTGTTATATGCATAATATAAACGGAATATTCTGTTAAATTTTTCTGACAGTATTCTGTGGACGAAACTATAGTGTAGCCACACAACGTGGACGAAACTTTGTGCATCATTTCATTTGTGGATGAAACTTTAAGGTGCTTTTGGACAATTAACCCATTATAAATTCCTAAACTACCTAATCATAAATTAGAAAATATTAAATTAACATATAATAAATTACGAAATATTAAATTAATTAAAATATGAAATATTAAATTAAAAAATCCTAAGTTACCTAGTCTTTATTAAGAAAATATTAAATTACCTACTTTGATTAATAAATGACCGCGCCACGTGACGATTTTGTATAGGATGACATGACCGAATAGACATCATGAAGACGTCGACGGTCTAGTTTAGCTCATAGATTTCGACCTATAATAGACGCAAATTAGATCCATTATTGGAGATTCGACCCACTTTTAGGATAAAAAGACTGAATCAACGGGTGGCAATATGCCCATACCGTGTGCTCTCAATGATCCAACCACATTCTAATCCTTGAAATACCCTAATACAAAACCCTAAAATTCCATAAATCTAAACTTTAATGTCATTGTAATTCCAGCATAGCAAGAGTTCGTCCTTTGTTCAAGACAAGTCGGAGATCATTGAAATGAGCTCGACCAATAGGAGATTTGTCGAGGCATGCACCATGCTCCAACAGAGTGCTTGCTTTCAGATATGGTTTCGGTGGTCGTGCACCATGCTCGACCAACGATACTCAAAAATTCGGAGACAAGCCCCATAGACAACATTACGACTATGTCACAAGGAGGATGAACTGAAGTCGGAAGTGGAAATGACATTGCGAGGAAGAGAAAGATGCAATGGGCATGCACGATCTAGGTCAACCTTGGCTTCGTCGCAGTTATTAAAGAAGAATTCGTTAGAACCCGTGGTTGTTGACGACGAGAAATCGAGCTCTGTATGTGAGAGACGCTAGGAAGACGTCGGAAATCCAGATTTCTCAATTTTCCAATTAAATATTATAAATAAAACAATCCAATTTATATTTATATTTTTAAAAATCTGTTTTTTTTTCAAAGTCTAATTACTTTTCAAATTTTGAAGTTCTTGATGGTTAAAATTCATAACAATAATAATAAAAAATCAGTTATGTTTTTTGATAAATATTTCAAAAATACTAAATCAGATTTTATAAAAAAAATTGAATGAATCCGATTTATACATTTTTTTGAAAATTTTGAATTAATCAAAGCATACCCAACACATGAAGGTCCTTTTATATGTCAAGGACAATTTTGTCATTTAGTCTTAAAAAATAACAAAAGACTGCCAGGACACGTTTTGGCAATTCCCCCAAAATTCTAAACATCCTTGGCAATTAGCCTAAGTTGGTTATTAAGAACTACCTAGGTTAAAACATCATGCATCCAGTAAATCCCCTTGTTGTTCTGTACCCATTGATCATATCTCTGTTATAGCCATTAACGGTCTTGATCTTGTGTAAGGTTATTAAACATAAATTTTCAAGTTTATATGTTTTACTTGCCAAGCTTTTGTGTTCAAGTGTCTCACATTGGGTTTTAGTGCTTGTTTTAAGACAGTTTTATTTTAGTTGGGTCGGGCTTTAATGTTTGTTTTATGTGTTTCAGACATGTAGGAGGAAGAAGGGGATGTTCGAAGTTAAGCATTAAAGGAGCATGTATTGGACTTCGATTTGCATATTATTTAACACAAATGACAATGTTAAGTATCCACATATAAGCCTGGAAGACACATTATAATCTCATAATACTATAATATTTCATTTTCATGGTTGCCCCAAAAGATAATTTACATCCCCTTCAAATCAAACAAACCAACAAGAAGAAATTAAGAGCCATGTATGATGATCATTAGGAGATACATAGCACAACTCTATCTTGATCCCTACCTACTGAAACCAAACCCACAAGATGTTAAAACTAATCTCCTATTTACTACTCCCGGAGCACAACCTCCTGCTGCTGTCTCTCCTCCGCCTCGTCCGCCGTGGCCGGCTGCAACAACAGCGCCGTGAACGGCATGTGCCGGAACCCATTGTCCGCGTACTCGAACCCCATCGGCTGGCACAAGTCAAGCCTGCAACTCGGCGGCGGCTGGGCCACCATCGACACCATCCCGTGGCCGCCGCCGCCGCTCACCGGTATGGAAGAGGGTGGCGGACCTGCCGAGATGTGACCGGAGGTGGAGACGGAGAATGCGGGGACGGTACCGGTCCCGGTGGCGGCGATGATCGACGGCTCGGCCTGCCGGAGGAGCCACTCGATGGTCTCGCCGTCGGAGCGGTGCCCGAGCTCGCGGGTCAGCTGGAAGATGCGGGCGGCGCAGAGCGCCGGCATGCGCACCCGCCGGCCCCGTCCGTTGACTTTCGTGTGCCGGTCCTTGGACGACGACGAAACAGTGCTGCCCGAGGCGGACTTCCGAGACAGAGAGAGTTGGGGTTTGGGTTTAGGTTGCTGTGTCACCGACGATACGGTGAGCTCGGCGGCGTTGTGGTTCGTGGACGGAGTGGAGAAGCTATTGAGCATCATTTCCGAACCCATCAGTGCCTCCGATTTCGGAGCTCGTGAGCGGAGAAGAAGGGGAAAGAGATTCTAGGGTTTCAAAAATTCAATTTGCGTAGCTTTGTGCTTCTTCAGATTCAACTGACCCCACCAAAGAGAAGCTCGTTTTTATAGATCTCCACTTATGGGGCCCACATATGGGGTCCAGCTAAGTCTCCACAAACATAGACACTCTGTGGTGGGCCCGGATCGAGAGTGTCGGGTTGGTGGGCCCTCCCAGACGTATACACCGGATCTTTGGTTTCGGATCAGGTGGGCGTGAGAGTAATTAAACAAACCAAACGAGGACTATCTCGTCTTTTCGAGTTTCACTTTTAGTAGGGGTGGGCATCGGCCGGTGACCGGCCTTTTTACACTTACCCGCTACCCGACCCGTGATCGTCGGTTTACTGATATTTATAACCATAACCGGCACCGGGCATGGCGATTAACCGATAATCCGCCCGTGGCCGGGGACGGCCGGTTACGATTTTTGTCCAGTCACCAAGACACAATGTGCTTTTTTTGGACCTTATTATACTGCAAGTTTAGGACAAGATTTGATTATTTTTTAAGGTAAGGTTTCGTTTTTATACTCTCTTTTTATGTTATTGAACTCATCATGATTTACAAGAGTAATGACAATAATCTATGGGTATGTGTCCATTTCCAACAAAGCAATAAGCCCAAGAATCCATCAACTCCACCGCCCAGCCTAATTATCTTCTTCATCATCAATTCATCCTAGTAGTAACGATTCTAATTGCAGCCGTCAGAGTTGGGTGCTACTGGTGGAAACAGAAATTTGCTACGGTGTCGGTCGGTCTGGTCACCACGGTTTTGTACTCCTTAAACCGTTGACCAACGGTTCAAAGATTTTTAAACCATCCCCGGCCCGGGTAAGACCGGTTTCGGGTATTCCGGTGACGGGGACGGCCGAAGACAGTCGGTTTCCGGTGACGGTCGGATTTTTACTCAGCCCTAACTTTTAGCGTCGTCACTGGTCGAAAGAAGAAAGTGAACCCCCTTTTGGTATCACGCGCGTGATAAAAGGAGACAGCCTCACACTCGAAATAAACGAGTCGTTGCTGGTCAACGCATCGCTCCGAGTGCAATTCGCGGATTGAGGTCTGTACTGTTTTGTCTTTTCCTAAGATTTTATCCGGTGCCGCCTGCACTGCGAACGGCGTCGTTTGGCGATAGAAACACCCGAAGCCCAGGCCCAATAAACTGGGGCTATTTTCATGATTTATTGAAAGTAGGAGGGCGAATGTGAAATTAAGAAACGTACTTGGCCTTGAAAGCAAAGATGATGATAATCCGCGACTGGCTCGGAAACGGTGCTGGCCACTGAAAGTCTGAACCCCAAAGCCACAAACCTTCTTCTTCTTCTCAGCTGAAACTCTGGTGAAAACTTATGCACTATGGTTTACAAATGTCGATTTGATTCGATGAAGATGGAGGCGGCAAGGGACTTGCGCGCTTCATCTCCGTCATTTCCGTCAAAAACCAGTTGCAGAAGCTGCGCTTCTTCTACTTCTCCAGGCATGGCTTCATTCCACTCCATATGGTTCTACTTCTGCTCCTGTGTTTTACGTGAAATCTATGTAATCACTGATAATTTGCAGGAAGAAATTGTCGATGGGAATTTGAAATTCTCCTTATTCAGTCGAATAAATCAATATATGAATCATGCACTGGATCTCATGAATGTTAATTTAATAATTAATAAAATCTGGGAAATGGCTGGTTTGTCAAATTAAAGTTGGTGTCTACCAAGCGTTGTTCATGGTTGGAAATGTTTTTTTTGTTAATTATTTTTTGCTATCCCAATTTGAGTTCTGCTATTGTTGGCATTCTTCTTTTTGATGAGTTTGAGTTTGTTTTGAGGTTCTTATGTGTACAAGATTATACACTCTTCACATTACCAAGCTCTTGTAACATTTGTGAAGAAATGCCTGGATTGTTTCTATGTGTAATAGTACATTATCTCAGGATTTGAATTTTCATGTCATGTAAGTTCCGTGATATCGCTGGATTTTGCTCTGATTATTTTGAGAGATGATTATCCTTCATTTGTATGCAGCTCCCACAGTCACCTCAATGCCTCTAGCTCATAAATTTCCTACCTCGGTTCTGTTACTAGAGCAGTGTGATGAGTACAAGCTTTCTTGCTTATCTTTAGGGAAGAGAAAGCATCCAAAATTGTACTCTTCTTACAGATTTGCACCGTGTATACATTGGAAAGCTGTAAGTTCGTACATAATAATGCACATATGCTATTTGGTTCGGGATTTTGTTTTGTTCATTTATATGCATTTTGCTCCTTTTATTGTTTTTGTCTCCTTTAAAATTAGAATCGGATTACCGGGTAAAACTTCTGCAAGTAGGGTTTTGCCTTCTAAATTTTGTCCACCCTTTATTTGTCATTGGGTTTCAAACACTTATAGAGTCATCAATGGTCAACGTTTTAATGCTTTGGATGATTTTCTGTTCTTTTATGTAACATATAAGTCAATTTTGATTAATTCTACAGTGATAAAAAGTCTTATCTGTCCTCTATTTTTCTGGAAACTCCCGACACAATGCATTATCTACTATTTTCTTTATTTTGTGTTCCTTTCCATATAGGGAACATCGGGTAGGAGGCTTATGGCAACTGGCACCTCAGCAAAAGAGGACTACAGCAACTCTGCAATGGAGGCAGAGAAGTCGATGGATGTTGAAGCGAATTCAGAGAAAGCTTTTCCTGGCGCAATACAAAAAGCCATGTTAGACGATGACTCTGAGATAATTGCCAGTGATCTTGATGGTCCACAGTCTCATAGGTTTGGTTTCTGTTTACACATCTTCCTATTATTTGCTCATATTTCGAGGTGAATTTGTTTATGAACTAATATGGAACTTCCTTTCATTTTCGCTTGCACTAGTTGGACAAAGCTTTACTTCCATGGGGAAGTAACTGTAAGGTCATTACGACTTCACGAGCGGCGTTCAAAGAAAAGGAGGGTACTAAAGCTAAAGGATGTTGTTCATGAGATTCATAGGCCAGGAAAGATGAAGGAAGGGATTGAACGAAACGGCTCCATTAAATTATTCTATGTACGTCACAGAATAAAAGTGACTGCTGAAGAAGAGTTGGAATTGATTGCTCAAACACAGGTCTATTTCTGAATCTCATCTATTTTTCAATGTGAGAGATGTGCAACTCTGAAAGGTCTAATTCTTACATGTTGTTTATAGGGTTAATTGCTAAAAACTACATTATGTATTGTCCACTTGCGAAAAACTACATTATGTATTGTCCACGTGCGAAAAAATGCATTTATGTATTGTCCACATCTCTAATTTTAACGGAATATTCCAAAATGTTAACAGAATATTCCAAATCTTGTAAGTAAACGACCGTGGTCCAAAGATAGTGTAGTTTATCAGCGTGGACAATACTTAATGTAGTCTTTCGCAAGTGGACAATACATAATGTAGTTTTTAGCAATTAACCCATGTTTATATGTTTAACAGGATTTATTGAGATTAGAAGAAGTGAAGAACAGGCTAAAATCTGACATTGGACATGAACCGAACCTGGTTGAATGGTCTAAAAAAGTTGGGATTAGCTGTCGGGTCTTGCATTCACGAATTCGATCTGGCATCCGCAGCCGGGACAAGTTGATTTATGCAAATCTATGGGTGATGGCTGATGTTGCTCAAGAGTATTTGTACTGCGGGCTTAGCTATATGGACTTATTAATGGTTAGGGGTTTAAATTGTGTAATTTGTTCATGTACTCGTTTTTCATGGGTTGAGGGTAGGATCTATCAAAGGGCATGTTCAGGCTTGGGGTTAAAGATTCTTCACATCATTTATAATTTTTCCAAATAGCTAACATAGACATAATACCTAGTTGCAATGACAGGAATTTCATTTTTTTATATGTAATCTAAATTCCAAGTTAATGATCCCTTTTCAGTTTCTTTAATGATATGTAGGCTGGAATCTCTGGTCTCGTGAAGAGTATTGAGAAGTTCGATCCTCGATATGATTGCCGATTTTCAACATATGCCTTCTGGTGGGTTAGGGATGCAATTTATAGGAAGGGTGTAGCTCAAAGTTACACATACATTGATTTGTCGGTAAGGCTATCTTATTGTGTTTTTTTTAATCCGAACAGTCTTGTTGTTTCTTGACTTTCTATTTTAATTAGAAGAATCTTGGGTCTGGTTTAGCCGCTTGCTCTGTATTCTGGTAATTTAGAGAGGGCAGTTCCTTAAAACTACTCCTTTGAATAGCCCACGAATGGTAAACTACAATACGAAAAAATGTGAACTACCCCTTGTTTGAAAAATTGTACACAGTTAGAATTATGTTTGTTTTAAAACAAAATGACTATGGTAGTTAGCTTCTTTGAAAAATATGAATTTGGCCATAAGTAATGAAAACAATAACAGTAATTTTAAATTTTAGTGTGATTTTAGTTGCCTCATAAACATTTAGTTATTGATTTATTTTTTATTTCAAGGTCAATTTTTTCATTTTGTAAAGAAAAAAAATATTCCGTCCATTTTAACGGAATATTCCAGAAGTGTAATGTTTCACAGAAATGGTAGTTTAGGGTTCATATTTTGTCAAAAGATAGTTCTCTGTTCGTGGGCAATTTATAAGGATAGTTTTAGGGACCCCCCCTTACATATTTGGGAATGTTTTGACTATGTTGATTGATGTTGACTCTAATGCATTATGTCATTAATAGTGAACGCCTGGACTTGTTTGTGAATATTTTGTCATTATCATTAAAAAGCAATTTCCTCAAGCTTGGTTCTGGTCTTTTATCATGGTTGAGTGACTGGCATGACCTCCCTTGTGTGTTACTACTTTTAATTCTCAAAAGTAGAACTCCTGTACCTCAGTCTGAATTCGAACTAACGTGTACATTGCAGATAACCATGCATAAACTCCTGGACAAGATATCAAGAGTAAGGAGATCATGCATTGAGGAAGGAAATCGTTCCCCAACAAAAGAAGATATAGCGGGACGTATGGGCATTACAGTTGATAAGTTGGAGAAATTACTAATCCTTAGAAGACTAAGAGATCTGATTGAAATGAAATTTACGGTACGTAAACTGAATTTGTTTGTCTTAATCGCTTTTCGTTAAATCAAAGCTGTTTATTTATGGTATATCTCCTGTGTATATTATGATCGATGAATATTTATCCTTAGAAGTTCCACCCTTCATTTTTCACATATTTTCTGACAGTAATGTATACAAACTTGATAAAAGCCTTTACGGCGCAGCTTAATAACAAGCCATATCTCGTACAGAGACAAAATGAACTGAGTCCCGTGATCATCTGAATGCTAGATGCTCTCCTTTGCGCACAGAATCTGGTTGTATAGATTCGACATTAGGGTGGTTTACAGGTTCAAATCGGGGAACAGCCTTGTGCACTGGCCCGTACTTTTAGATTTTGCATCTTTTATCCCATCTTTAGATTTTGCATCTTGTATCCCATCTTTCTAGTGTATGTGATAAGCTGTGCTGCATACAATACTGGCCTGCCGTAACTGATGAGAAAGTTGGCAGTTCAGAACTTTCGATGGCTATAAATAGTTAAAAGAGGAAATTACGTTTAACTACCTTGTGCTACACACGATGCAGTTTACTACCCTAAACTTTGAAGTTTGTCAATTTACTATCCGCAACATTTAAATGTGTCAGTTTACTACCCTAAACTTGTAAGTTTGTCAGTTTACCACCCTATACTTTTGACTGTTGCACTTTCTGTTAATTTGTATAAAATCCGTTAATTTTAGGGTTTCGGGAATACAAAATTACGCTTTTACAAGTGGTGGCTGAGCACGGGAAGACATAATTTCAGCATTTCGTATTCTCTAAACCCTAAATTAACGGATTTTATACAACTTAACCAACAGTGCAACAAGTTTAAAGTATATGGTAGTAAATTGACACACTTCAAAGCTCATGGTAGCAATCTAACTTATTTGAAAATTGAGGGTGGTAAATTGGCACATTTCAAAGTTCAGGGTAGTAAACTACTAATGGAGTATAACGCAGGGTAGTAGAACGTAATTTCCCCTTGTTGAAATGTAGACTGTTGTTTACCTATAAGTTCTTAAACATAGAGAGTTTGTCTTACAACAATATTGGCCCACAAATATATAATGCAACCCCTTGTCATATTCACTGTTGTTTACATATAATATTTTACCTTTGATGTCATATATCGGTACACGAGTAGTGTTTCCACTCCGTTAAACATAGAGAGCTTGTCTTACAACAATATTGGCCCACAGCATATAATGCAATCCCTTGTCATATTCACAGGATGCTGATTTCGTTAATCCTGATGATGAAGATCCATGGCTGACTTTCGAAATTGAGACGATGAGAGAGCACATTCGTGACCTCATGGCAAACCTTCTCACGCCAAGGGAGAGGCGGGTAATTAGACTAAGATACGGCTTTGAAGATGGCAGACCGAACCGGTTGTCTGAAATCGGTGTAAAATTGGGAATATCTAGAGAAAGGGCGAGACAGTTGGAGAAGAACGCACTGCAAAGGATGAGGCAGTGCATTGAGAGTGAGGGATTGATGGAGGCCTATACATGTTTAAGGGTTTTAGGTGTATAAAGGTACTACCCAAACTATATATGGCCAAGTTTTTTTCACTCTCTGTTGCTTCTACAAGCACTAGATAAGAATCATTGTATAGTTACTAAGTTTTAACTGAGGTTAGGGCATTTGATGTATCTTTGGCTACTGTAATCCGAAAGCTGGTACATGTTAGGTTTTTTAAGTTTGGAAATATGGCTGATTTGTGGATCTTGTTTTTTTACAAGGTTAGTTCGTAGCAGTAATTGCAAGGTTAATTCACTTTAACCAATTTATAGCCCTTTTCTTTGATAATTGCAAAAAAAAAAAGTTTTGCATGTGCTTTTTGTTGCACTTTGTGTAATTTTGTTCAAAATATTATTTTATCATTTAAAATTTGAAGTTATAAAACAAAAAATCAATAATTTTCATCTCCCTCGATTTTATCATTTGGAATTGGGATGATTTTATCTCACTACCTATTAACTATGAGGTTCTAAAATTATGCCTCGAGCCTTTTTTTCTTCTTGTTATCATAGAGTTTCGTTTGTTTCGATTTAGTACCCACTGTTTGTTTCCGGCAGTTTTTGGACGGAGTGTAAGCTTTTCTTCTTTTTCTCGCTACCCTCGAGTTTCGTTTGTATCGATTAAGTACCCACCATCTGTTTCTGTCAATTTTTGAAAATAATGCTCCATCCAAAAACTATACAATAACTATATTCCGTGGGATTTTAGTGTGACGTATCGTCCTCTCAAATAGTTACTGATTGTTATCCCACCAACTAGCTAATCAGTTTATGAGATATTAACAGTCATTTTCAATTGTTGTTCCCCTCCCAAGAGTGGGTTTTCCCGCGTTATGCACTCGTCCGTCTAAAAACTCATCAGGCTTGTATGTGTTAGGCATACTGCCTACATTCATCCCGAGTTAGGATCAAACTCTCCAAAAGATTCATAGTTGCATTACTTATCCATCAGAGTTAGAGTTTCTATCTAAACTAGAGTTTTGTGTCTTATTTTCTTTCTACGAACATAAATAATTTCACATCTTCTGTGGCTTCTCAAAAGTAGTATCTGTTCTTAATTTTTTTTTTATCAACAAGTTTTTTTTTATAAGAACCTCCACCTACAAGATTGAAAAGAAGGCAAGGACAGAGTCCTCAAGTTACTATTACAACCAAGAGCACCGTAGCAAGTACGGCCTCAGATTAATCCCAACAAGGGGATGAAAACATTACAACTGGTCTCAGAACCAAATTTAACAATCCTGAAGTAAACAAAGCCTAAGCCCAACAAGGGGCAACTAAACCAAGTCCAACAAGGGGCAACAACCAACAGAGGCACGAACAAACAGAAAAAAAACAGCAACAACGAGTAGTCTAAGAAAAACAGAAAGCACAAGTGAAAAAACATAGTCTGGAAACTCAGATTTTACTACCATTAAGTGCAGAGAAGTGAAGACGTAGAACCAGACTCCAGCCGTCCAGACACCAAAGCCGGCCAGTTCACCGGAGCTCCAAAACATAGCAAGAGAAACCCCAAATCTTAGCCAAAAACCATACAACCAGTGGCGGAGCTAGCTTTTTCAGTGAGGGGGGCATCGAAATTTTTTTGGTATCAATACGTGACTGTAAAAAAAATTGAGGGGTGCACAACTACGAAACTAGAAAGAATTAAAGGGTGTTTTGAAAAATAAAATAAAAAAACATACAAAAAAATTTCAAATTTTTTTTTTGAGGGGGGGCACGTGCCCCCATGGGCACCATGTAGCTCCGCCCCTGCATACAACCCAAAGATTTCGAAGTGAAACCTCCCAACTGGCCTACACCAGTTGCAACCCAAGATGGTGGGGCAAGACACATACACCCCAAACCTCAAAACAACCACTAGGCCTCCACCCAACCGAGCCTAGAAATTCCTCAAACAAAGCAAGTGGCTTAAAATCCCCCACGGTGGCCAATCCCAACCTTGAGGCCCCGTCCTGTAACAAGGGTACGGGGATGAGATGACTAAAAGGAAAGGAAGAGTGGAGACAAAGTGAGAGGCATAGGAAGGAGAGTAAAAGCGAAGCGTTACCGAAGTTACGACCACTCTTATCCAAGTGGTAATCGGGGAGAAGGGGATCTGGAGCCAGAAGCAAAGAAGTAACCCACCACCAACGCCGCACTCGAGGTTGCTCCAGCCACATCGAATTCAAGCTAGGAAACCCTTCCCACGATGGACGGAGACAAGGCGGAACCGGAAGTGAACCACACCTTCAGATCTGAGCAAGCAACGTGGGATCGAAGCCCAAAATCAGAGGAAATCCGGGAGCGCCTCGAGAGAGACCAGATCCACAATGAATCTCCGGAGAGAAACAATTCCCACGGTGAATCCGAGTCATCTCGCCGGAGACGCCCATGCCCCTTAGAAGAAGTGAAATCGGAAAGCCGAAGAACACGAAAACGTAAGAGAGCGGGTGAGATGTGAAAAAAGAAGGGAGGATAGGGAAGAGAAACCCACCACCGACGACATCCCTAACTAACGGGTCAGAGTCGTCGCCGATGAAGAAAGAAACCAACGATGATGGATTAGGGTTAGAAGGAAAAAAGGAAAACGCAGAGAGAGAAAGTCTCGTTTAGAGACTATGGGATTATCAGTTCTTCATTTGACATTTTGTGGGGCACTGTCTCTAAATAATATGCATGATACATCATCACTGTACCTTATGTTTCCCACATGAAAAGCCAATGTCTCAAATGGGGTCTCCGAGTTTATGTTTGGTGCGAAAATGAGTTTTGATAATGACCAAATTGAACCAATCAATACAGCTCAGAGCCCATAACTTACTTGTAATGTGATAACATCAACTTATTGGCCCTCACTTTTATGCGAAAGTTGCGGTTGTTTTTTCTTTGAAATCATCACAACTTTCCAATCAATGAAAAAGAGAATGTAATGGCATTTAGAGTAGAGTCTAGCCTTAGCCCTAGCCCTAGACTTCAACCAAACCATGATTGCATACACTTCTTCATGTTTATCTAAATCGATCCAATTTTGGCGGATTAATACCCCTACAGCTAAACGTGTGTGGGGTATAGTTAGGATTATAATCTGAAACCCCCTACATTTTCGGGTTAGAGCATCTGTATATTATGAACAGTGGTATTGAGTCATACTAAGAGTACCATTTTTTGCTTTCCCTTTCCTTCGTACCACTGCCTTATACATGACATCTCTAATGACATACTTTGATTATTTTTTAAAATCAGCCCAAATATAACTAATATTTTTATTTACACCATAAACACAATATATACATTAACCTAATTAACATACGATAATTAAACACATGGCCGCGGGATGGACCACTTCAACAACGGAGTTTTAGTCGATGTAGATGCAGTCTTCTTCTCTTTTCCCTTCCTCCTCGATTGCGTGGTCGGAACGGATTGGGAAGGTTGTGAAGGTTGCACGGTGGGGAATTGCGACTCTAGCCATTGGGAGTATCGGAGAGGGTTGAATGGAGGAAGCAGCATTGATTGGGTCGAGTTGAGGAGGTGGGTGTATAATTCGATATTCGCCATGAGGTCTTCTTCGGTGTGTTGAGAGTCGGCGTCATCGTTGTTCAACGTGTCGGATACGAATTGGAGGTTGATACTCTCGTCCATTGTGAATCAAAGGAAAAATTTTGAGAGAAGAATTGAAGAAGAAAGGGTGCTTGTGTGTAGAAGAGAATGAGTGTTTTTTGAGGAAGGGGTCAATCTGTATATATAGTAAAATTTAGGTTTTTTTAGTTCGGCGTCGACACGTGTCGGCTTGTGAGTGGGTCGCCGACTAACCGTTGGCGCTGCAACGACACACTGCTATGACCCCTCTGCAACGACCCCCTGCAACGACGAGCCGTACCAGCGAGTCGTGACGGCGTCGTTGTAGACCCTGCAACAACACACCTGTTACGACCGTTACAAGTGCTCTCAGTATTTTAACACCATGGTTACATCATCACTACTAAAATGTTTTCTATCCTTAAAGAACATATTCACTTTATTTATGTATTATTAAGATAGCGCACTTTATTTATGTATTATTAAGATAGCGCCGTTTTACTAAGGCGATGATAAAGATGTCCAAAACTGAACACAATTATATATTTTACGTTGATGGTTTGAATTTTGATTATCATAAAGAAGTAATAACATTAAATCTTTTTTTGAAAGTAGATTGTATTATATTATATATCATTTGACGATATACATGAGATCAAATGAGATATACAAGAGAAACGGTAAATATTATAGACTCCAGTCTAATTAGGTAATACTATTGTCGACTCCTATCAAAACGGAAACGCAAATAGTGCCCCCCCCCATAACGTCCAACAATGTACACACTAAAAGTACAACATAACGTGCGCACCAAATGACAACAAGTGCTCACCAAAAATAAATCTAGTGCACAACAATGTTTTGATGTGAGCAATCATTTTAAAAATAGTAAAACACATATATAAAAATAAACCTAACCGAACCAGTGCTACGCAATCCGACTTCTCGCCATCCACTCGTCGGAGCTCTGACGACCCACGACCATGCTCCTTGTAGTCCTCACGATCTGAGCGCACACAGACGGTGCGAGATGGATCCATCTGGCTCCGGTCACAGAGGGCCGAGCAGGATTAGGCCCACCCCAAAAGCCCCATGGTCCGAGCGATGACGATGATGAGCAGAGGCCATCAACTTCAGGAGCCACCACCACCGCACATATCTACCCATGGAAGTATAGATATGGACATTCCTAGACACCAGAAGTAAAGAAGAACGATTACGAGCCAACAAGATCGGTTAGAAGAAAAGGGGTACGGAGAAGGAAAAGGGAAGGGGTGAAGAAGGGCACCACCGAAAACAACCATGACCATAATCATAGTCATCGCCAATAGAGATTAGAAAAATTATATGAGGTGATTAGGGTTACAGAAAGTTGAAAGACTTTTTAGCGAGGGTGTAATTTGTCTTAAGCATTAAAATACATATTTCTTACCAAGATTAAATTTTAAAGTTTTGAACAAGAAGAATTCATTTGGATCCCTTCTTGAACATTTTCATAAACAAAGAAGTTTACTAAACATCATTCGAAATTTGGCCAAACTAATTATGCAAGTATTGGACCCGAACCAATATATGCCGTGTCGGGTTTTATAATAAAAAAAATCTTATTAGTTGGGCGTAACACAACTACGAGAGGTTAATCTCATAAAAGTGGGTTTTCTTAACTTTCTATTCGATATGAAATTAACTTCAACACTCTTCCAAATGACATAGGAGTCAAACAAGTTGTAGATTCAACCTTATGATGTAACGCATATGCAAATTATTTAAAACAGCTCCCGCTTCACAGTGTCTTATTTCCCCAATTCCTCCATCTTCAAGTCAAATCGTAAGGGGTTTAGAAAATAATAAATTGGGCCAAGCAAGAACCATAAGAAAAATTCAAATAAATAATGGGCTTTTACATGCCCAACCACAAACCCAAGAAGAGGTAGAAGAACAAAGGGTTCAAAATATTCAAAACCCTAAAAAATGGTCCTATATCATAAGTTTAATAACATTACACCAAAAAATAAGTCAAGTACCAAAAGAAACATCCGGTCAAATCATCAAAACGGACTCACTAAACAATAACACGTCAAATCATTGATTGAACAGATCACATCGAATCTGATTAACGATCTTATAACTTGTCCTCTTTCGCTTTCTCCTTTTGTTAATCATGTAAGTGGACTACACATAAGTGAATATTATC
The DNA here is from genome assembly GCA_963921825.1 of Erodium maritimum. NCBI lineage: Eukaryota > Viridiplantae > Streptophyta > Magnoliopsida > Geraniales > Geraniaceae > Erodium > Erodium maritimum. Next base: position 66,055,284 of record OY997594.1, on the reverse strand, counting down.
ATGGGAGATGGAGACCCATCAGGAACTAAGAGAAGAAAAGGTTTGCTATGTAGCAAGAAAGAAAGAGTTCAAATTGCTTTTGCACATGTGCACATAGGCCCCATTCCTTCCCTCTCACTTTTGCTTCATTTTACATGTAATTTTAGGAAATCTACAGAAATGTCTAAAGACATATAATACAAGTTTTCTTCAATTATTTACTAGTTTTTCCTAAATTAATTTGTCTTTATTGTGGGGGGAAATACATAATCATGAAATTAGCCTAGACATGGATTTATCAGCCTTCCACACTCTCATGTATCTAGTAATTGTAGATACATCGTGACGCTTTTTTTCGACATTATAGACTTGACCAAGGTTACAAAAAAGATATTATTTCTCTCTTATGGGTTGGACTAGGTCTTAGTGTCTTTTTCTAACAATTTTTCTCTGTTATTTTAGGCTGGTTTTGACGACATCCTATCTCAACCGGATTTTTTTTTCTAGGTTTTCTCAATCGTTGATCGATGGTCGTACTGGATAGATCATTTTATATGCAGTAGCGAGATTTGTTGAGTACTTGCGAGTCCGCTACAAAAGTTCACCTGATAAGACTTTCTAAAAGACTAAAATGACCGAGTCTATACTATAATAGATTTAATAGCGAGGCTCCTAGTCTCATACTCTCATCTGAATCACATGATTGAATCTCACTAATTTTAATATTGCTCCTGTTTTTTTCCTTGTTTGGGGCCGTGCTGTATTTGACTTTTTGAATATCTTCTCTTTGTATTTTTTTATTAATGTATTTATTTTATTTTTATAAAAAATAATGGAAAACGACAAATGCATACCCTTAACTTGTCACGTTTTACTGATACCTAGCCTCATATTTTTTTACATCCAATACATATCCCGATGTTTCCTTTTATGACAAATAGCCCATGCCGTCAAATTTTCTATCAATTTTTTGTTAATTTTTTCTAAAATATCCAAAATCCCTTAGAACAAATAAATCATTTTTATTTACAAAAATAATTTTTACTTTAGAAAAAAAATTATTTTACAAAAAAAAAACAGTTTTTATTTTAAAATCAATTTTTATTTTTAAAAATTCAATATTTATTTTTAAAATTCAGTTTTTATTTGAAAAATCACTTTCTTATATATAACAAAACTGTTTTATTTATAAAAAAATAAATATTTATTTATAAAAATATTTTTTTAATAACAATTCAGTTTTCATTTCCTACCCTAAATTCCTAATCCACTCGTGTTAATTTTTTAATAAAAAAATTATAAAAATAAAAATTGATTTTAAAATAAAAATGATTTTTTAAAATAAAATTATATTTTTTTAAACAAAAACTGATTTTATAAAAGAATGAATTAAAAAAAACTGTATTTTTAAAATAAAAACTTAATTTTTAAAAATAAAATTGATTTTTAACATAAAATTTTGATTTAAAAAAATATAATTGATTTTTATAAATAAAAGCCGAATTTTCAAAATAATTTTTTTATAAACATGATAAATTTTTTTTATTTTACTGAAATAAAAATGATTTTTTTAAAATAAAAACAATTTTTTTCTAAAATAGATTTTTTTAAGGATTAAAAAATGATCAAGAATTTTTAATTATTTTAACAAATGTATATTAAAAAAATAAAAGAGATATAAGAAATTTTTAGTTTAGTCAAAATGGCATTTTCTTAAATAACTAATGGTATTTTCATAATTATTTGAAAGATAGGGTTGTAACATTGAAACATAGTTGAGGGTATTTTCGTCATTTAACAAAAACAAGACTAATGGAGTTGGACGGCATGGGCTATTTGTCATAAAAAGAAACTTCGAGGTAGGTTATTGGATACAAAAAAACATGAGGGTAGGTAGTAGAGAAACGTGACAATTTAAGGGTATGCATTTGTCGTTTTCCAAAAAAAAAATTATCAAAAAATAATACCCTTTTTAAATGTGAGTGCGAAATTGAGAGAAGAAACACAATGTAGCACAAAATTCTCTTCCTCGAGTTTCGTAAAAGTTCTAAACCCAAGGCTAAGTTCCTCAAAGTTGTCTTAGCAGAATAATTATTATTTGGCTCATCTTGACACAACTTTATACAGATTTGAATCTCATGAAGACGAAAAGGCTCATGACAACAAGGGTTGAGAGCTTCTACCACGATACAATAAAAGTTCATGGTGGAATGATGACTAGTAAATACATCATAAAAATCATGCTCAATATGAAAAATTCTATGGTAAATATTAAATTTAAAAATCAATGGGATGGGTTGAACATATATTGTTGATATGCTGGAATCCAAAAATGAATCTCCTACACTAAAGGAAATTCCGACATCATTTTCTATGTCTAGTAAAATAAAACTAATGGGAGATTCAGATACAACCCCTCTCGCGAGAGCATATTCCATAATATCCTTTGCATATCTAATAAATCTGTCAGCCAACTCAATGGATACCATGAGAGGATTCGGCTTAACAAGAGTTTTTAAACTATTTTTTACAACTATACAATCAATATGTACATCTATGGAATCAATCAAAACTATATGAAGATGGGATATATATTATATAAGAGTAATTAATTAATAAAGAACTTGATACATCTCATTCCATACTTACCTCTAAACTTATGGATGGATCATGAGTTTCTTGCTCTGTTGTGTCACATAAGTGCTCAGAATGATCTTCCTCAATGTGAAGTGTTCGATCGTGTTGAGTCCTCTCATTCACTTCCATGAGAAGATTCGTTTGATCTTCAAGATTTTAACACCGCTCACTCATTTCTCTTGCTTCGTCTCTCTCATCCTTCTCCAATATTTGGTTCATGCGAGCTAAACACATTTCTTAAAGTGACGACTTCTTCTCATCATTAGAAAATTGTTATTCAACTTGATAACCTTGATCAAAAGTAGAAACGTCCTCCCAATACTGATTATAGGAACTTGAATGCAACAAATACTCAAAATAGTAGTTAGAATGATCATTAACTCCACAACAATCAAAATACACATTATTACAAAATCAATTCTCCATAAAAGTTACGTTGCATTGAATTAGGGGGTAATTCCACATCAGTACTCTAAATCTTTTATATTTCATTTAGATATTTTTTGTGTTACCTCAGTACCCTAAACTTTCATTAATTCATTTAGAGTACCCTAAATATTTTTTGTGTCACCTCAGTACCCTAAACTTTCATTAATTCCATTTTAGTACACATTGTTAACTTTCCATTTGATTTTCCATCCAAAACAGGTAAAATGACCATAATACTCTGTTGGAATTCTAGGGAGCAAAACACAGCGGAAACTAATTTTTTTTTTCCCTAGAATAGCCTCAGGATCCATGTAATTCCGAGTAAACCGACAAACAAAAATTAAAGGAGAGATTACCTCTTTCAATTTTTCAGCTTGGTTCGAGACAGGGACCAACTTGCAGATCGTATATCTCAGCAATGAACCGTTGGAATACAAATCCCTTCGGTCAAATTGAATACCAGTATGTGTAGAACGTTCAATCCAAAAATCAGCAAGATCGGATCTCGGATGAACCTCCGATCGAGCTCTCTCCATCGGCTGGTCGGACAGAAACTAGGCAGAAAAATCTGGGCATATTTTTCTCTTCTTCTTGCAAACCAAGAACACCCAAAACAAATTGATTTGGTGGATTGAGTGTGAGTTGAGATGTTTCCAAAATGATCCGTCCTCTACCGATATTCACACCAACAAGATATCCCAAATCGCTTGTGTGCTAGCACAAAAGAAGAACACTTCTTCCTCTCTTTCTCTCTAACTCGTTTCTCTCTCTACCCTTTGAGAACCATTCTCAACACAATGAAACATATGATTTTTCTTCTCTCTCTTGCATGCATATATCTCCCAACAAGACCACATAATTTTATTTGGAAAATCTCAACACTTGGACTTCCAAATTTGACAAGTGGCTTCTTAAGGCTTTGCATGAATCCACTATGTCATTTCATGCAAGCCCAACTCTTAGACTTTCTTTTATGACAAGTGTCTTATTTTAAGAGTAGTGTTCATGCAAAAATACCCTCTTTGAATTTCGAAAATTCAAGAGCCATTTTTGCATTTTAATTACCCAACATAATCTTTATTATATTGGTAATTCGAAAAACGAGTTTAATGAATAAATAAATATTATATCGAATATAATATATTATTTTATTCACTTGAGGGACTTCAAAAGTCCAATTCGATTTTGGGCTCGTTGTTGTGTGCGACCCTGTAGGCTCATAACACGTGTCGACAGTGGGCCCGAAATCCTCGTTTCGTCCACATGTCATAGTTGGCCTCTAGCAAGACATTATGACTACCCAAACGTTTATGATGATCATTAATCCGACTTAACCTTCACCCGCTAATATGCTAACCCTTATGTCAACGATATCTCGATCGAATAAGGCATAGGGCCGTCATCTTTATTTTATTCGATCGCTGTTTCTTGATCTTAAGTAGACTGCCAGTGATAACTCTTTATCAATTCGCATGACCATGCTTTTTCCTGCAGTCTCACTTATCAAGGGGCCCAAATGATATATCTCATATTTATATGAGTGACAGATCCCTTAAAAAAATAGTCGTTCAAAGGTATATTATTGATATTTCCCCGGAATGGGGAAACGCTCTCAACATGGGGTTGGCCGGAAGTCTTTTCCCGGTGGTTTTGAGGGTGATCCGTTATCATTCATCTCTTTTTGTTCGACCCTTTTGTCCTTCTATAGAGAGTATTGCTCCATCCTTAATCCACTCTCTAAGGTTGAGAAGGTGGATCGTGGAGGTGCTGAACGACGATCAGTCAAAGGACGTCCGGCATGTACTCGTGGAGGCTCTCCACAAGCTGCGACCAAAACCTGTCGGTGGTCGACGACGTCAAACAGAACACAAATGTTGTTCACGCCTCTGTGATGGGGAAGAACGTGGACGGGTATGTGCCTACTCTTGATGCTTCTGCGCTGGTCGAAGGGAAGGAGGACGAAGGTGTGGTTAGGGACGGAACTGCTCGCCGACGTCGAGTTCGAGCTCAGTTCGTGGAGAGTGCAACGAATATTTACGTGAGAAATCTGCCGTACCCTTTCTCGGAAGAGTCGTTCAAATCTATGTTCCTTCCATTTGGCGACATCGAATCCATCTCCTTGCTGAAACGATCAAATAAGAAGGGCTTGTTTTTTTGGTTTCATTGGTTTCTCTTCGCACGATGCTGCTGCTCAGGCGATAGAAACGTTGAACGGTTTCAAGCTGAATGGTCACGTCTTATTCGTAGCTTTCTCCCGTCGGTTCCTGCGATCTCCGGCGTCTGGTTTGATCGGAGAGTTAAAATAGAGCATTGGCTCTGTTTTAGTTGCTGATCTGGAAGCTCATCCGAGAGTTTCAAGTCGAACTTCCGGCGAGGGGCAGGAGCAACCGTGTGAAGACGCCAATGCTCAGGTGCCCATACTCCTTCCGGTGAACTCGCCGCCGAGTTCTCAGGTCGTCGATGAGCTACGACGTCCTTGTTCAGACGCATCCGAATCCGTTGTTGACTCCGCGGTTCAAGGGATTGCTGCATTGAAAGAGAATTCTGTTTTGAACAGACTTCCTTTTTCAAAACGAGATGCTTCGGCGATTTCTCTGCTGATCATGGCTTCAAAGCCAATCCCGGATACAGTTTCAGTGCAGGTCAATGGATGTGTGAATGGGTCTGATGGTGTCGTGCTGGGCTCATGCCCAGTTGGGCCTGATTTTAATTGTGCAAGTTTGGGCTTAGTTCAAAAGGAAGTTGGACCAGTTTTGAGTGGAGTACTAAGCCCATCCAAAAAGGCACGTTCTTTGATCGGTATGGACCCATGTTTGGCTACGGTTTTTAGCCGACTTGGGAAAGATATTGGATCGTGTAATGATCCTCCTCCTCGGGATGGTGATCCGTTTCTGGGAGTCGGCTTTCAAGGAAGTCCATGAAAGGAGGCCTTGGAAAAACCGGCATCTAGGGTAGAGGCAAAGAAACGAGGACGCCCAAAGAAAAGCCAATCGAAGGTGATTTCACAATCAGTCGTGGTTTATCAGACAAGAGCTAGGACCTCTGCTGATAAAGGGGTTAATATGGGACGGTACTTGGTAGACATTGCCAAAAAAGATAGCACGGGCAATTGGAAGTACGGTTCGAAAATTGGTCATAAGGCCGTTAATCTTTGCGCTTTGGACGCCGAGGACGGACATGCCAAGGACTACGAGGAACCGATTCCAATTCTTTCTTTACCCCCTGTTCCGGTTTCTAATCGATATACTTGTTTGAATCCAAATAGGAAGTAGACAGTCTTGTTTTTTCCTATTCTTTGTTTACTCTTCGGAGTTGTATTGGTTTGAGGAATTGATCCTTTTTGGATCTTTTCCTGCTTTGTTCTATAACTTTATAGAACATTTGCTTAATAAAATCTTTATCCTATCAAAAAAAAATCAGTCAACCATATCTCTCACATAGACACTTATGCACCCAATCACAGCATTTATAATTGTCCGGTTAAAGACAACGTTTAACTATGTCAAAGCACACAACCACCTATGTAGAAATCATGATGACTATAAGGTCAGAGGACTTAAGTCATATTACGGTACTGAGAAATACTCATGACAGTTCCTTTTTTTGATAATCGAGATGAAATTTCATTATACAATAAGGGGGAGTACAATGAAGAGCAGTGACAGGTCAAAGTGACCGATCCTGCTAATAACCAAACTAAAAAGAACACAAGACTAGCTAACCACAATAAGAACCAGCTAGCCAAAGTAGTAAAAAAGAGAACAGGCAATAAGGATTCAAAAGAAACAAGCCAAATGGCAACTCTGCCAAACCACGAAAGACGATAACGGCTGAATCAACCCTCCCGCCCGGAAATTTGTGTAGCTAATGGATTGCAACTTCAGAAAAGTAGCCTCCACCGTCTCCTCAACCGAATTAAAAACCAAGGCATTGCGAAGAAGCCACAGAACCCAAAAGGCTATATAGACTAACCTCAACCAATGCAACTTCCAGCTCCTCTGAACCAGGCCAGTCCACCCCAATAATACAGAGACCACAGACCGATCAAGTACTCCCACAATTCCCCACCACCGATACAAGCAAGACCACAATTTCCAAGCAAAATCACAGTGAAGAAAAATGTGATTTGTATCTTCGAAAATAACCTTACAGGACTTACAGAGCATATTATTGAGAGAGATCCTGCAGCCTCTACTTTCCAAAAAAAACATTGAGGGGATAGCATTTTTCACAATTAACCAGACAAGCATTGCGTACTTCGGGGGCCAATGTTTAATCCACAAAAAACCGGCCCATAAAGGCTTAGGAACCGGCGATTCCAGTAAACCATAAACTACACCACAGGTAAAAACCGAAGCTTTGGACCAAACTAATGAATCCTCTAGATCAGAACGAAAAGGAAACTTACTCAGTAATTGCAGTAAGATACGAACTTCCCTTTCTTCCCACACAAAACAATCCCTGCGGAATAATAAAATCCAATACCCTTGTGTACAAATCGAGCTGATCTTTGCATACTTAGAAGCTGAAAACGAGTACAAACGGGGAAATTGATCACAAAGGGGAGAATTACCAATCCAGATGTCCTCCCAAAACCGGACACTAACTCCATTACCAACTTTCCAATGCAAGTTTTGGGAAATCGGCAGTAGATGCTAAGTTCACAATGTGAGTAAAAATAGAATTGGATGAAGGCTTATCAACAGCTGTCAGGTCCCAAGAATCCAAGCTCCATCTAAATCTCTCACAAATAAACTTCTTCCAGAACGAGTCCTTTTCTGAGGCAAATCTCCAAAACCATTTGGCAAGAAGACTATTATTGACTTGCTCTAGCCTTCTTATACCCAAACCCCCTTGATCTCGTGGCTTACAAACTTTTCCCCAAGCTACTCTGTTTAATACCCTCCGGGCCACACTTCCCGACCACAAAAACTCACGACAGTTCCTATGTAGTATTCTCACAGTGGGTCATCCAATGTCATTTCCCTAAATGACATCTATGATTTGACTTCATATCCAATATGTATGATCAGTAAAACGTGATCATCAGCCAACATCATACTAGTCTTAGTATATCAGTAAGATCAGGGATCAAGTGAATAATACTCTATTACTTCTAAGATTTTTACTATCAGGTTTTCAACCCGACGATCTTAAGAAAGAGTATCATTCACACTATTAACATTTCACAAATGATAATAGTAGTGCCATTTATGATAATGTCATACAAGATCAAGATTGGCGTAGGGCACAAAAACCAACATACTCTTCACTAACAACCAAATTTATGGTAAAATTAACGGTGGGTACTAGAATATAATTAATGAAAGTTTAGGGTGGTAAGGTGACATAATTTTTTTTAAAGTACTCTAAATAAAATATAAAAGATTTAGGGTACTGAGGTGGAATTATCTCTTGAATGAACCAAAAAGATATATACAAAATAAAGAACTAAACTCAACAAAAATTTAAATGTTGTTTAAATTGCTCTCGTCAACGACACCATTTATGCCCTGAGAACTAACTCACAAAAAGGCGCAGAAAGTGCACCGATCGTTAAGTATTATTTCAATTTAAGTTCTGGTTATAGTACCCAAGGGAGTAGTTAAACAAACACTCAATTTATGATTCATTACTTAAGTTATTTCTAAAATGATGTCAGTTTGGTTTCCAAAAATTAAAAAACAGTTTCAAATGCAAAGTAAAGTGATTTCCAATCAAGAGAGATACACATTATCAGAAATGGTTTGAAGTCAAGAGTAAAAAGTGATCTAGAATTTTGACGAGGTTACAATATGACAAATGATCTGCATGGACTCGTTTTACACGTGCAAATAAAATTAGGTTAACGGTAATGAGCGTTCTCTTTAGCTAGTCCTAAACATCTCTCAATCGTATTATGACTCTATTATAATATAACCGCCTAGTTATTCCTAATCTAGGTGTAGAGAGATAAAACGCACTATAATTTGTGAACTTCTCTAGCTTTCGGAGTTGTAATCTTATGACTATTACACTCGTAGCCTAATTGTATTATAGATTATATTTAAACCCGAGTTGCACAATCTTTAGTCCTTATAACATTCTCATTTCATGATTGTTGAATGCTAAAACTTATTCAACTATAACTTTGTGTGTCACGGAGCGTGGCACTTTAGGGAACAGGGTCCGGGCCGGAATGAGGCACTGAAAGTGCCTGATTTGGGGCTAAAATAGAGAGCTCAAGTCGTCATGCCCTCAATGTTTCACAGAAAGACCCTGACTCTAGGCCAAAAAATGTCTCGGAACGTTCATGGGTCCGAACCGGAGTGTGTCACAGAGCATTCTTATCTCCGGCCTAGTTCAGTGGATAGATCTCTGAATTTCATTCATTTTAATATCTTACGGGGAAAAATCAAAGCTCGGAAGACAAAATTATGCCATTCGCAAGATCAATCAGACTTCAAGGCTTCTTAAGCTGATTTTTGCCCCATTTAACTTAAAAACTCTTTATTTCGTATCGAATTCAAGAATACCCCTGAAGAGCGATCAGTTACACAAAAAGAACGAACGGTGCGTCCAATCACATAAAACTAGGATTGAAAAGCTGAAAAATATTAGTTTATGGTTTTTATTGTGTAACCATTTACCGGTCAGTATCTCCGAGAGTTGACCTCTCTTACATTAAAAAAAAGTACATCGCCTAATAATTTCTACCCGTTTAACAGCTAAACTCAATTAAAATTTTTGTCTTGTTCCCAGGCATCAATCGAGCCGGTCCAGCCCGACTCCACCCGGTTTCATTAGGAACCGTCAGTTTAAATTAATCAATCGAGGCTTGTCGGGTCAGAATTGGAGGAGGAGCCAAACTCAAGCTTGGTTGAGGGTTAATTAGGCCCAACCAGAGAAGCTGTTTGAGCCGGCGGACGAGAATGATATGTCGAACTATGCTCAACACTAGAGATATTTTTAAACGACCATTGTGATCGACTCAAAAAAGCAAAAACAAAAAGCGAATGATTGGTTCATGTCCTAGGAATAGGATCATAGTTATAGGGCGCCGAACATGAAGACTAATCTCGAAGCCATAGCTAGTCCTGTTATGGATAGAGAGTGATGATAGTAATAGCATGTGCTATAGAGTACGAACGAGTAAAAGATAGAGATTAATACACAGTTCATAATGACTTGAGTGTTCTTTCATTTCCTCCACAGCTGGAACCAAATAATATCATCACACCCTAACTCAGTAACCCTAATCAACCCCACTATTATTTTAACCCGTATGCGTACGTACAAGCATAAGTTCGACCAAATAAACAATTCAATTCTACGTAAATAAGTTGTTATCTTCTTTTTCTCGAGCTCTATGTAACTATGGCTTCCATGGTTCTTCTCTAATCAAGTATTAATTTGATGGATAAACTTTTTAGGGTTTCGCATCGAACTATTTCGGGGTTGATTTCTCGTCATCGCCGATCATCCCTCCGGTCGACGTGTGCCACCGTGGGCCTGCTTCAGGTTCCGCAACCTTCCCTTCCGCCATCTACCCTCCCCTCGTGCACGCCCCACCTGGGTTTTTTACACTGACGCCCTTCCATTCGCCGCCGCCGAAGATCTGCCGGCCATCCATGGCTTCCAGTCATCGTCTTCAACGCTTCATGTCCGAGCTTCGGACACCTACTACCCTGTCTTTGGAGGCTCTCCTCCCAAACAAGGTCGGAACCCCCCATGGACGCCGATCACCACCTCCATCGCACCACGAAGATATCCCCGCCAACTAACGTCCCGAGCACGATCTGCAACCCCGCCGTGGACTCCAACCAAGCTAACAACGACACCATGATCGTGATCTCGGCAGTCTCCGTCTCTCCGGTGGCTGTCTTTTTTCTGCTAACCGGCGCAGACTCGTAGTTTATGCCGGAACCGCCTCGCCGTCGCCCACAAGCTCTACCGGAAACATGAGATTTCAGTGGAAATTACCCGGCAACTGAGAGTCGAGGAGGACATCCAGGATCCACAGACGAAGGCGGTTCAACCTCCTTCGGAAAAATGAGAAGACCCGGTGGGGGTGGGAGGGTCCGTCTGCAGACTATACCCACAGACCCGGGACTACGGGTACTGGAAAGTCTCGGGAAAGCCGCAATCAGAGCACTATTTCCAGTTTTTTTGTACTGTTGCTTATTACACGTGTTTAGTTTGATTATGTCTTTGGTCTTGTTGGAGGTATGTCTTTTCCTATAGTTTTGAAATGTCGGTAAGGGGAACTCTTGAGTTTCAAATCTGCGGACAAAAGCAAACTTTTTTACGGATCCATAGGCACCTGGTGGACTGGGACAAATATCTGGAATCCTGGGCAGAAATGCCTAACCTGTAAGGGTTACCTTTTACAGTAATACAATACCTCATATACTCGTTTCAAAAAAAAAATTGTTATCCTCCTCCATATTTTTGTGAGGGTAATTATATGTTACAACTATGTGTTTTGTAAGAAAACTTTGTCATCAAATTCTAATCATGTAAAATCATATATATTTCAAAATAGGGAGGCAATAACTCTAAGACAATATAACCGTTATAGATGGTATTGAAATTGCCATATAGGCAGGCAAGAAAGTGTGTGTGTGTGTGTGGGAGGGGGGGGGGGGGTTGGAAAACGGGACTGAGGAGTACTGCTCAAGGTATTGCCTGGACGTTGTGTAGAACCTGTTGAGGTGCGACCGAACCTGAACTCCTTAATACATAGAGGAATGACTTTCACAAGGGACCCGAAGCTATGGTTCCCTATCATTCCTCCTGGCGAGACTGCTTCCCAACCCTCGCCTAATCTTCACGGGGTTCTCTAGCTGACCCCCTCTTAACTCCTACATCTCCAATTGAGGAAGTTACTGAGACTTCCATCTCCCTACTCCTTGAGGTATGACCATCTACCAAGTTTTACCAGCTGGGATCCGTTGTCCCGCCTGGGATACATGCCCGTCCTTCTGTACCGTTAGGTACACTGTTCGGGATTACTATCGAGCCCATGTCTCGATGTGAGGCGCCCTTAGGTACAATGTGCAGGGTCAGATGCCCAAAGCCGAGTGGGATGATCGGGAAATCCTTTGTGTCCCAGTTTGTCGCATACTGCTTGGCCTTCGAGTCCTTCTGAAATTCCAGTAGTGAGTTGTCGAAGCGAGAGGTCCTCATCACTTCCCGGTCACACTCCCGAGCCATATGCCCAATCCTACCATATTTGAAGCAAAATGAGTGGAGTTTGGTATAGGTTAGGGAGACTCAGAAGGGTTTTATAACTCCCTAAACCTTAGCACCAAGTTTCCCCGGAGAGGACGCTCCACGAGATGCCAAAACTGGACATTTACCGTCCCTCCCCAGAAGAGACCCCGCTGGTCACACGGGACCTCCACGCTATCCAGGACAGCTCAAACGGTCTCTCTGGTCGTCTTAGTCCGGACCAGCGGGGGAAGGATATGAACATGCACCCATAGTTAGAGGCAGTTCAAGTCTGAAAGCTCCCTAGCCATCAGGTCAATGTTAGAGGATGGTCATCAAAGAACTAAGGTTCATTACCCCGAACCCATGCACGAGCCTCTTCGAATTCATAGTAGATGTCACGCCCCAAATCCGGTTTTGACCGGACTCGAGATGTGAACTTAAATAAATAATAAGTAAAACGTTTTAATACCAAAGCGAGTATCAAAATAACCATTTAAACTTCAGATAATAACACGAGTCAACAGCTCGGTAAAAACACACAGTTAAAGAGTATGAAAAAGGTAAACAGTACGTCACTAACCAGTCTAGCCTAGGACCCTCGCTAGCTCCCAAGCATCGAGCATCCAGCTAGTACACATCTCGCTCAAGACCTGAAAGATAACAAGGTAAAAGGGTGAGCTTTCGCTCAGTATGAAAAGTAGTTAAGGTTGTGAACATCAGTTCAATACCACGAGTAACCGTCCAATTAGGGCATACTAGCAAAGCATAGCTATCAAAAACGCCCACGGAACAAGTACCAACCACTAATCACCCTCGTAAGATCAAAATCACAAATAATACAACGCACAAAGCCAAACAGCACGCATAGCACACACAACAGAACAATACATAACTTAGTACAACCATCCTCAACATCACCGGCTGTCACAACCCGTCCCACTTATATCGTACCGGAACACCGAGCATCGGTCTCGACATCTTCTCGTCATCGAGACTCGGGGTAACATGCCTAACCGACAATACATTCATTCGGATGTCTTCCCGTCACGGAGACTCGGGGCCTCACGCGTAACGGACCGGCACATCCCTCGGTCGTACGCCTTCCCGGACCACATAGCATCAGGGCAATGATTGAACCGTCCTCGTCCTCGATACTCTACACCGGCATACTCTCTCAGTGTAGGTATTCTACCGGACTCAACCCCTCTTGGAACACACATCAAGAGAATAACACGCATCACAATGCCATAGTTCGACCACGGTATACCAACTGAGCCAACTCACTATAACACACAAATCGGTCTATCACTAACCCGATCATATCACAACCAACGGTTCACATCACATCAAACACGGCACACTTGCCCACACATAGCCACAACATGCTACACCGAGTATAACATAACATGATTCTTAATCTTGTCGACACATAAACACACATCAGCATCTCAATCAAAGATCAGACATTTCAATCAGCACACAACCTAAGGCTCGACATGGTCATTCTACCAGCACGACAATTTCCCAAGAATTGAAAGCGATTATTCTAGTGAATCACACCCTACATGCAAACTAGACTCGTCCGGTTATTAATGTAATGGAAAACGGTTATTCTAGTGAATCACATCCTATATGCGAACTAGGACCTTTCCGGTTATTATTATTATTATACATGCATATTAGTAACTTTCCGTAATTAGACCGGTATTCGCTACGTTCCCTACCTCAAAATTAAACAGATCTCAACTCCTAGCTGCTGACGTCCTGGCTCGCTTACTCCTCCACTTCACGATGTCCTCGGGTCTCCTCCTCCGTCGATCTCGGGTCCGAAGCAAGGTTCTAAAAGTCGCTAAACGCTAGTCGGGCGGGTAGGTCCTTCGAGGATTAATCGGATTTGTATTTTTTTTATTTTTAATAGATATATTCTTATATATAGAAATAAAATATGAATTTCATTATATTAAAATGGTAAAAAATATCTAAAATACCTAAAAAAAATCACATCAAACAACTCAGAAGCACAACACATAATATCACCAACACCATAACCATCTAATTATTTTTAATTGAGTCAGTATACTACGCAAAATTGTTGTAATCGCCTAGTCGGCTAGGCGTAGGCGGGCGCCTAGGCGGCGTCCAGTCGGGATTTTTAGAACACTGGTCCGAAGCCTTGGATCACAATTTAATACTCGAATCAATACTAATTCAGTTGCGTTAAGAACGAGAAACAACTAAATTAAGCCCGAAAGTCCAACATAGGCTAAAAGGAAAGTGGGCCGAAACGAGGCCCAATTCAGATGGCCCACTGGCCCGGAACCCGGCCCGTGCAGCATACCAGCCCGGTACCCAAACCGACCTGTGCCACAGACCGGCCCGGAACCAGACCCGGCGCGTGCCACAGACCGGCCTGGAACCAGACACGGTCCGCGCTGCGCACCGGCCCGGAACCAGACACGGTCCCTGCAGCGTACCGACCCAGAACCAGACACGGTCCGTACGGCGTGCGGTGCCGGAACCAAGCCCGTTCCGTGCTGTTTTCTGTGCCGGAACCTGGCCCTCTCCGTGCTCCGTTCCGTGTCAGACCAGACCAGACCCCCTTCTCTTCCCCAACTTCGTTTTCTGCGAAAATCTTCTCAAAACCTCCATTGATGAATCCTCAAAACTCCAAAACAGACCCAAAGCTTCAGCAAAAAACAATACCCACAAAGGGACTTCATCAAAATTACTCAAATCCACCAAAAATCATCTAACCCTCATTTTTCTCCAAAAACCAACATCCAACACCCAACATCAAAAACTCAACCATTGTTCATCATTTTCTTCAAAACCCAAGAATCAAACTCACCCAAAATGAAAATGGATTGAGGGATTACCTTGATGATGAAGAGAAGATGAAGGAAATGGGATTCTAGAGAGGTTTTGGTGTAGAAATGAGCTAAAGTTTCTTCCTTTTCCTCTTTCTTCTTCCTCAAGCTTCCTTGGTTCCTCTCTCTCTCTCCACTCTCTCTAGATTTCGACTGCCTTGGGAAATGTGCTCAAAAGTGCACCAAAATGGTGTATTAAACCTAGAGGGAAAGATGCCCAAAGTACCTCTTGCCTTATCTCTTCTCAAGTTCACTCAAAAAGGGTATAAGGGTCAAAACACACCCAATTCTTCCCTTTCAAGCAAGCATGGACACATGTCCATGTGGGGACCATTCCAAGCTTAAATAATTCCAACACAAATGATTTATCGGATTTAGCTCTCAATCGGACCGCGTTTGACCGATAAAAGGTCCGAGTTGACTTTTCCCAATATTACAGTCTACGGAAAGGAAACGGCCCAACTAAGCCAACTGTAACGACGACTAAGCTTTTTGGGCCACAGAAAGGTCCCGAATGACTCTCCAAGTTATCGGTTGACTTTTCCAACTCTCGCCGAAAACCTCTGGTTCGACCGGGATCTACCGGGGGCGGTTCTTACAGTAGAATTGAAATATCCCCAAGCCGATGTCCTTGATAACTAACCCCTGATGCCGATCTCCCCCATGCATGGGTGATTATCCGTAGCAATACTTCCTTATGAGGAGGTCGTGGGATCACGAGCTTCACAACCATCCCAAATTGTTGGTGAGCCAAAACAGTTGGGTCAATGGGAGAGTAGGGGACCACAAACTCCACACCATCTTCCTACCCAAGAGAGCATGTGGATACACTATCTTTGAGGCTTGTCATAGGGGATTTGGACATGCACGTCGATACTGGGACAATTCGTTCTAGGGCTTCCTCCGGTGGCAGCGGTGTGACTCCTTGATGAACCATATTTTTAGGAACAGTTAACGATGAAGGGGTCATTGAGATTCGATCAATGTTGGGAAGATGGAGTGGAATGCGTTGTGATGACCTTGTCTACCTCCCCAATCCGCTAGTAATATGCTTCTTCCCTGGGAAGGGTCTACGATCAGTGGTGGCAGATGTGAAGTACCATCAGTGCTATGAGAGGGGGTTGGTAAAGGGTTGCTTGTCAATGATGCAATACTTAGGGTTTTCATCGGACACCCCCTTCGGGATTTCAATTGGGACAGAGCCAGCGTGGTGAGTCCCAAAGAGAAAGCCACAATCGTCGTGGTGTTGGGTGGCATCAGAATAGAGCCGGGAGGGTTTGGATTTGACTTCCTCTTGCATCGCGCCTATGAGAGGCTCACAACTTCAGAGGAAGGACAGTGGGGGAATGATCATAGGAGCAGTGAAAAGCATGATTGGTACATGCGATGATGAGACAAGACTAAGGGATAGGGTAGAGGAAGGTGGCTCTATTGGGAGGCTGGTACATGCGATGAATAACCGTCTAAATGAAGTATAAGGCTACCATTTCGGGATTGTATAGAACTATGTCTCACCTTTCGTTTTCTGTTTTCACTTTATTTCCTGTTCCACTACGTTGCTAGTCATTTTTATCAATAAAACTACCATATTAAGCTAAAAATTAATAAATACTCGATAAAGATCAACATTTACGGTTCTACAATTAAATTATCGATCATAAGAGTTCTAGCTTATGATACTAAATGGTGTTCTCTCTATCAGAGAGTTAGGGTTTGTAGCGAATGGTGTATTGTTCACCTCTCCTAATGATGGTGGTGGAAAGTCAAGAGCATGGTGGCATTTACCAAGGTCGATCCTCCCATTTGTTGCTCTTGTCGATGGTAGACAATGAATGATGGTGTTTACGATGCAAGCAGTTGAAGGCTCGTCCTTTCCTGCAACTGGTGGTTGGGCTCTCTAGTAGGGAGTTTTGGTGGGTGTGAGTGGGGGGGGGGGGGGGGGGTTCGGTGCGACATACCCCGCCGAGGGGATCGAGGCTGAGGAGGGCGATGTATCATGCTAGGGTGGCGAGCGACCAGATCTGAGCGAGCAGTTTACAAGGCGAGGAGGATAATGGATCGGAAGCGGGGACTGAGACCCTTATGGCAGAGACGTCTCCCGATCTGAGCATCGAGGATTATCTGGTGGTAGGGAGATCAAACAGGTCTCAAGAGAGACCAGGAGGCGTCTGAGAATTAGCTATGTCTTCCCTCCCGATAGATAGAAAATGTCTAAAAGGGGAGATCCAAAACTCAGAGCTAGAGGGTTCTACTGAGCAGCGGCGGGGGGCAGCAAGCACCCTCGCCTTGACCAATAAGGAGTTTGTGGTCCAGTGTGAGGTCGAACGACAACACCGTCTCACTGGATGTATAGTGACAGTGGTCCCACCAAGTTATGGCATGGTACTATTCTACCATCTCGGTAGCCAACACTCTCGTGTTCATGGAGTTCTACACTATTATTCAAGGGAGGAGCACGCATGCTGGATCCTTGGAGGAATATACAATCCTCCTCGTCACCAATTATCCGAATAAGGGCCCGCTCTACCCTAGATCCCCGTATAAACTTGATGTACCGGTTTCCTCGGACGTTATTGTATAGACATCTAAATATTTCCGTAGAGTGTTTCAACAAATGGATTTTTATTTTTCATACTCATTGTCCTATATTATTAGGACTTTCATTTCATTTCATACCTTTTACTCTTGTCTGTCAGTTATCCCACTTTCGGTCAAGATTTACTTTGATTTCAGTATATGGTTAACCTTACATTTCAAAAACAGAACAGTACTTACGAAACTAAATAATGCTTATGTTCGTTCATTAGTTTTTTTATTACCACGAGTGAACGGAACATTTTACGAATCGATTTATATTGACCCGATTTTCATATAAATAAATATTGGTAGCCACGTACATATATATATACGAGCGATCCAAGCTTCTTGACTTCCATTATATATACACCTCTCTCTCTCCTTCTTCTCTCACTCACTCTGTTTCGCATCCAAAACCGACTTGTGTACACAACTACATACATTCATTATATATCAATTGAGTCTAGTCTAGTCTCCGAGAGTAGAACCTAACAGTCCAAAACCCAACCAGACCGAATCGGCCATGGCCAGCGAAGCCAGAGAGAGCACCACCATAAGCTTCAGTGACCAGCCACAGTCGTCGGATCAAGCCTGCGGCGAGCCCTCCAAGTCCTTCGGACAAAAGTGCAGCCACCTCGTCAAGAAACAGCGAGCCAGGTTCTACATTCTCCGCCGCTGCATCGCCATGCTCTTGTGCTGGCACGAGCGCACCGACCATTGATATAGCTCACATCGGTTTCTAGGAGCGTGTATTCTACGCTCCGTGGACTGTAATTATCATTATTAATCTTATGTTCAAGCTTGCTCTGTTTCTTCTTTCTTTGACTTTGGGCTCGAATTGGGGCCTTTGATCTTCGTACCTAGCTCTGTTGTTTAGATCAATATTGGGTGTTTCGAGAAACAGAGTTCTTTCTATTCTTTCTTTGAATGAGTTTGGAGAAATTTATGTCAGACAATTGATCGCCGATGCTCCGAGGAAAAGACGAGGTTTGAGTCATTGAAAGAGACATGACCGGTTGAGTTTTTGTTCTTGGTCTCATGATTATCATTTCAGTCGTTAAATCACTTATAATAGTCGAGATCTAATACATTGAGTCTTACGGAACGGTTGTCTCTGTGTTTTGTTTTGTTTTGGATCTTATAGAACATTTTCGGATCCTGTTGGTTGTTAAGTAATTTGTGGTTTTCTTTTCTTAAATCCGCGTCACTTTTTATATATTATTTATTTATCGATAAATAAAAAAATACATTGAGTCCTACGTATCCGTTGAAGTCGTATATTGATTTTCGTTAAACTTCTCCATGCTGTAATTAATATTTAACTCAAGATAACGATAATAATATTACCTAAGATGTGTACATAAGGCTAATTTGGTTGGTCGCTCCCAGTGTTTTTGCTTATATTTATTAGAGCTAATTCCATCTCAGACCCCTAAATTTTTCATATTTCATTTAGAGTGTTTTAAATCTTTTTCGTGTCACCTCAGTGCCCTAAACTTTCATTAATTCATTTAGAGTATCTCGATCTTTTTTGTGTCACTTCAATACCCTAAACTTTTATTAATTCCATTTTAGTACAAACTGTTAACTTTTCATCTGATTTTCCATCCATAAAAGTAAAATGACCATAATACTCTTTACTAACAACCAAATTTAGAGTAAAGTTAACTGTGTGTGATAAAATGGAATTAATAAAAGTTTGGGGTACTGAGGTGAAATAAAAAAGATTTAGGATACTCTAAATAAATTAATGAAAATTTAAGGTACTGAAATGACACAAAATACGAAAGATTTAAGATACTGGAATTATCCGTATTTATAATGATTAAAACTCTAGCGGATCATCTTTGGAAACAAACATGAAGAAACGAGACAAGCTAATATCACCAATGAGAGTGATGATGAGGAAACATG
Organism: Erodium maritimum; assembly: GCA_963921825.1. NCBI lineage: Eukaryota > Viridiplantae > Streptophyta > Magnoliopsida > Geraniales > Geraniaceae > Erodium > Erodium maritimum. The sequence goes on along the minus strand of OY997594.1, from coordinate 66,035,686 downwards.
AGACAAGGTCACAAGAAAGAGCATCAAATGAAAATAATACAAATGTATTACAACGTTAATAAAAGCAGGCGGGCTTGTGTCCTGAAATCCCCACCACACCAGCCTGTGCTTACTGTTTCTTTTTTGTGCAACACCAATTAATAATGGTCCAAAACACATCTACAATCCTTGTCTTTGCCATCCCACCAATACATTCATGGTCACTTATTTCCTTGCTTCCTATAAACCCTAAAACAATAAAATAATTAACATTTGTAATCAATATAGTTCGTGTATTTTCCGAAGACGAACGTGTCATGTGGAGAATCTCATTTTGTATACAATTTTATCTTCTCTTTGTAGAAATCTAGATTTGAGACCATCACAATTTGTTATCCCAATGTATGAAAGATTACAATTAAATGGGTAAATAAGAACACAAGAAATTTGTACAACTCACTAACAAATGTACTTGTCAGGTTCACGTAATCACATGTAAGGAAGGGTAGATTTTATCAGTGTGATATCATCATAGGTTATATTAAAAAATAATTAGTATTTATACTATTCAAACCCTAACCATGATATATATTAGTGTCAGAATTGACCTAGAATAAAACAAAATAAAACCTTTGTCAACATGGAACTAAGTTATTTAAAGAGGATTAAAACACTCATATCATAAGATAACACTACAAGACATCATTTTTTGATACCCAAAATAACATTTTGAAGAAACGATTAAATCATCAGAAAAAACTAGAGCCAATTTGCATCACATAGAACAATCATTTTTCTTCCTGAAATATACAATTACAGACTGTAACAAATAGAGTTCAATCGATTCATAATAAATTAGTTTCCCGAAATGAATAAAATAGTGTTGGCACGGTGGGGACGACATGGAATTGTTGAGTCGGAGAAAAAGAGAGGTGGTGGTCAGAATCGGGTACAAGATAAAACTGGAAATATACAGCTACTGCAAAACTGTGAGATTGGAACAGCTTTTAAATTTCTTTTTATATATTGAATGTGTAGAGTTATTACAACGTATGATCTGTAGAATGTGTACCTTAAATGCCCATTCGTGCGGCCCTAGTTTACTTCGGGCGTTTCTACATCTTCTCTCTCTTTGAACTTTACAGATCCACCACTGACTTTGGTCGGATCCCACTTTACTTCCCATCCTTTTACCTTTACTCCCATTTTCTCTCTCTTTCCTTCCATCCAAACACACTCGTGTCTCCATCTCCTTCACATTTCCAAAAACATCTCGTGGTTTCTAATTATTAACTCAAAACCTACCTACTTTGCTTTCTAGGCCGGAGACTCATAAGATTCAATCATTGTAACAAATTAGATAAGCTTAATAGATTTTTTTTATTAATATTCTATGTGCAATTAAATTTGTAATACATGTTAGGAAATCTGATGATAACTAACAATTAGGTACGTGAGAATTGAGGGCTCTAATAAACCGATTTTAGATTAAAAAAAGGCATTCATCCCTCTCCTTTTTTCTTCTCTTAACACCTTTATGTCGTCCACCATGTTCACCACACTATCACCGTCGGCAATCATGCTTACCTTTCCATCGTCGATAACGGTCCTACAACCTGTGGGAATATCAGTATCTGGCACGCCTCAATCACCGGGAAGGGAGACTACAGGCGAGTCGGCCTTCATGGAAGTCCTGACTACACCGCCGCCCACGTCCCTGCACATCAGCCCAGACCCCTCGCAACTGCTCTCGGTGCAGTCATCGCAGGGAGCGATCTCAACCCCCACCGGCCTCCGACTGCTAGAGAAATCATTGTCCGTCAATTGAAGGATGTGGAAGAGGATACTGAACAACAAGCGAGGGCTCGGCAACAGTCTCGCCATGACCTATGAGAGTCCCGAGAGAGGGGAGGGAGTCCCTTCGGGAGCCTATCCTCCTAAGCCCGGGGCGTCAGGTGTTGGGACGTCCCAGAATGACAGGAAGAGCAACACATCAAGTTTTAATGTTTTATTGTTTTTCAGTTCTTAGTTTGAGTACTTTTTTTGGATCTCTATTGGTTTTTCTTGTACTAGGTTTTGGTTGTTTCGTGTTAAGTCGAATAATTTTGAAAATATGGTAGAGGGTCGTCCTCGTTTAGTGTCTACGATGAAACGTAGACTAGTTCTACGGGTTCACGAGGGAGACTCAGACAATATTTTGGTGCACATGGCCTTTTACCTACTTTGTAACCTTTTGATTTGTATTAATGCACGCCTTTGTTTACCGTTTCAAAAAAAATGTACGTAAGAATTTCAAACAAACAGACGTATATAAGTCGATTGTAAAAAGTTATGCGTGGTTCAAACATAATTTTACAAAACTGACGCACAACAAAAAATATCTTGAACGTGTTTTTATGTTATAGTTTTTGAAATTTTGTTTTAAAATTGTGATTTTTTTTCTTTAAGATTGAAGATTAATTTTTTTAAATATTCAAGATATTTTGTTTTTTATTTATTATTTATAAATTTAATTATTCAAGTGTGAAATGGTAATTTTTAAATAAATTTATTCTTGATACAAAAAAAAAATAGAACAATTTTTTTATAATTATTACAGAATAAGAAGGCTACACCTTACTATATCACATTTTTTTTTATTACAGAAGAAGAAGGCTACACCTTACTATATTTTTTCTACTCTAATCTTAATGGTTTGAACGGTAGTTGAATTAATATTATAAAAATGTTTAAAAGTTGGGTTTTGTTAAATGGTCAAAAAGGTTATGAGATCTTTTTGTGGATTTTGATGTCCCAAACACCTATAGCTTGAGTCGCACAAAGACTAGGGAGACTGAGAGAGAGTGTGTAAATGTGTAACTTTTTTTGTAGAAAATAAGGTGGGACAGAAGTCACACGTGCAGGTGCAGTCCTGACAAGGTTGAAATGAGAAACGCCCCAATGTGGAAATGTCAATGTTAATGTACTCTGTCGTTCGATCACTTTCCACGTGTACACGCACGTGTGGTTCTTATTTAAAGCCCAGTTCTCTATTTCAAGTTTTCAACCCTCAGCGACCACCATTTTACCCTGTCTTTCTAGTATTATATTATATTTTGCACATTCTCGAATTAAGAATTACATATTTAAAGATTATGATGAGGGAAAACAATTTTTTAATAAAAAATCGAGATGGAAAACAATTTATTTTAATGATAATTAAATATCAAACGGAAAAGTAATTATAATCCACGATATACATAATATATTTGGGATAGTAATGGTTAAGGCTCAAACTTCTACAAAGAGGATTTTAAGTTAGATTCTGTCTCTCTCCAACTACAAAAAAAGCTCTTCACCGTCAGCCACCGTCCCTCCTTCATTGTTTTGCAGCCCCTTCTCCATCGGTGTTTCTCCCCTTCGCATCAACACTATGGTTCTGCCATTCTCACGCCGCCTTCAGGATGGCCATCCCACTCGGACACCATGGTCGTCGGACCACCTTCCCCATGCTCGCTCCTTCGCGCCTGACCATCTGCGTCCCCCCATGATCGATCACCCCAACCCCACTCTGATCCTGCATAATCATGGGTGGTCCATGCACGGTGCGATCCACGATCCGACGTGGTTGCACCCGTCTCCCTGGAGTCAACCCGTATCGGAGCTCGTACGGTCCTTTGCAGCCAGTCACGGCAACCGACGCCCCCTACCGGACTGGGACCAGGAACTCCGACGACAGGAGGTCTTGTATCAGGGCTTGGCCCCTGTCCCCTCAGCGGCGCACACCGCGATCCCGACCTACCAATGGGATCCGGTGCAATGATTCTCCTGGTCTTCGGCTTATCAACCAGGGTATGTTAACTCGGGGATTGGGCTACAATCTGGAAGGGCTCCTCACTACACGGGGCCAGCAAACCCTAGGAGGTTCGCGAACAGTAGGAGCCATGCACACCATGAGCCTCGGAGTACAACTGTTAGGGTTTTGGTCCCGTCTCCAACAATAGCCAAACACCAAGGAAAGGAAGCCCCAAGCCCTAAATCACACCTGAAGATCGGGGCAAAGTGGAAGAGGCCTGATCCGATGTTGGGTGACTTGAAGGACTGCACCTTGGCCCGCCGGGGGATCCTGCGATTCACCACAGCCGTTGGACCAAGACCTAGGGTGATAAAGATGGGTCACAAGTCGGAGCCCAAGATGCTGCCAACCACCACTGAGCAAGTACAGGAACGGGCAGTTAGCCCGGGGGATTACAATCCCCTGGGGGATGAATGATCCCCCCAGGGCGGGGGTGGGGAGGACCGTCAGGGGCCTATACTCATAGACCCGGGACGTCCAAAGCCGGGAAGTCTCGAGGAATCCGCAACCCAGGCTATATTTCACTTCAGTTTATTTGGTTTAGGGCGAATAATGTTTTGGCTAGTTAGTTTATATTCTGTCATTTACTTACCCTTCTAAACGTTGGATCGAGGAGCTCTTGAGTTTGGATCTGCGAAACAAAGCAGACTATATGTATGGAACCATGTGCGCCCGATGGGCCACGGCCGATCGGGACAAAAATTGGTGTCCGGGACTGTTAGGTCCCTCCTTGTAAGCCTGATGAGATCGTAATACTACTTCTTTCCCGTTTCAAAAAAAAAATTGGGATAGTTATGAAGTAGTCCTAAAATTATATTCTCTTTAAAAAGCTAACCTATAAGTTGAAAATCAAGAACTAACCATTTTTATATGAATTGCCTAGATTCAATTGGACTAGGATTTTATGAAAACCATTTTTGACTCATTCGTTGTTGTTTTATTTTTTGAGCGAAAGTTGTAAATTTTATTCATAGTTCCGAATCAATAATACATTGTAGTGCGTCAGGCACAGAGCCTGACCACTGAAGAACAGGTACAGAACAGGCCTCCCTAACTAGCTAGTGGGCAGCCCTATCCGCAGTTCTTTTGACAAATTGAAGGGAAGTCCCTTCTTATTGAGAAAGCATCTCCCTAATATCTCGAATAATAGTTCCAATTGGCGAGACTGGGGGAGCACCATGGAGAATCATATTGACCAGCACATGCACATTCGAGTGGATAACCACCCTTGTCCTCAGCACCGACACGTTCTTCAAGGCTGTGGCTATAGCAATGGCTTCGGCCATGATTGGGGACCAGACACCCGGGAGGATACCATTTGCAAGTAATGGGACCGAGCCAGCCGTATCACGAGCTATTAATCCCCAGGCCGATTGGTGAGTGCCCTGAAAAACTTCCCCATCCACATTAATGACGGTTGTACTGGCCGGTGGACGGGTCCATTTAGCCGGCCAACCTACCGGGGTGCAGCGAGGTTTGGGAGAGGCGGCCTTAGCTTCACGCCATGCTTTGAGGTGGGTTACTATCGATGATATCACCCGAAGAGCTACCGGGGACATCTTCTTCCATATAAGCTCATTCCTGGCCTTCCAGATTTCCCATAAGATAGAGAGTATCTCCGTCATTTGTTCTCGGGTCCTAGATGTTGATATACCCTCCCATCATTGTACAAACGTGCCCCCAGTACCTTGTGGGATAAGCGGACCCACCAGCGACCAGTATGTATGTGCAAACCCGCACTCTAGGAAGAGGTGGTCCACCGTTTCCGAATCCCGACCACAGATATCACATGTAGGAGCGATTGGGACATACTTCCGGTTCAGGTTAGTGGCTACCTGGAGAGTATTTGTGAGAGCATGCCACAGGAATATGAGGAGGTGTAGGGGGCGGGATGGTCCACAGAGAAGCCCAAGACACCTCATCCGTATGCTGTCTCGCCTCCTACCGTGCTGTTGCCAAAATGGAGTATCCTGTTTTGGTGGTGTAGTGGCCGGTTCTATCAGCTGCCCAGTACCACGAGTCTTGGGTCCGGAGAGGTGACAATGGGACTTGAAAGACATTGTCCCGTTCCTCGGCCGAGAAGACTTCAAGCATCCTATCGGCATTCCAAAGCAGATGTCCTTCTACCATAAGGCCAGCAACCGTAACCCCCACCAGGGCCGGGTTAGTAGACGTGATCATAGGGTCGGGGTCAACCAACCAGGGCATACTAAGGATCATAGTATACATCCCATCACCGATTACTATCCTCAGGCCCTCTTTCAGAAGGGGCTGGGCAGATAGGATACCCGCCCAGATGAAGCTTTGGTTGGCCTTGACTCCTGAATCCATGAATCCTACCGTAGGGAAATACCGAGCCTTTAGGACCCTGTCCATTAAGGAATGAGGACGGTGAATCAGATTCCAGGCTTGTTTGCCCAACAAGGCCGTATTTACATCGCTTATGTGGTGGAATCCCATGCCCCCTGCTTCCTTAGGCCGACACAGATTATCCCAGTCTTGCTAGATAATTGGACGCCCTGACTTCCCCCCCCCCCCCCCACCAGAACCGGGCTAGAGCCACGTGGATCTGAGAAATGATCTTCTCAAGTACCATAAAGACGGACATCACATAGAACAGGAGAGAAGTGAGGATTGAGCTGATCATAACCTCCCTACCTACCGGCGAGAGAAGCTTACCATCCCATGATCAGTTACGCTTGATTATCCGGTTGCCTAAATATGCCATTACTATTGCTCTATTCCGGCCAATCATATTGGGAACACTCAAGTACATGAATGTTTTCAAGGTCTCCTGTATAGCCAGTATCTGACATCATTGAAGTTTCATGGCTAGAGTGGTGTTGCGGCTGAAGAGGATGGAAGACTTCTCTAGGTTGAGGACCTGACCCGATAGCGTTCCAAAGAGCCCTAGGATATCCTTGACTGTCTGGGCCTCCTCTGCTGTCACCCGGAAAAAGATGTAGCAGTCATCGACGAAGAACATGTGGGTTATCTCTGGGGCATGTCTTGCCACACTAACCCCTTGCAGCCATCCCTCGGTTTGGGTCTGTCGTAGTAGAAATGACAGTCCCTCCATGCAGAATAGGAATAGGTATGGAGATAAGTGATCCCCTTGACGTAGACCCCGAGTTGGGGAAGAATTAGAGGTGTCCCGTCCCTTAGACGTGATAGTATAACGAACTGATTGCATGCAATACGCCATCAGCTCAATCAACTCTGCAGTGAAGCCTAGCCTCCCCATGATCCGAAGCAGGTAGTCCCATTCCACCCTATCATAGGCCTTGCTCATATCGAGCTTCAGGGCCATAAACCCACCGGTCCTTGTCTCTTCTATCGAAGGTGGTGAATAGTTTCAAAGGCCACCACAATGTTATCCTGAATGCAACGGCCCGGGATAAACGCCCCTTGTGTATCCGATATAACCGTGTGAAGGAGGGGCCGCACATGGTTGGCTAGAACCTATTAGAGAATTTGGAACACCACATTGTAGAGCGGTATTGGCCGGAGATATGTGACTTTCTCCGGATCAAGCTTCTTTGGAATAAGCACAATGGAGGTGTCGTTGATATCTGGGTCAAAACGTCGAGCAGCCAGCGCATCTTGAATAAACCAGACGACCTCATCGGCCACTATAGGCCAATAATGTTGGTAGAAGCGTGGGTTCAGGCGATCCGGTCCTGGCAATTTATCTGGACCCATTTGAAACACGGTCGTTCAAACCTCATCGAGCAGACATGGAGACAAGAGCATGATATTAATGAATAGGGAAGTCATTAATGTCCGGTAGGGTGGACTGAACATGTTACTAAAGTAGTCCTCAATTAGTTGGTGCATGCTTGTCTCCCAAGTGACCGAATCCCACGCCTCATTCTTCATATCCAAGACCGTGTTTATCTGTCGCCGGTACGAACATGCGGCCTGGAAGAATTTTGTGTTACGGTCACCTTCATCCAACCAATTCTGCTTTGCCCTCTGACGCCAGAGTGCCTCTTGTACAACCAAGGCTCGTTCATACTGGATCTGGATCGCCTCCCTCCGGTGCACACTTACTCGGTCAGTTTTGCTATTAAGCTCTACTATTCTCCGCTGACACCATTTGATATGATTGGTGTTCCAGCTAAAATGTTGACGACCCTATGTTGTAAAGGCCTTTCCCACCGACCGAATAACATCTCCTTGTGGTGCCTTCACATCTTTATCTCAAGCATCCCGAACAACCTTTCACATTCCGGGTCTCGGATCCATTGGGACTGGAAACGGAACTTTGGTGGACCACGATGGGAGATATGGCGAGCCAAGGACAGTAGCTCCGACCAATGGTTCGATGTAGTTACTCCAGTGTTTCGGAAATCCAGATCTGGGAGAGTGGAGAAAAAGGATTTAGAAACTAGTGCTCTATCCAGGCGTGATTGGATCCTTTCATCATGCCTACGACCCCTTTACCAGGTGTACTGGTGACCAGTTATGGAGTTCTTGGACCATTACAGAGAAATCATCCACAAGGTTGATTGGATAAGCCCGGCCACCCGTGGTTTCATCAGGGTTGAGTATGCCATTGAAATCGCCAATTAGTATCCAGTTCGGTTTGGTATTGGTATGAAGGCTACGAATCAACTCCCAGGTGAGGTGCCTACGATCCCTACGTGGTTCACCATAGATACCTGTAAGCTGGATCTCGTCATAGCCCGGTGTTTAGACTTCCACATCGATGAACCTATCCGATGACCCTTTGACGCTCACGCCCAGTCCCGTGACCCAGAAAAGGGCTAAGCCCCGTTGGCTCGGAGTATCCCCGGTCCCTTGTATAGACCCCTGGATATACGGCACACAGACGTGATCCTGAAAACCCAAGGATCGTGATAGGAGTGCCAAATTTTAATCATCCAACAATGATTCCGAGAGGAATAGCAGATGAGTTCAATGCTCCCGGAGTAGTAGATCCATTTGTTGTTTATGTAGAGTAGAGCCCATACCCCGAAATTTCCAAGACAGGACCCGCAGATCCGGTCTCAATCGTTGTGGGGAGGGTACCGGAACCATATCTCAGTTTTATTGCGGGGACTGCATCAAGGGGGAATCCGTTGGGGAGGCAGGAGGCGACGCCCGGCCTTGGGAGAGAATCGCGTCCATGCCTGACTCGAGCGATGGAGATAGCGGGGGTAATGGCGCCGGGGTACTCAAATCCAACATAGATTCCCGAGATCCCGTAGATGAACTCGAGGAATTGAAGGATAGGTGCGTCCGAGACGCCGATAAGGCCGGAGACCCCGAAACCAACCCGTAGCAAGGAATGTGCCGGGGGAGAAGCATCAGACATAGGCCGGGAGAGGGTTGAATGATAGTGACGCTGGGAAACCCTAGCAGACATCGTGTCCCTCATTCGTTGTTGTTAGATGTCATTTTTTCTTGTTTAATTTTCAAAACAGTGCTTGAGATCCTCTTCACATATTTATCGCGGTTTTTAAGTTTTTTTTTCTGTGTTTACCTCGAAATAGATAACACATTAAGACTTGAATTGAATTTGTATGAATTAGTTAAATTACTTTCTATACATTTGTAGACATTTTCCTGTAATGATCTTTTTCATTTCTAAAACATTTTTTTAAAATATTCCTATATAGGGGCGCGGTTTAGGGTGAGGCCAAACTCAAATATCAGGGTGTCGGACCCAAGTTGGTACCCTTTAGATGATGTCACGAGCATTGAGGTGGGCGAGGCTGTGGGAGCCTGGCCGGTGTCACGGCTGTTGAGGGACAATGGTAGAAAGGTGGAGCATGAAAGTGGTGGAGGCACAGCTTCCGGGAGTACTTTGGCAATGCCTATTGCCAGAACGAATCAAGACATGGAGTGGTACTGGTGGGGAAGCAAGGATGGTCAGTACTCCGTGAGGGAAGTGTATAAATCAATTCAACGGAGGTTGGGTCGGTGGGTTTCAGGTGTTCATGATCACTTTTGGAAGAGAATTTGGGGACTCAAGGTACCCCCAAAGGTGAAGCATTTTGTATGAAGAGTTTTCTCTGAGTCGTTACCTACGAACTCCAATCTTCGGAGCAGGTATGTACCTATTCAGGGCGAATGTACGCTTTGTAGGGTGAATGAGGACGAATACCATGTCTTGTTTGATTGTGGAGTGGCTAGGGGGTTGTGGAATCTGGAGAACGTGATTCGACCCCATGATGGGGTTGCTATGAAACAATGGTTCCAGAACAATTGGGACATAGGAAGAGAGGAGTGGCCAGAACGGATCGTCATGCTCTGGTGGGAAACGTGGCGGTCTTGAAATCTTAGGGTCTGGCAGCAGGTGGTTAGAACGGCATCTGAGATAAAGGAGGCGGCTGGTCGTCTGTTACAGGATTGGAGAGCAGCCCAGGCGGTGGATAAAAGGGTGATTCAGAGGGTGAGCCCGAGAATTGTTAAATGGGTCCTGCCGGAGGAAGGGAGAGTCAAGATTAATGTGGATGGGGAAATTCTGGGAAATAGGCGTGGTGGGGGAGGCATGATTAGTAGAGGGGCAGATGGCATGGCCAAATCAGCCCAGGTAGTCTTATTTGAAGGTGCAACTAACCCTGAAACTGTGGAAGCTTTGAGTATAGACGCGACATTGGATTAGATCAAAAACATGGGTTGGAAGGATGAAATTATTGAATCAGACTGTGTAGGCTTGGTTCACGCAATCAACTCTTCGTCACACTTGATCTCTCCAACGGGTATGCTCATTATGGAAATCAGATGGAAGCTGAAGGAACACCCAGATTTTAGGGTTGTTTTTGCTCGCGGAGAAGCAAATACTGCTGCTCACATTCTAGTCAGACATACTATTGACTGGTTTCATATGATTGGCGCAATACGCCTATTCCTGATGTTTTATTAGCTACTTTGAACAGTGATTTACTGTGATCTAACAAAACCTTTCTTTCAAAAAATATAAAGATAATCTAAATGAAGAAGCAAACAAGATGTTTAGATAATTTTGTAATGTCCTGATAGATGGAAGGCCAAGGAGCTAGATGTATAGAACAAGACTATGTAACCTATAAATAAACATTTCTAAGTTTATGAGGCCATCTTTTTACCTTTCCCTTCTGCGATGGTCCCTTAAAGTAATTATAGCTTCCGAATCACGTTCTTGGATTACGAATCCCGATTCGTAAAATTGTGATTCGCAAGTCGCACACTGCGACGTGCGTGATTCACAAACCGCGAATCACAATATTTGCGATTTGTAGTTGGTCAATCACAGGCTGCCACATGTCCAAGCGAAAAAAAAAATCGGACCGTTGGCAACGGTCCGAATGTAACAGTTATATATTTCTTTTTTAATGAAATCAGATACAAATTTAATACAAAAAATATTTTTTTTCCACCTATAAATACTCATTCCCTCATTCATCAAACCACCAACACTTTTATCCAATTTCTCTCTTCTTTTCCTATCTTAATCCCAAAGTTTTACCCATATTTTGATCCAAAATATCCGACGATGAGTCTCGAATGAGGGGGGAGTTGGAAGCCGAAGTTCAAGCAATGGAGCAAAAAATACGGCGAAGGGCCGACAGAATGTTAGAGAGAGTAATGTCACATATCAACGCATGAAGGGGAAGGATCGAACAAGGTGGACCTTCCCGACATATGATTAATAGAGGTCGTGTCGAAGCCCACAACCGACTGATGCATGATTATTTCGTCGAGGAGCCAACCTATGGGCCCGATATGTTTAAGCGTTGATTACGTATATCCCGTCCACTCTTTCAACGAGTGATGGAAAAGGTAGCAAAGCATGACGATTACTTCGTTCAGAAGTGGGGCGCTTTAGGACGCATGGGGTTATCAACGCATCAGAAATGCATCACCGCGATACGAATGCTAGCGTATGGGTGCTCGACCGATTCATTGGACGGATCCCTACGTATGGGGGTAAGTACCATAGTCGAATATACTAAACATTTATGTAAGGATATTATTGATGTTTCTATGGAAGAATACGAGTGTAAACCAAGACCGGAGGACATGACTCAATTACTCGAATCGAGTTACAACCGAGGGTTCCCCAATATGATTGGTAGTCTTGACTGCATGCATTAGGAGTGGAAGAATTTCCCAAACCCATTGCAAGGCTCCCATGGCTGGGGAGACAACCACGGGGATCCAATTGTTATGCTGGAAGCTGTAACTCTTGTGATTTGTGGATTTGGCATTCGTATTTTAGGATGGGTGGCTCGAACAACGACATCAACATTCTCAACACAGTCCACTTATTCAAGGACGCTTTTCATGGCCGAGACTTAGCCGTGGAGTACGAGATCAACGGGCATCGGTACGACCGACCTTGTTATTTGATTAACGGCACTAACCCATCACAGAGTCGGTTCGTGAAGTAGATTCGCCATCCCCGTACTCGTAAAGAGAGATGTTCAAGAAGGTTGTTTGAAAGATATTGAACGGGCTTTTGGGGTCCTCCAATCACGGTGGCACATAATTTCCCGGCCCGCTCGTTTTTGGAACAAGACGACTTTAGCTGATATCATGCACATTTGTATCATTCTACACAACATGATTGTATAGGATGAACGCGACCAGTACGAAGCAGGAGATGACGACTTGTATTACGAGCCACCTCCGAAAATACCAGATTGGAGACCACCTGCACGATGGCACCAAGGAGGGCCCCTGGCCTACCAACAACGCTTGGATTATCGACTCAGTGTCACAAATAATTTGACCCACCGACAAACCCAAGATGACCTTGTTGAGCACATATGAGGCCGGTTTGGAGCGACTTACCATGACTCAGACGACGAGTGAGATGATTCATGTGTGTACCAATTTTCTTGTCAGACGTATTATTCGGGGAGTAATGAAATTTCAAGTTAAATTATCCATTTTAGTTAAAAAAAACATTATTAATTAGTTTTTCATTTTAGTTAATTTATTATTTTATTAATTAATTTTGTCATTTTTATTTAATTTTTATTAGTATTTATTATTTTAAATCATAATTAAACAAATTCAGCAAAAGAATAATTAATTATCAAGTCAATATCCACTCAACATCTCTACAAATCATGATTCTCATACATGATCCTCACACTGTGGAGCACAACCCAGTTTATGGGGCGCCCATCACAATTCATCTCAGTCACCACATAACTCTCAAGATGTGATCCTCATATGTGATCATTTCCATTGTACATACTCTTATAGTAGAGAAGAAGTCGGTGGGGCATGCTACAGCGTATCGTGTTTCATGACAATATTGGTTCAATTACAATTACTTATCATCCACACTAACAGCAGTCACATCGGCGTTTCCTTGGAGGAGATTCGGTCGTTGTTTTCGGTTTAAAAGTTGAATTACACAGATAAATCGTGGTCATTTCCCACGCCGAATCTGTAGTGCTGCAAAAAACGGTATGTAAATCTGCAGACGGTCGTGGTTGTTGAATCTGCGACAACGATTGTAACCAAGAATTTCAGCGGTTGACACGTTTGCCGAATCTACTCGTTGATTCTACCGACATTAGGAGATTCTACCACGTGTTGCTGAGTCAGCAGATTCAGTTGAGACTAAAATTCAAATATTATTAAGGTTTAACGATTTTTCACTAAAAAAAACCCATTGAGGCTCCATATTTTTCACATACCTTCAACTCATTTCATTTTTCTCCCTATACCACTTTCCTGATCAAGTTTTTTTTTGTTTCAATTATTGATGGATTCTTCTAGTGACGACGAGTTTGATGTGGATGCAGTCGACTATACCATGTTACAAGAGTGACTCGGAGGCGGAGAGTCAGATGCTGGAGTCTTTACATGAACCCCATGTCGGTGAAGTATAGCAGGAATTACATTTTCAGAGATTGACACGTTGCTCATATGCAGCTTATATCCAACTAATTCGTTCATCGTCTATTGTACCAGAAAGAAAATGTTTTGTCGATGGTTCCATGTGGCGAAGTTCGTATTTATGAAACTTTTAGGAGGTGTTTCCGAATTGAAATTAGCTTAGATTTCTTCAATTTGTAGGTTTTTTTCACTTTGGCGGTTCAGTAGGAAAAGAACGATTCGATCTAATTAGAGTCTTTTTCGAAGATGAAAAAACTCAATTTTGAAAATGTGATCGAACGGAAAATAACTTTATTATCGGGAACCGAAAAACCGAAACTACAAAACCCCTATGATAAGAACCAAAAATATTAAAACCCACATATGACCTAACTCGTTGTACGACGCCATTTGGGACATTCCCAAACCATCATCCCCCACTCATGTTACGCTCATATTGTTGACATGCATCCATGATGACCTCCGAATCATTGGCAACCGGACCGAGTATTGCCTGAGATTCCAATAACTCCATCTAAAACGATGTCACCCACTTATTTCACTTCTGCCAACAGTCCTTTAGGTGTTTCTCCAAGCGGGGATATCGATGTTGGACCATCGCATTTCATTAGTCGTGGACGGTTCGCCAGTACTCCCTTGTGATGTCCGCGTGCAACATCCATGGTAGACATATGCGATTCTCCTCTTTGTCGTTCCATGTAGGTTCTACTGAGGAATTGGGTTGGAGGGGAGTTGACGCTGAAACCTCAAAGAGTGAATCGGAAAGGAGAAGATATAGAAGAATAAACGTGTTTGTGTAGAGAGTGAGAGTTTCGTTGCTATGAAATAGGCATGTTCAGGGGTGGGGTGACATGAATAGGGAATATTAGATGAATTGAATACGCCAGATTATTTGAATGGTAACTTTGACCGATTCGGTGTAAAGAAGCAGTGCTGAATAGAAGGGCAGATTCGATCATTTATATTATAATTTCAAAATATAAAGAAACTTCAAAATGTCATTATATTGAACAAACCAAGTTGAAAGTCGAGTACAAAATCGAACAACCCGAGTTTGAATCACAGTACAAAAATGAAATAACAAAGTACATTACATATGTTAAGTGTGGTTTATAACTTTAAGCATAGCGAACATGAGTTGTTTGTGGTTGGCCTTCTCTTCCGGGGTCTAGTCGATATATCTAAAGCAATGGTTCGACGTATTGCGTCATCAACGAGTTGTGGCACTTAAGAAGTCGGGATTTGGTGCGCTCGAACCTACCACGCCGTTGGATTTCTTGCTCTTTCATGTAGAGTCATTGTGGTGGAGCCGAATAAGCCTCGGAAACAACACTTTCGTTGTCGGATGCAATCGATTTGGGATAACAGAATAAATATGAATGACACGAGGACATATTATGTCAGATTTTATGGCCTTTTATTGATGAAAAATGTTGAGAGTGGTTTGTGTGGTGGGCTACCGATTCGGTCTTTAACATGAATGGAAAATGGAAGGGTTCACTTAACAAAAAGAGGACATAAACATTAACGAAAATTAAAATTTAACGAAATAAAGCAAAAGTTAACTAAAATACAACAAAGGTATAACTTACACATCATCTTCATCCACGACCACCTCCATGAACAAAGTCCAAATATGTCCTATTAGATCTTCTTTCAATTGTAAATAGACGTATCGATTCTCGAAACGTCTTGTGTGGGTTCGGATGACATCGTAATTGGGAATTGGCCCTCGATGGATGGGAATGATAGGTTCATCGTAGTATAGTCGTACAGTATGACCCTTGTATGAATCATGCTCATCATATACAATCATGTTGTGTCTGATGATGCAAACCCTTATTATCAGCATCAATTTATGGTTGCCCTAAGTTCGAGCCGACCTAATGGTAATACGAAATCGAGCTTAGAGAATCGCAAACGCCATCTCGACATCTTTTCCTGAAGCCTCTTGTTTCTGTGCGTATAACACATGTTTCGGAAGTTATGACACCAGGATGGACTTTACAAAAGTTTTCCAGAGTGGATATATTACATCAGTTAAGTAGTAATGAGTGTTGTAATCGTGATCGTTTACTTGAAATACGACTTGCGGCTGCTCACCTCGTTGTACGTGAGCAAACAATGATGATTGGTTCAAGACATTAATGTCGTTGTTTGACCTCGGTATACCAAAATATGCATGCCAAAACCAGTGTCGGGGTCCGCAACCACTTTTAGCATAACAGTCGGTCCAGAATAATCGCTCCGCTCGTGAACTCCTTGATGCACTTCCAGAAAATTCTTTCATACTCAATGCATATAGTCAAGATTGTCGATGCAATTGGGGTACCCACACATTTCATTGACATGCAATAAGTGGGAAAGATCATGAGTGCCCTGCTTCCTGATATAGGTATCCCTGAACACGTTGATAACAACGAAGCAAAACCAATGCATGCACTTGAGGGCTGTAGATTCCTCCATTTTCAAATACTCGTCTAGGTTGTCGGTCGATGAACCGTAACATAGAATTCGGATAGCAACATTACACTTTTAATAAGCGGAGAACCCGACCTGACCCCGACAACCCTCTTTTTGGGTGAAGTAAGGGTCGAATCAGACATGCTTGTTAAAATTTGCATAAAACGGGCTTCGACATACAAAACCACCGACGAAATATTCTTCGCCCGTTTAACGGTCGGTCAATGAAGTAGTCGAACATTATCCGCTCATGAGCATTGTGTCGATCTCTGAAAATGTAGTTCCTACTACACTTCATCGGTATGAGGTTCATCATCCGTCCCTCAGCTTCCTTAACATTTTCTCGTAACGACTTCACCATCTCGTTCTCTATCTCCTGGTCATCTCCCGTAACATCGCATAGTCAATTGCGACTGACACAAACTTGTTACCACTAGAAGAATCCATTAATAATAAAAAAAAATACATGTTCTCGAGATAATTGTATAGAAGAACAATGAAATAAGTAGTGGTGTAGGGAAAAAGTTGAACTTGGATGAGTATTTATAGAGAAATTTGAATGGAAATTGTTGAGTTTTTTTTTCTCAAACAAAATCGGCTGATTCGTCACCTGCTGGTAGAACCTACGAGCTTCGATAGTATCTGCACGCATAATCTTACCACATGTCTCCACGTAAACGATCAGTCAAAGTGTTCATCGCAGAATCGACAGCTAGAGACGTATGTAGAATCGTAGACGGTCATTTTCAGAAACACCGATTTCACGTTAAAAATGACCGGGATTTGACGATTCAACGCGTAAAATCAGTTTTCTAGTCGATTACAACGCACAAATCAAAGCCAAAACGACCCCACTACAGCTGCTCTCCTCGTACATACCCATATTCAAAGTAATAATCAAATATAATTTTAGAAATACAACTTGAATCATTGAGAAGAAAGTTTGATTTGTCGATAACCGAATACGGGTTCTTTTAAGACGTTTCATTATCCCATACGAAGAAACGTTTCTCAAGATACAAAGATAACGAGTTCGAGTTCTAACCGAACTTGAGGATAAAGGGAAGATACTTTTATTTATTGAAAGCTCATTATTTACATAGACGTGCAAACCAGATCTTTCGAATAATGATTTTAAATTTTGATTAAAACTAAAACATATGACAAATAGTTCAATTACATAACGAAAGAAGGGGTTATTCAAGATTAGTTTGATTAAATTGGAGAAATCTTATTGGAACATAAAAGCAATTTCTATTTAAGTTAAACTTTGGACGGTTATGATTGATATGAAATGAAAACGGGAGGGGACGGAATAATGTGATTGAACATTATTGATTCCTGTAATGCAGGGGTACAACACTCCCAACTAACACGGCCATGTCTAGCTCCAATTTGCCCAAAACCCACCATCACCTTTCACCACTACAGGACTTCCAATTATAACCCCCATTAGCTTCATCCCTTCCTTTTGGTAACAACTTTAATGTACTGTACCTAACATTTGTGTTTAACATCCAATCGATCAGATCAGACGTTTTAATCCTTTGGAATTTGTGTATTAAAATCGAGTTTATATATTTTATATCTTTCGGCTTTGAATACAAATCTTGATGATACGTTAAATCCAGATTAATAATTTGATTTTTTTAATATAATAATAGGTTGAAGTTTTAACACACTCATCGAGTAATGGTATATTGTACGATTTCTAAATGTAAGCCTAGGTCAAGTGTGAACATAGGGCAAATCGCGAGCGTAGGTCAACTGAACAATCGGTCAAGGATGGAGAGGACAGGCACAAGCTGGCAGTGCACTTATATCGCTGGCTCTCCAAGTTTTCAACAAAAGGAGAACAACGAATCATTGAACAAGAGGATTTAAAGCATCATGCAAGGCCGTTGAAACCAATAATTGCACTAACATATTGTCACATGTTATTATATATCCAGAACTGATTTTAAATCTTTAAAATTTAACCTTGTCAGGTGGAAAAATTAAGTCATCCAAACACATTTTAAATAATTAATAATTAACTTTTATAGGTAACTCGAGACGGAACCAAATCAACCCGTTCAAATACCATGTAAGAGTTCAACCAACTAAAAAAAACGATGACGGAACCAGATCAACCAGTTGAAATACCATATAAGAGTTCAACCGCTAAAAAGTCGATCATATAGACGGTAATTCAAGATACTTGCCAGATAATGAATTCGATCGGTACTTATCCCGTAAAACTGACATTATATGTCAATCCAACCTGGATTTCAGGTTTTCTGCAGTGTGATTGCACGGTCACAAGTGAAACTATGGAACCCACTTTCACCTACCAAATTCATACCTGCTCGTCATTTCTGTCAGAATTAGTTATTCATGACCCAATTCAACCTGTGCCTGCAACACATTCAGACCTTATCTTCTTATCTGTGTAATCAGAACACCAAACCCATATTTCAAAAGACCCTCAACATTATCATATATTATACAGACAGTATTCAACACTGGGCAACATGAACCAAATGTATGATGATCCCAAGGACTCGCTGTTATCATAAAAACGAAATATACTAACGTTCATTACCACTATCGCTAGCTTCGGGTATTTAGAGGAATAATTAAAAGCAATCTAGCTGTAGAGATCATCTTCATCAGCTGCTGCGCCAGCTGAAGCCGCAAATGGGTCAGAGGCAGTGGTAGTAGCTCCAGTCCCGGCTTCTGCAAACCTGAATTCAGAGCCAAACCCTCTAGATTGCTGCAAGGTCTGTGCAAAAGCCTGGTACTTGCGAATGTCTGCATCACTGACACTCCTCCTGGCGAATTTCATTGATTCCTCAAAGTGGGCTGCCTTGATCTCTGCCATTTCGTCCTCCACATCCTCCTCCATTGCCTCTGGGTTGTCGTTCCTCCTCCTCTCCCTCTCAATGTCCTAACACAATACAAAAGAAACAAGACCAAGATCATCAATACATCCCGCCTAGACATAACATTACATGCACGCATACCAACACTTGTTTGTCCAGCTGGTCAAGTACTTGAACTTGGGTCCATGAGACCCGGGTGAAAGTCCAGGTAATGGTATCTCTGAAGCTTTATTTCTCTTTAACTTTGGTCGGGCCTCTTTGATCTCTCACCAACTCTTGTTGGGTCAAGCAGCAAATACGGACCTCCCTTCTACATAGGGGGCGACCTTGGGCCCAAATCTTATACATTTAATCTTAATTACAGAAAATAACTGAACCCGGAAAGGAAAAGTCAAAGCTTCGGGAAGATAATAGGAATCAGAGTATAAGGTCTTAAAATCATACCTTCTCAATGTTCTCTCTGATGGCGTATTTGCATGCTCGCTGACATATTTCAGTAATATCAGCACCACTGAAGCCTTGAGTGTGCTTGGCCAGGGCTCTGAGGTCAATGTCTTTTGAGATTGGAGATTTCCTCAAGCAAGCCTTGAAGATCTGGTGGCGAGAATCTTCATCGGGAAGTGGGATGTAGATCAGCTGGTCGAGACGACCAGGACGCAAGAGAGCAGGATCTATAATGTCAGGCCTGTTGGTCGCCCCAATTATGAAGACAGTTTTCTTGGCAGACATACCATCCATTTCTGTCAAAAGCTGATTCAAAACCCTATCTGCTGCACCACCAGCATCTCCAACGCTGCTCCCTCTCTGCAAAAGACATCAAAAAGAGTTCTGAGCCTATAAGCAAACCACCTATGCACCACTAAAGAGCGTTATCTGCCTTTATTGTTTTATAGTTAGCTTAAAAACGTGTTAATCCATTCAATAATGAAGCCACAAAATGCATTCATACTGACAAACTTTGTCAAACCAGACTAATCAACTTTTAATGGGGAAACTACATGTCACCACCGGTATTTTGTAACTCGTATTATGTCTCCCCTGTTCAGTCAAAGTTGCATCAAATCACACCTTGAACATTTATTTTGTATCAATTTACCCTAGTGCCCATTGAAAATGACGGTAAAAATCTCATTTAAAAAATAAAAATAAATAACCCTTAGACGAAAAAATCCTTAAAATCTGATAAATGACGTCACGTCTATTAAATATTTATTTCAACTCTTTTACAAAAAAAATCAGTTTTTTATATTTTTTAAAACAGGGGAATTTTCAACATTTTGTACAAAATTTAAAACTGTTATGGATGGTGATACAAGTTTAACACTTACGGGGTGAGATGATACAAGTTACAGAAAACCGTGGTGGCATATAATTTCCCCTATTTTAACCTATAACTTACAATTACGGCCAATTTAACTGTTCTTCTCTCATTATCATGAAATACTATTATAGACAATCTGAATCCCTAGTTATATATTATGAACAATCAACGTAGGCACAATACAAACCTGTGTAGCAATTGAGTCGAGCTCATCAAAGAACAGGACACAAGGTGCTGATTGGCGGGCCTTGTCAAAGATTTCACGTACATTAGCCTCACTTTCTCCAAACCACATTGTAAGCAATTCAGGTCCTTTAATACTGATGAAGTTCGCCTGACATTCATTGGCAATGGCTTTGGCTAGGAGTGTTTTACCACAGCCAGGAGGTCCATAGAAAAGAACTCCCTTTGACGGTGACATTCCAAACTTTTCAAATTTCTCAGGATGCTCCACTGGATATTGAACGGTCTGCAAAGCAAGGAATCAGAAATTAGTAAAACAAAAGCTCCTCTAAGTGCCTCAAAAGATGGAGCTGTATGTACCTCCTGAAGCTCTCGCTTAACATTCTCAAGACCTCCAATATCTTCCCAACTGCAATTGGGCACTTCCACGACCTGGATCATTAACCATATTAATTATTTAGAAAACAAGAAAGAAGAGACAGTAAAATACTTGGAGCCTGAAAGTATACTTACAGTTTCACGTAACGCAGATGGATTGCTTGTTCCCAGAGCAGTAGCAAAGTGCTCATTGCTCACGGCCATAGAGTTCAAAATTTCAGCATCAATTGACTCATCTTCTAGGTCAATCACGTCCATCTTCTCTCTGATACATTGAAGTGCAGCCTCAGTACAAAGAGCTGCCAAATCAGCTCCTACGTAACCATGTGTTTCCTTGGAAATTTTTTCCAGATCAACCTACAGAAGATAAAACCGGATTTAGTTCATTGCAATATAACAAACACCAAATAAAAGCAAGAGGTGTGGAAAATGAAGATTAAGTGGTCAAGCATTACATCTTCAGCCAATTTCATGTTCTTTGTATGGATACGAAGAACCTCAAGACGCCCAATTTCATCTGGGACACCAATATCAATTTCTCGATCAAATCTACCAAACCTTCTAAGAGCAGGGTCAATGCTATTGGGACGATTTGTAGCCCCCATAACAATAACATGAGCACGAGATTTAAGTCCATCCATGAGAGTCAAGAGCTGGGAAACAATCCTCCTCTCTACTTCTCCATGAGTCTTCTCTCGTTTGGGAGCAATTGAGTCAATCTCATCGATAAATATAATTGAAGGGGCATTCTTCTCTGCTTCCTCGAATGCTTTCCTAAGGTTGCTTTCACTCTCACCAGCCATTTTCGACATGATCTCTGGTCCATTGATGCAGAAGAAGAAAGCGCCAGTTTCATTTGCAACAGCACGGGCAATAAGTGTTTTACCAGATCCAGGAGGCCCATAAAGCAGAATTCCCTTAGGCGGCTTAACACCAATGGACTTGAAAAGTTGTGGATGTCTCAAGGGGAGCTCCACCAATTCTCGAATCTGAGCCATCTGCTTCCTAACTCCACCAACGTCATCATAACCAATCTCATCTAATCGATCTTCATCCTCCCTTCTCACAGGCTCTCCCTCACAGAAAATCTCAGTGTCAGGGGCAACCACACAATACTCAGCCGGCTCAGTCTCTATAACCTTAAACTCCACACTTCTCATTCCTCCTCTCACAAGGAAGAGATCGCCCTTCCTCACTGGGCGGTAAGCCTCCAAGAAATAAGCTGCAAATTTTATTATGAGACATCAGAAATCAGGACCAAGGAGAGTAGAAAACAAGAGATTTAACTGACAGATTATAGAACAATCAGAAGCCATCTAAGTTAAACAGTTCTGGAAAATACACTTTGAGAAAAACAAAATAGTAGCAAGAATGAATATGAAAAGTTGCAAAACAAACCAACCACAAATAATGCATAGCATAGGAAAAATAGCATACAGATTACGATGAAGTTCGATTAGATGCCTAGCAATTAGAAATCATAGCTATGGAAGGCAAGGAGGAACGGGCAAACAAAAGTACATCCCATCATACGGAAAAACAAGTATGACTAAAAAAAATCCAACTAGATATAGGCAGAGAGAAAAATTAATTAGTAATATAAGTTGCTGGTTCAAAAATGAATATGATTTTGATGACACATAATTTATTTTCTGGTTAGCTATCACAATGCTGGCAAATCTTATAACACATTCGAATAAATGAGCTAACAAGAATATATAAACTAACAAGATTAATAACACGCCGCACCCTCCTATAAGACATCACTGCATGAATAAAGTAAATGATTTAAGATTTAGAACCCTCACGTTTCAAGTATGCATCAAAGAGGTTTCCGGTGACCCCTTCAATAGTATCATCCACAGGAAGTATGTGCACACGCTTTCCATATTTGACATCAGCACATTGATGCACAGAAACTACGTCTCCAAGCCTCACCCTCAAGTTTGA
The DNA here is from genome assembly GCA_963921825.1 of Erodium maritimum. Classification (NCBI taxonomy): domain Eukaryota; kingdom Viridiplantae; phylum Streptophyta; class Magnoliopsida; order Geraniales; family Geraniaceae; genus Erodium; species Erodium maritimum. The sequence goes on along the minus strand of OY997594.1, from coordinate 66,012,867 downwards.
CCTCACAACCTTGTTCATCCTGATCTTTGGTTCATCACACGTGTCATCAGCAAGGGCAATACAGATGGTATCTTTCCTTTTCTTCCCCTGAAACCCAGAAAAAATGCTATATTAGAATGCATTCATGTATCTTCAATTAGTAGTTTACTCAATTGGCCTCCTCACTTGACATAATAATAGTGCTCAAGGGGTATATAACCATCTAAATGTGCATAGCTGTTTAAATGCTATTCCTTCCTTGTTTGAAGTAGAGTACTTAAACCATACTAATGCCAATCTTCAAGATATTATAATATAACCAAATTAAATTTACTAGAACTTGTAAGACCCAAGCTTCAACATGCACTATTATAAATAAAAAAAAATGCTTCAATTCCTAATCCACTGACCAAAGTTCAAAGATCCTACACACCACAAATTTATTTCAGACTCAGATAAGACCAAAGACTTAGATGAAAAACCCTAAAATTTTCAAACCCTAACATAATTGCACAAAATAACAGGAAAAAAAACCCAGTACTTCTCAAACCCTGTGTAGAACAATAATCATCTCCAAAATCTATTACACAGGTAAAAGAATAAAATTCAAGCTAAAGAAGAAGCAACACAACCTTGATCAGAATCGTGTCACCGCGGAAGAGCTGAAGCTTCTCCATAGTATCTGGGTGGAGAGAGACCACCGAGTTATCATCGTTGATAGCTTCGTCAACAACAAGACGATTTGGGGACTTCTTGCGCTCCAAAATAGCCGTACTAAAATCCTTCTTCACCCCCTTACTGAAAAATCCAACAACAGGAAGCAAATTGAAATCAGATTTCAAGATAAAAATATATATAAAAAAAACCTAAAATTCAAAGATGATTAATAGTATAGATATCTGAAGGAAGATGGAAGATGAGCTTACGAGTCGGAGGATTCAGCTTGATTACTCATTTTTTTGGTGATTTTGATGAGCGAAAATAGTGGGGTTGTGTGCGTGAAAATCTGAGAGATCGGTGAGATATTTATTGAGCTGTTTTGCTTCGTTTTGGAATGAAAGCCACTTCTATTTAAACTGTGAAACAGTAGCTTTGTTTTTTTTTAGTAAAGGGTATGCTTTTAGTTTCAAAGCATTATAAACATAAGGTCAAAGGGATAAAATCCCGAACAAGATGAGATAATGATCGATATCCTCTATATGTACAAATAAGTGATCCGATTTAATAGGGTAAAAATAACAAAAACTTCTAAAACAACATAATAGAAGAGTCAATACATGGATATAAACACAATACGCGAGACCAAGAAACTGAATACTCATTTAGGTGGTTGTCCTGACTTGCGAGGTGGTGGTCATAATTATCCCAAGTAACATGACCCACTAGCCAGGACCAAAACCAGGTTGAGAGGTCGGGAAGATTTGTCCGTTTCTATGCCCAAAGGGTTTTCATCCCTTATTGGGCCCCCGTCCCCCGAGGATTCGTGTTGGGGTCCTCGTCGATCCTAAGGGACAAGCATCGACGGACTGGAATTACCTTACCCTAACTGGGATGACATACCGAATGAATACAAATAAACTCCAGGGCCTCATGAGAGTTACGGTAGAGCAAAATGGGGACGCATCAAAAGTAAATGGTCGGGGGGAATAGAATTGTCTACGATCGAAAGGCCTGGATGTTGAGAGCGGGATCCAGGACAAGCCATGCTTAGGAGAACAGGCTCTGAGAAACCCGGAGAGGTGGTAGAGCTATCTTGACCTACTTGGAGGCGGCCACAGACCTGACCCACATGAAGGTGGCCACAGACCCGACCCACATGAAGGCATCTATAAACACCGCCCACATGAAAACGGCCACATACCCGGCCAACATGAAGGCGGCCACAATAGTTCCTTCTCCTTAAGACATCGATGTGGAGAAACGACGGTAGCAACGGTTCGGAAACCTCCAAACACATTAGTGACAAGATCCGATAGGGCTTCTCACCATAAGCCGACGGGGGAAAGCCTAAACTCCAGCCACACGAGCACTAGGATCGCACTGCCAAAGCAAGGGGTTGGGGCCCCATTTAATCCATGCCCATTCAGATGAGGTCAAAACCGACCCGTTTTAGGCTGGGCTGATAGAACACCGACCAACCAGGGAAAGGAGGGGCTGGGTTCTCCGGTGGCCCAGGTGTAGTTCCAACAAGAGGGCAGAGACCACTGGTTTTGGAGGTTGTGAGCCGTCGTTCCCGTGTGTCGAAACTTGTATAGAGGAGGAAGCAGATCTAGGGAAGGAGACGATAAGGGTGCCGAGAGGAGCCCCACTAGCAACCTTCATGGTCGGGGCCAGGGTCATCGTCGGTCAGGGGTTACAGCAAAGCAGAGAGGGGACCCTCGATTCCCGTAGTCGGCCCAAGCTGGCTTTGTCGACGATAAAGCCCAAATGAAGAGGAGGAAAAAGAAAGGTCATAGGGGGCGGCGCGACCGGTGTTGTAGGGTCCTAGGGGAAGGTTGAGTAGAGCGACGATGAAAGAGAAGGATGAGAGCTTGCTCCAGCATGGTGGGGAGGACAATGAAGGTCGGAGAAGTCGATAACGGCAGAGGATGAAGGAGGGAAAGGCTGAGGGACCGACAGACGGAGAGGGCACCCTCCACCGGCAACCCCTGAGGCCGGAGCCATGGTGGCCACCGATGGTGACGACGCCTAGATGATATGGACACAATGTCCGTTAGAGTTTCTACATAGAGAAACCAGAGCGTTTTTTGTAAAAGGTAAATGTATTTTAGTAGCTTTGAGTTTCTTATACTATATAGGGTGAATTTAGCACATGTCGGGGGACATTCCTAACATTCTATATCCGTCGTGCCGTTTCAGCTTGGATCGCTAGTAGTTCAGTCTTATACGACTGATATCTCGACAGCCTCTCTAGCACGAGAGCTTGATTGCTTTCCACCAAATACCTCTCGGCTGGAGACAAACTTGTGTTTGGGTCCATTCTGGATGACTATCTGATTTGTGTATAAAGGGACGAAGGGATAAATAAGGTTGGAGGTACAAAGCAGAGCCTCTCTTATCTTCATTTATATAGGGTGGGTGTGTGTGGGTGGGGGGTTGATGGAGAAGGTGAAGAGGAGGTAAGAAGAGAAGGAATATATTCCTTGCCTCCCCAAGAAGATATAAAGTGTGTCCATCCATCCATCCATCCCCCTTGTCATCCTGTCATCCATCACCTCAAGTCACTCATTCTCCCGTCCCGTGAATGAAATCAAAAAACCCGCCAAACATACCATTAATGACCGATCGTCTATGTAGTATTACCAATCGTCTAAAATGATAATATAATAGATCGTCTGGGTAGTCTAACCGATCGAGATACACAAATTTGCTTCATTCACACGTAACCTGAACCCTTCCCGATTGTCGTTTCTGTATAGGCAATTGGGCGTACGTAGTGTAACATTATTACACAGTCATTGTAAACATTCATTCATTAAACATATTGAACATTCATTCATTACACGTCAACCCTACTTATTACAACACAAACCCACACATACTGCAAAATTGTGGTTTGCTTTCCAATACCTACTTGTGCAATACAATACAAACAAACTTACTTCATCGCCCTCTAATCATCCCGATATTGTGAATGTCACTATGAACTCTTCAAGGACAAGAAGCTGCTCCATGAGTTCATCCGCCTTTCTATGGTCGACAATTATCCATCCCGATCTATCCACCTTACTTAGCTCTTCTATCATATGGACAACCCTCACTTGTATCCTAAATAGCGCAATCTTTATTTTCTAAAATTCCAGCATCTTCCTACAGTGTTCAGGGTCTTGGGCCATTCTTTCAGTGGTGGGTATAAGGGATTGATGAGTGAATATCAAATGAGTTATGTTCAGTAGCAAGGTAATGTGAAGAAGAAGAAGAGGGGGAGATGCATATTTATTGGAAAACATAGTGGAATATGGGTGTAGTCACGTGTAGTGTGTCTAGGCATGTGAGAATGAATATATTCTCCATCAATCCCTCCAGTCCGGTCAGTGTGTGTTCCCATCATAGATTGGATGGGTTGACTGTCATAAAAGCATGCCATTAAAGGTGTTACACTATATTTTTCGATCGGCACACATAAATATACAAATCGAGCGACACATATCTCTTCCCAAACTAAAACGGTCCGATCCTCAACAATATCAGTCGATCGATAAAGGCAAGAATATATATATATTGTATTTCGATAGACCATAAATGTAAGATGATCGAGACATCCTTGGAACCCTAACTAGAGACATGAACTAGTTACTCAAGTTCTTTACCGCGAGGGACCACACAGATTAAAATTACAACATTAAACTCATACATACATAATAAAGTCATTGTCCAAGTCATTATAATAATCATACATAACAAGAAATTCATACATACATAGCAGATTCATTCATTCCAAGTCATAATACTAATAAACTCAATCCAAGTCATAATAATAATGTCATACCTACCAAGAAATAATAACTAATAGTAGGGAATAATCACAGGCGGACATTCTTAATTTATTGCTCAAACTCCTTGAATAAGCCGACAATTACTCCATCCCGCTCCTTCTCTTCTTCTTTGCTGAGAACATTCCTTCGTTCTTCCTCTATCTCCTGCCCAAACTCCTTCAACAATGCAGCTATCACTGCATCATGATTGTCATGCTCTACTGGCTTTGGGGGATTGACCTCAAGCGGCGGAGGCTGAAGATGTTGACCATGTTCATCAGCTATCACTGCTACTGGCTCTAGGGGATTTACAATATTGACCTCAGGCGGAGGCTGAACATGTTGATCATGTTCATCAGCATTCACCCTCCTACGAATACGGCAGGCTGGCTTCGGGACAATACTAAGAGCATCCACAGTCATCTCGCCGGCTGCCAGCGAGATGGCGCCAGCGAGATGGAATAAAGTAATTGGATTAAATCATCTCGCCAGCCCACCGCCAGCGAGCTCTACAGTGGGCTGGCGAGGAGGCGCCGGTGAGATGCAAAGAATTTTAGTTTTTTAATATTTTTTTATTTAAAACCAGATTTTGAATAGAAAAACTAAAATACTAAAGATCGAAAAGATGGAACGCCCGATAACATAAAAGGATAGAGGTACTCATTAAAACAACGCAAATAAAAAGAAACCAACACAAAGGAAAATAAAAACCGTTGTTTCCCCTATCTTCACATACTCGTCCAACGCATCAGTTGCAATTCCGTAACATAATTGCCTAATGGCGGTAGTACATTTCTGATAAGGAGATAATGAAACTTGACCCAATGCATCAAACCTTTCCTTGAAGTAATCGTCGTGCTGCTCCAATGCATGAACGATACGGAGGAACACCGACTTTGGCATTCTAAACCGACGCCGAAACTGCACCTCGGTGTACACAGGGTTGGTGTTGAAGTAGTCATGCGTTAACCGTTCGTTTGCGGCTACCCGGTCACGTCGAATGTATTTGCGCTTCTTTGGTGGAGAATCCACCAAAGCGTCGTCCAACATCTCCTCGGTTGACAGACAGTCTTCGAGCATGTCATTCAAAATAAAATCGAATTCCATATCCCCAGGATCGAATTCCATGATGACGGACAAAGAAGGATGAGTGTCGGGACGATTCTTTATGATGAGAATGATGAATAGTAGAGAGTGTGTGCATTTTTAGTTTGTGAGGGTGGGTTTATATAAGGTTTTATGTTAGGTTTATCATAAATGTTGTAGTTATGGTGAGCGACGATCAATGTTATTCGATTGGACGTACAGATATTTGTTGGATAATATAGGTGAGGTTTAATTTTCAAAACAAATAGCATTGAAACCAAGCATTTTTTAATTGGACAAAAAAGATTTCTGAGATCATCATCTCATCTCGCCGGCGTGAACTGCCAGCGAGAAGCACGTAGCCATCGGTCCTTGCCAGCGAGCATCTCGCCAGCTCCCCGCCTCCTCCTCGCCGGCGACATCATCTCGCCAGCTGCTCCTCGCCCACGACTGTGGGTGCTCTAAGTCCCCTGCGTCCCCAGCGACGCTCATCCCCGGGTCAAAAAATTTTACGTTGTCCTGGCTCGCCATTAAATGCCATATCCATATTTAACAAAAACAAGTAGCTATCATTATGTGTTACAGATATGGTTTTCTATCTACAGTTTAAACTTTGATTTGTTATTGTTTGTCAATACAAATAATATACAGGTACATTACGGATAGCATAACCACATTATACAAGTATATCCAAGAGTGATAATATTCACACTATATACAAAACAAATAGATAGGAAACTAGATCTCTAACAGTGTGTAATATCTTATTGTAAACTGTAGAAATAGGACAGAATACAATTGAACAAACAATTGTGAATTGGAACAAGCAATGCCTTATTGTTGCTTCAACAAGAAAGTTATGTCATCTTAACATAAACATCCATGACCTAAAATTTAGAAGGGATCTAATCAAACTTATATAATTATTCATTAAGATGCATATCTCTATTGCCACACATAATCGATAATATACTGATCGATACATAGCGACCTACGCTTTTTTGATTAACTACGACATTTAATATCTCGATCGAGTATGAAAATTGAAAGTCTAAAGTTACCTGATTAATGACGAACGATACGACGGTGACCTTGTCGGAACCTACAAACGATAGATGGCGAGCCCGGTACGGTTCGACGGACTGTGCGTGCGAAGAGGGAGAGAGGGAAGGACAGAGTTTGGGAAGATGAATGAACTGAACTGATATAGGGGTGAAGATGAAGGTTTGTGACTGTTAGTGTGGGTGGGGAGAAGAAGATGAATCGGTTAAGTTATTGAGTGAGGGGCAAAATTGGGTTTTCACGGGTTCTGGTTTTAAAAAAAATTAAAGGGGGTTGAAATTGGGAGGTCAGGGTACAAAAGGGTTTCGTTTTGGGGGCCATTTCGCTAATTCCCTCTTAAGAAAATTCTTAATTATAAAATTTAACTACGCTCAAATTCAATTACAAGTATGTAAACATTTAGCTCTACGTGGCTAAAAATTTTGGGGAGAGACTTGTTACGACCCATGTGAAAAATAAGAATGAACCAACTGTTGTAGAAACGTGGAAGCTTATATGGCCACCACCATTTCCCTATATTCATGTGGCAATCGTACACATACTTAGTTGATGACTAAGGCAATGTAGGAAGCTTATATATATGTGTACATGAATGAAGAGTAACATACAGAAACAAAAGTTTAGTAAATTGTTCAGTAAAGAAACTTTGATCTTTTAACAAAGTAAAGGAAGTTCGATCATTCGGTTTCGGTTCTGATCGTTCGAGAAATGATCACAACACGTTATCAGCACGACTCCGCTCCGTTGTAATCGTTAAATTGTCTCAAATCGTTATTCAGTACAAACGGTCTGTTCTACTGCTCAGGTATCAGATTTTCAAATTATCGTTAATTATTTATATCTGATTCATGCTCATTTATATAAGTTTATTTACGGTTTTTCCGATAAGTATGCTTTGTGACTGCCAATGTATATTGGATCTTTCACATCATAAATTTGATATTTACCGTATTCTTGTATTTTATCGTTAATACCTGAATTTAAAAGTTCGTTAAAACCGAAACGTTTGACCGGAAGTTCCAAATATATAATATTAGCGACCCGATATGTATTGGACCAGAAGTTCTAAAATAAAATATCAACGACCTGAAGTCGAGTATGATCCTGACATACAATTATTTTGATCAATGTTCAAGATGGGTAACTTGGCAAAGCTTAATTATGCTCCCCTTAGACTAGACGGGAAAAACTATTATGAATGGGCGCTAGCCACGACTCTCCACTTGAGATCTCAGAATCTTGGAGACGTCATAAAAGAGGGGAATAATGAGTCAGTCAAAAACAAAGCCACGGCCACAATATTAATCCGTCATCACATGCATAGAGACCTACGACTTGAGTATATAATTGACGAAGACCCCCTTAGTTTATGGGTTCAACTCAAGGAGAGGTTTGAGCATATGAAAGCAATAGCTCTCCCATCGTGCCCAATATGATTGGTCTAACCTCCGGTTCCAGGACTTTAAGTCTATAAATGAGTACAATTCGGCTATGTTTAAAATTGTTTCCAAGCTTCGCAGTTGTGGTGAGAAAATAACTGACAAATCTATGCTTGAGAAAACATTCTCCACGTTCCATCCCTCGAATATGCTCCTGCAGCAGCAATATCAAGAAAAGGAGTTTAAGAAATTTACATATTTGATTGCTTGTTTGCTCGTTGCAGAGCAAAACAATGAATTATTAATGAAGAACCATCAAACTCGCCCTGTAGGCAGTGATCCATTCCCTGAAGCGAATGTGACAGGATATGATGGTAACTCTGGACCCAGACGAGGCCGAGGACCCTTTAGAGGTCGAGGCCGAGGTCGTGGACGTGGTCACAGTCAGGGATATGGGCATAATAATTTCCAACCTTATAAAAGAGATGATAGGGTGTACCACCAGAAGTGGACCCGATATGAGAAAGGAAAAGGCCCACAGAACCCGACTCTCAGAAATGACGAAAACATGTGTTACCGTTGTGGAGGGACTGATCATTGGTCACGTGTATGTCGTGTGCCAAACCACTTGGTAAAGTTATACCAAGAGTCAATCAAGGAAAAAGAGAAGGTTGCTGAGACAAATTTCATTGATCACGTGAGCCCTGAAGATGTTCCGATCAAGCTTATAGTCTCCGACTTCTTTAAAGATGATGACGGAAATGTGGATGGTGATGAAAATGTAGATTGAACTTGTGTGTTTATGTATTCCCCTACTTTAAGTCAATGTGAAATATATATAATGTTTTTGTAATCATTTCCTAAGTTTATAAACTAATATAATACTTTTTATGAAAGGATATGGACCCCAACTATGGGTCACGTATTTGCAGAAATGATGGCGACTTATGTATTGAATATTGCGCGTCGACGCACACAATCTTAAGAGATAAAAAATATTTCTCTTATCTAACCTTGGTTGAAGCAAATCTTAGCACAATTATGGGTACTGAAAATTTAATAGATGGCTCCGGAAGAGCTACCTTGATATTAGAAAATGGAATAAGGTTAAGTGCCCATAATGCTTTATATGCAAGTAGATCCAGAAGAAATCTACTTTGCTTCAAGGATATTCGTAGCAATGGATATCACGTCGAGACCAGAAGTGAAAATGAGACTGAGTTTCTCTGTATCACTTTTAATAAATGTGGTGAAAAGCATGTACTTGAAAAATTACAGGTTCCATCATCAGGTTTGTATTATACAACCATAAGAACCCTTGAAACCTACGCAACAATGAACTAGAAGTTCATTAACCCAAATGCTTTTATGCTTTGGCACAATCGTCTTGGTCATCCAGGATCGACCATGATGCGTAGGATTGTTGAAAACTCATGTGGACATTCATTAAAGGACCAGAAGATCCTAATGTCCAATGAGATATCATGTACAGCTTGTTCACAAAGAAAATTAGTGGTCCGACCATCGCAAATCTAGATTAACATTGAAATGCCATCTTTCCTGCAAAGGATTCAAGGAGATATATGTGGCCCTATACATCCAGCTAGTGGACCATTTAGTTATTTCATGGTCCTGATAGACGCATCCAGCAGATGGTCTCATATTTGCTTGTTGTCAACGCGAAATGTTGCGTTCGCTAAATTGCTGGCCCAAATCATTAAGCTGATGGCACATTTCCCTGATCATCCCATTAAGTCGTTTCGTCTTGATAATGCTGGTGAGTTCACATCAAGAGCATTTGATGATTATTGCATGTCTTTAGGGATTGATATTGAACATCCCGTTGCACATGTCCATACCCAAAATGGGTTAGCAGAATCGTTTATCAAACGTATACAGGTAATTGCACGTACATTATCAATGCAATCACAATTACCTATTTCTGCTTAGGGACATGCTGTGTTACATGCTGCATCTTTAATTCGTATAAGGCCAAGTGCTTATCATTAATATTCTCCTGTACAACTTGTGTGTAGGAACCAACCTAATATAGCCCATTTGCGAACCTTTGGTTGCGCAGTGCAAGTGCCGATCGCACCTACTCAACGCACAAAAATGGGACCCCAACGTCGGTTAGGGATATATGTTGGTTTTGACTCACCGTCCATTATAAGGTATCTTGAACCTCGGACGGGTTATTTGTTTACTGCAAGATTTGTAGATTGTCGTTTTGATGAGACAACATTTCCACCTCTAGGTGAGAAAGATAAGCCTCCTGAAGTAAGGCTTGAACTCTCTTATAAGCCTCCTGAAGTTGGGCATGAACTTTCATGGAAAGTGATTTCGTTGTCTCATTTAGACCCACACACATCATAATGTGAAATAGAAGTACAGAGAATAATTCATTTGAAAAATGTTTCAAATCAAATGCCTGATGCATTTACAGACACGTCAAAGATGACAAGGTCTTATATAGATGCAATCAATGTACCATCTAGAATTAAGGTCACTGGTGATACTGCAAATGCAGCTATTGATTCATCTAGTGCACGCCAGAAGCGTGGGAGACCAGTTGGATCAAAAGACATTGTTCCCAGAAGCGGAAATGTCAAACGAATGTAGGGGATAAGAAAGCGGTGGTTCCAGAAGAACCAGCCGATGAAAAAGCCTTATTACCAGAAGTAATTCCAGAAGAACTACCAGAGTCGGTTCCAGAAGAACCAATCGATCCAGAAGTACCAGAAGACTTTAATGCTCCTGAAGAGTTAAGAAATGAGAAAATTATTGTTGATGAAGTCTTTGCGTTCGCGGTGGCTAACGAGATCATAAATGAGTTTTATTTCAAGCCCCGAAGCATCGACGAATGCCGTCACAGGGATGACTGGCCTATGTGGGAAGAAGCAATCCAGGTAGAATTGGCTTTATTGGCGAAACGCCAAGTTTTTGGGTCCGTTTCCAAGACACCAGAAGATGTCAACCCTGTTGGTTACAGGTGAGTATTTATAAGGAAACGAAATGAGAAAAATGAAGTCGCCCGGTATAAGGCTAGACCTGTGGCCCAAGGATTCTCTCAACGACCAGGAGTCGATTTTGATGTGACATATTCCCCAGTAATGGATATGATCACTTTCAGATATTTGATCAGCCTATTAGTCTCTAAAGGACTTGATATGTGCATGATGGACGTTGTGACTGCTTACCTGTATGGTAATTTGGACACTGATATCTATATGAAACTCCCTGATGGGTTGAGATTGCCTGAAGCAATGATATATATCCCCAGAGATATGTGTTCAATAAAATTACAGAAATCTTTGTATGGACTAAAGCAATCTGGTAGGATGTGGTATCACCGCCTTAGCGAATACCTTACCAGAGAAGGCTATAAGAATGATGTTATTTGTCCATGTGTGTTCATTAAGAAAACAACCTCCGGGTTTGTTATTATTGCAGTATACGTTGATGACATAAATCTGACTGGGACTCCAGAAGAGATCCTCAAAACTTCAGATTATCTGAAACGAGAATTCGAAATGAAAGATTTGGGAAGGACTAGACATTGTCTCGGCCTGCAGCTCGAGCATCTGTCTGATGGTATTTTGATCCATCAATCAGCATATGTTGAAAAGCTTTTGAAGCATTTTAGTATGGATAATGCTCACCCTCTTAGTACTCCAATGGTCGTCCGTTCTTTAGATCCCAGAAGAGATCCATTCCGTCCCAAGGAAGCAGATGAAGAGATAGTCGGTCCTGAAGTACCATATCTAAATGTTATTGGGGGTTTGTTATATTTGGCACAATGTACGCGACCTGACATAGCGTTAGTAGTAAATGTACTTGCCAGGTTCAGTTCAGAACCCACTCGACGACATTGGAACGGTATTAAGCATGTATTTCGTTATCTGAGCGGGACCAGATATTTGGGACTTATGTATTCTAAGTCCAGGGGGGAGCGTCGGCCTGGTCAGATATGCAGATGCAGGCTATTTATCAGATCCTCACAAAGCTCGCTCCCAGACAGGATATGTTTTCACCTGCAGTGAAACAACCATCTCCTGGCGCTCTACGAAGCAGACTTTGGTTGCGACATCCTCGAACCACTTGGAGATTGTGGCGTTACATGAAGCTAGTCGAGAATGTGTATTCATGCGATCAATTTTGAAACATGTGTTATCCTCAATCGGAATTCCTCCGCCAAGCTCTCCTTCCATTATATATGAAGACAATGCAGCTTGTATAGCTCAAGTCAGAGGAGGCTATATCAAAGGAGACAAAATCAAGCACATCTCTCCGAAGTTCTTTTATACTCATGAGCTCCAGAAGAGTAATGAGATAGATGTCAAGCAGATTCGGTCCTGCGAGAATCTTGCTGATTTATTTACTAAAGCCTTACCGACTTCTACCTTTGAGAAGCTAGTTCACATAATCGGCATGCGTCGCCTGAGCAAGCAACCAAAGTAGCCTGTCTGAAGTCAGGGGGGATAAATTTAGTGCGATGCACTCTTTTTCCCTTATCCAAGATTTGTCCCACAAGGTTTTCTTGGAAAGGTTTTTAACGAGGCAGCACCAAGCACGTTTTTTGCGCGTTGCACTCTTTTCCTTACAGGTTTTGTCCCGTCGGGTTTTCTTGAGTAGGTTTTTAACGGGGAAACTTAAGACGCAATTGGTATATTTGTAGATGGTGGTGTTTAAGGGGGGTGTTGTAGAAACGTGGAAGCCTATATGACCACCACCATTTCCCTATATTCATGTGGCAATCATACACATACTTAGTTGATGACTAAGGCAATGTAGGAAGCTTATATATATGTGTACATGAATGAAAAGTAACATACAGAAACAAAAGTTTAGTAAATTGTTCAGTAAAGAAACTTTGATCTTTTAACAAAGTAAAGGAAGTTCGATCATTCGGTTTCGGTTCTGATCGTTCGAGAAATAATCACAACACCAACTTTATTTTTCGATATTTTCAAATAATACTCTCAAATGGGCTTTATGGGCCATGAGGCCCAATTATTACATACAACCTAAATTTTAAATTCTCTCTTGAATTCTAATCTTGAGGGCCTCAACAAATTCATCCAAATTTCTTCTCGATGATCCATCAGGGCCCAACGCTTGTTCAATTATATCTTTGGCCTTCTCGACATTTCTTCTCACCTCATTCGTTGACTTTCCACTCATCAAGCTGTTAATCCTTTCCATTACTTCCTCTCTCTTGATCATTTTCCCGTCGTATAGATTCATCCCGGCCTTCCAATCCTCCACCACCAACTTCCGATTCGTAAATTGATCGGCGTACACTGGAAAGCACAACATCGGTACGCCACATTGTACACTCTCCAGCACCGAATTCCACCCACAGTGTGTTAAGAACCCTCCGATCGCCTTATGTCCGATCACATCGACCTGAGAGCACCAAGACACGATCAAACCCTTCCTTTTCAAACCCTCTTCCAATTCAACGGGTAGAGAGTTGTCTTCACCATAGCCAACGGTGCCCGGACGAAGCACCCAAATAAAACTCGCCTCGCAGTCTAAAAGCCCATAAGCTATCTCCAAAAAATCGGCTCTACTAACTTGAACGAAGCTACCGAACGAGATGTAAAGGACCGAGCCAGGAGGCTTGGAGTCGAGCCAGTGAACGCAAGGTGATTCGGACCTAAAGTTCATAGGCACGATTGGTTTGGGCCACTTGGTGAGCCCAGTTTGAACTATGGGCCCGATTGCATAAAAGGGCTTTTTCTGTTGCAGAGCCGAGATGGGCTCGGGTTCTAGCTCCTGAACAGTGTTGCAGAGAACGAAATCAGAGAGTTTGACGTCATCAAAGGACTTGTAAACGATCCGGTGTAGCACAGTCCATATGTTGGTGTCTTGGAAATACGACATCAAGTCTTTTGGTTGAATTGATCGGACACCAGGGATATAATCAATTGCATCTTTCCGATTATCTGCAATTCTATTTGTGATTAGTACACAATAATGTCATAAAACATGGACACTTGTTCTCTACTTCAGAGACCATTTAATTTAAATTTGTTTTGCTGATAAAAAATAACTGGGAGCCAACGGCCCTCAATTGTTTAAGTAAGCTAAATTATATATTATGAAATGCGGTTTCATCCAAATTAATAAATAAATAAAAATGTAATTATACTTGTCTTTGGTTTGAACTAGCCAATACACCAGCAAATTGATCCAACCAGATCTAAATAAATAAATGAATAAGTAAAAGATGAATATATAAGAGAAGATAGAGACACTGACCGTCAGAGGCGAAATGACCGTTAATCTTGAGGAGTTCAAGATGATAATAGATATCAAACACGATCGCAGGTTCGGTCCAAAACGAGACATTCACAAGGTTGTGCTTCTTGGCTATAAACGACGGCCAAACATAGAAAGTGTCGGCGATCAGGACAGTCAACGGCGGGTCAACGGCCGACCGGGACAAGTTCCCGACCAGTTGGTCAACATATGACGGGAACACGTCTAACATGCTTTCCAGGAACTGGTCCCCGGTAAGGTCCCGGTCTAAATCCAGAGGAAGCCCGTCGCTGATGGTGGTGTAACGTATGTCGAGACCGGCTTCCCGAGCTCCGGCGAAGATGTCTCCGGCGGCGGAGGTGGGCTGGGATCGGATGATCTGTTGGTGGTTGTATTGGGTGTTGACGAAAGTGATAGTGAAGCCGTGTGACGCAAGAGTGATGGCCAGGTTGATGGATGGGTTGACATGGCCTTGGAGAGGAAGAGGTATGAATATGGCGTGAGGTTTTTGCTCTTCCATTTCTATGTATTGTACTTTGTCACCTAAGAACAGAGATAAATATATACAAAAAGAGCCCTTGTTAACTAGTGGTATCAAATTAATTAAAATATAGGTATCGTGTTTGGTGAGGGAAAAAAAGTCAAAATAATAATGATAAGATTAAAAATTGTAGGACAATTTTATTATTTATTTTTATAGATTAAATAATTACTTTTTTTATAGTATGTTAGTGTTGGGTAGTCAGAAGGAGGCATCGAATGTTGAATTAAGGGCGGAAAAAGATAAAGAATGGGACAAAAGCATGTGTCACTTTATTTTTGTGTTGACCATGAAAAAAATATCTCTTATGATAGCAATGTCAGATCACATTACCATGTGAGAGTTTGTGTGGACCAAATAAGAGATCAGATGAATTCCTGATCGGAGATTACTTACCGGGAGAGAGAAACGATGAATTAAGTAACATTATGATCTAATGTTTTTTTATTATCGAATGGTGCAGAATTTCATTAATTAAATTGTGTAATGACAATGAAGTGTATCAGAGACTTTTTGACCATGACGAACAGAGCAAGAACATTTAAGAATGTTCGCTATTCTTTTCATAGTAGAACCGTTCTCGACGGTTTTGACTTGATAGCCCTTTGGCGATGACAGAAGACGGGTGGGGGGAACGGGGTACCGGAGATCCTGAGGGACTTCGACAGTAATGTTGATGGTGGGAGGCAAAGCATCGTTTGGGGACCCCTCCCAGGGCCAGTCCCGATGCTCTGGCGATGCCTCATCCCTCCCGGCGGGGCTTCTTCCCTGCTTGTGGTAAGTCATCCTGCGCCGCGCCAGACGCAACCCTCTTCATAACTCCAGCAGCCCCACCCACTTGAAGTCCGGGTGCTGGAACTTTAACAGGCCACACTTCTGGCTGGGCGCGCCCTCTACCTCTAAACCCTCAAGTCTGGGATGACCGAGGGGTAGCAATCGAATCAGCAGAGAGATGACCCATGCCAAAACCCCCGACCATCCCTTGTACCAAAGGGCCCGGAAGAGAGGCAGAGGACCACCAAGGGAGGCCTAGCGCGACCGGAAAGCTAGTATCCTGGTTGCAAATCCGAGGACCCAGATTAGGTAGTGGGTCCAATGTTATGCTGGTTCCCCCACAACGAGATAATCTAGCGTTAAGTAGCGGGTCCAATGTCAACGACCGCAGGTCAACGTCCCCCATAGCTCCGTCGCGGTCAGTGCATACTCCATCCATAGCCATCAGTTGTTGAATACGCTTGTGAGGGCGAGGTCCACACACTGGTGCATAACGCAGCAATCCCCGACGGCACACCGACGATCGCCGAACCCTATCCCCAACAATCACCCCTCGGGGTATTAGGTCACCGGTCCCCCGATCAGCATCCAGTATCCATTCCCTCGTTCGTCTCCATACCCAGCATCAGGAAACCCTAAGGAAGGAGGTCTCCACCATGCTCCACCGCATCCCAAATCGATCACGGGTGCAGCCCCAAGTTCGAGCCTTTATCGACGTGACCGAGACGGTAGGCAAAAGCCCCATAACGTCCTGAACCGTCCAAACCGGAAGTCGAGGAGGCTGAGGACGCAGCGGCCTTGACTAAGAGGGAACCCTAGATCGGGCGACAGGCTCCCTAAGCACCATAGCGATGTCTTGGTGCTGATAGGCCCCGAGAAGTGGGGTATGGTTCGGCCCACGTGGAGAGGACCTGTAGATTGTAGCCGAAGTCACTGAGACTCGTCACACCCAACTCCGACGTTCCCAACACTGGCAACAAAAATTATCCCCGTGGGGATTGGGGGACGATCCTCGCGGACCCCAGAACCTCGACGACTTCCTCGAGGTCGGGACCGAGGTCATAGAGCCCATCGACAGAGGGGGCGAGCTGAGACCTTTGAGAGAGACGAGGAGGGTGGTGGTGGTGGTAAAGATTACAAACCAGAAAGAGGGATACCAGACGAGATTGGTGGGAGAGGACGAGGAGGCGTGGAGATCCCAGACGAGACTGGTGGGGGAGGGCAGGGTGTCATGGAGATCGGATTAGGAGGCATCGGAACCACAAGAGGGACGTGGAGGGGAAGAGGTGCCGAGGACCATGGAAAAGCCAGCAACTCCCACCTGTAGTTAAACCCCGCACCAGGCGTGGTCTGCGAGGTCAACTGGATTGGATAGGCGAACATACGGACCGCGAAACCGACAGGCTCAGGCGGCGCAGCAGCATCGGTAGACGGGAGCTCCATAGCGGCGAGGCAGGCTAGGGCTAGGGTAGGCTCTCAGGTCGAGAGAGAAGAACACATCAGCTTTTTTAGTTGTATTTGAGATCTAATGTTAGTGCGTTGGTGTTGACTGTTCGGGTTTATTGTTGGATTAAAAAATTAATATTTCAGTACTCTCTTAATTAATCCGAACAGTCAACAATCTTTATTGATTGTCTGTTCGTACTGACTGTTCGAATAAAAAATACATTTTCAAATGTATTTGACAAATTAGCTTATATTGCATAAAAATCGAATGACATAGACATTTTCAACCAAAATAATTTAAATGCTAACATTGAGCTCAAACTAACTAGCATGTAAATATAGTTAAGTGTCCCCATATTTATTCCAAATATGTTCGACGAGGTCGTCCTTCAATCGATAATGAGCACGTTCATCATGCATCATCTAGGAGTTTCCAACTATGACATGGGACATGACGAAGCTTCCGCGCGCAAATGTTGGTTCGCTTGGCCCACCCTCATCTGTTGGTTCAATGAAGCCATCGTATGTATGACGTTCTGCCTCGATTATCATATTGTGCATGATAACACATGCATTCATGACTAACCCGAGGGACTGGGGCATCCACATTCGACTCGGTCGAGTGATAATGTGAAACCGAGATCGGAAGACCCCAAATGCTCATTCCACATCCTTCTTATAAGCTTCTTGGACTTCTGCAAACTTCTTTTGTTTCGGTCACTGAGCCAATGAGATTGTTTTCACAAAAAACTGACCATCAAGGGTAAATACTATCAACAAGATAATACAGAAGTGTGTAGTGGTTACCATTTACCGTATGTTGGACCGATGGTTGCCAACCATTGATAACGTCCACGAAAAGTTTGGAATGGTTGAGCACGGTTAAGTCGTTGTTGGATCCCGCCATGCCAAAGAACGAGTGCCAAATCCATAAGTCACGCGTGGAAACCGCCTCGAGGACCACGGTTGGTCTGTTCCCGTGGTCCCTCCTTGAATGTGAGCCCCTCAAAACCGTCGGGCAATTCTTTCACTTTCAGTGCATGCAGTCAATACTGCCAAGCATTCTAAAAAATCCACACACTTCATTTACCGCTAAAATGTAGTTCATATCAGCCTGTGTTGGCCAATAATGGTATGTCGGACCGAAGATAGTAACGATTCCTCTGCAAAATTTGTTCACACACTCCAAAGGCGTGGTTTCTCCTATTTTAAGGTACTCGTCTAGTCCATCAGCTGCAATTCCATAACACAATTGCCTAATGGCCGCAATACATTTTTGATACAGAGATAACGAAACCCTTCCCACATGGCATTGGAAAGCCTTCGATATCGTATTTATTCTTCATTGATGACAACTTGTTTTTTTGTTCATGCAATAGAGATAAAGGCCTAAAATAGAAAAAATCTATTAGGGTTATATGTGATAGCATCCGGTCAACAAGAGAATGTTCATAAATCATCTTTAATAATTAGCCCCAATATGTCGAGCATGAGCAAAGCTACAATAATAGAGATTCCGAGGATGAGAGTTGTTGAAGATACGAGTCTGCATCTTGACCTCCCAACTATTTTGAATCATAGTAGGCATTGGGTTTTATCGTTTGTTAAAGAACATATAGTAAATAGACTAAGAATTTGGGACGAACTTATTCTTGGCAAATGATCATTTATCATTTGTGGTCGTCTCTGATTTTTTTTATCGGAAAAACATATTTAATTGAAACCTTTCATGAGGTAAAAAAAGGAGTTTCAAGATCCAGCTACAGATCCACAAAAAACAAGCCCTAAGACGATCATATGTCGACTTATAAGAGAGTACAAGAGAGTAAAGAAAGAAAACAACAACCAAGAAAGGGTATGCAAACCCAGAAGAACACCTTGAAAGAAATACAACAACAAGGAGGGGTATACCAACCCATAAGAACAGTAACAACCAGGAAACACAACAGAAGCTCTCCGAAGAAACTAAAAATCACAGTAGGTCTGAAACTCAAATGTGTTCACCAATAAGCTCAAATTTTCTAAAGTCGGGTCTAGAATACCCAAATTTGACCACCAAGAAGCACTTTGGGGAGAAAACTTCCTACTGCCTAAGCCAAGACCGAAAGGAAAACTAAACCCTAAGCTTGAAAGAAAAGGACTCCCAGATCCGAAACCATCCAAACCCTAGCAATTGACTTCTGGAGAGGGCAAACAACGCCCATGAACCTCATCGACGGCCAACACCTAAAACCGACAAGCTCGAACCACTCCCGGTCGAGAAGAAGCGAAGCCAGTACATGTAGAGATGCTAGGAAAAGTGAGGAGAGAACTAACCAAATAAGAAAAAAGAAAAGATTAAACCTCAAAAAACAAACCTTCAATCCAGAATCCCCAAGAGCTAAACTCACGTCCGGTCCTCGTCACAAATCCGTCCAAGACCAAGAGACGCCCAAAACGGAGAGGACCCGGTATTTCTATCGGGAACAAACCAACCCCTAGGAGCAGCGGATGTTGGAGTCAACCAATCTGACCTCGACCTCAACAACACACCGACCAGGTGGGGAGCAAGAAAAAAACCGCTCCTTACCAAACCGGCACCGACGAGATCGAGTTGAGGCAAACACCATCAGCCACCACGAATGGCGAGTCCCAACCTTAACCCCACGATCTTGTGATCGAAGCCAAGAAGCGCATCCCACTACAGAAAAAGGAAGGACACCAAAACTCTCTGGAGATCCATTAAGCCGGAGACGAGTCAAGAAGTCAATCACTCAACTGAGCCGTTCCCTGCATCCAACACCACACCACCGGTCGAATCCTAACCCCTCCAAGACATGGAGATCCGAGACTGGAACACGAACTAAGCATTCTGATACGGAAACAGGCAACCCCTCATCGGCCAACACCAAACGAGGACCCTTATGAGAAGGCCTATAATAATACCGAGCACGAACGAAACCAAACCCGAAAAGAGCCCGAAACTTGGACTCCCCCAATCGAAGGTCTCGAGAAGCAGAAAAGAAGCACAATGAACAAGAAAAACGGCGAGGAAATGTCGACCTGGTTCTTAACCCGACCCGACCCAAGCAACCAGGTCAGATCCAAAGTTGTACAGAACCCACACCCAACCCGACGCAGTCCACCAACAACTACACGAGCAGTACAACTCCGGCGAGCAAAAAAGACAACAGCACCGCCGAGGGAATGCCGGCGCCTCGGGAGAACACCGGAAACCCATGAGCTCGGAGCTAAAGAGGCAGCAAAGCTCCGACGAAGAAGGGTGGTCCCATTAGATTTTCACAGTCCGGCAACCCCGAACAAATCTGAAAATCGAAACCCCCTGTACCAAGAGAAGAAACCATTGTTCCATCACCCCACCACCATAACCAGCCACAACACTCCAGTAATCCTGGAAACGCCGGTGAGTGGCTAAAGAAGCCACAACAGAGATTCCACGATCAGAGGAACCGAACTTTCGAGGTCAGGAACGAAGATGACGGAGGAGTGGGCACTAACAGACAAAGATGCGAGGGGCTTAGAGATCCGTTGAAGCTCCGACAAGGCGAGCATCTCCAACGACGGATCTGTCCCAAGAACCACTTCCGACCTAGTTCCGATGAGGCGAGCAGACGAGCAACTAGCATCCCCGAACAACAAAGACCTTAACTGAACGAAGCGAGGCCGAGAAAAAGAAGACCAAAAAGAGAAGAAGAGAAGGGAGAGTAGAAGGTCACCACTGCCAACAATTATAGCCGAAGCCGGTGTAGACGAGGAGAATAGTGTGAGAAGGTGAAGAAGCTAGAGAGAAAAAGTTAGAAAGCATCTGTGCCTGTCTCTGATTAATAAAATCAAAGTAATAATGAATACATATTATTATGTCAGGAAGTGTGGAAAGGAAAAGGCATCCATTGAAAACGTTAGGAGATTTCATGTGATCACAAACCCAATTGGGGTATCGGGTTCAAACAAAGCTACTCATGAACCTAAAGGCTCGTTCATGGAACACAAAGCTAGTTAGGCGTGGAGGACAGCAGGTGAGATATTTTTATTGTAAGATCGTGCAAGTAAGGCGTGGAGGACAGCAGGTCCAAGCGACTGACAAAAACCACCATGTGGCCGCGCAAAGAAGATGCAGCAATACCCATAATAGTGTGTCTCTTCCCCGATACCATTCACGTGATCCCTCAACTCGACGGTATGTTGAATCTGTGCAGGATCCATGAGGAGTCCTAGCAAACCGCCGCTGCTAGAGGATTGACATTTGTTGTTGGTCCGTTCGGTTTTGTTGACTATAAAATTTGACTTCACATGAATTCAGTTACAAGTACCTAGCATTCAGCTTTACTTTACAGATAATTTGCTACGACCAACATGAAAAATAGGGATAAAGCTTGTTTTCAACATATTTATAAAATTCGAATAATGCTCCTAAATGGGTTTCATGGTCCATGAGGCCCAATTATTATTAAGAATTTAAATTCACGACTTTTTCTTGGATTCTAGCCTTGAGAGCCTCAACAAACTCATCCAAATTCTTCTTTGATGACCCGTTAGGGCCCAACGCTTGTTCGATTATACCTTTGATCTTCTCGACATTTCTTCTCACCTCATTCGTTGAGTTTCCACTCATCAGGCTATTGATCTTCTTTATTATTTCCTCTCTTGTAATCAACTGCCCGTCGCAGAGATTAATCCCTGCCCTCCAATCATTCACCACCAACTTTCGATTCGTAAGCTGGTCGGTGTACACTGGAAAGCACAACATCGGTACACCACATTGTGCACTCTCCAACACCGAATTCCACCCGCAGTGCGTTAAGAACCCTCCAATCGCCTTATGCCCAATCACATCAACCTGAGAGCACCACGACACGATCAGGCCCTTTCTTTTCAGACCCTCCTCCAATCCAACGGGTAGAGAATTGTCTCCACCATAGCCAACGGTGTCTGGACGAAGCACCCAAATAAAACTTGCGTCGCAGCCTAAAAGCCCGTAAGCTACCTCCAAAAAATCGGCTTTACTAACTTGAACATAGCTACCAAACGAGACGTAGAGGACTGAGCCGGGAGCCTTGGAGTTGAGCCACTGAGTGCAAGGTAACTCGGACCGAAAGTTCATAAGCACTATTGGTTTAGGCCACTTGGTGAGCCCAGTTTGGACTATGGGCCCGATGGCATAAAAAGGCTTTATCTGTTGTAGAGCAGAAATGGGCTCATGTTCTAGCTCATAGACAGTGTTGCAGAGAACAAAATCAGAGAGTTTGACATCATCAAAGGCCTTGTAAATGATCCGGTGTAGCACCGTCCATATGTCGGTGTCTTGCAAATACGACATCAAGTCTTTTGGCTCGATTGATCGGACGCCGGGGATATAATCAATTGCATCTTTCCGATTATCTGTAGTAAATTTGATGATTAATACAAAATAATGTTAGAACATGAGAGCCATAAGTAAATTTTAACTGCTCAAATGTTCAAGTAGAGTTTAACATGGTTAATGCTAAAATTGTAGATTATGAATTGGGTTTCACCCAAATTAATTAATAAATAAAATATAATTATATAGTTTTTAATCAACAAAGAAATTTTATAAAAGGTTTCAATTTCAGAGTTTGAAATGGAACATACAAACTCAAACAGTAAAACCAATAAGAGAAAAGAAAGACAATCAAACTGAAGAGTAGAGAATTAGAAAGCTGAGTAAAATTATACTTGTCTTCGGTTTGAACTAGCCAATATACCAGCAAACTCATCTAACCATATCCAGCATTTTCCAATCACTCGTAGCCGAGATTGTTTTCTATTATCGCCTACTCTCAAAAGGGAATTAATAGATGTTTGGGAATTCAAAAGTGAACATACATGAAAAGAAAGTTCTATAGTAGACATATTGAAAATAGTTAGACATAGTCTCCGATCTGACAAATCAGATCCAAAACACTGATCCTATAAGAAGATTATTGTTCGTAATTACAATTTTTTGAGTGGCATGAGGTTCGGTTCTTGACTCGACCTGAAAATTCCCTTGATGACTAATAGGGGCATTTGAGGGGATATCGGACATCCAGGGAAAGCACTAGGAAACGTCCCCACACACACCTCACTGTTTGAAGGCTCCCGATCTAGCAGATGGGGTTGAGGCACTGAGGCATGCGGTGCAGGTTGTGGAGGCGACGACTCCAGTGGCGGAACAGGAGGTGGCGACTATATATGGTGGCAGAGGAGGAGGTGGTGGCGTTAGAATGTAATCAATGGTGGAGGAGGGCAACGATGCTAATGGTGACAGAGGCGGCGACGCCAGTGGCGACTGGGATGACTGTTGAGGCGGTGGCTCAGGAGGCGACGACATTAAGGGTGTTCGATCACAAGCGATGGTGGGAGAACAGATCTCCTATAAGCTTTTCCTCCGACCATTACAAAAGGAGATTCGGATTAGAGGTGTTGTCCGTCAATGAGGAAGGGGTGGTGATAATAATTGTGTGGCGGTAGGTTGCCCGTAAATAACAAAGTCGTCAAAAAGAAATTAGAGCCGTTAGAGGAGTCATTACTTGAGAGGAAACAAGTTTTTATATAAACATTAGGGATAATTCCATTTTAGTACCCTAAAACTTTCGGATTTCGTTTTTAGTACCCTAAATGTTTTTTGTGCCACTTCGGTACCCTAAATCTTTGATAATTCCACTTTAGTACCCGTAGTTAACTTTTCATCTGTTTTTTAACAGAACATCGCATGTGCATAGCACATGACTTCAATTTTTTTTTAAATACCAAAAATACCCTTTGACCTCTCTCATCTTTCATCTACCTCTCTCTCTCTCTTATCTATCTCTCTCAACCTCTCTCTTATCTCTCATCTACCTCTCTAAACCTCTATCTCATCTAGGGGTGTCCATGGGCCGGGTCCCCGCCCCGTGGCTAATTTTTTGAACCGACCCGTAGTGACCGGGTTCAATAAATTTAACCCGCTCCTGGCCCCAGGCCCAAAAAGACACCTTTGAACCCGCCCGTCCGGATTATGGGCCGGTTCACCGGGTTGGACCAACCCATCCGAATTTGTTAACAATTGATCACATTAACCGTAAGTAGTAGCACGTATACTTTCAAATATTTTTTTCATTATCCAAAAACCTTTAAAAAGAAATCAAAGAGTGCTTACAAGCTCTCAATTTGGTCACTTCTTAATTATGAAAAAACTCTCTACCCTATTAAAATTTTATCAAAGGTTCAAGGATTAAAAACGTCAAACAGAGAGTTCAAGTTGACTCAAAAGAGATTATAATTACAAAAGATGAGTTCAACTCAACACAAAACTATGACATGTTCTATTACAAAATTGGTAATCATTTTCAAAATCTCAAATAATCAATCTTAATCTTCATATGTAAAAGTAATTAAAATGGTAAGAGTGTAGCTTTAGCATTGAACTTGTACCATATCCGGGTGGTCCGGGTTATGTAGGAAATCATGTGATGGATCCGCAACCCGGACCGCTCACTCCGGGTTTGGTATTTTTGAACCCGGGCCCGCCCCCGTAACCCATGGGGACAAACCCACTGGGACCGGGTGAGCCGGGTTGACCGGGTGGATTGGGTTCCGGGCCAATTTTGGACACCCCTAATCTCATCTCTCAACCTCAATCTCAACCCACGAATCCTCCTCTCTCTTATCATCTACCTCTTTCAACCTTCCACAGCCCATCCCCCTTGTTCTTTCCCCTTCCCTTTCGCCGCCCCGTGCTCAGAAACTGAGCTCGCTGGATCTGGGTGCAAAGGGAGGTCGTCGGATCTGGGTGCAAAGGGAGAATCGGCGGTGGGCCAACTGGGTCCTCTAAAGTTCTGATTTTTAACGATCTCCCACCTCGGGTTCAGCTACTGGGTCCGGCTCCGCTTCAATCGCCGGCGACTCGGTCCCTGTGACTCGGTCTCGCTCTCCCTGTCCTGAACCACATCGCCCGAGTCAACAAAAGGGAACTCGGGATCTACGAACCTAAGGCTCTTCCTCGGATTCTCCCTCAGCCCGTAACTCACTGAGTTGGGGTGTTGGGCATGGAGATGCAGAGCTCAATCTCGAGGTCGCCGGATCTGTTTCAGCTTTTCGATTTATGGATTGGTGGTTGATTTCAACTTTGGATGGATTTGATGGGTTGGGGAAGTCGATTTTAGATGAAATTATGGGTTGGGGAACTCGAAATTGGATGGATTGATGAATTTGAATCTGTAGATGTGGTTTGGTTAAACGAAGAAGATGAACAGAATAAAAGAAAAATTAAAAACAAAACTAAAACCTGATTGTTTGAATTTTTAAAAATTAAAAGGATTTTTATAAATAAAACTGATTTTTTAATAAATAAAACTGAGGGGTATTTTGGTCATTTTATGTTCATTGGATAGAAAGTTAACAGCATTAGATGAAAAATCAGATGTTGGGTACTAAAGTGGAATTATCAAAGATTTAGGGTACCGCAGTGGCACAAAAAACATTTAGGGTACTAAAAACGAAATCCGATTATCCCTGAACATTAATCCATTTGACCTAAGAGTACCTGATTTTAATATTTTGAAACCTGCTATGATACCCTAATATTATATTCATATTATACTCCTCGATTTAAAATTTCATGAAACACGAAACAAAACAGTAGGGCAGAACCAACAATCACGTGCAATTCTTAAAATAATAAATGAATAAGTAAAAGATGAATAGAAACACTGACCGTGAGATGCGAAATGGCCGTTGATCTTGAGGAGGTCAAGATGATAATAGATATCAAACACAATAGCAGGTTGGGTCCAAAACGAGACATTCACAAGGTTGTGCTTCTTGGCTATAAACGACGGCCAAACATAGTAAGTGTCGGCGATCAAACAAGTCAATGGCGGGTCAACGGCCGACCGGGACATGTTCCCGACCAGTTCGTCAACATATGCGGGAAACATGTCTAACATGCTTTCCAGGAACTGGTCCCCGGTGAGGTCCCGGTCTAAATCCAAAGGAAGTCCGTCGGTCATGGTGGTGTAGCGTATGTCGAGACCGGCTTCCCGAGCTCCGGCGAAGATGTCTCCGGCGGCGGAGGAGGGCTGGGATCGGACGATCTGTTGGTGGTTGTATTGGGTGTTGACGAAACTGATAGTGAAGCCGTGGGACGCAAGAGCGATGGCCAGGTTGATGGATGGGGTGACGTGGCCTTGGAGAGGGAGAGGTATGAGTATGGCATGAGGTTTTTGCTCTTCCATTTCTATCACTCTACTCTCAAATAAGAACTGAGATGAATATATACAAAAAGAGCTCTTGTTTTGCAAATCAAATAATTGAACAACTAGTGGTATCAAATTGGCGAAGGGGGTGTGGAGCAGGGTGATGGGGGGTCCCCCGGTTGGTGTTACTGGCTTTCGTGACTGGTTGGAGTTCGGATGGACATCGGGTGGGAGCAGTAGAGCTGACTTTGTGTCGGTATTGTGTTGGGGTCTTTGGAGAGCTCTAACCAACGAGTTTGGGAAGGAAAAAGTCCCTCGGTGGAGGCCATTTATCGGAGTGTTGAACACTTGTTGACAGGGTGGAAGGAAGCGCAAGTGGTGGATGTTCGGGGGACAAGTGGATTGGAGGTCGATCATGGGAGATGGAGGAAACCGCCTCCCGGTAAGTGAAAAGTTAATACTGATGCAGCAGTGTTCCACGGTACCAGGGGTGGTGGAGGTTGGATTTGTCGGAAGGAGGATGGTTCCCCTTATTTTATGCAGTGCAAAGTGTTTGGAGGCCTTCAGGACCCGGAAGTATTGGAAGCATTGACATTAAAGGCGGCATTGCAAGAGCTTGTAGCCAGAGATTTTGGTAATGGGGTGGTAGAATCAGACTGTTTGGGCCTATTTTTGGCCATTAACAGTAATTCGGTTCTGGTTACCCCATTGGGGGCCATTGTTATGGACTGTAAGTAGGTTCTTTCTTGTTTGGTTGATGTAACTGTAGTCCATGTTAAGGGGACTGCAAACAGGGTAGCTCATGAGCTAGCTCGAAATGCCCGGGAGTGGGCATCTATGGTGTGAGATTATTCATCTTTGCCAGAACCCATTTCTGGGTTACTGGTTTTTGATTCTCATTAATAAATCCATTATTTTCGTCAAATTTTTTTTAAAATATATGTATCGTGAGGCAAAATAATAATATGATAAGATTAAGAATTGTAGGACAACTTTATTATTTATTTCTACAGATTAAATAATTACTTTTTTATAGTATGTTAATGTTGGGTAGTTAGAAGAAGGCAACGAATGTTGAATGAAGGGCAGAAAAAGACGCTTCATAAATTGAGTCTGCGAGCATCCACATTAGTGGGGGCAGAACCCTGAACCCTGAGATAGAACCCTCTGCTGATTGGGCAGGGTTCAGGCCCCTACCTTCTAAAAAAAGCGTGTTGCACAGAGGGACAAGTATGGGGGGCATGATTTTCAGAAATGTTGACTGTGCAATTAATTAAACTTTTAACTGAATTATTAACGTTATTTTTAAATCGACAACTACTAAATAAAATAGAAATAAAATTTCATTAATAGAAATAAAAGTTCATTAAAAAATGCAAAATTTTAAAAGTACATAACTAAAAACCAAGGAATTATCAGTCGTCCGAATCGTCGGAGTTGTAAGTCCCGCCCAACTGATTCCATAAGTGCTCCATTAGGTCTTCTTGAAGTTGCCGATGAGTCGCATCGTTGATGACACTAACTCGTGTTTG
Organism: Erodium maritimum; assembly: GCA_963921825.1. Taxonomy (NCBI): domain Eukaryota; kingdom Viridiplantae; phylum Streptophyta; class Magnoliopsida; order Geraniales; family Geraniaceae; genus Erodium; species Erodium maritimum. Next base: position 65,985,150 of record OY997594.1, on the reverse strand, counting down.
GAGTTCTTGGTGGTACGACAAGGGCATGGATCGGGTCCATGCTTGAGGTGGTGCGAAACCCTGAGGTAATTCTAGAGGGGGCTCAAAAAACAAATCGTTATCCCCTGCTTCATAGCGATCATGTTCTTCCTCCACGATCATATTATGTAGAATGATACAACAATGCATCATATCAGACAAAGTCGCTCCTCCCTTGTTTGACGTTCGTCGTCGGACATTTTTTTTTCAAGAATTGGAAATGAAATGTAGAGAATTGGAGATGAAATGTAGAGATAAAAATGTAGAAATGGTGTTGTGGATTTGATGAAATGGGTGAGGGGTATTTATAGTTGGGGGAAAATAATTTTTTTTGTATTTTGTATTTAAAAATATATATATAGCCGTTTCAGACCGATGCTACCAGCAACAATCATTTTTTTTTTTTGGCTTGGACAGGTGTTGCGCTCTCAGTGGGCAACAGAGAGGCATAGGAGCAAGGGGCAGCGGGGCTGATTTACGCCCCGCGCCTCTGCCCCCTGAACCCTCCCCCCCTCCCGAACGCCCCGCTCCCCACACCGGCCGAACCTCGAACCCCGAACCCTTTCTGATGTTGCTCCCGCCCCTGCCTCGTGCGCACGCCCCCTTGATGTGGGTGCTCCGAGAGACTCTTTAGGCTTTTGAACCCTTTTTCTTCCGTCTCCTTTTATCTTCTTCTTTTTTCGTCTAAACCTACCCATGCCTCCTCTATGCCCACCATTTCACCATGGTGCTAACCAAAGCCACGACCCCTTGTCTAAAAATAACAAGATTTTCCGTCTCCCCTTCCCCCAAAATGAATCTGAAGCTTTCAGATGATCGCAGTAATCCCATGCAAAAAAGCACTTTTATTACTATGAAAAAGAGCTATTACATATTTGATCATGCATCATGTCTAACAATAACTCAACAACAATAGAACACCGAAGACGATCTTGATAAAAGTAAATGACTGAAATGAAAAAGTATTGCAGAACACTGCTCAAGGTGTGGCCGAATCGTCGCTCATTCCCCTGAAGAGGACCCATATAGTCTGGTTGAAAACCGATACAGTGTTTTGCAGTAGTGAAGGAAGGACTGAATTGTCTCAGGGATCCCTTCCAACAATCGTCCCTGAAGCCTTGGATGGTACTCATTTTCTTGGCGAGACTGCTTTCTAGCTCTCGCCTGATCTTCCCGCGTTCCCCAACAGAACCCTTCTTTAATCCAAGCGCCATCCTCAAAGGAGGCGCCTTCACTCCACTGATCGGGGGCTGAACCCCTACCAAGTTTTTCCAACCTGGTAGATCGCTCAAACATACGCACTCGCTAGGTGCAGTGTTGTGGGTTATGATTGGTGCCCTTCCCCGATGTGAAGACGGATTAGGTGCGGTGTTATGAGTTAGAGGGTCAAAACCTATCGGCCTAGATATCATCCTGGAACACACAGCATCGGGGTACAACTCATACCAAACATATCGTACCGGAACACACAACATCGGTAAGGATATCTTCCCGTAGCACGGGGTACAAATCATACCACACATACAGTGTTCTAAAAGTTGGGCCTAGGCGGGGATTAATCGGCGTCTAGGCGGGGATTTTTAGAACACCGACCCGATTTTTAACAAGTCGGGCGCCTCTAGACGGATTTTAGAAAAATCGGGTCAATTCCCACCTAGGCAGGGATTAATCGGTCCTAGGCGGGGATTAATCGGTTCTTAGGTGGGAATTTTTAGAACACTCATCCAATTTTTAAGATTTTATCTTAAATATTTATTATTAATTATTTTATATAATTCATATTATTATTATAAAATATATATATATATATATATATATTAAATATATGTAATTTTTATTTTAAATTTAATTATAAAATTAATAATCATATATGATATACACTTACATCTTATATATTGTGGATGTTAATGTAGTTTACTTGTTTATTCATATTTTTTATCTTAAATATCAAATTAATTTTTAACTTTTTATTACTAGTTTTATTTTTATATAAGGATATTAATGTTGTTTATATGATTTTTTTGTCATTTAAGGATAATTATGTAATAAATAAATATATATATATATATATATATAAGGTAGCTATCCAGTAAAAACCACCCTTATTGTGCAAACTACGAACACACGAGAGCCACTGGATCTGGTCAAAGTGACGTCAGCAGAGCGCGCGCGATGCTGACACGTGGCAGATGCGCGCGCGCCTTTGCCCGCGCGCGTGAGCGTGTTGACCACGCGCGCGCGCGGTGCTAACAGGTTAGCGCGCACAGTGCTAATAGGTTGACCTATTAGCATTGTGCGCGCTAAACTGTTAGCACCGCGCGCGCGCGTGGTCAACACGCTCACGCGCGCGGGCAGAGGCGCGCGCGCATCTGCCACGTGTCAGCATCGCGCGCGCTCTGCTGACGTCACTTTGACCAGATCCAGTGGCTCTCGTGGGTTCGTAGTTTGCACAATAAGGGTGGTTTTTACTGGATAGCTACCCTATATATATATATATTTTAAATGTTTTTTCATAATAAAATTCATATATATAATATAATATTTGTTAATAAATATAAAAAAAAATCCGATTAATCCCCGATTAATCTCCGTCTAGTCTCCGATTAATCCCCGAAAGGCCTAACCGCCCGACTAGCGCCTAGCGTTTTTTAGAACCTTGCACACATACCATACCGGAACACTCAGCATCAGCCTAGGTATCATCCCGGAACACTCAACATCGGTGTACAAATCACACCAAAGATACCATAGCAGAACACTCAGCATCGGCCTAGGTATCATCCTAGAATACTCAGCATCGGGGTACAAATCATACCACACATACCACACCGGAAACACAACATCGATCTATAAATTATCCAACATGTCACAAGCATCCTCATAGCATATCATGACCGTTAATTTAACAACGGAACATACCACAGACCAAACATTACAAGCCATTAATCACAAACAAGCGCAACCATCACACAATCCTACGGGCACGACATGACCCACATGCAATTCTACAACACAGCAAGTCCCAAACCTACGGGCACGACATGGCCCGCAAGTAATTCCACATTTAGATGACTACGCTAGTTATTCACATCCTACATGTGATTCTACAATTATTCTGGTTGTTCATATCCTATATGCAATTCTAGTAACTTTCCGTAATTAAACCGGTATTCGCTACTTTTCCCTACCTCAACCGCGATCCAACACGAACAACCACGAGCACCGCCTAATAGCCTCCTCCGCCGCGATCGGGAACAACGTCTAAGATCACAACGTACACAAGATTTAATAATAATTCAAGGTTGGTTTAAAGAGAAAACACTCGGTCTAATCCCCAATACGTTCGGTTAAAGATAATCTTCCTAATTACTCGAAAACAACCAAAATGGACCTAAAAGGTCCATTTCTGATCCATCACGGAGTGGGTCACGGAGCCTTGACGGGCTCCGTCACGGTTTCGGTTCCGTGCACCTTCACGGTCTCCGTCACGGAGCCGTGACGTGCTCCGTCACGGTTCCCGGCACGGATCCGTGACGGGTCTGGGCAGCTTCCTTCTTCTTCTCCCCTCAACTTCGTCCCCATGAATCCTAACCTCCAAAACTCCATTATTAAGCTCCAAAACCTCCAAATTCAGTCCCAAAAACCCCCAAACTTCACGACCCGAAGTTGGGTTTCATTCAATTAACAAAAACCCAATTAATCTCCAACAAAATCCTCCACTTTTCATCATGATTCAACCATTTAGCAATGAAGAACTTCAAACCCATAGTACCCAAGCTTAGTTCATGCATCTTCTACCAAACCCACAACCCAAAGTGCATCAAAAGAGAAGTTGAGTGCATGATTACTTTAGGGAATGGATAGATGATGAGAAATATGGGAGAAAAGAAGGATTTTGGTGTTGGAATCAAGCAAAGGCCCCCCCTTTTTTTTTTCTCTTCTTCTCCTTTCTTCAACAATGGAGCTCCACCCTCTCTCTCTCTAACAAATTTCGGCCAAGGGGAATAAAGTGAGCTGATTTTTGCTCCAAATGGCCTTTAACCTAAAGTAGGAATGTACATTTTGCCACTTTTCCCTTTTTCCTTCTTTGCCCAAAAGTTGGGGTCAAATGAGTCTTTCCCCACCCATTTCTTCTCCTCCAAGACTCATGGACATGTGTCCATGTGGGGTCCACCTTCACTCACCATTTTCCCAGCCCAATTAAATAAATCTGATAAAACTCATAATTCGACCCCGTTTGACCCGAATTTAACTTTTTCGTAAAAGTACTCATTTGAAAGGAAATGACCTAACTAAGCTAACCGTAACAATGGCTAAGCTTTTTGGGTCCCGGATATGTCTCGAATGACTCCCGGAGTCATCGGTTGACTTTTTTAGCGGAAAGTCAACTCTTCCCGAATTTCACCGGTTCAACCGGTGTTGACCGGGGGCGATTCTTACACAGCCGCATCGGTGATGAGGACCTCTAGAGGTTTCTCATAACCTAGGGAGCAACCCGATAGACTCTCCTAAAGCGCTTAAATAGGAGAATTAGAATGCATTGGCCCTATAGCCAGCGTAGGTATTGGGAGAGGCGGCGGCATGAGCCCATCCATGAGAAACAGGAATCCTGGGATGTGGATGAAAGGGATTCGGTCCGCGTTTGGCAATATATCAATGAAAAGAAACACTCGTAGGCACTGACTCTAAACGGGTCACCCAGGAGAAACAAAAGTCAAGTGAAACAATTGTAAAGAAACAACAAATAAATCCACACATTGTAGGACAGACATGAAACTGAAAAAAATGCTTTTCCACCGAAGTTGTTCAAGAGTGTCGACAAGATAATGCTACGATAGCAGCCGAGGAAACCGGTACAAAGACTGAAGACTGTGAGATAGGGCCGAGCGAACCCATAATCAGAATAAGCACCAATCGACTCTAAGATGTGATATATGATAGAACTGAAACCCGAGAGTGACAACCTATGGAAGCCATATAACCAGTTAATAAGATGGATCATTGAACTATGCATCCTCTTGAGGATCCAACTGACGTCATCCCCCCTCCGATGATAATTAAGGCCTTTAAAAACATAAAAGTGTTGGTCCCGATCTGACTGGAAATGTCACGCCAGTCTTTGGTGGAACTGATGGCACTCTATGGTGAATGAATGAGGAGTGCCTTTTTTATCAAAGAGAAATATAAGAAAATCCGACTTTTATCCTAATCTAACCCACCACCCACACTTGCTTCCAAGCAAGTGTACTCACCAGGATTCGAACATGTGACCTCAAGGGAGGAGGGAGTTCCCGCGGACCCCTCATTGACACCCCGATTACTTATTAGGAGAGGCGAGTGGGCTTGCCGCTCTACGTTGGTATTTTGGATGCCCCATCAGACTACGTGTAGCTCGCGACGTCACCAAAGCCACACACAATCCTAATTTATCAAAAAGACAATGAGACACCACTCTGACCGCATGCGATAGAGAATCTAAAATCTTTTGCGGGATCGGCACCCAACACTTCACTAATATCTGTAACCTCGAGGCACCTTGTCTTCGATCACCTTCAATGACACGATTGTTAGGGGCTTCGACCTCCTCCTCGAGAGCACGATCATCCGGTTGCCAAAGGAGTGCTAGATGGGCCTGTCGGTTGGACCCATAGCACCCCTCATAAAACCTCCCGAACGGACACCTCCCTCCTCCACCGAAACCCACGCCACCGAGAGCCAATAACCCACAACCGTAGAGTCCATCGACGATGGGTGATCCAGACGCTCTGTGAAGAGTTTAATGTCCTCCGTCGCCTTTCCCCTAGCATCGTGCACCTATAAGAGAACCGTCCTGACTCATCACACCTTGTCGTCGCGCATTGTTGGTGGACTGGTGGTTGCGAGATCGCCGCCCCTCTATGATGTCATACAATCAATGTCGACAACACCATACGTGGTGTTGCAGCGTACTCCCCCACAACCGAAGGCGGAGGTCCCCTCCCACTGTAAACATACCTTCATCGCATTGAAGGAAACATACGAAGAAGCTTGAAAGATCAAGCTCGAAACTCTCCAACAGCAAAAGATAGATCTCCAACCCTAGCCACAAGAAAGCGTTTATTCTCTCTATTATTTAAAATAATAATGATAAGTTTTTTTTTTGAAACGGGTAACCGGAGACTTTCATAAATATCAATATGTAATAAAATAGGACGGGGCGTGACCGCCTCGGGTTCCAGATGTATGTCCGAGCCGACCGTAGCATGCCCAACGCTCATGGACCCATAATAATAGCCCACTTGAAGTCGTGGGCACAAACTCAAGACAACTCCTTACCATCGTCACAAAACAACGAGACATAAAGTAAAAGGTCCTAAGCAAACATGAAATAGATTGTTCCAAAGATAATGCATATTAAAAGAAAACAGATAAGTAAACTTTGCTGATGTTGCAGGTTGCCCGGGACCTCCCAGCACTGGCTGTCCCGGGTCTGTAGGTATAGTCTGAGGGCGACTCCACCCACCCCTGCCGGGTCGGGTCATTCCTGCATCGGAGGCTGCTGTGCCTCCATCTGTTCTTCCATATCCTCCTTCTGGTAGACCGGCCACACGATGTCTTGCTGGAGGGTCGGATCAACCAACGACTTCTTCGACTCCGGCGGACGAGCATACAAAGACCCGCTCCTAGTCTTCAGGGTGGTTAGTTTTCCCTTTCCTCGGATGGGCCCTTCTTTCCCCAGGCCTACCTGGGGATCTTTCTCCTTCCATAGGGGATCTTTCTCCTTTCCCTCCCCGGTCACTACAGTAGCTCCAGGCTCAGCTCGGTCAATAGTATCAGCAGCAGGGTGGACGTTAGCCAGGTTGCTAGGCTTCGTGAAACCCGGGGGCCCTCCAGAGATTCGACGCCCTCCCTCCTGCATTATATTGGTTGCCCCTCCTGGGGTAACCCTAGCCAGATTTTCAGACTTCGAAATGTCTGCACCGGGGAGACTTTCTCCCATAGTAATTTCCTTGGATCAGATCAGCGGATTCAAAGACAGGTCACTTAGCAGGTAAGTAATAGTCGGGTGTGTCACCGGGGGGGGGGGTGTATTCCAGACCGTCCTCAGCAGCCGATCCACATTCATTTGCCTTGGGACCAGGATAGACGGGTCGTACCAGATTTCTTCTCGACAAATCCCCGATAACCGAGTCGTACAACCCAAGATTCTGTGGGTTAACATTCCATATCTGCGACAAAAATCCGCTAACCTCTCATATTGCAGTTCAATCACAGCAGAAGATGTGGTACCTGAGAATCTGAGTCGGAGTCTTCTCCGTAGAGGTCGGTTCAGCTCCATGCGAACTCGTAGCCATAGGAACATATCCTCCCGCCTAGCCAATGGAATTGGGGTCGATAGTACTTGGGTGCCAATACTATCTGCAATGAGGCCTCGGATGTATGAATTCCTTGCTCCCACCGGGATGTTTAAAGCCCTGACACCAAGCTCCACATGACGGAAATTAATCTCATTCGCCGGGACATATTGTCTGAGTGGCTCCAACAGAAGGGGGAAACCCTTGAAACTCCAGGGACCCCTATGACGGATATTTTCCATCGTCTCTGCAGACGGAAAATGATAACCTGTGACCTCCAGGGACATGAGTTCCACCTGGATTTCATTCACCTTGCACTTCTGTAGCATCATCACACATACAACGTTCTGATTGTGGATCCGGTCCCCTACAACCCTAGCTTCCATGGAGAACAGGTACGTGCCCTTAGTGAATAGCGGTACCCCTTCCTCCGACACCACCACCTCGTCATCGTCGTCCTCCCAATCCGGGACTGGGGAGATCCGGGCCGAGTTGACTTCAGGTGGACATACACTCGACCCCGGCCCGCCAGCTGGTCGAGGACTCTTGTCCGGTATCCGATCTGACGGAGGACGGTATTTAGCCACTATCTCCGGTGGTTATGGCCGGGAGCGGGACGACAGATCCGTCCGGGCCTCCCTCACTACCAGGCGGCTTTCGCCGTGAGCTAAGGCAGTCGCCGGAGACTCAGAGCCCGCAGAGGTGGTCAGGTACGTACCTGGCTTGTCCTTCAAGGCCAGGGGACCGGTCGACCGCCGGTGGTTCGGCAGGGAGCGAGAGGAGTCTACGTCCGGTGACGACGTGAAGGTGGCGCCGTCCAGGAACCCAACCAGATCGGGGGCGTGGCACTGGTGAGGTTCGTCGACTACGGTTTGGATCTGGTCGTTGGTTGTCATTTCCGAATGAAACCGGCAAGGAGTAGATAGATCCGGTACCGGGAGGGGTTGAAGACGGCGAGCGGGGGCGAGAGTTCGTCGGGGTCGCCACAGGAAGGCGGTCTCGTCACAGAAAAGGAGACGACGACCAAACAAATGCGACGGGAGCAACTGGGACATCGAGCGAAGATGGTGACTCGGTCGGGAACGATGAAGGAGGAGGCGCAGACGAGGGCCGGCGACGGATATGGCGGCGGCGGCGAGACCCTGGCTAGGGTATAAATAAACCTCACGAAGAGGTGGACAGAGAGCGTTTTTTTTTTATAATAATGATAAGTTTAGGAAGTTTAGTACAATTTTATTAATTACTCTTATAGATAGAATAATTACTCTTTTTGGTACGTTAACGTTGGGTAGTCAGAAGCAGGCATCGAATGTCGAATTAAGGGTATCACAAGACAAAGAATGGGACAAAAACATGTGACAATTTATTTATCTGTTAAGACTATGAAAAAAAAATCTCTTACGTCTTTGTCTCCAATAATAGGAATTTCAGATTACATTATCATGTGAGAGTTTGTGTGGACCAAATAGAAGATCGGATGATGGGGAACTCCAGATTGAAGATCAAATGGTGTGGAGAAACGGAAGTGTTATCACAAAAGGAAAAGGTACCCCTTGTCCAACCAACCACTAGGGGTTGGTACTGCCGGTTAACCGGTACCGGAGCCCTTCTCCAACCGGAACCGTCATTTTACAACATTGGAGCCGCCACAGGAAACCGGCCGTATTTTAAACGATGGTATCGATTTTTAACCGGTGGCACGGGACATTGGGCTTTTAATTGGGCTTCCATGTAGAATCCAAACTTTGTCAATTTTCAAGTTCGTATTGAATAAAACTAATTAACAGATTCAATTACCAGGGGCAATACGAACGATCCATAGTGATGGATCTCCCCATGCCTACCGTCCCTCCCGGTCTTCTTTTTCTGCCGAACATACTCCTAACAAGACGATCCCATCTCCGCAAACAGGTAAAATGATCATAGTACCCCCCTCACTAACACCTAAATTTAGGGTAAAGTTACGGTGAGTAATAAAATGAAATTAATGAAAGCTTAGGGTACTGAGGTGACACAAACAAGATTTAGGGTACTCTGAATGAATTAATTAAAGTTTAAGATGCTGACTGAGGTGACACAAAAAATATTTAGGCTAATTTAAATGAAATATGAAAGATTTAGGGTACTAAGGTGGAATTAACTCTTACAAGTAAAATGTTATTTGAAATTAAAATGTGATTTTTGAAAATTAAAATTAATTTAGTGTTGGTTTTAGAAAAAAAAATAAAGAAATAGAATTAGAAAACGAAAATTAAAGAAAAATTTAAAATGATTAATGAATGGTAAGATTGTGAAATATCGGAGGATAGTTGAGGTTTTTTTTGTTGCCATTTTACAACTAAAGACCAACATAGTTGGACATAATAGGGTAATTCGTTAGAGGTTGAAACATCCAAGTATGTATTAGTTAAAAAAAATATAAGGATATGTATCTAATAATCATGCCAAATTGATGGTAGGCAATGGTAATTTTCCCTTTAAACTTGACGAGTTGTATTCAAGCTTAACGTCAACATAAGAATGCTCAAATCTTGTCAAATACAAGGTTGGTTACGGAACTAATCATATTTGTTATAACTAATGTTATACCATATATATTATTTTCATTAATAAAGCTATTTTATTTTAATGATAAAAAATAAAATAAATGATCAAATTAGTCAAATCAAGTGTCACCTTCGAGGGATCCGACGGTTTACAGGCCCTACCTTAAACAGTGTTCGTCTGTTTTCCTTCGCTTTTATTTGGGTATTGGTTTTAGTTCTAAATCGCCTTTATGGCACCTCATTCAATACCGTCAATGACGGTTATAGTATGAAAAGAACTGATACACCATTGTGGTGATGTCTGTTCTTCGTGGTCAACTTCGATGTAATGTGAACTCTGAACATTAATACAAAGTTGCATCATTTTACTCAAAAATTAGTTATGAAAAAAAAATGTTTAATTTCAATTCCATTTTAATAAAATGACTTTCAAATATACTTTCCTAAAAAACAAGAACTTCATTCGATTTAAATATAATCATACAATTCGAAATAAAACTTAAAATTTCTAAATGGCCTTTATAGACCAAGTGGTCTATTTGTTACCGAGTCCAAATTCACAATTTTATCTTGAATTTTGGTCTTGACAGCCTCAACGAACTCATTCAAATTCTTCCTCGATGATCCATCAGGACCTAATGCTTGTTCGATTGTTCTTTTGAGCTTCTCTGATTTTTTTTTCTCGCTTCATTTGTTGACTTTCCACACATCAAACGGTTGATCTTGTCCCCTACCTCCTTCCTTGTGATCCACCTCTCGTCTACGAGATTAATCCCGGCCTTCCAATCATCCACCACCAGCTTCCGATTGGTGAACTCGTTGTTGAACAAAGGCCAACATAACATTTGAAGGTCATGTCGCGCACTTTCAAACACTGAATCCCACTCGCATTGCATTAAGAACCCTCCAATAGCCTTATGGGCGAGCACATCAACTTGAGAGCATCACGACACGATCAGGCCCTTTGTTCTCAGACCCTCCTCCAATCCAACAGGCAAGGTGCTGTCTCCACCATAGCCCACAGTATCGGGTCGAACCACCCAAATAAAACCCGCATCACAAGCTAAAAGCCCATAAGCTACTTCTAAAAAGTAAGTTCTACTGAGTAGAATACCTCCCTTAAACGCAACGTAGATGATCGAGCTTGGAGGCTTGGAGTCAAGCCAATGGGTACAGTTTGACTCAGATCGGAGGTTCATGGGCACGATAGGCTTAGTGATCCCAGTTAGGAACATGGGCCCGATAGCGTAAAAGGGTTATTTATGATTCAAATCCAGAATGGGATCGAGTTCGAGTTCTTGAACTATGTTACAGAGAACGAAATCAGAAAGTGTGACATCATCGAAAGACTTGTAAATAATTCGGTATATCAGTTGTTGTATGTCCATATTATGAAGATGTGACATTAAATCTTTTGGATCGATTGACTGGACGCCTAGGATATAACCAATCTTATACTTTGTGATTATCTGTAAATCATTAAACTAATTAATATGAAATAACTTTTGAACGTTACAAAACACAGGAGTGTAAAAAGTATGTTATCAATAAGTAAAAGGTACAAAACGTAGTGTACCCTTTATTGAATCAAAGCAAAGAGATGGGGAAACCCGCATGTACTTGATGTGAAAAATAATTGATATTTAGTGAAGGGATGATCAAGAGATACCATTATGTTGGAAACCTTACGAGCTTGGTAATATAACTCCAAATACAAGTGGACGGTGAATAACATAACGACGCAACTATCGGATTAGCAACAAGACTAACCCTATTTTGAATTAATTTCTATTGACTTATTCCCTTGTAAATTAAATTTGAGTGCTCTAATATTTTTATCATAAAAAAATTATTAATATTCACCCTTTGTATATCAATGATCGTTTTAGAAGGAAGATCTTATTGAATAAGGCTCTTAATCTATATATAAAATCATGTATGACACAAAATATAAATACCCGGATAGTCCGATCTAAATCATAACCCATCTAAAAAATTCTACTTTTTTTAATCCTTCACAAAATTTATATGATGGAAGGGATCCATTTAAAAATCTATCGATCAAGAGTGGGATTCTCGATTTATTATCAGTCTTAGATTTTTATTACCACTTTTTTATTAAAAAAATAGACTCTTAATATGTACGTTGACTAAGTATCAAATAAAGTAAATGATATTTTAGAGAAAATGTCTCCTTCTCGGTCTTAGGTGTGTACGGTGATATCGTCATTCTCCTCTACGGATACTGTTTTGGTCACCTACCACTACATCATTACCTCCATCTTCTCTTCCGGTTATTAACCAACCATTATCAACGTCACCACCTCTTTCTTCGCCTTCGCAGCCACTACCTCCCTCGCATCATGCTCTGCCTTCTTCACCTCCTTCATCAACTCCGCCTCCTCTAGCTCTTTCGCATCCTTTGTTGCCTCTTTCGCCTACTTTGATGCTGTCTCCGCCCACGCTATCTCTTTTGTCGCCTATGTTGCCTTCGCCTATGTTGCCTTCGCCGCTTCTGATCCAAACTCATCATAGGCATATTCCATGGTCTGATAATCAGTTCGGGACGCACTCGGTCACTCGACGCCTCGGTGCGAGGCTGCACTAACCCCTTTGGGGCTTAGGGGGAGTGAAATCAACGGATGATCATGTCGATAGCGGCCGGAGAAAACACAATGACGACACAATGCCGTCATGGAAGAATGATAACAACTCCTATTGGTCTAAAAGGTCAATAAATCTAAGGACGGGCAATGGGGTGTGTTTTAAAGCCTGGACAAGGTTGTGCTTCTCGGCTATAAACGACACCCACACATAGAGAGTGTCGGCGATCAACAAGTCAACGGCGGGTCCTCGGCCGACCGAGATATTTTCCCGACCACATCGTCCACATGGGCAGAGAACACGTGTATCATGCCTTCCAAGAACTGGCGCTCGTTGTCGACCCGGTCGAAACCTAGAGGGAACCCATCGCTAGCTTATGGTGGTGTAACGTATGTCGAGACCCGATTCCCGAGCTCCCGCGAATATGTCTTGGTCTCCGGCGCCGACGAAGTGCTCGGATTGGGTGATCTGTTGGTGGGTGAAGTGGGTATTGACGAAAGTGATGGTGAAGCCTTGGGATGCGAGATTGATGGCCAAGTTGATGAATGGGTTGACATGGCCTTGGAGAGGGAGTGGTATGAGTTTGGCGTGAGGTTTCTTCCCTTCCATTTGTGTATTGTTGCAAAGAAATATAGCTATTGTTTGTGGATATATACACAAATGAATCTTAAGAGTCATGCAATTAAAAACATTTATATCTTCTGTTTTTGGATGTAACCAGTGTAATCGTTGATAAAAACATGTATATCATATGTTCTTGAGGAGAAATCAAATACAAACCATGTCTTAACCTAAAAGCTAGAGAACCAATCTAAGTCATCCATTTTAAGAATGAATGGATGAGATGCAATTGAGTAGTTGACTGCAAACAAAACAGCACTTCTTAGTAAGTGGTAAGGGCTTTTTAGTAAAACTATCATATTATTTTTTTTAAATCATTTCACTAATTTAAATTTTCCCGCTTTGTTTGAACTCCGATTGGCTTCAAACTTGCGCCATTAGTTTTGTTTTTTAAGGGCTTTAAATCAAGGTCATTCATGAATTTATTTTGAAGCACGAAAAAAAAATTATTTCGGTGTTGATTTTTTTAAAAAAAATCTGGGTAATTTTTATTAACACTTTGCTCTGGATTTATCAACACTTTTACATTGGTTATATCAACACTTTACACTGGTTTTATCACCTCATTTTCCAAAACTGATCATGATTTTATCACCTCATCGCGTGCTTTTTATGAACACTAGTTTTATTAACACTATACACTAGGTTTATCATTCAATTACGTGTGTTTTATCACCCCCATCACATGTTTTTTTGAAGCACAATTTTTTTTTTCGGGGCTGGTTTTTAAAGAAATTATATCTGGCTAATTTTTATCAACACTTTGCTCTGGTTTTATCAACACTTTACACTGGTTTTATCAACACTCTACATTGTTTTTATCACCCCATTCTCCAAAATTGATCATAATTTTTATCATCTCATCACGTGCTTTTTATGAACACTAGTTTTATCAACACTAAACAATATGTTTATCATTAAATTACATGTGTTTTATCACCCCATCACATGTTTTTTATCAACGCTAAACTTTATTTTATCACACTTATTATCAAAATTGAACATGATTTTTATCACCTCAGTACATGTTTTTATCAACATTTAGCACTAGTTTGATACCTCCGATATAAAACATTTATTAGTGAAAATTTATCAACACTCAACATTATTTTTATCACTCCGATATACCTTTTTATTTTCGTGCTTCAAAATATATTCATGATTGATCTTGATTTAAAGCCCTTGAAAAAATAAAAATATTGGCGCAAGTTTGAAGCTAATCGGAGTTCAAACGAATCGGGAAATATTAAATTAGTGAATTGGTGAAGAAAAAAATGGACACTTGTCCACATGGCACCATGCTTTTACAATTATGCCCTTGCTTGTGTGAGAAAGGATGAAAGTGGCGTGAGTTTTGGTGAAATTGGGGTGATGATATGGCATCATGGTGAATGTTGGATGTTAGGTGTGTGTGGCTAGGATTGGTTCTCTAGTTTTAGTTAAGAGTGGTTTGTAGCCGATTTCACCTCTTATGTTCTTATAATTATTTGTGTTTGATGATTAACCATTTCTTATGTTTTATAACGTGCTCCAATCTTTTTTAGATAAGCTATATCGATTGCCGGAAAGCATCAAATTCTAAAGGGAAAACACCAAGAAACAACTATGCCCCGACTTTATAGCTCAAAAAACAACTATAGACAATTTTATCGTTCAAATCACATCGTCCCCAAAGTTAAATGTCAAAAACCATAATAATCTGTCAAATTTCACACGGTTCGTTAACGGCGTTGGTGTAAAGACGAAACTGCCCTCATATTCAGTCATAACTCAAGTGTTGACTGAACACTCTTCTCACTTTCTTCTCAACCTCACGAGTCTGACTCTCCACTTCTCTCGCAACCTATCCACTTCTGTCGTTGTCTTCAGTTCGTGTGCAAGCCTGTTCTTCACCAGAATCAGCGCGAACCAGCCAAGGGAACCTGCAAGAAGATTGAGGTAAGAACTTCATCTTTGTCGAACCATAGTTGAGCTGTGTTGTTTGTTTAGGGTTTGTGGGGATGTGTATAAATTTGTGTTATTTCTCCGAAAAGTAGTATGATGGAGGTTAGTAAAGATAGGGTTGAACTTTAGAATTTAGTTATTGAAGAAGATTTGCATGTTAGGTGTATGTTTACGCGAGGTAGGGTTGGTGGGTATGAGTTGAAAATCGTCTTATTTCTCTGAAATTTAGTAAGATGTAGCTTAGTTCACAGAGCTTTGTATGTGTGGTGTGCATTTACTCGAGCTAGGGTTTGTGGTGAATTGGGGATTTACTCCTGAAATGCTCACGGGCTTTGGGTGAATTGATAAATTGGGGGTTTTGGCGAAATGAAAAATTGGTGCTTAACTGAGATAGGAAGAGGAAGAGTGGTAGACCTAAGTTGTTGTATTTGTGGATCCGAATTTTTCCCTACAGTGTAATGTAATTTGGGGCTCAACTGTTATAGTATTGCTCAATTTATAGTAGGACATTTATAGGATGTTAGACCTTTATACTAACATGTTAAGTGTTCAGCATTAATTTTAGTGAGCAATTTTGATTTTTGTTACATGATAAGAGTATAGGACATAGAAGTTTGCAGAAGTTATTTAGTTCAACGAATTAGAGATATATCGACAGTGTTGGATACATAACAAACCTACTGCTGTCCTAGTGTTGTTCCAAGTAGGTACCCTTAGAAAAATGGTTATCCCTCTAATCAATGCCAATGTCACAATCTAACATTTGAACATGTGTACTATATTTGTTTGAAAGTATTAAATTATGTTTACTTATTTATGTTTAACTTTTTTAGATGGCGAAGAAGCGAAAAGCAAGTCGAAGTTTAAATGACGAACCATCTGATGATGAACTCATAGCTGAGGCAGAGATGTTCGACGAAGCAATAATTGATGATGAATTAATTAATGTTGAAGAAGATGATTTTGTGGCTGAAGATCTTGGTTACCAAGGTGGGGACTATGTAGCTGGGGAAGAAATAATAGATGGAAGTGGTGGGTCATCGTCTGAATCTGAGTATGAACCACCATCAGAGGAGGAGGAGGATCCACCATCAGAGGAGGATGCACCATCAGTTGCTGCTGTAGAAGAAGACAATGTTGATGCCTACATGGATGACGATCTGGGTTGTGAAGATATGATGGAAGAAGAGATGATCGATGCTAGGATGTGGGACACTAAGAGTTCGCTGAAAGATATCAAACTGAGACTGGGTGATAGATTCATTAGTGCTGCGTGGTACCGGGTAGTGCTTCAGAACTACGCTGCGGAGAGAGGATTCAATTACGCATCTACTAGGAACCAACCTCAAGACGGTATCGAGGTGGTATGTGATAAAGATGGGTGTACGTTTTATATTTGGTGTGGTTATGTGAAGCAGGCGAAAATATATGCAATTAAGACTTTCCGACCAGAGCATTGCTGCCAAACTGAGCAAGGAGGTGATAACATTACAACGCGCTCTCTGGGATACATGTAATTAATTTTGGGGACGATTGTAGGTTGATGTACATTGGAAATATGATCTGGCTTGTGTTTAATAGTCATTAAATTAACTGATGTGCATGTATTATGATTACGTCATAAGTAAGAAGAAAGTTAATATCGCCCAGTTGAGCAAGGACATTCTGGAAGACCTAGGGTTAGATTTGGATGTTGGGAAGTGCTACCGTATTGTAAAAGCAGTTGAACATATTCACAATGAGGATGATGGGCTCCAATATGGGATGCTCGAGAAGTATCGGGAGTTGGTGATGAGTAGCAACCCAGATTCTAAGTTCACCATTTTAACTGCTGAAGAAGGTGGTCGTCGGTTCAAGCGACTGTATATTAGATATGGAGCGCAAAAATCTGGGTTTGTAAGAGGATGTCGCCCGTTCGTAGGACTTGACGGGTGTCACATGAAAGCTTATCATGGAGGAATTGTTTTAGCTGATGTGGCAAGAGATCCCAACGATGGGATGTTCCCACTTGCTTTAGCAGTGGTTGAGCAAGAAACCATCGCATCGTGGACATGGTTTATGGATCAGTTTTTCGAGGATTTCGGAAGTGGCGAGGAGATGGGCTGGGTGTTTATGTCTGACAAGCAGAAGGTAAAATAATTTTTTTTTAACTTTTAAACTTTACAACTTCATTCACAATTCATATACTTTGGTATAAAACTAGTTCAATTCATATGTTAGAAAATGACTTAGGATCATATGTTAGAAAACTATTTACGATCATATGTTAGAAAAGTACTTAGGATCATATGTTAGAAAAGTAGTTCAGTTCATATGTTATAAATCATCTTAGGTTCAAATGTTAGAAAATTAGTTAGTTCAAATTTTAGAAAACTAGTTCAGTTCATATGTTAGAAAACTATTTAGGAGAGTATGTTAGAAGTGTAGTTAGGTTCGTACGTAAGAAAAGCACTGAGGTTGATATGTTAATTCATTTTGTGAGGTTCCTATGTTAGAAAATGACTTAGCTTCATTAGGATGTAATGTAATTTTGTTGTTTCATAAATAAGAGATTATACTTGACCTTGGGTCTGCACAGAAACAGTTACTGTAAAGACTAAAACTACAAAATATGTGTATGAGTCGGGCTTCAAGTATAATGGGTGAGGAACGTGGACTGGGTAATGTTTTTTATCAGACATAATGACTTAGCTTCATTAGGTAGGCACAATTAGTTGTATTTGAACTTGGTGATATTAGTTTTATTTCATACCTTTTTCAGGTGTTGATCGATGTGTTTACCCATCACCCGTCAGTGGAGCATAGGCATTACATGCGCCATCTATACGAGAATTGGTTTAAGCAGTTCAAGTCTCATTATCTCAAGTTGTAGTTGTGGAAATGCTCACGGGCAACCAGTGTTGAATTGTTGAATAGTTATATGGAGGAGTTGAAAGAAATGAACGTGAAAGCATATGAGTGGTTGCTAGAAAGACCACCAACAAACTGGTGCAAGACTTTTTTCAAAACAAATGCCAAGTGCGGTTCCCAGACAAATAACATTTGTGAATCGTTCAATGCTTGGATTGGGAAGGGGAGGGATCTTGCGATACTAAATTTCTTAGAGTTCTACAGGAAAAAGTTGATGGACTGGTTCAACAAGAAGGGGAAGTTGGTCAGCGGTGATGCATCTCTATTGTGCCCAAGGATCAGAGATAGGCTTGATCTGGTAATTTCTAAAGCGAAGAAGTGCAAATTTATTCAAAGTGGGAGTGTCTTATTTGAGGTGGAGATGTTTAGGGACACATACGTAGTGAACATTTACGAGCACACTTGTAGCTGTTTGGATTGGCAGTTGACAGGAATTCCTTGCTTGCATGTTGTAGCATCATTGTTGAAGGCGAAGAAGGAGGTTTATAAACATGTCAACTCCTATTACTTCACTCCTGCTTTTCGAACTACTTACGAAGGCCAGATTTACCCTCCGGTTGGCCTAGATAGGTGCAGGTCAGTGCCACTTGAAGGACGTATACTAGCTCCCAGTGTGAGGAAGTAACCTGGTAGACCAAGGACAGCAAGGAGGAAGGGCTGTATGGAGCAACCACATTCAAGGTCAAGCAAGGGAACATTCATAAGGAAAGGAGTTGTTCTACTGTGCATCCGATGTAGAAATGAAGGTCATAACATTCGATCCTGCACGACGAAGGACTATGGGTCCAATCCAGCACCTCCAATAAAGGGAAAGAAAGGAGCTGGACCCAAACCGAAACCGTCACACCGTGTAGGATCGAAGAGATATGTTGAACTTGCAGAACTACTGGATAGGAAAAGAGCATCAAGTCGTGCTCGGTTGGAGAAGACAAAGGTTCTAAACAGAATTTGGAAACGGCAGCAACGTGGTGAGGGACATGTGGGTGAGAATGGTGTTGCGAATGGTGCTGAGAATGCTGCTGAGAATGCTGGTGCTGAGAATGCTGCTCATAATGGTGCTAAGACAATAGTTGGAGAGAGTAGTGTTGGAGATTCTGGAAGCATGACAGGTTGTGACGGTTTGGGGAGGGATGAAGAGTACCACAATGATCATGGATGGTTTGAGCCTATGCCTGCTGACCTTGGAGGAGATAAGGACTTCCCAACTACATATGAAGAAAATATAAACTAAGGAGGATCTGATCACATGGGTGCTGAAGTTGGAGGCTCTGATGACATGACTGCAAAGGTTGGACATGGTGGTGGAAGCCCTGGTGACTTGGAATCAACCGGTGAAGAAAGAAGTCAGGTATTTGATGCTAACTTGAACGAGGTTGTTAGTCAGCAAGAGAGAATTGTGAATGAAGTTCAACAATTTCTTGATATTCTTGGAGATGATTTCTGGGGTGAGAATCCGACAAAAAAACCTAGACTCAAAGAAAGGCTTCAAGGGCAGAGGATAGGTAATGAACAACCTGAGGTCCATATAGAGAAGTGTCCTCCGGAGAATTTAAATGCCACTCTGATCCGTAAAAAGCGTACCCCAAGGAAGAAAGTGGTCACAAAGGACATCACAAAGAAGATTAGCAGTAACCCAATTCAGACAAAGAAGAATCAGCCACCTAAGATGAACTCCAAGAAGGTCAATGTCAAAGACTCGGTTCCTTTTAAAGTCATTGACAAGCCCTATGCAAGACCCACAATCACAAGCAATGCAAAGGCCGAGGAGAGAAGGACTGCCCGGGCATTTGACATGAGTAGTGGTGGCAAAAACAATTCAATAGGAGAGTGTCAGTGGAAAAAATCAAAGGTACTCTTAATTTCTCTAGCTACTTGCCTTTCCTTTCGTTTGTGTTCAAACATAACTACATATTTGGGTGACTGCATAATTTAGTTAGGTTCAAATGTATAATAGGTTTAGTTGAATTATATACCTTGGCATTGTGATGGAGATTTAGTAAGGGGGAGATCTGAAATCATCCTAGAGGTACATAAGAAACTTAATCATAAAAGATAACTATGATTAGCTGCCTATAAATGAATATGAAGTCGGAGTTAAATATATCCTTCATCTTATATAACATGATATCTATAGCACTTCGAATTAGAATTAAAATTAGAATTCCATATTGTCTTTTTAATTATGGAATGACAAGATGCTTAAGGTATTGTAAATAGTCATAATGATATTACAGATGAATATTATGGGAGGCTGGACGAATCAAATAGATTGTTGTTCAAGTTGAGGAGATCGGCCCATAAAATATTGTTCCAATTGTAACGGACAATGTTACAAACACTAAGCGAGGAGGCCATCCATATTTTGAACTTCTTGTGTCACTCACACAATTAATCTTATGCTCGAAAGAATATGCAAACTGGTAAGGTTGAAATCAACAAACTACAAGACAAAGAATTTGATTCACTCACAAGGCAATATGCAAAGTAAAGGGAAATAATTAGATCGGGAGTTACGAGTGCCAAACCATTTTTAAGTATGACTTTTACGAATCGAGTTCACGAATACTAAGTTCATGTTTTTAAAGGCATTTGAGCTCTTATTCTAGATTTATTCAAATTTTAATTGTGTTGATACTCCATTGGATTTGGCAAGTTACCTATTGAATCCGTTCTTGTGCATAATATATGTTCAGTAGCATGATCTTTGATATGATGAATATGATGATGAACTTACCTCATACACTCTTATGCAGGCTGCTTTGGGATTTGAAAGCTGGCTTCAAGCAAGAAGGAAAGAAGGAGGACCAGGTTTTGGATCTGCCAGAGTAACTCCAAGAGAGGCTGAAGTTGAAGGAAGAGGAACATGCACCCAACCTTTGAAGAAAACCATCGTGAAAAAGAAGCAAGCCCACAACTCTCAGCCTTAGGATTTAGGTCTTTTTTGTGGACCATTAGATATGGATATGTTTTGGTTGGTATGGGCCATAATGGCCATTAACTTTTGGACATATTGTATTGTTGTCTAGTATATGGTGGCAGACAACATGTTAAGGACTTATGAATTTTGAGGAGGCCTATGGGAATCAGATTCCCTCTCCTGTGACATAATGAGGAGCTTTTGTAAGGGTTGTGTACTGCTTTAACAGTGTGGTTTCTGTCTTGGAATGGACATGTGATAATTGCTGATTTTATTTACATTTTTGCCCTTGTTATGTGTGGAAGTGATAAATTTGCCTATAAAACACCATCTAATTCACTTGTTAGGACCACACCATCTGCTTCACTTGTTAGGACCACACCACACCATCAGATGGTGAAAAAATATCCAGAATTCGATGAGGAGGATGAAAGGAGGTATCGAGAATGGGCATGTGCAGGACCACAATCGTCTTCCGAGCATACCGATCAATGGAACAAAGCTCCATCATATGGTCCTCCTCCAACCCCACCATATGTGCACCCCGAAGAATTCTTGCCCGATTTCCGATATCCATATCCGGATGAAGACCCACCGTCTGATGATGAAGTGTAGAGCAAGCTAGTGCAACCCAAGGACCAGCCAAAGGAGCAACCACAAAGACACCTCCTTCAAAGACATCTCCTTCATCCTCTACCCTACCATTCGATGAACATGAAGATGATGTGGAAGACAGTGGAGATGAGAATGACATTGCTTCATCTCAAGGTAGTACTAGTCTATTCCGTAAACCATTTGTACTCTAAATGAATATGTAATGTGAACTTGTGTTACCTAATAACTTGTATGCAGTACTACATTTGTTTTCTCTATCAAACCATACATATAAATTGCTTCATATCATTCACTGATGAATTACTACATAAAATATAAGATCTGAAATCATCATATAATAGTACATAAACTACAAGACTCTTCTGTCAAACGAAATTTAGATTAAACACACAACTACTTTATACACTAAACAAGGTACATGTCTTCCTTCCTATTCTTACCATCATTCAACAAATATACAACCATGATATAAAACATAATACCATACAAAAACCATATACAATTTGATTTACACTTTGCCCCTTTCCCATTCTTTCTTTTCTTAAAACGTAGAGCATCTTCCAAAGTGGTTATCCTGTCATACAATTCAGGAACTACTTCGTCGACCCATTTGAAAATTTTACAACTCCGTTCACCCTACATCCACCATTACATATAATTATTTACCGAAGTTCATACCTCCAACCACATAATAATAGTCATTGCATGTGTGTCTTACATTGTACTTCCCGCAGCCGTAAAATCTTCTAGTGGGATTGTTGATCGAGTAGGATGTCAGCATAGGAGCTGCAACTCCACAATTGCATAACACTATGCTTTGCCTTCCAAATTCAACGTCCTTACACAAAATTTCACTTCAATTAATCAAGGACAAATGACTATACTTTATCATTCACCATGAAAAAAATGCATAAGACTATGCTTTATCATTCACCATGAACAAAATGTATTCTGACCTAACTGTGAATGACACATGACCTATCCAATTTCCTTTCATCTACAAAATTCTTATTCGGCCTTTAAACACCTAATGCGCCAATTATCCCTAATTTATCTACAGATCCCAACTCGTAAATTTCAATACACACATTCAATTTCTGGTTTTTATAAACCTGATATTCCCCTATTTCAAAACCCTAGTTTTTATAAACCCGATATTCCTCTATTTCAAAACCCTAGTTTTTATGAACCTGAAATTCCAGAACCACGCTACCCCTAAATCCGACCCATGGACAGAACTATTGAAGATGATTTCAGATTTAAACATTGCAATATCGTTTACTACCATTGCAGAAGATGGACAAAGGAAGGTTTTCAGATCTTACCATTGCAATATCGTTTCCTGCGACCTCAGCACTCTGACTGCGACCTTCTTCTGCCAAAACCTTCGTCTTCCTTCACCAGTTGTTCCTTGACCTTCGTCTTCGTCTTTCCTTCCTTCACCTTCGCACCTTGCCAACACTATGTCTGAAACACGTTCAAAGGGGGGCAAATAGATGGGTTTAAGTGTTATCTGATGAGGGCAATTCGGTCTCGAAAATTTTACTGCACAAACACGTGCGCGACACTCACCATTTGTCAAACGTTTTCTGTGAAATTTGACAGATTATTATGGTTTTTGACATTTAACTTTGGGGACGATGTGATTTGAACGATAAAATTGTCTATAGTTGTTTTTTGAGCTATAAAGTCGGGGCATAGTTGTTTCTTGGTGTTTTCCCAATTCTAAAACTACAAAGAGACGTAGGAAAGGACAGAGAAAAGGACAAATACTAATTGACCGTTTGTTTAATTGTTTAAGATGGATCTCACGAAATATTTTCTCTGTTATTTTTTAGATTTACATATTGACAGGCACAAAATGGAAAAAGAACTCAATAAAAGCGCTTTCTAATCCATATTCAAAACGACCATTCATTAAAAGTTAGTAATTGTTAAAGGCACATACTCTTAGATTGTCGTTGTTTTTTTATCGGCAAAGAAAATTTAAATTAAAAACCTCTTTCAAGGAGAAAGATGAGTACAAACTGATCTAGTTATAGACCACAAAATCCCAAAGATGGACGCACTAACTGAAGGGGTACAACCAAGCAAGTGAAACAACCGAGAAGGTACAACAATCAAAGAAGGTACAACCACACAAACTTCAACAAACACATACTTGAGTACTGACTTGAAAGAGCAGTCTCTGAACAATCCCAATAAGGGGATAAAACACTGAAAAGGTCTCAAAACCCAGATTTTACCAACATTAAGCTCACCGAAAACGAAGGTCCACAACCTAGATTTTTCAAACATAAACCCTAGAAAACATAGTCGACTACCACTCAGATCACCCAAACCTTAACCGAGTTGAAGAAACAAATGTATCTCACAGACTCCCAACTCAAAGAGACGAAGGACACTGACACGCCGACGGACAACACCGTAGAACGGAAGAGATAATCCAGTGAACAAAATCACCAAAACTAAAATCCCAAAGAAACAGGAAGCTCTCGAATTCCAATCAAGATCCATTGAGCATAAACAACCTGTCAAAGGCCAACACCTAAACAAATGACGGGGCTCTACCAACAAAGGGTAGGGAAACAGGAGGAATCGAAACGTTGTTAATTGTAAGGAAACAACATATTTTCAACAAGAAACAGAAAAAGCCAAGGCGGAAACAAGAAACTTACCCACCGCGGCAAAGGAACGAGATCTGATCAACAACAAATCGATGACTCCGTAAGGATACGAAATGCTTCCCATGGATGACCAAAGACGAACCAACTGCACGACAAACACCTCCTCAGGAAGATCTACCTAATGCAAGTCACATTCCACACAGGACAAATGAGCCAACCATACACACGTGAAAACGCCTCACCCAACAACTCTTGTAGCCGAAGCTACTACTCTATGGCCAACCGAACACGATAAAGAACAGTAGCGTATTTTGAACTTTTTATGTCTTTTGAATGAAAATTTGACCATGTTAGAGTAAAGTGAAAAATAAACAAGTCAAGGTATCGTAAACATAATTTTTTAAGTGGAAAGGTAGAAACCTAATATTT
This sequence comes from Erodium maritimum, assembly GCA_963921825.1. Lineage (NCBI taxonomy): Eukaryota > Viridiplantae > Streptophyta > Magnoliopsida > Geraniales > Geraniaceae > Erodium > Erodium maritimum. Next base: position 65,960,585 of record OY997594.1, on the reverse strand, counting down.
TGTTTTGGACATGAACAGTAAATTACCCACTGTTTAAAAGTGTTAAATACGATACCTAAAGTATTGGCCATTAACGTCTGTTAGTAAAAATGGACGGAATAGTTCATTCCGTTAGTCATGTGACCCATTTTATTGTTAAGTTGAGAGTGATATTGCGATTCTTTCCTTACTCATTTAAACCTTATGGATTTTAAAGGGGAAATGAGCTATTTTCTCTTGTTTAATAATAAATTAAGAAATTATATAATAATAAATAATACATATTATAAAAAAATCTAAAATTCAAATAAAATATTTAAAAACAAAAATATTTATAAAAAAAATAAAAGAATTATAACATTGAGAAGGAGGTTACTTTTTTTTAACTTTTTTTTAATAAGGTAGGATAATATATATATATATATATATATATATATATATAAATTACATAGTCAGATAGAGTTATATTTTATTTTTCTTATTTGATGTTTGGATTTAGCTCCCCAAGAAGGATCCAACTCTTGAGAGTACAAGAAGGGATTTCTTCCTCTAGCATAACGTAAAGTCGTCTAGTTGTCTTCAATGTCGATCTCGAGTTCGTTTGTCGTCGGAGATCTGTTAATATTCGAAAAGGGTGTCGGTAGTTTTGATATATAAGATTGTAGGGTTTGTAGTTGGCGTCTTCGGGTCTTGATTCTCGCTCATGCGGCTTACTCTACCGTCCAATAACAAGATTTTGAATATTACACACATCATCGATTGGGAAGTTTTGTAATTATGTTTTTTTAATCAGTCAAGAAATGTATAAACCTCCTTTTCAAAGATTAAAAAACGAATGAAAGCATAAAACTTCTAGCTACAAAAGTTGAACCGAGAAACAACAGACTCGAGCGTTGGCATGACAAATCAGTCTCATACAAGGATCAAACAAGTACAATTAAGGAGAATTCCTATGATAGGAACCTCGGCAACCCAGCAAGGGCGCAAACCAGACTAACATGGTCTTAAACACAAATTTACAAACATTAAGCATGAAACAAGTAAAAATACAATAAGGTCTAACGCCCGGATTTTGCAACCATGGCGTAGAAGAGTAATCAAGGTCTTTAACCCTGATTTTTCAACCATTAACCACCCAAGATACTGGTATATACCAAACTGATTACTTAAGAACGTAGAACGCCGTGTCTCATCAAGACCATCAACTTGTCACGCAGACTGGAAGACGGATACTAACACGTCGGCGGCCAATACCACAAGCGACAAAGACAACTCTGGAGGGAAGTACCCACCTAAACACATTATACCCAAAATGCGAATATGAGGGTAAACAACTAAAAGACACAATGGCTCAACTACTCATCGGCGGTCAACACTTAAAACCGAAGAGTCTTAACCACAAGCGTGGGAGGAAACAATTGAATAACCAGAATAATCCGATAAAGGAACAATGAGGAGACATAAATATTAAGAACAATATTCGGGATACCAATATTCGCAGCACGACGATTCACCAGATTCGCGACAATAAACACTCAGGAGATGAAGAAACGCGTCCCACAACCGGATCTGAAAAGAAAAGTTTGGCCAAGAAATGGGCCACTAGACGCGGTGTAAGAACCACCCCCGGTCGAACCGGTGATTTGGACGAAGTTTGGCTTTCGGCCGGAAAAGTCAACCAATGACTCCGGAAGTCATTCGGGATCTCTTTCGGGGCCCAAAAAGCTTAGCCACTATCACGGTTAGCTTAGTTGGGTCATTACCTTTCGTTTGACTCTAATGTTGAATAGGTCAATTTTCGGTCAAACCCGAGACTTTTATCGACTAGACCCGAATTAACTAAAGTGTTGGTTTCTATTATAGGCAAAGTTGTCCCCAACTAGGACACTTTTCCCTCTTGGCTTGGAAGAGAAGAAAAGACCCATATTTGACCCTTCTACCCTCACAAAAGTTAAATTGGAAGGATTGGACCTAAGGGCATTATTGGAATGTCATCTAACTAGGGTTTTAAAGCAAATTGGAGCACTTCTCTCCTCATTTTGTGTGCTGGCCGAATTTAGAGAGAGAAGGGAAGAGAAGAGACAACTTTGGAGCTTGAAGGTGAAGAAAGGTGCAAAAATGGAGTCTTGAGGTGGTTTAACTCCCAAAAACTCTCCAAAACATCATCTTCTTCATCCATTCCTCACTCTCAAGGTAAATCTCTCATCTAATTTCGTTTCTACCACTTTTGGTTCATGGGTTTTGGAGGAGAATGGAAGAACTTGTTTAGGTTTTGAAGTTTGAGTTTGGTTATTGAAGTTTTGGAGGATTTTGAGGTTAGATGATGGTTTTAATTCGTATTTTTTTATAGTTTTGATGAACACCCATGGTGGGTTTTGAAGTAGAGACGTTTAGGAACTGTTTTTGGAGCTTTGGAAGGTCATCCATGAAGGTTTTGGGGGTTAAAATCATGAAAACCCGAAGCTGGAGGAAGCAGACGGATGAACAGTGCCAGGCGTCACGACTCCGCGACAGGAACCGTGACGGCGTCAGACACGACTCCGTGACCAGATCCATGGCAGACCAGTTTTGGTCCTTTTGAGCCCTTTTCGATCTTCTTTCGTTTACTTCAAGTTGGTGTTTTTGAAACAGCGAGTAGAGTCTTTTGAACTTAGTTGATTGCACTTGTTTAGCCTTTAATTAGAATTTACTTGTGATTCAAGACCTTGGAACCGAGCTCGAGCGACGAAGACTACTCGGGGACCCGTGTGAAGAACGGAGAGGAAGCTAGCTTGGACTCCGGCAACTAGAAGGTTTATTAGAGGAAGACCACAAGGTAGGGAAAGTCCTAACTCCTCGAGTATTTCAATACTAGTATGCCTATTAGGTTAATAAAATCGGAAAGGTCCTAGAATTGCATATAGGATGCGAATAACTAGAATAATCGTCTTTCAATTACTAATAACCGGACGTGTGTAGTATGCATGCGTAGGATGTGAATAACTAGTGTAACTCGCTTTCAATACTTGAGAATTGCTTTACTGGTAGAGAGGTCGTGATGAGCTCTCGGATTAGTTGTGTTTGCCTCACATGCTTGCTTGCTTTCTTAGTTTTAAGTTAATTTAAGAGTCTAATGAAACTAGCTAAACCGCATGCTTGAATGATTGATTGATTGAGCGTTTGATTGATTGGATGATTGAATGAATGTCTGAATGACTGAATTTTTGAACGGATGATCGAGTATGACTGATCGTACCAAACGGTACGATCAGGTGATCGATGGACCGGTGGATCGTGACTGGTAAGTATAACGGTAAGTGTAAAGGGTAAATGGATGTCTTTGGTGTGTTGTGGTGAAAGTGTGATTCGATAAGCGTTGGTTGGTTGATGTGTTATTGTGTGATTCTCTTATTGTGAAACCCACTTCGTTTTAAAAGAGTATTAAATCGCAATCTGAAACCTCGGGGTAGGTTTGTGCAAACAAGTTGTTTTTGCAAAGAAAAATAATAAAAAAATAGGGAAAAAGGAAATCTGGACTGAGAGGAACTGGGCTGGACCTGGTCCAGTTCAGAGCGCGCCCCAGGCCCATTAGCGAAGCCGAGCCCAAGACGCGCGGACCGGCCCAATGGGCACTATAAAAGGGGTAAAACCCTAAATCTATGGTACTGTTCATCCCCTCCGCCTCTCCTTCTCTCTCTGCGAACCAGACCGACCTCTCTCGTCGCCGTCGTCCCTTCTCCGATCCACGACCGCCTGTACCTTCTTCTACGCCTGGAACTTCATCCGCCCACCCTCATCCTCACCGTAAACCACCGCCTCGCCCCCACCTTCCTCTCTTTCTCCATCCTTGAGCAGAACCGCGCGAGTTCAAGTCGTTGTCGGAGATCACTCCCCTCGGGTTCGTCCTCCCCACGGTGAACCAAACGCCCTCTTGCACTCCTTCTTCTTCCCCGACCTCGTGTCACCGGGATTCCATCTTTCCCGAGCTCGATTCGAGTCGTGTTGCTCGGAACCCTCGCCGGTGAATCCCGTCTCCGTCAGATCTGAGACGGGAGGCCCTGGGTCGTGCTTCCAAGCAACCACGACACAGCCACGGTGTCGCCAGGGTCTCAACGACCGTCTCCGCCCTCTTTCCCCTTCTCCCGAGCGCTCCTTGACGCCGTGGACGACGACCGGAAGTTGTGGTCTCGCCGGAGTCAGGCCAAGATCGAACTCGTGGCCGAGCGGGCCTTGGGTCGAGAAGGCTTGGGCCTTGTCACCGGCCTTTGGGCCAGGTCCTAGAAATGGGCTGAGTGGATGGGGCCTTGGGCCCGAGCTTTTTGGGTCAGGGGATCTTCACGGGCCGGGCGAGGGACTCGGACCTGGATCGGGCTGGATCTTGGGCCAGGCCCAGTGCGGAGGTCCGGATCTGGACCGGGTTCGAACTCGGATCCGGGTCGAACCAGTTTTAAAAATTATTATTTTTAAAATCAGATTTTTTTAATTAATTAAATTAAATTATTTGATTAAAAATGGATTATTTAAAGGACGTTTTGGACCTTCCGAAGACTTTGGTTATACCGGAACTGAGTGGACCTTTTTACCTATTAAACTCAGGCTCGGGGTTCGCCCGAGAAGACCAGAGTCGAACCCAGACGCGGACTTCACCCTAGAAGACGGTGTTGGCCTGGTCGTCAACAGCTAGGAGACGCTGCTTTGGTATCGTCTTGAGGTAGGGAAAGTAGCGGATACCGCTTTAATTACGGAAAGTTGCTAGTATGCATGATTAGGGTTAATAATAAAAACCGGAAAAATCATAGTTTGTCATGTAGGATACGAATAACTAGCGTAGACGTATGAACTGTGAATATTTACGATTTATGTCTTGAGATTTGCCGTGCTGGTAGATCCGGCCCATGTCGTGCCTGTAGAATTGTTTGCAGAGTGTGCCTGCTGGTGTACCTTGTGTTATTTGAACGGCTAATAAATAACGAACATGAAAAATAATAGAATTGAACTAGTGATGCATGCTGATTACCTGTGTGGTTATTTCCGGTTTATTCGATATGTTGAATTGTGGGATGGTTGGGGATTTGATACCGGTTAAGCCGGTGGGGTTACCACATGGAGTGTGGAGACGGTAAGTGATGGTAAGTACGTGACAGTTTTGAGTATGGTTAAGAGTCTAATACGATCTATTCGTTGTTGCATATCGTGATTATGTGTGGGTAAGTGTACCATGTTTGATAATGTTAACCCTTGTTTGTGATATGACCGGGTGAGTGATAGACCGGATGTGTGTGCTATGTTGAGATGGTCCGAATGGTATACCGAGACCATCAGTGTTTTGCGCGGTGTGTTAGTTCCTAATTTTGGGTGTTCCAAGAGACGGCGTAGCCGGGGTGGACTTATACCGAGGGTTAGTTCTGGTGGAGCGTATCGAGGCCAAGGATGGTGTGACCAGTAACCGATGATTCGTTGTCCAGGACGATGGTTGACCGAGGCGTGTACCGATCCTGTACGTGTGATAAGATATTGCCCACGTCTGTGTGCGTGGAAGACATCGGACCGAGGGATTCCCGGTCGAGGATGTTAACCCTTCGTATGTGTGCAGAGGAGTATATTACCCCACGTCTGTGTGCGTGGAACCCTTCGTCTGTGTGCGGAGGAATATATTACCCCACGTCTGTGTGCGTGGAACCCTTCGTCTGTGTGCGGAGGAATATATTACCCCACGTCTGTGTGCGTGGAACCCTTCGTCTGTGTGCGGAGGAAGTTATGGGGACTGATGTTGCATAGTCCGGTACGATAAAAGTGGCGGTGTGCCTACGGTGGTATGACTTATGTTGTTCTACGACATCTGTGTGTGTCTTGTTGTGTGCTTTATTCTCATTGGTTGGATGTGTGCTTTCGGATAAGTACGTTTAAGGTTGTGTAAATGGGCAGTAATGGGGGAGTGTGTTGTTGGACTCTGCGCATTGGTTTAAGTGTGACTTTGGTCTGGTGAGAGTGTTTGTTGACACGGGGGTTGTTGTAACTGTTTCCAGTGTTGTCGTACGAGTTTGCACATGTATCTGATTACTGAGTTAGTCGTGGGCTTGCTTACTGAGGATTGTTGGGTGATAATTGTCAAGGGCTAGTTGTGGAAAGTGGTTTAGGTTCGGATCGTCGTGAGTTGGTTTTACGGGTTGTGCCTGAGTAAAGGCCAGGTGTCGTCATGGAGTGATCGTTGACTTGTTTTAATAGTTGTGCTTACTAGTATACCATAATTGGACGGTTACCCGTGACGGTGAACTTGGGTTCAAATCCTTAACTACTTTTCCTGCTGAGCGTAAGCTCACCCCCTTACTTTGTGGTGTTTCAGGTGTCGAGCAGGTTTTGTACTAGCAAGATTCTCGGAGCTAGGGAGCTGACGGGGATTCGGGCTAGTGTCTAGAGACGTACTGTTAATTGTTGAGTTAGTTACAGTTGTTTTTATCGAGCTGCGACTCGCGAGATTGTTTTAAGTTTGAAAGCATGAATTGAGACTTGTTGGCCTTATTTTCAATAAAAATTATTATTCTTTTAGTTCATGTCTCGAATTCGGTCAAAACCGGATTTGGGGCGTGACATTTGTTCTTGTTCTTAAGATGTTTGGTTGTTCGGTATGGTACTTACACCGGAGGGGGGGGGGTAATTCGGTAGTATCATAGCCGTTGGTGATTGGAGGACCCTGCGGGGCATTGATTATTGGAGCCTGCGGGGCATTGATTATTGGAGCCTGCGGGCATTGGTTATTGGACCCTGCGGGGCATTGATTATCGGAGCCTGCAGGCATTGGTGGTGGAACCTGTGGTGCGATTGGATGGTTTACCTTGCGGGGAATGGTTACTTGTTGTTTCACCCAAGTGTATGCGTCCTGCGAGAGCACTAAGCGTCCCTCTGGGATTGTTTCCGGTGCCCCGATGCATGTGCCTCCTCTGAACCGAGGGAAAATCTGATATGACACGAATACTCTTGTGGATCGAAGTATGGGATCCTACGTGACACAAGAGTATTGTGGATCGGAGGGTGGTGACTTCAAATCCCACGACATTACTTAAACGCTCTATCTTCTATTGATTGTTAACAAATGCATTGTTTATCTTATTCTCTTGAAAGTTACCGTTATCTTTAAGAATGTGATATTGTTCTTATCTTGTCTATTTTATAGCATCATTTTGGTTAAAAGTATTAATTGCAACACGTGTCGTCGTGCTAAAGTAGTCTTATTAGTACATTGGAGGTTAAACTGTTTATGATTTTCCCTACTGAGCGTAAGCTCACCCCTATTTGTTTTATTGACTGTTTATACAGGCGTGCTTGATGAGTAGTGGACTCGAGGCTCGGGAGCTCTGGAGAGTCTGGGCATTATGGTCTTAGAGACGTCTTTTGATCACATTAGTGAACCCCATGTTTTACGTATTCTTTATGGAGCCCCGACTCTTAATTTCATTTTGAAACATGTTATTCGAGTATTTCATCAGAACCTTTTGAGTATTTAATCGGTTTTTATTATTCATTTGTCATTGTTTAATTGTCAACTCAAGTCGCGTCTCGAGTCCGGCCAAAACCGGATTTGGGGCGTGACACGCGGATAAGACAGTTCTACAACGATCAACACCCGGGAGGGTTAAGAAACGCGTCCCACGGCCAAAACTGACACTAAACACTTCTGATGACCCGAAAGAGGCTCCACCGTCGTCACTGCGGGGAGCAGGTCTACAACAGAGTCGGGAACTCCGGAGGTCAACACCTAAACCGGACCAAACTCCTTGAGAGTGCTGCCACCTCATCCAATTGTTGTCTCTTGTCCCTAGTAGAGACTTCCTCCGCCAAAAAAATCTCCTCATACTTTAGAATCTCATACCAATGTTTGAGGTTTAGGGTATTTAGTTCTTCTTCCTACATGTACGCTTGTTAGGCCAGCGGGATATAGTCAGCTCCGGAGTAACCGCTTGTACAGCTCTCCTTCACATGTTTTACATCCTCGTTGAATTTCCGCATCCGAGGAAAGATTTGTTCCAGTGGTTTTTGCACTGTTTCCAATTCATTACCAAGTAACGACGCACTAAGTTGTAACCTCTCGCAAATTTCCCCTAAAATGTACTACCCTCTTGTTGGTTACTCTTTTTTGCACCTCTGGAGGTGCGTAGCCAAGTATGGATGATGTGCATGTCCGCCTCAACGTTCCATTTTTTTTATGGTGCCTTTAGTTTGGGAATTCCCAATAGAGGACGATTGGGAAGACAACTGAGTGACACTAATATCGATGTGGGAATCAGCGGGGTATCCGTAGTATTGGGGGCGAGGTTGGAGTTCATGAAAGGGGGGGGGGGTTGAAACCAGTTTGCATGTAAGGATTTGTGGGGGGGAACTGGCTGCTTGTATGGGCTTTTACTCATGGGTTGATTGATGTGCAACATTCTCTAGAAGCCACCAGACTGATCGTCACTGAACTCATGTTGTTCTGGTGAGTCAGATTCCGAGTCTTATCGTCGCTAGATATTTTTTGATCGAAATACAAGCTTTGTATGAAGTGGAATTTGAGAGAGAAATTTGTGAGATGGTGAGAAATTATTGGTAGATTGATAAAAGGGATTGAATGATATTTTTTTTGGAGCGAAAGGTATAATATTATTAATATTATATCATAACATCGATGTGTACAAAGGAACATGCTCCCTGGCCACTAAGGTCAGAATAAAAGAACAATGGTTCACTGATCCTTGTACTACTATAACTGTCATAAATGGTATTGGGATGCCATATAAGCAATGATAGAATACGAGGGATGAGAAGGTGGTATTGGAATTCATGTTCTGAAAACTGACGAAGGACTTCAACAATAATGGTGGGAGGCAAAGCATCGACCAGGGACCCTTCCCAAGGCCAGTCCCTGATGCTCGTTACCCAATCCCTGAAACTCTGCTTGCTTGTTTTTGACCCTGCAAAAACGAAATCAAATAAACTAAGAATGACCTATTCGATTAGCCATAACCAAAATCTAGAGAGTGGTCGAGGAGGGTGCGGTGGTGGAGGCCAAGGAGATGGACATGACGGCGACCGTGGCGGCATCAAAGGCGGCGATAGAGGCGGCGAAGGCTTCAGAGACGCTAGCGGCGGATCCAGAAGCGGAGAGGGTCGATTAGAAGACGGCGGAGAGTGCAAAGGCGCATGAGGCGCAGTCACTAGAGGTAGAGGGATTGTCAAGGGATATTGGCGAGGGAGATCACCGCCCCGAGATAAATTCCTCCCCACCCCGAGTGGAGAGGAATTGGGAGGTTGAGAAGAACACCTTGACAGCGGAGTAGAGGAGCCGGGACGACGCCGAAAGGACAGTATTCGGCTAGGCTTGTGTGGCTCACGAGGAGGAGACATCAAAACCCTAGCAGAGCTTTTTTATTTGATTGAGTGGTATTTATAGATGGTAAGAAATATATTTTAATCTTAAAGTATTAATTTTAATTAAAAATATAATAATAACCATTGAAGTAGTTGTTGGTAGAACCAACGACTCTTCTCTTCCACGTCGGCACCATGTGGCGCGTTTCGATTCGTAACCTCGATTCATGAATCGCGGTTCACGACCCTAGCTTACTGTCTAGTAAATCAAAATCGAGCGCATCACAGTTTGCGATTCACTAAATTGTAAATCAGAACCATAAATCTTAAACAATGTAGGTCCTCTTAGAAGCTGAAGTAAGATGAAGAAATGATGAAACTTCGATGCTTAACTTGACTGGTTACTAGAATAATAGGATTTATCGGCAATACTCTAACAATAGGTTGGTTCTAACCGTCAGTAGTTGTAATCCCTTGCCATATACTGACATAGAGAGTGTTTATTTATAGATTGTGAAGAGGTACAATAACTGAATTATAACTGAATGGTAACTACATTAATAACTACACATAACTGCTAATACTCCCCCGCAGTCGGGGCGGGAGAAAGACGGATGCTCTGACTGGATCGAAAGTAGCATCGTTATTATGGTGTTAAATGTCCGCCGATGTAGTCGGTGTTTGTCGAGCGGAGCGATGTGGTGGCAGAAGTCCTTCGCCAAGTCCATGCCTCTTAGGCAAGGAATGTAAATGCCGATATCTAACTCGGCGTCTCTCATATTTGGAGAAATTAAACGAACATAAAATTCTTGACATGAATACTACGAAACAAAGAGCACATTGGAGGAGATTCTTGATGCAATCTTCTTGCTTGTCGCAGCCAAGTAATGATTAGTTGATTGTATGAGATGGGAGGGAGGAGATGCGTACATTGATCCTCTTGTTGGTGGAAGAAAGTTGATTTGGGGTGGCATGTGGTGGCACATCCTTCATTTTATCGTAATAAAGATATATATTGGAGATGGTGTTGTTGTTGCCGTAGCATAAAAGAAGATGGTAGAGTGGTGATACTTGATTTTGGAGTGGTGTTGCCGTAACAAAAGAAGAGGAAAAAAAGAAAAAAAAAATGAAGGAACCACAGGATCAGACTCTGCTCTGATACCATGTCAGATGATATATTATTATGAATCCCTTACCAAATAATGTGACAAAGAGTTTATATTTATATATTATGAAGAGGTACATAACGACTGAATTATAACTATAATCATAACTACATTGAACTGCTAATACTCCTTAAGATAGTGTTCCTATCACAGTTTAGTATATTAGATCAATATATTCAAGTTATAGAGCTCCTGCTCTTCCTTCAACAGACCCACTTCTTTGATCACCCTTATTGTGATTATGGATGGCTCATATGGACATTGTAGTGATCTACCCTTCAACTCAATTGTTCTGTCTTAATTTGCAATTTGTAAGTTTTGTTCAAATCGCTTGACAAGAGTTTTAGCCCATGTGTCTCTTTCTTTCCATACCACGGATATACGATCGCAGGACTTCCCCATGATGTGCTATTATTGATTTAATATAGGCAAATGTCACATAGCTCCTAGTAAAGACGGGTCCAATTGATTCTATCATATGTTTTCTCACCACCTTACCCTTACTATATCATTGATATCACATTCAAAATATAACTCCCTTGAACTCAACACAGTAAACTTTAAGATCTAGCATTTCGGCGTTTATGTTATTGGGTTTAAAGGGGGAGACGACAACAAATATTTTGAATTTCATAGTAACATGCTGAGAATCGATCAGAGAATTAACTCAACTTGGTTTCACTAGGAGCTACTTGAAAGCGGGGAGCAAATACAATTACGAAGGTGAACAGTGTGGTATTTAACTCGTGATCAACATATACAATACTATGTGCCATTTTAAACATTTACATTCCTACAATACCGTATTAATTGTTGTTTGAAAAATAGAATATGTTTGACATATGTCTTATTGGATTTCAGGATATCAGCCAATCTAATTCCCATGATCTTCAACCATCGCGTTAAAGCATTTTCCTCACAACAGATATGAAGCCGAACAGCTTTTCATTCTTTTTTGGAGTTCATATTTGAGAACTCTTATCTTCAATGTTTTGGTCTAATGGTTTTAGTTGATTTAAAATTTTAAATACATGTTAGCCCCGCTTTCGATCCTATTTGCTGACTCTATACCGCCTAATTACGCAATGTTTACGTGTTTAGGAATAGCTTAAATGTGTACTTTGATCTTGGTTATGAAGCCATTCACACAAAATGCAACAAATTTATATCTTCAGAACATGCATATAGGGATGTGCAAAACAATTGAAGATCCGACCCGTCATCCGTTTGCGATTCGTCTGGGTTCAAAAATCCTAGATCCTCAATTATTTGGCTCCGGTACATCAAACCCACAAATAATCCAACACAAAGCCGATCACCATTAGAGAGTTCAGCCCAGAACCTAACACAAAGCCCAGGCAAATTGAGTCCATCCCCCAAGCGTAATCGAAACGTCGCTCAAGTACCTGTGGATTATGACCCGATTTACTTGCGGGTGAGATCCGATGGACTAAAGTGACCCGTTGGGTGGGTCGAATATCCACTTATGCATATTAAACATTGTGTACAAACTTAGTCTCACGCAAGATTCTCAATCATACCCAAACATGTTACAGACCATTGTTCTTTCCAATATAATCTTGATTTTGTTTTATACAAATGATAAAATAAAGACATGTTGTTTTGAGTAAAGGATAATTTCATCTCACTAATCTAAAAGTTACTGTTTCCATTTCTACTACTCTCAACTTCTTCCTTTTTTCGTCTCGTTATTCTGAAATTTTGTTTGTCTCAATTTATTATCTATCGTTAACATTTCGTCCATTTTTGGATAGACTATGGTCATGTGCCAAGCACATGATCCAAATATTTCTGAAAAATATTAAAATTGTCCCTCAAATCCTTATATACTAAGTTAGAAGGATTTGGGAACGATTTAAGCGGTAATTTCAATAATTTTCAAAAATATTTGGGTCATGTGACAATTTTCCGTCTAAAATAGATGGAAAGTTAACAATAGGTACTAAATTGAGACAAGCAACACTTCAAGATAGCGAGACAAAAAAAATAGGATAATAAAAATAGAATCCGAAAATTTTAGGATAATGAGATGGGATTATACCCCTTTAAACAATCGAGGCAAGCTTATAGAAGACACAGTACAAAGATCTTGTACAAATGGACATTCATGTGTTCGTGGACAATTTATAAAAATAATTATGTACTATTTACCCATCTCCCTTTATCCCTCAATGCATCGATTCTTCTTTGTTTTACAGTAAGTTCGATCGAGAAATATACATGAGGAACAGTTAATATGCCAAGCAATGAAAAAGGAAAAACAGTACAAGTCCTTAAGTTGTTTTGATTTCTCTTAAGTTTTGGGTTAGAATATTAATGTCTTATATTTACATGATGAGAAGGTCAAATGAATTTGGAAAATGACCTACGTTTGAAGGCTTTTTTGTTCAAGTAACCTCTATTTCTATTTAACGTATGAAGTTAAGTTCAGTTGTGTATGATTAACTTGTTTGTTGTCTCCAGTTTGATTTTCAATTAACATGTGAAAGTTTTGTTATGTCATATCTATATATTAATATCAATTTTTATTATGGTGAGCTACGGTGAAAGTCCAATTTTGATACTACGGTTGTATATATATTTAATCTTACATGACACACATGATATTAAAATATAATTTATATTTAGTACAACATAAAATGTATATATTATATACAGACAAAAGCCATATCTGATCAATAAGATCAGTTTTTTTTAAATATAATTTATATTCAGTACGGCGTGAAAACTGCATGCGATTGTGTTGCTCTTACAAATCGGCCCGCAGGTTTCACACCTTTCTCGTATTGAATACATCACCGCGGCTCTTATCTCAACAATATTCGCATGCATGCTGAGCCACCATGACATGACCATCCATGATCCTTATGTCATGTGCCATAGCATATACATACATACACATGACGATACATCCAAAAAAATGGTGGAGTGATTGGTCGGGCGCCGAGTCAGAAACCGGGTCCGGCACGATGACTCAGCTTCCTCTTACTTTGTCCCATTAGTACACTGATTTTGACCTCTTACATTATTAATTCTCTACTTAACATGCATTCGTATTGCTTCAATGTTTAGGTTATCTATTCTTCTTACCATATTTTATCATACAAAAATAACTTAAATCATAGGTTGTTAGTCAAAAAATCAGTGACGAAGATATTCGTGTAATCGATTTTACATCTGTTTTATTCTGTTATATGTCATCAACGAGACAACAACATAAATACGAAAAAAATTATTTGAAAGTGATGTCGTCGTAAACATTTAATTTTTAGTTATACATGCTTGACTTTAATTATTTTAACCAAATAAATGAAAAATACACATATATACCAATAAAAATTATATGAGACGACCTAATTGTTAGTGTAGTGGTTGTGTATTTATCCAAGAGCACTGCGGAAACATCCACTTTCGCTTACGTGCATGTTTTGGAAGCATCCACAGGCGTGCATCAATGGCGTAGTTATTTTTTTTATTTTATTTTTCAATATCGTGAATAAAACAAATAAGAATGTGGAGAATATATAATTGGTGATGTATATGTTACTAAATTTCTTATATGCTTTTGTCTTACAGAGGGTCGATAATATTTTTGTGGATTATGAGTAAATTATTAGTATTTCTAAGGCTTCCTCGTCATCACGATAATGATGAATGATATTTGTCCTTCACGTCCTAAAATTTGTCCAAAATGCAAAATAAAATTGGGTTAGGTCACAGATTGATGACCTATTGTTGTGTGCCTGATTTGTTTCTCTCTACCTAATTTAATTTAATATATGATATTTTCGTTGCATTATGAAGGGTGTTTATGTGAGTTTGTGAAACAACGATAATATTTTGAATTCTTATGTTATTTTTGTTCGAGTCGAAAATATTAGAAGACCAACTCAACTAAAAGTTTAAGCTGATAGTTGAAGCCCCTATTACAATTATAATCTAGCTGGAAAAAAATAGACTTACTGTTAAAGATCGGGTTTGATATAAATGTATTGTCTAGATTCAAATACATGATAAAAGTTATTGACTAATAATGACGGGAATGTAATGATTTATTATTCGATCAATTACTTATAATTTAGGATTTAAGATATGATGTCACCTTCATCCAAAATCAGCTATTATAATATGGTTTTGTGTGATGAGGGGCACGAATATACAGTATGATAGTGATATATAAATTAGGTAGGTTTCTCAAATTACTAGTGAAGCACATGTTCACAAGACAAACAACATAATCCAAATTCCGAAACCTTAGGTAACAAAAATGGCTAAGCTCCCGAGGTTGAAGACACAAGAATAATGCACTGAGGCAGGTGAATGCAAAACAAGCACTTGTATTGTAGTAGTGTGTCTTTAATACAGGTGTTAAAGCATCCAATACCAATTTTTGATAAATGAATATGACCTATTAATATCAAAAACATTAAGTCATAGACAAATGGATAATTTATTTAGGGGTAACTTCAAAAACATGTTTTCGAATAATTTTTGTTAGCACAAACATGTTCTGAAGACCTTTTTTTCTTCTCAAAAACATGTTTGTATCATTCGTTTATTATCAAAAAATAGCGACTTATGTTTATTTATTTTTTATTTTTCCATTACTTGGGATAGAAAAGGAACATGTGGTCAACACATGGTCTTTATATATATATATATCATAAATATCAAAATTTTCCTTATTTCTCTTATTTAAATAACATCCAAAGAAAAAATTAAACACTCTGTATGATAATATCCAATATTTAGACTAGAGGAATATGGACAATTTCGGTATTTATGGTAAATATAAAGACTATGTGTCGAGCACATTTGTTTTCCATCCAAAATTAACGGGAAAATAAAAAAAGAAACGTAAATCGCTACTTTTTGATAATAAACGAAAGATATAAGTATGTTTGTGAGAGAGAAAAAAAAGTCACTACAGCATGATTGTGCTAACAAAAATCATTAGAGGGCGTGTTTTTTAGGTTTCCATGTTTATTTATTTTGGAATAAAACCAGTTGGGGTAAGTTTACATAGCTAGAACACTTAGCTTTGTAAGAAACATTACCAAATAAATAAACAGACTGATGTTATAAAAATTAAATGTTCGTATTTTGACATGATATTATAAGTATTTGATCTCTGAAGTACTTCGTACTCGAAGAAAGATTGTCCCTTTAGTAAAAGTTGTAATTAGTTTGGTTGGATATTTGTAAGAGGGGGCTGATCTGCCCGTACATGTGTTGGTCTTGCCGAGGGCTGAGCAAAAATCCGCCCATCACCGTAAACCGACCATCCCCGGCCGTCCCCGTCACCGGAAAACCCGAAACCGACCTAACCACGGGCGGGTATGGGTTGGAAATAGGGGAACTGGCATGGTCAACGGGTTTGACCGGTTTTCACACAAGAAAACCGGTCCTACCCGAACCGACCGGTACTGTAGCAGCAGGTACCTTGATTGCAAGATATTTCAAGACTTTTGAAGACTTTTGACGACCTTGAATCTGATTTTTCGTTGCAATAGGTCGATTTCAGTTTAGTTATAACTGATTTTTTTTTTGTTCAACATTTTGTGTTGTACAATAAAAATGGTTTCTTAGACCGTATTGTGTAAGACGATGTTTTATGTGATTATGAGGTATTAGTTATAGGAATTGTTGTGTTTTGTTTGAATGTTTGAAGTCTCTAAACTGAAATCAGTTTTATACTAGGCAGGTTTATGGAATTAAGTTAAATTGTGTGAAAAGTAGGAATTAAGTTGAATGTTTGACTGTTTATTTCAGTAGGCCCAATAAAAAGCCCATTGGGCCTGGGTTGGTTGGTTATAACCATCCCTGGCCGGTAGTGAGGTCGGGCGGTTATCGGTCTTCCTTTTAGCGACCGGTGATGGGGATGGGTACGAGTTTTATGTAACCGGGAAAAACGGTTTGGGTAATGGGTTCGTGATATTGGGCGGGTACCAGCCGATGCTCACCCCTAGTCTTGCCAATGATGAAGCTCTTTTTGTAAGTACGGCTAATAAACATATGTACATGAGATGCCTCTTTGATTGATATTCTCTCTTATTTTGATCGTACAGAGGTATTTTTTCCACTGATTATGTATTTAATTAGTCAAAAAAGTACGAATATATAGATATATTATCCAGTACAAATCGTTTTTATTGTGTAAACGACGAAGACTTTTAGTGTGTTATATCTAAACAGTAAACGTAAGAAATAAAAAAAATGTAACTTTTAGCGTATCTGTAGAGCGGATGACCGCTACTGTAATGCATGTTGACCACGACTATAACACACTCGTACAAAGGGTTGGATCCCCAATCATACAAGGGTGCTGGTACCTTACATGTATCAGTAGGCCCGATACATTACATACGAAAGTGTTGGTATCACACATTCATACATAGAAGGGTGTTGGTACCTTACATACAAAACACATGTGGATACCTTACATTTTTTTTATGATAAGCGATTTTTATTATAAAAAAAACTAAGAGTTTCAAAAACGAAACTCAAAGCAAGGAGATACTACCCAAGAGGGGATCTTCCCAAATACCTTCCCACAAAAAAGACATGTAACTAAAGGTCTACGCAAAGGCACGAAAACAAAATTAAGAACAACACTGAATAACTAGGATGGATCCAAAGCCGCCGGTGAAGAAGAGTCCTCCTCTCCGCATAAGTCGACGTAGTCCAAAAGATCACAATCCAGATCCAGCTTGCCTGACGCATCTCTAAAATCGGAAAGAGTTAAACCACCCTTTCCCGAAGGGAAAGGCTTTAGACCCATCTTTTTTACCAATTCCCTGGATCTTTGTCTAACCTCTCGAGAAGCACCGAGTGACCGAGACTTGGCTCGATATCGAACAAAACAAATGTATTAGTGCCTTACACACAAGATTTTTGGTATCTTTTGTGTGCTATAAGCGTAGTTAACATGCACTATGTGGTCAAAAGACAGAAAAAATCGCATTGTTTAGAAATATGTCGTCGTGCGTTGAAAGCATCCCATCAGATTTTACGAATTGTATGGCGGATACTAGTTTATAGTTCACATGATAAAAAGCAGTTTATTTTCAATTGACTTTTTAAAAAGGACAACAAATTTATAAACTCCAACTCCTAAGAAATAAGAGAGAGCAAGAGTTACAAGAACTCTCACATACAAAACAACTCACAGAAGTGAAAAATACAGGGGGGGTTTTTATCGGCAAAGTAAATTCAAATTGAAACTGTTCTTTGGAAGGAAGAACAGAGTTTGAAACAGAGTACAACCAACAACACCTGAAACCTACTACGAACACAAACTTCTCGCAGGAAGTAAACCAAACAAAGGCTTCACACAGGAAGCAAACCACTACACCAGAAACTTCACGCAGGAAGTAAACCAAAGGAAAGAAACAACAAACAAACACAAGAACCAGAAAAACTAACAACACAAGGTCTATAACCTGAATTTGGTAACCATGAAGAGCAACTTGAAAAAAAGGCCTAAATGCCCAAGTATTACAACCATTAAGCACAAAAGCAATCCTAAGCACGAAACCAGAAGGAACAGAACTCGGATCTCGCTGTTCCAGATCAGACCCAGGTATAATCAACCCAAAACCTTAAGAGTTACAGAGCCTCTCCCATCCCATTAGGACCATAGACTGCATCCCTAACCAATGTCGGCGGCCAGCACCGCAGTGACGGGGAATGAACCAATGGAAACCCATCAGCACCCCTATACCAATCTACAATATCGAATGGCTTCAAACAGGCACAACACCTTTGACTCTCGTCGGTGGCCAACACCACTATCGACGAGCCCGGACCTACCATGGCCGGGATGAACTGAAGACCACACGCTAAAGCAGAGAGGAGAAGAGGGGGGAAAGTATGAACCAAAAGGAGAAAGGAAGAGAACACTACCTCAAATGCAACATGCGAAATGCAAAGCAGAACGCTGAGAAGGTGTCCATCTCCGGCCAACACCAAGAGAAGAAAGAGGCCAAGGCAGATCAAGAACAGCTCAGCAAATCCAGAGCTCTGAGGCTAAAAGCGACCAACACTGGCCCGACCAAGCCACGGCCACTCAGAGCGCACCAACGACCACCTCCACGGCGAGAACCCACCGAACCCACAACGATCCTAGTCGGCATGGACCTGGAAGCGCGTCCCACGGTTGGATTGAAGAGAAAACGCCATCTGAGAGGCAACTGACACCACGGAGCGGTCGGGGAGACGAAGAGTCCACGAGGAGAGCCGGAAACCCCAAACTCGCCAGCGAGCCTAGATCTGCAAGGATCCCCAACAGAGAAGGAGGAAACTAGTCCCACGGCCAGATCTAAGGTCCGGGGCGAAGCGGAGAAGGAGGGTTTCGACGAAGAAACTCCGGAGGGGAAAGGGAAAAGAAGGAAACGGAGAGGACGGGGAAGAAGAGAAGCAGAAAGGGGAAAGGAGCGGCTGTGACCTCAATAGCCGAAGCCACGAGGCCACAGCCGCGAGCGACAGCGACAAAAAAAGCTTAGGGTTAGAGTAGAGAGAAGGCAGAGAAAAACTAAAGAGAGGTTGCCTCAATTAGTTCGTATTTTGAAAAAAAAAACAGTTGCAAATTAAAACAAAGTGAAAAAATAACATTGACTTGCGACCCAGAAAAGCCTAAACCACCAAGCCGAAATTTTAGAATTATAAAAACCCCAAAACCCAATAGCTTGTGTCCCAGGCAACTTTGTATTTGATAGTGATCTTATACATTATCTTATAAGATAGATTTGGGGTGCTCCAACATATAGAAAACCAACTTATACATGATTTTAAAAGACCAACAATTTAAAACTTTAAAGGGTGAAAAATCATTGTCAAGATATCAAACCTTCCCTTAATAAACTTCTGCTAAGTTCCATGAGTGTTTGGAAATGAATCTCATATACCTAAACAAATAAAGTACACCATGGATTTGGGGGATTTTCTTAGTAAAGTTAATTGATAATAAACCACGAGGGAATACACACGTTGAATTAGTTAAGTAATATCACTTAAAAAAACCCAAATCACCCAACACATTCTTGGTCTTTAGTAGACAAATGGGTCGCTATTAAACAATGTGATGATGCAAGCAAGAGAAGAAAAGAAAATGAAACACTCTTTAATTTTTTATCCTTACAATGATTGGATTGTTCTTTCATTTTCATTAATCAGAAAGAAGTTGAATCAAATACGTATCTTTTGGCTACATATGCGTTCCATTTCATGTGGACTAAAATACATTGATTATTTTTCTTAATTTTTATTTTCTTAATCATACAAATCGAGTGAATATCTTTTTGTGCCACGATAATCATTTCTTTTTGTTGCATTTATAACTTTTTGGTTTCCATTATTGTATGCACGTTGGTGCTAAAAAAAGAATACATGATGGAGATTTTACTTGCTTTTTTTAAGCACTAAGAAGTTTTGATCAGAATGGTTCTTCATGGCTTGGCTTTTTTAGCCTTTTACGTACATAACATGAGTTGCATCATCACTCACTCGTTGCAATAATTGTTCTTTGTACGTAAATAAATTAACTATAACAAACCTTATAATTCTACTCATTAAATTCATAAAACTACCTACGGAATTCCTCTATAACTTTGTTCACCCGTCAACAAGATCAACTGGTTATTTATTTCTTAGCAAACTTTAGTTGGAATTATATTTTCCGTCGTCATCTTCTAGATAAAGAGCTTGTTGTCTTGCAGGGCCTTTGCTCGAGTTCATCTTGACTTTTCCCACCCAGCTTTGAATTCTCATGGTTTCTCGATTTTTAAAACTTTTGATGGTTTTTCTAACATCGACAGTTTGGACTCGGTTAGTTGGGCTTCTCAGTTTGAAAGAGTGGTGTTCCTCCTAACTTCCAATCTTTTAATTGGCTTGTCGCTCTCGAGATAATTCATACTAGATCTTTCGTGGTGGCGAGAGATTTCCAGATACTGGTGGGCTTACTGTTATGTCCTATAACGCTTACGCTGATTCAAGCGGGATGACAAGCTCCGTCATCTAAATGTTGGATGGTGTCACCCTTTCATGCTCTTTTTCAGCATGGTTAAGCTCTTCCTTTCCCATTCTCCATGTTCAGGGTGTTTCTTATTTTCTGAGCGGTGTGATTGTCTCTTTGTCCTTTCGGGTCCTTTGGACCTTTGGGATGTTGTTGGGTGCTTTTGGTGCGGTGTATTTTTCTTCCCGAAACTCACACCATTGTTTTTATGAATAAATTTTTTTAGATAAAAAACAAAATTCAACTTTAGCACCACATACCAAATGTTCACTTACAAGGTAGCAAGTCTCGAAAAATGGTTACGATTTTTAGGGGGTTAAGATAAGAATGTGAAACTAGTGAAATTAACAAATAACACCCTTTTACAAACTAGTCTGAACTCTAAGGTTTACTCGCTCCATATGAGCATCGTCAAGGACCCTGAGTCCTCTTTGTCTGGGTGTCGCCACTATCGGCGGCCACTCGGGCTTCGACCTCGGGGGTTACCGGTGGAGGTGTGCCCGGTTGGCCTCCCGTTTCATCGACTTCCTCCTCTCGTATCGTCTGCTTCCTCTTCCACCTTTAATTATCACCCCTCTTTTCACCATGTGGCGACAACCGCTACCCCCTCTTCTTCTTCAACGGATTCCCTATCCACGTGGACTGCCAAGAACCATCGTGACTGAGATACCCATCCCGGACCAGCATCTCCTCTGTCTGGGCAAGTTAGATCTGGAACGACTGAAACCCCAGCCTCGTCGTTGTAGATCCCCCCTCCTCATGCGCGTGGACCTTGTAGACGGACCGCCACGACATCCCGGCCAGGGACACGACTGCTCGATAAACCCCTCCTTCGCTAGAGTTTCTTCGTCCATCGGAGCGGGGTAAATAACCCTCGTCTCCCCTGTCCTCTAGCAGACGTAGGCCAGATCCCCGTTTTATTTCTGCTTCAATCTTACCGGTGTTGTGTTGTAACACCCAAAATCTGGTCAGCATTAGGTCATTTCGTGATACGTTTGATTGGGATTGGGTGTTGCAAATATTGTCGGTGTATCTCTGATGAACGTAAATGTGTATTAGTTAATTTGACCTTTTTCCCGACATTTTACCCTTGTTTGTGCTCGTTTTTATATTTTTAGTGTTGATGGCAATCGAGAATTAGGAAGTGAACTAGGCGTAGCTGAGTCGATTCGCCGAGTGGTGTATTTATCTCTACTTTTTCTAGTGGGTAGCGAGAGTGACATGCAATCGTTTTCGTTATCTCTCGTTTGAGGATTGATCGAGCTTCGCTCAAGATCATATAACTATACTCAATTTTATTGCTTTCTGATGATTGGTGGTTCACATATCGGTCCGGGCAATGGTCTTGTGCCCTCTCCCCACGACTAGTATGTGGTTTATTTCATGATATCGCATACATATGAACTTAAGTGTTCTAAGACTATAAAGAAAGCATTATTTTATTTCACCCTCGATAACCAAACCATGGTTAATTGGAAGTCATGTTTACTTGTACCCGTGACCGACTTTTTGTGTGAATCAAAAGTTATGTGTCTTAGGTGGTAGCGTGTATATAAATTTCATTACTTTCCACATTTAAACAACAACTTTTACTTATTTTCTCTTTCAGGGATGTGGAAGTGACTGCCCACGTCCCCAGGGTTTAGCAAAATACTAGTGATACCTCTAATCCTTGTGGGATCGATCAGTACTTAACTGCCACATATTGCTTGATAACTGTGTCCTGATGCACGTAAAAAGAAGGTTTTGACGCATAGTCATCTCCACTCATCAAGCTCTTTCCAGGAGGTACATTGTTTATATGGCCTAGATCTTATCGAATCAGCTTTTGCAAGGGAGGGACGAAGTCATATTAGTTCTTAGGTTGGGCTTCCGGCGAGCCAACCCCATGCCTCCTCCGGCAGCCCCGACCTCCTCATCCATAGTTTGCGTTCACAGGAAGCAACCGATGTACAACTTTGTTTGGATCATCCATCACCGGTTCCTTGTGGAGAATTCTCCCGGATCACAAATGTGGTTCACCCCTCCTCGTCGGTGCCTTCCCCTCAGTATCGATGAGTACTCTGACCCGAAACCTTGGAGACTAGGGCCCAAGGGGGAATGGAAACCCGTTGGGACCAAAAGTAAACGTGTCATCTTAGTCTCCCGACTGTGTCTTGGGACCCGTCATCCAAGAGGTCAAGACAACCACCTTTTGAGGTATTTAGTTCTTAGGACCTGCCAGTTCGATGGAATTCGTTGTTGTCCATTCACTTCCAAGTACTACTTTACAAGTTTGTTTGTTAGCTAGTGAACAGAAACACATGTCTTTCGATAGGGGTACCGGCCATTACTTTAGCTTGTAATCAGGATTTATCCCTAAACTTCGGTTGTTGTACTTTTTGATGTTATAAGAAATTATCATACTTTTTTTTAAAACGGTAACCGGGGAAGTGCATTAATGCAAGAAAAAAACCATACAAGGTAGAGTGTGAGCGCCCTGGGTTCCAGATATATGACCGGGCCGACCGTAGCAAGATCAACGCTCATGGACCCATAAAGATAGCCTACTTGATATCGTAGAAAATAACTCAGGACATCCCCTTACCGACGTCTCAAAACAACGAGATTTAAAGAAAATTAACCAAAACAAAGCAGAAATAAAATTGTTCCAAAGACAAATATGATAATATAAAAACGACCAGTTGTAGAGAGCTGTAGTTGCAGGCTTCTAGAGACCTCACAACACTGGCTGTCCTAGGTCTGTGGGTATAAGCCAGCAAAGGCCATACCCACCCATGCCGGGTCTTCTCATTCCTGCATAGGAGGCTGTCCAGCCCCGCTTAATGCATCTGATCCTCCCCGGTCTTCTCCGGTGGATGTGGTACGTAGGAGAGGATTGCCCCCATCTCGGATGAGCCTGTCTTATCCTTCAATGGTGGATCGTTGTTACCCCCGAGGTCGTGATGACTGGCCGACAGGGAAAAGGACCGGGCGACGGACGACGTAGTGAACTAGACCTCGGGGTGGAAACCCGGAGGGGGGGGGGGGCCTTCGCCACGTTGGGATGACTTGGAGGGGTGGACGCCATGGGAATGACACGGAGAAAAGTTATAGATCCGAGAGGTGGTCGTGCAGTACGTGACGTACCCGGCGAAGGAGGCCGTAAGTGATCGGAGTCCTGCGAGGTGTCTCGGAAAGGGATGAAGAGCGGCGACAATGGAACGAACCCTAATAGAGTATTGATAAACCAATGAATGGTTTTCAGAGAGCCTGGAAGCATTGGCTTCAATGATGGATTGGGGGAGATGAGTGGGCAGTTAGCATACTCTTAATTTGTTTTGAATGTATAACTATAACGGCAGTGTATTAAATGTTTCATGCCCCTAAATCAAATAAAGTATACTTGTTTTATCATCTGTCCATACTCAAGGAATTTTGTAAAAAAATGAAGTTATGATTCGATATATTATTTGTGAAATAACATTAGATTAAAAATGAATTTAAGGATCAAAATAAACTATGCTAGTTAGTACGATCCATTGATATCTGATAGTTGACAAAACAACTTACGAGGTTAACAACTCTACTTAAAAGCAAGTCTAAGAGATTTTTAGGTTTTTTTTTTCATTGATTGTCAAGTCCAAACTTTCTTATCGCCACCCCATGACCTTTATCGGCTCCTTCTCTTCTTTCTCTCCGCTTCGTGAGGATGGCCACTCTTCTTCCTCTCCGGCTCGTAAGGACGGCCACACCCCGGACTTTGTATCGCCACCTCAGGTGAGCAGACCTCCATCGAGTCACAATGCATGTTTCGACAACGAGCCCGATCAGATTGTACCAACGCCTTTGCGTGTCAAGGATTTGTCCCACCATACTCGCCACCACGAGAGAGCCCCCTTATGCTCCCCGCATCGCGTCAGAGCTCTCTCCAAGTGTCGTCGCCAACGGTATCACGACCTGCAACTCGTCTTACTAACAACCATGGATAAGTACAGATCCAAGAGAAGCAATCGATGGTATGGCCTTCCCTCTACACCACGAAGGTGTTGTCACCAACGATTCTAAGGTCAGGTCAGTCACTTTTTACCGTCTTTCCTCTAAATGGGCCCTTGGAGGTCATTTCAGGTCTTTCGGGAAGAGTATCGCTGGACAATGACCTAGATGTTAATGCTTTGGTCATGGTCCCGACGAAGGCGAGTCTAGCCATCTCTGATTGATGGTACCGGTTGCTCTATGAAATGGAGGAGGAGGACGATTATGATCAGGCACGGGTTGCAAAACAACCCCGTTAGGCCCCATGAGACTGGCTGAGGCTCGGGGTATGGATGGTGGCCTACCTCTCACGACCCCGGACCAAGTCCACAGACCTTGTCTTAGGGGAGCGAGACTACACCAAGGAGTTTATTATGTTGTTTAATTTCTGTTTGTAGTATTTTGTTTGTTTATTGGTTTACTGTTTTATTTTCAATTATTTAGTTTTCCAGTTTAGGGTAGGACGTAGGAATATATTTTGTTGTCTATGATGGAAACTAGGTTTTTTCTACAGGTTTATGAGCATCAGATGTTCTACGGAAAACTCGGGCTATATTCTGCTCCCAGAGCTTTTCGCCATACTCGTAAGGTTTGAGTGACACTAATAATACAATTCCTCGTCGTCCGTTTCAAAAAAAAAACTTACTAGGTTAACATATAAATTGACAAGTTAAGTGAAACTATTAAGTTAACCCATAACAATGAAACTAATTAAAGCCAATAAATTAACAAAAACTTACAAGTTATCCTTTCTTGTTGTTGTTGCTTGTTGGTTATAGTAACTCGTAAAAATGAACCTAATTAAATAGAAAACAGAAAAGGTTACACTCAAAACCACATGAATGCATCAAAATGGTCGGTGCTAACTCCACCGGAACAATCTCATAAACTTGGAAAAACAGCTAAGCATGTCACTAATTACGATTTTAAAACAATAATACCACTATGGAATCGACCACGTGGACATGTTCAAGCACATTATGGATGTCAATTAAAAACAATAACACTTTTTAAAATATTTAATTTAATTTAACATTAAAAAAACTACAAATTGGATTAAAAAATCGAACCGGCATTTCCCGGCCAGACAAAGTCGGCTAGTACACGGTCACGGCTTTTATCTTATGCTTAATCTGTCTCTGTCGTTTAAGTAAACAGTACATGGTATTTACTTGTCGTTTTGTGTCCCCTTCCCTCTCTATAGCACTATTTACTTAAATATTTTTACAACCACTTTTTAATGAAATCAGAACCGTCGATTCCATCTCACATGACGGAGCAGCCGTTGGGATTCTCGTCGCTGAACATCTGAGGGGCGTGCAAGTGTTGAGGCATCACATAGCCGTTATCCGCCGCGTATCCCGGATTCGCGTACCCATGATTCATGTTCATGTCCACGTAACCATCGTGTCCTTGAGCCACGTAACCATACTGCTGGTTGTACACGTGTCCGTCGTACCAATACGTCGGCGGCGGTTGCTGGTACCCGTAGTGATCCATCCTGTTCACCTCCATCTTCGGGGCGGCGGCGGCGGCAGCGACAGCACCGGCGGGTTTGGCTTCGCCGCCCTCTTTCCTCTTCTCTCCACCGGCGGGGGCTGCGTCTTTCTCTTTCTTCTCCCCGGCTGCTGCTGCTGCGGGTGCAGCTTCTTTCTTGTCGCCGCCGGATGCGGCGGCGTCTTTCTTCTCGGCTCCGGCGTCGTCCTTCTTGGGTGGGACCACCTCAACGGTCCTCTTCAGCTTATCTTTAAGGTACGGCGTCAGGTCTTTAGCGTCCGTTGTTCCTTTCACCGTTACCAGATCCTTGGCGCTGTCGAAGGACACGGCGTTAACACCTGCAAGCCACGTCAGATCATCGTCAGCTTTGTAATTAGGGATTAAACAAATATAAATTTTCCATTTTTTCATCCATTTTAATTAAGGTAAATAAAAAAATAGAAATAAGTTTGAAAATCTCACCTTTGATTTTCAATATGATCTTGCGGATCTTCTGAATGCAACCATCGCAGTGCAATCTGATTTTGAAGACCACCGTAGCCTGTAAATTTCAAAAGCAACATTAAATCGCTGTAATTAAGATTAATTCATTAATTACTATCGAGCCTAATCGTCAACAGCTCAGCTCACATGGAGTTAACATGCGCCGTGTTGTGACGTTACATGCAGTGGCTTTGAGTTTTAGAGTTTGAAATATTACCTCTTTAGGTTTCTCGGCAGCTTTCTTCTCCTCCGGTTTCTTCTCTTCCGGTTTCTTTTCTTCCGGTTTTTTCTCCTCCGGTTTTTTATCTTCCGGCTTTTTCTCCGCCGGCTTTGCGTCGGGCTTTTTGTCGCCGGTCGGAGCTTCCTTCTTAGGCTGGGGAGAGATAAGCTCAACCTTCTTCTTAATTTTCTGCTCCATCCTCTCCCGGACCTTGGCCGGATCAACTTTCCCGACCACCGTCACTTTGCTGGCGGCACAGTCTGTTTTCACTTGCTTGACACCTGAAACCACCGCAAAAAAAAAACTTCCGTCAGGCAATGAAAATTTTGAGTAAAGCTCACGCCGTTCAAGTCCCAAACGACCACAGTTTACTAAATTATTTTTTAAACAAAAATCACGGAAAGTCAGCGAAGCTAATCTTCTCTTCCAACCTCCATCACCAATTTCAGGTGATATCTAATTTAAAGTCAAAATTTCAAGCGTTTTTTTCCCTCAAAGAAGCAACGCGCCCAGAAATTCAATCCCTAATTCAGCCAATTTTCCCGATTTCAAACCAGATCTGAACGGGAAATCAGAGACGAAATTAACGTTCGCGTACCGTCTAGACGGCGAACAGCGTGGCGGACTTTCTTAGCGCAGCCTTCGCAATGCAAGTCGATCTTGTAAACGGAGGTTTCATCGGCGGCGGCCGGCTTCTTCTCTACCTCGGCGGGCTTGGCAACATCTTTCGCCTGAAACAAACAGAGAGCAAAAATTGCAGATTCGGAATCAGATACTCATCCAGTGAGGAATCGAAAAGTAGAGGAATCAACAAAAAGTGAGGTCGATTCGATGCTGTACCTCTCCCATTGAATATGAGTTGAATATTTTCTGAGAATATACGAATCGGGTTTGCTTTGATTTGATTCAATTTGCAGAGAGCGGGTTGAAGAATGAAAAGGAAGAGGGAGAATGGGAATATATATATAGGGTCGGCTGAGAGGAGATTTAGTATGAGGATGAATCAGTATCGTCTGTGATGGAGGGTCGTGATGTGATTATCGTGGAAATGATGTTGACCGTTGGATGACAAAATTGAAAAAAATGAGGGGGAAGGGTGGGGCCAGGTTTAATGGCTTTGTTGGTTTTGCCGCCGTGTTGGACGAGGACATCGTGACCAATTGTCCAACTCTGACCAGACCACCCTGACTTAGTTTTACATTTACCAGATTGAGTGAAAAGACGGGAGTACCCTTGTGCTGATAATACTGACGTCATGCGTGAATGAATCTTTGGTGTGACCGGTATAATTACTGCCCGTCGTTGTTGTCTTGGCGGCTATTATTTTCCGGTGAAATTTTCTTGGTCAATGGCATGATGGCGGTTTGTTTTGCATTAATTACAGCACAATATGTTGACTCTTAACAACTTTTCTGATTAATGATAACGAATGATAAATTACCTTCTAGTGGTTTGGATACATTATGATTTTTAATCTTTCAAACTATTATTTTTTATCATTATATTTTTAATAACAAACCATTGATAGTAGTTTTTTTTAGCGAAAGGTACGGATTTTTATTACTTTAAAACGATAATCGATTATACGATTGCGCATTGAGTAACATGTTCTTCAACCACGGCAAGGTCAATATGAATGAACAGTGGTTTACTGAGCCTTTTCATATCAGAACCGTCACAGACGGTATATTGACGCCCCACGGGAAGGTGTTGCCTCTTAGGCAAAGAGGGAAGACGGTGAGGAGGAACGGGGTACCGGAGATCATGAGTGACCTCAACAGTAATGGTGATGGAGAAGTCCTTGATCCTCTGCTCGATAGGCACTGATCCTGCAAAGACAAACTCAGACAAAATAACTGAAACCCTTTCGATTAGCCAGAGCCATAATCGTGAAAGGGGACGAGACGGTTGCGGCGGTGGAGGCCAGGGAGGAGGACGCGCCGACTGCTGCAACTTCAGGGACGCCTCAAGGGGCGGCAACGGCAACAAAAAGGGCGACGACAACAGCAGGGGCGACGACGGCTTCAAGGACGGCAACGGTAGCATCAGGGACGACGACTGTAGAGACGATAATCTTTGGGGCAGAGGAGAGACCGAGACAGATTAGGAGATGGTCTGTTGGTGGCGGGAGGCGGTCAATGTCGCAGTGGCTAAGAATGGCTTGAAAGAAGCCTTAGCAGAGAAAAAGTTCGCAAGATCCAAGGGGAAAGTGCAAAGGAGAGATTGGGAAGGAGAGAGAAGGAGAACCATGACATAAGCTATGAAGGAGGAGACGGCGGCTAGACTCTCAAACCCTAGCAGAGATAAAAAATGATTATTCAACTTCTCTCACTTCACGTGTTATAAATGATGAGTCATTGATAGTAGATTGAAATCATAGCTTGTACTTTTAATATTTTAAAAACTACCTCAAAAGTAACTATATTTTTATTTGTATCATATATGAAATACAATACATTAATATATTACTCTAATTGTTGGCGTCATCTCCAAATTTAGCTCATTTATGTTCGGCGAGGTCGGCGTGGAGACTTTGATGAACATCCCGATCCCGGATCCTTCCTCTATACCACATGATACTATCCAAGTTCACTACTGGTGGTGGTCTTTCACGGGTCGCTGGGTCCGGGACACCAATATCTTCAAACGGATCGGTAGGGTACGACCTTCATCGATCCTCAACAATCATGTTGTGCAGGACAATACAAAAATTCATGATGATTGTGAGTGAGTGCATATCCCACATTCGGCTCGGACGAGTGACGATGTAAAAGCGAGCATGTAGAACTCCAAATGCTCGTTCGATATCCTTCCTCCACGTTTCTTGGACTCTAGCAAAGCACTTTTGCTTCGTCGTTTGTGGTGCTGGTATTGTCTTCACAAATGTAGCCCAAGGAGAATAAATTCTATCGGTCAAGAAATAAGGGGTTGTGTATTATTTGTCGTTGACCTTGTACTTAACATATGGAGCGAAGTCTCAAACTGCCTGGTGAAACAATGTAGACCTATTAAGCACGTTGATGTCATTGATAGAGCCCGTTGTTCCATAAAAAGAGTGTCATATCCAAAAGTCTTGGGATGCAACGACTTCTAGCATGATTGTTGGGACGTTCCTGTGGTCCCTCCTTGAGAATTATGCAGCCCATGCCATAGGACAATTCTTCCAATCTCAGTGCGTGCAATCGAGACTCCCTACCATCCTTGGGAAGCCGTGCATTTCGCTGATTTCCAGCAGACGACGGGTATCTTCCTCGGTCGGGCTTCGTAGATATGTCCGCCCAAAAATCTCGATGACGCCTATGCAGAACTTCTTGACACCGTCCAAAGCATTTCTCTCCGCCATTCGCAAATACTCGTCAACAGCATCGGCGGGACCTCCATAATAGAGCTGACAAAATGCTACTGTGCACTTCTATTGTGGAGAGAATTCGTGCTTCCCAGTAGCATCCTTTTGTTGACAAAATTATGCATATCGGTCACTCAATTCATTCATGATCCATATGAACAATCCCCTCAACATCCGTAAGAGTCGCTGAAATTGTTAGTCATTGTACACCAGAGTAGGCGCAAAGTAGTCAACAATGAAGCGGTTGTTTCCTTCGTCTCGATTGCGTTCTATCACTATCTGCTTTGGTGGCGTTGACAACTAAAACCCTCGGCCTCATCTTCTGCCCTTAGATGTATACTTCTCAAAAGTTGGTCCTGAATTTTTTGCGCAGTTGTTGTAGCCATCGTTTCTTCTATTTCTTGAGGAGTCATTTTTTGTAACTCCACCAACGTTGAAAAACGATCCGTTGATAAAAGAAAAAAAAATAGAGAACAAAGTTTGAGAGAAGAAGATGAAGGAAGAAGTGTAGTGCAGAAGAGAGGTATGAATTTGGGGAAAGAGTGATTGTGTATTTATAGAAAAATTTTAGGGGTTTTTAGAATTCTAGTGTCGCCACGTGTCTGTGTGGGATAGTCCCGCCGACTAGCCGATGGGCCAGCGACGGCACGTCGCATCGCTGTAGGATTCCGAGGCGACAACCTACGATGGCACCCCAAACCACGGCTCCAGCTACGGTTAGCCGTGGCTGCGATCCGTTGCAAGTCCTGCGACGGCACGCCAGCCACGATGCTATGATGACCGTTGGAGCGGCTCTAATTGTAACTAACGTAAAAATATTGTGATTTTTTTTAGAATAAGAAGAGTTTCATTGATAGAAAAATAGAGTCACTACAATAGTAATAGTCCTTACAGGGATAATGATTCAATAATTCTTAAATATGAATCGGTTCAACAGGAAACAGTTATAACAACAACAAACAAAATTAGAACAAGAAACATAACTAGAACAAAAATTGAAACAAAAAATATGACATAAATAAAGCCCAAAAGGTTCAAATTGTCAAGAATCGCTCCAAGTGGTGCCTAAAGCCTACTTGATCTCTGCTTTCCAAAGACTATTTTCGTCGTGTGATCCATTAAACTTGAACTTGACAATCTGTAAGGGAAGATAGGTATGATTCAGGGATCCCTCCCAGTAAAAATTCTTGAATCCGTGCTTACTCATTGGGCTTGGTGAGGCTGCGTAACAGTCCTCGCCTGATTTCCTCGGATTTTTCTGATTGTATCGTCGGTCGTGTCCCTGCTCGAGACGTGGGAGGCTAACACGAAAAATGTGAGCATCATCGCACCAGGTAGTTGCGGATCGTCGTCGATGCACCATCCTTCTAATATAGCAACGTCGGATTGTGGATGCGTAGAGGAAAACATCACCATAATAGAGAGTCGCGGTCGGTCGTTGATACACCATCCTTTCGATATAGCGTTGTTGAATTGTGGATGCGCAGAGGAGAGCACCACCGGGAGTAAAGAGAAGAGAATGCTCACAATCGATCTCTTGCTAGTTGGAGACGTACACGATGACGATTCCATGATGACGGCTAGTGTTGAGAACTCTCAACCCTAACACAGACTTTTCATGACCTTGTTATTTTGTTAACATTTCTATGAAAATATTGTGAAATAATAGCGTGTAATGATGATACATAATTATTTATTATAAAAACTAAAGCTTGGGATTTATTTTTTCAGGAGGTCTGAATCCCTTATGTGATGGTTTTTGAACTAAGAAGGAAGAAGCAAGTCGACAGTCTTAAATCAAGGAAGTTATAGGCGAATCTCGTGACAGTCGTCCACACGATGACATATATGCCCTTGTACAAGAAGCACTTGGTTATAATGTTAACACAAGTTTACAGAGGGAATCATGGTCTCGAGAGCTCGAGTTTCGTTCGCGTTTCCCCCAACCTAACTGGACGATTAATTCTTTGTGCTTATATCGCACAAAGACGGGTTTGGAAAAGGTACGATACAAGATATGGAAGCAGCACAAGAGTTCAGGCCTAGAGAAGGGAGAAGACAGTCAAAGTTCATACCTTCGGAGTTCGCGTGCTTGACAAACAACTTTCTGCCTTTCCATCCATTGAAGGTATGCAGACACTCGACAATTCCATCAATTGATTGTTCCCTAAAAGCATTCAACATATTTTTAACGGCTCTCAATACGGTGGAGAACAAGATGGGAGCATCGCAGGGGATAAAACTCAGAGAGGGGCAGCGACGATTTGGGTTCAACCCTTTGATGTCCGCAAATTTGACATGCGTCTCCCATTCTATTACGGTCATGGAAACATGGCTCTTTCCCTCAATGAAAATAGTGTTTCATAAGTTCTATGAGTTTCAATTTGGGTTCTTGTTACATATCTCATTAGTGGGGAATGAAATCACCAAAGTTTTTGTATTGCACATGCCTTGGGTTACCAGGAAACTAATATCGACACAATCATGTTCTTTATGGTAATGGAGAAATGCAATGGGCGAGGGGTGTGAAGCTCATTCGCCTATCCGAATGATAACCTTAGGTGGTGGTTGGGTTGATACTTCCTAATCACCATGCCCAAGGTAGTGCCGACACCACCAGGTATCAATTTGTCTCTTGTCACTTTGGATGGTTATCAACATACCCTACATACATAGAACCCTTACGCTTATCTGAGAGAGAAAATCAGAGGTTGGTAACCAGAACTAGAGAAAATCCACATGTACCAAACCAGTTTATCAAGGGCGGGAAACTCAAGCCTTCTACTCGGTCTTTCTTCGAATATTTCCATAGTGTTTGTCATTCACCCGACATTATTTTATCTCACGGAATATTATTTTTTTGAATTCTATTGGCATTTACCCCGCTAGGGGTTTTCATTCTTGTTATTTATGTTCCTTGTTATGTTTTTTTTCTTCGGGTTTTCCATGTATCTTTTGGTTTTGACTTAATGTAGTAGACGAACAATGCTTTGTTTTTTTCGGATTTTCCATGTATCTTTGGGAGTATCTGATGTAAGGATGTGTAAGAGGCTTGGCTTGCCCGTCATTGAGAAGATGATTTGGCGCAAATGAGTTGTCTTTTATCCTGGATTACAACGTCTAGCATCCCCCCTAATATGAATGAGGGACTTGGAGATGCATTGTGTGTTGTAACCCGTTTAGTTTGATAGAAGACAAATTGATACATGGTGCATCAGCACCACCTTGGATGAGATAGCCGAGAAGTATCGACCTAGCTATCACCCCTCTAAGGAATCATTCATCCAAATGAGGGTGCTTTACGCCCCTCTCCTATTGCACCAGTACCATATCATCCCATAGCGTGCCTCTTGGTGGGTCTTCATGACTCTGAGCCAGAGGCTCTAATGTCGTCTTCTTTCCGGTAGAGCATGAGTTTCTTTCACCTCCAATGGATTGTCCTTTTCCTTCCATATCATCCCATATTTTCTTTTTTCTAACCTGGTTTAGGGTGTTGGAGATTGGACTGAGTAGGGGGTGTATGTTTCTACACGGCTCTCATGTGCATCTAGACGCGAGACTCAATTTTCCTGAATGACGTTCCTGACCCTATCTTGGGGTATTGGGGGCGAGATGGGTTCCTCGTTCGGGCGGTATAGTAATGGGGAAGCTGGGTTCCCTAACCCTTGACCTCTTGAACTCTATATGGAAACTCTTGCGTCCTACTCGTCGGTAAGGATGTATTCTCCTCTGGCTCCAAAATGTCTATCGTTGCAACGTTGGTAGGCCTATTTGAGGAGGATACTCCCTGGTGGAGATGACTAACAGATGAGGACGAGAATTAGGGACTTACCCGACTTTTGACCGAGATTGAATCATGATGTCTTTGATAGGTCTGCAACCCAGATGGTCGCCGCCGGCTAGTTTGCCCCCCCCCCCCCCCCCCCATGTTACATAACCCCTGTAAGTGAGGGCATGGTGTCTCAGGCCACATCCCTTGCTATGTTCCATATACGTCTACAATTATAATCATGGTTAGGTAACATAAGGATACCATTACCTAACGATGATCATTTTAAAGGGTGAGCAGATGGTGGATGTACAAAAGTCGAGCCAGGTGGAGGTGCCCAAAGATTGGCAGAGGAGGAAGGTTTGAAGCGAGTAGGGGCGAAGGCACAATGAGAGGAACCAAAAAGGAGGAAGGGGCGGTTAGAGCGAGAGGAGATACTGATAGTTGTGGGCGGGCGATGGGAACGGCTGAAGGTGGCAGCAACACGGTTATCGTGATACAAAAAAAAATAGTAGAAAAACAAACCCTAATCTCAAGGTTCGAAAAACATAAAGAACGTGAAGTGGGTCTTTTGCTATCCTAGTCTTTATGATGTGTTCTTTGTATTCTTCCATTTTTTTGGACAAGTGGATTTTTTTTTGATAAGCGATATTATTCTTGATACAGGAACCCAATGTGGATGCCTGAATGCAAAAAACCAGAATCGGTTACATCAATTAAATGAACTAAAGCAAGCCAGAGAGCCTGACCAAAAATGCACCAAAAAATCAACCATCTCCAATCTGTCTACGACGTCTGACTGTAAGAGACGACCAAGGGGCCGAGTTCCAGTGCTCAAAAGAAACATTCTGCTTCAGATCGCCTGCTATGGAGGCAATACTAAAAACATGAGGCTTGATCTTTTCGACCACCTCAGAAACTGTAAGAACAGAGCTCCTGAACACCACACTGTTCCTCTGTAACCAAATATGCCAACAAGAGACGTAGCACACTTTCAACCAAACCGAGCTTCTCATCAAATCAGCAAAAAACGCCCACCCCTCACAAGCCGTTCGAAAAGAGCTCGGCATCACAAAAATCACAGACCACCACGAGAAAACGAGACCCCATATTTTCCAAGAATACTCACAATTTAAAAGTAGGTGGTCAAGGTCTTCGAATTGCTTCAAGCAAAGGGGACACAACATATCATTCAACGAAATCTGGCATCCTCTCGCCTCCAAGAAGCAACGGGTCGGAACTGCCTCGTGAATAGCCAACCAAATAAAAATACCATACTTTGGGGGAAGGCCCTTTAACCATAAAAAGGAGGCCCAACTCACCACCTCAAAGGAAGGAACGGTCAGTTTATAGACTGCCCCCACAGAGAAACGAGAGCCCTTAACCCAGACAACTTTATCAGGAGAGTCATTTAAAGTGACTGAGCTAAGAACTCCTTTCAATAACAAGTCTTCGCTTAACTCTCTTACGAACAGATTGCGCCTGAACCCCACAACCCACTGTCCATTTCTCCAATAATCACACACCGCTGCCTCTTGATTCGAAGCTACAATAAATAAAGCTGAGAATCTGAATCGGAAGGCCAGGTCTCCTAACCAAACATCGTCCCAAAACCGGACTCGAACTCCATTTCCCACTTTCCAGTGTATCCCCTGACCAGTTAACGGGGTAGAATCAAGCCGAAAAATACCTTTCCAAACCAGAGTAGAATCAATAGGGAATGACGTAATCACTGAAAAAACAGTGCTCTTCCACACCAACAATACACCCCCCGAGGCTCCATCCGAAGGCACAAAGGCCGATTCCCACTCACCACCGAATCCACAACTACGTAAGATATATAAAGGCATGTCCTCTCTCTTAGTCTCCTGTAACAGTACCATATCCGGATTTTGTTTAGATAACGCCACCCGAATACTCCGTCTCTTTTGGACGGCATTCATCCCCCTAACGTTCCAGGAGATGAATTTCACCATGTTTAGGATTAGTGAGGTAGAGAAGAGGGGAGAGAGACTCCCTCCTCTAGCTCATCATCCGTACAAAACTCGTCTGATTCCTCTTGGAACTCGGGGTCAATTGAGTCTCCCAACTCGAAATCCAAAGCTTCTATTTGTTCAACCACTTCCGGATTACCATGTAGCGCTTTTCGACTAGCTTTGATTATCTTCCATCTTTTATCTCTGTCCTCATTCTCCTTCTGTATGGAACAACGTCTGGCCGTATAGTATATATCTTACCCTAATAGATATAAACAAGAGGAAGAGAAGTGTCATTTTTGTTCCAACCGGCACTGTCTTTACGGGTAAAGCCAAATTATAATGTCTGATTTAATTTGTTTTATGCTATCGTAATTTATATTTTATTTCATTTTGTTTCTTCTATATATTTTTTTAAAGTATTATCTTTCAATTTTGGTGTTGGATTAAATTGAACAACTTTTTATAGTATGAAATCCTCGTAGTAATGGCATGACGGATGCACTACATTTGGATCGCTAGGTTGCGTACTTAAATTGAATTGAAGACATCTGAAGCCTATAGGTTTGTCTTGATATCGAAATGTCAAACACTCAAAACCGCATGCACACATATGTTGGAGAAATTTCAATTGTGTTTAAAGAGCTTGCCATAATACAGACGACACTTACTAGCTAGCAATCAATGTTCCCAACAAGAGTACACATACCTATACGTACGAGCCTTAGATCAAGTATTCAACTAGATTTTTTTCAAACTTGTGTAATAATAATATTATTTGTAATAAAAATATCCAAGAATAAATATTATGAGTCACGGTGGGCGGTATAGGATGGATGAGTGAAGGACCGTCATGTACCATACCCGGGCGAGCCTCCCTGACTTATCTTTTTCAAATCACCCCGATGACATAAGGCAGCCTTCCGAGCATCTCATCACTCTCCCTTCGACCGTACGGGTTCTCACCTAGCTAAAGATCAAGATGTTCTTCAAACAACCTAATACAATTTGGAGCTTTGTTCTTGTCGTCAATTATGTTTTTACTGTTCTTCTTTTTGGTTCTAAGATGGAAATTCAAAGCCGATTAAGCTTTTGTGATCAAGAACATTGATACACATGCCATTAACGAAAATCCATACCATGATACAGACTTTTGGCTTATTCCCACTTATTTGAATTCGATTTTGTGTACTTGGTTTTCTGAGTAATAATAGCTTGTATTTCTCTCTGGAGATGAAGATAAATATGATTAAAACACTACAGAAAGATAATATAGAAATACTTTAGATATTAAAAATAAATCATATAAAATCTAACTGTAGAGAACCGCTCAAGATGATGTCTAAACGCTACTTTATCTCATGGTGAAGACTACTTTTATCGTGTGGAGTGCGATCGAACATGAACTCTACAGTCGATAGGGTAGGGGATATCTATGATTCAGGGATCCCTATGGGTAAAAGTATAGAATCCTTGCTTACTTATTGGGCTTGGCGAGGCTGCAGAGCAGTCCTCACTTGATTCGTGTGATTTTTCCCTACTCATTCATCGGTCGTGTCCCTGCTCGAGACGTGGGAGACTAACACAAAAAGGGCGATCACCACCGGACCCAACAGTCGCGGACTGTCGCCGATGCACCCTTAGAATTCTTTTAATTTATAATTATGCCCCCTCTATTCTTTTAAATTTCATAATTTTACCTTCACAAATTTTGAGCTTCTTAATTGTTTTATGATTCTTATTATTTAAGTTTCTTAATTATTTTATATTTCGTATTATTTTAATTTCCTAAATTTATATGTTTCTTGTTATTTTTATTTAGTTTACACAATTTTATTTTTATTTACCTTTTTTCGGGTTTAAGACTAAAAAAACTGACATTTACACTGAGGATGAGCGTTCAAGTAAAAATGTTATATTTGTCATTAAAAAATTATAATTAAAAACATCTTGTAATAAGTAATAAGTATTTATTTATTATTTTTACGCGATATTATCATTTTTAATTTTAGTTATATTATTTGAACGTTATATATTATTCGTAAAAAATATTTTGTGCCCCCTTCACTAGAAAAGCTGGCTCCGCCACCAAACGGTGGTGGTTTCATGGGGGACAACCCTCATCTTTGTGTTTGCATTTTTTTCCCCTATTTAAAAGAATTTAGATAATTATACTCTCGTCCATTTTTTTCAAATTATTATCCTTAAGAAAAAAATTATGTCCAGTAGTGTAATGAGTTTTTTTCATACAAGTACACTTTTCTTCGAAAATATCATAATTACTCTAATACATATATTTTTATATATATTTATTTATATAATATGTATAAATAAATTTAAACTAACATAATAACATTTTGATAATTTAATTAATTCGATTATTTAATTATAATCAAAATCAAACTTAATTTAAAAAATATAATCAAATTAACCTAATAATCAATATTATCAAATTATATGTATATTTTTTCTAATTCGAATTTAACTATTATTTCGATTACCGTCCATTATCAAATACTGTCCCTAACAAGAGCTACTTTAAGGTTAGCAATATTTTATTACCACAATTGGAATGATATAAAATAACCAAAACTCTATTGTCTTGCACGTGCATTGCAGTCCTAGGGGTGTCGTTTTCAACGTGCGATATTGTCCGAGAGCTATGAAGCTGCGTCCATACTCCAACTCCATTGCTGGTGTAGGACTAGGACTAGGAGTTGTAGTTTGACCGGATCTGCCTCGTACCTCTAAACTATGGAACAACAAAACACAATTATAATACATTTTTTTACCTAACAAGACAAAACAGGACATTATCATGCAGTTGCATCGTTCCTCGTGCCTTGAATTAAAAGAAACGCATCCACCTTTTCCGAGGACGTATGATACACTGACACGTGTGATGTGCCCACCATGTGGCAGCTTCTAGCTTCTTTCTTTCTATTTCTATTGCCACAATGTGCCACATGTTTTAGTTTCACTGTTTTAAATATCCCTGGCCACCAACTAAATTCTGAAATTGAAATAGTGTTGAATTTATGATGTTTTCTATTTTAGAAATAAATGTTAAGTTTGTAATAAATAAATTCCAATCTTAAAGTAAGTGTCCATGTGGGGATCTGTCTTTAAAGTTGTTCAAGATAGCCCTCCAGGTAAGCATAAGTTTGTACTCTTGCGTAACAAAAGAAAAGTAAATTTTGAATATATATATTTTTTTGGAAGAAAGTTGTAATTTTATTAATTATTTAAAAAACAGTATAATGTCAAGAAAAACACATCTTTTGATCACTGAAAACAGATATACAATGAAGTAAGAACCTTGCTTTGTTTACATTTTTTTTAAAATTGTATTATAATAAATAATTTTATTTATTATAAAATAAGGATAAAATGGTAATTTCTCCTATTAAAGTCATAAGGTTGATATGAGTAAGGTCAAAATCATCATTTTACTTTCAGTTAACTGTTACGAATTGTGACCAATACTTAAGAATAAGTTTCAATATTTAACCCGAAAAAAAATTCATCATGACAATGAAGTGAGCCTAGCCTGTTACCCTAAAATTGAATGGGCTGTTGTTAAGTGAGTTGCTATTTTGCCATCTCGTTAAGGACTTGGGCTTGGTTGTTCATAGAGGGTCCATTATATGGGTTTGGGTAGGCCCAACATACTTACTGGTGGGCCTGTTGAGCGACAAAAAGCCGAACCAACCCGCCAACGCAATGGAGCCGAAAACGCGCAGTCTCTCTGCAGCAGCATCGTCATGGCTGCAATAGCAAAACCATCTTCGCTTCTTATCCTCAAACCCTTCCTTCAACCTCTCGCCAGTCTCCCTCACTCTTCTTCTTCATCGTTTGTTTTCATCAGAGCTCGAGGCTTCGCTGTTCGGCGGCTTCCTTTCCACGCCGCCCCTAGGAACCTGTCTTCCTCCGCCGTATCAGCGCAGCCGTTGACTGGAGATGCCAGCAGCGGAGGACGTTCCGGCGCCATTACCCCGACGGAATCTTTCGAAAATGTGCAGAGGATCGACGTTAATCCTCCCAGAGGGACCAGGGACTTCCCGCCGGAGGACATGCGCCTCCGCAACTGGCTCTTTAACAATTTCAGAGAGGTTTGTAGCCTGTTGTCATTGTAGAAGCTAAATGTAGTGTTTCCGTTTGATTTTGGTTCTGGTTTGTTGTTGACCGGCTACAATTTCAGGTTTCGCGATTGTTTGGCTTTGAGGAGGTAGATTTTCCTGTGCTGGAGTCGGAGGCGCTTTTTATTAGAAAAGCTGGGGAGGAGATTAGAGATCAGGTTAGTTCCATTTGTTGATGTTTGTGAAAATTGGAACAATGTACAAGTTATCTTTCATTTTTCTGATAATTCTTCTGTAATAGATTTTGTATTTTGATTCTTCCAGTGAAACAATGTAGATATATTTTTGTTGCAATTTGGTCTCTGTGAATGACAATTTGTCAGTAAAACTTGTCAATTCTACTCAACAAGACCAGGCCACTCATTTTAAGCTCAATTTTCAGTAAATAGTTGGAACTGAGTTTATGTGGGATAGGTCATGCACTCGAATAGTATCATACTTAATCTATTTGTATGTGAATAACTACCGGGGGAATTTTTATAGTTTTGTTTCCTAAGTATCAAAACTGATCAAGGCCAATCATTCAATGGTCTCTTTGCATAAATTTTAACTATGAATAGGACATAGACTTGAAGATTTGATGGTATATTACCAGCTTTGAGTTGTGAACAATTAGTGAAGGTGAAATCCCAATATCATGTAAGTATCTTACTTAAAATTTGATGATTTACGCTCTTTTTCTTTGCAGCTGTACTGTTTTGAAGATCGGGGTAACCGTCGGGTTGCTTTGAGGCCTGAGCTCACCCCTTCTTTGGCAAGGCTGGTGATACAGAAAGGGTAAGGGAGCTCCAATTCTTCTTTTCCCTTATCAGGGGATACATTCTAAATGTGCCAAATTAAGAGTTCAATGTTGATATGGTTATAGGTGTTTATATATTTACTTATGATTCTCTTATCCAGGTTCAGATGCCAGAATTTGATCTCCATCTTTTTTTCTGTCCAGAAAATCTGTTTCCCTCCCTTTGAAATGGTTTGCCGTGGGACAGTGTTGGAGATATGAAAGAATGACAAGAGGACGACGTCGAGAGCACTATCAGTGGAACATGGACATAATTGGTGTACCTGAAGTCACAGTAAGTGCAACCAGCTAAGCTATGCAAACTTATGGATTTTTAAGGTGGCCTGTTACACGTTTTGTCACCAAACATAACAGACATAGTGTCTATGTGCTCTGGACATGAGGTTCTTACATCATTAAGTTTGTTTCAAGATTTCAGATTGTTTAATTCCTACCCCTTCATGTTGAATTGACACCTGTCTTTTTTTCCACCTTCTACCGTGGAAGGAAACCTTTAGTGAAACAGCCAGAACATTCACATGTTATGCAAACTTTATTATCGAATTCTATACTGCAATTTGTGCAATGCTCCAAAGTGCAGTTGCACATCAGAGTCAATAACATTTTTTCATTTTATAGCTTCTACATTCACACAGTTTCTTAATCAACCCATTCTTCTCTTGTCATTTTAGGCAGAAGCAGAACTTATTTCCTCCATCGTCACATTCTTCAAGAGGATTGGAATTACATCATCAGATGTTGGGTTTAAAGTTTCAAGTCGAAAGGTATATTCAACTATACCCCACATGTGCATAGACCAACTGGTTTTAGTTTCAATCTTGGCTCTTTTTGATGGGTTCAGCAAAGGTTTCATGTTATTTAATATATATTTATCATATTATATTCTTCTTACGCCATATGGTAGTGTTAGTGATACTAACATGCTTGTATTCAGAGGGGTAAACTTGGCATTTGTTTGGTTTATTAAAATGGATTCTTAACATTTTTTGTGGCAATTATTGTGCTTATTAATATTAGGTATACTTTGCAATTTGAAATGTCATAATGTCAAATATTTATTCTTTACTCAATTAGAGGCAAAACGTCAATATACTAACCCTCAGTGGATGTAATTAATAATAATAGTATAGGCAGAGAGATGATGATGATGAGTCATATGTTTGAATCTCCAATTGGAAAGTTTATTTGTACTATTGTTGGCATGCCATTATGTTTGGAGTTGAAAGTATTTGTTAACCATATTCATTCTGAGCTACATAGTTTTGCTAGTAAGTAACTATGGTGCACTGTGATTAGGAACATGGCATGTAGTTTAATTGCTGATTGTATCGTTTCTTTTCAGGCTCTGTAGTTTGACATTAATACGAAATTGTTAACTTCTTCAGCTGTATAAGTGTATCCAGTATTTGTTTGCGTATTCTGTTTGAGGAGCAAAACATTTGAACATGCTATGATTTGATTGCTCTTGTTAGCTACGTGACTGAGAGCAATGTGAACTAATAAAATGCATGAACTGGAGATCATTTAATGGATTTTGTTTGCTCTTTCGATCCTTCTCCACCTCTTTGTTTCCTTAAGAAGTCACTCTAATTGCTCTTTCTTTTCCATCGGTAACAGGTTTTACAAGAAGTACTGATGCGATACTCTATACCTGAAGGTGAATTCGGCAAGGTCTGCATCATCATAGACAAGGTTAGTTACTTAGTTGTCCAAAGGGTTGCAGCCTTCTGGTTATCAGTTGTATTACATTATTTTATAGTATCTACAATTATTTTCTCATTTCGTTAATTTTCTGTTTTCTTTGGTTAATAGATTGAAAAGCTTCCGTTGGACGAAATAAAGAAAGAGTTGAGGTCGACGTCAATGTCAGACGAGGCAATCGAGGAGCTTTTGCAAGTCCTTTCCATCAAGTCATTGCCAAAGTTAGAAGGTGAGTTGTAGCAATCATTGTCTGTATGTTTACTACTGCTATTTTGGCTAAAAAAGTAATATTTGTCAGATAAATATTTCTGAACTATTTTTCTTTATTGAAAATGTATACATTTGGCTTACTTAAATATAGTTTCCTTGTTTACTTGTATGTAGAGATACTTGGAGGCACCGGCGAAGCAATTAGTGATTTGAAAAAGCTCTTTGCGCTTGCTGAAAGTTTTGGTTTTTCTGAGTGGATTCAGTTTGATGCATCAGTTGTCCGTGGTCTTGCTTACTACACTGGTATCGTGTTTGAGGTTAGATCTTTTTGATGCATGTGGTTCCAAGTTAGTGCCGTTTTTTCATACTTAATTTTATGGATGAAAATTTATCAGTAACTTTGATGATATATTATCAGTTCTTATAGCTCTAAATACTGTTAACTTGAGTAGACGTGTATCTGAAAACTAACA
This sequence comes from Erodium maritimum, assembly GCA_963921825.1. Lineage (NCBI taxonomy): Eukaryota > Viridiplantae > Streptophyta > Magnoliopsida > Geraniales > Geraniaceae > Erodium > Erodium maritimum. Next base: position 65,917,459 of record OY997594.1, on the reverse strand, counting down.
AGTAAAAGTGATGCTGTTTTTAGCATTTTTCCATGACCAGTATTACAGTGTAAAAAATATGGCTGTGGGTGTTAATTTGAATCTAGTGTCACGTATTATGAAGTATCTATACTTAGAAAAACAAAATAGGTGGATGAATCACAAAGCTTGATGCATCTGAATCTAATTAGGCTGTGCCCAAAATTCCTCCATCTGCTTCAAACTGGATTGAACTTTGCATAAAAGGGAAAATTGATGGTAATCTGAATACAAAAGAAGTTATGTTTTGAGAAAGTTATGAAATTGATTTAGCCATTTCTCTTCTGAAATGACTTGCTTTTCCTCAGGGATTTGATAGAGCAGGGAAGTTGCGAGCCATTTGTGGTGGTGGGAGATATGATCGCTTGCTCTCTACCTTTGGCGGTGATGATGTACCAGCTTGTGGCTTTGGATTCGGTGATGCCGTAATCGTCGAAGTAAGCTGGATATTAAGATACTTCTCTTGCTATTATTATTTATGATTTTTTTGTGGTAACTGGCATCTAGTTTCAGTACCTTTTAAACTAGGCTTTGACATGAATTTTTTAATCGACTAAATCAGGTGTATCAAAGCTTTTGAGCTCAAGACCTTGCTTATGTAGAAGCAAGAGAGCATCAAACATTTTTTTTTATCCTCAAAGAAGTTTTTAAGATTGATGTATCTAGCATAAAATGGGCTCTCTTATGTAGAAGAGAGCTATAAATTTTGGCACCTGATCCTCACCTTGAGAGAAGCCCAACAAGAGCTTAATAGAGATAAAGACCCAACAAGGATTGAATAGAGAGGGGTCCAACAGAATTTGGGAAGTGGAGATAAATAAGAGGTGAGGTACCACTGCTGGGACTTGAACCCGGGTCCCAAGACCAAAGGGTCAAAGGATATTGGTGTGGTTGACTTGTTACCTTTGTATTTTTGGTTACAGTTACTAAAAGATAAGGGCCTTCTACCGGAACTCAGCGCCCAAGTAGAGAACATCGTGTGTGCTCTAGATCACAGTCTTCAAGGAGCAGCATCTGCTGTGGCCTCAAAACTCCGGGGAAAAGGTCAAACCGTTGATCTGGTCCTGGAGAGCAAACCTCTCAAATGGTATGAGATCTGTCTTTCAGGTTCTTGAAGGTTCCTTTATCACCCCCGGAATCCCTAATACTTTACAACATTGCCCTCTTGGTCTTTAGGGTGTTCAAACGGGCTGCACGGATAAATGCAGACAGGCTGATACTTGTGGGAAGTGCTGAGTGGGAGAAGGGTATGGTTGGAGTGAAAATCCTCTCTTCTGGGGAACAGTACGAGGTCAAGCTTGATGATCTTGAGTGAGGTCATTATTTTGTCTGTTGCTGTATCAAAAAAAATCGATATAATTTTTGCTTTAAAAAATTAGGAACTCCCATTTTTATCCGTGGTAATGTAAATCTAGGTTGATTTGTGAACGATGACTGAATAAATTTTCTGCACGAGATGTTTGAAAAGTAGGTGTCACAGGTTTGAGTCTCGAATGTTGTTATGATTGGTTGGTCACTTTAATCTTCATGGAACTCTGATTAAAGCTTCTTCGTTTCCTTTTTGTGTCTGGCTTTAGCATGCAGCTGTACCACTACTTGTGAAGCAGAACTATCCCTTGATAGGTTCTTGGCTTCTCTGCTTTCTGGGGTCTTAGATTCTCTATTTACAATGATATATTTTGAGATTAAAGTAGAAGCTTAAACCTTTGCATGCCTGTTTACTGGTTTGTCCCTAATGAATCCCTTAGAATATGTATACCGCGGGGTTTGTGGGTGAATCGTGAGTCCAGGAACTAACGATATGGCGTTGATATTGTGCGGTTCGGGTTCACTATTTAGTGAACCAGTTCATAAATTGAGAGGTTCCGATTTACTATAGTGAATACTGAATTGGTACCGAGCGGTTCATGAACAGTAGTAAACAAATGAGAAGGCGCCACATGGTGTTGACGTAGGAAAAAAAACAGCCGTTGGCTATTAATGGTAAATAAATAAATAAAAACTCTATAAATATCCCAAAAATTTCCCACTTCTTTCGTCTCAACCCCCATCTAAAAATATAAAAAAAATCTCGTTTTTAATGAAATAATAATTAAAATGTGTTAATTCGAAATAGTTTTTTTGCTAGTTTCAGAGTCCAAATGCATCTGTTTTAAAATGAATTTATGTTCCAATTCAGTATTTAAAGAATTTAATAAAATAATATTAATTAGTCAATCAGTAGATAAGAATCTTTATGTGAAAATTAACGTTTTTTTAATAACAAACTCATTGATCGATTCCTCAACACATATTATAATTCAACTTTTATAAATCCGAACTTCTAATAAAAAATCCAACAATTTACATATTCTTAATCATTCGTGTCACAGCAGGACAAGTTGAAAAAGTTGGGAATCTGTGTTGGCTCTCCACAAATCAACTCTTTGTCATGTTTATAATAGGTCTACCATGTCTTATATAAATGAGTTTACGTTTTTTGTTTTTTATCAGAATTTTTTTATAATGGCCTTGTTTTTTGAAATGAGATAAAAAACGGTTTACACGAGGGTAGACCAGAACCACAGTCTGTACAACGAGAGTCCAAACAAAAGAACAAAACAAAGCAACAAACAAAATCTCAAAAACACAATGAAAAGCTCAAAAGCCAACAACAACCAACAATACCAAAAATATTACGACCTCCCGGCTTTGAATCAAATGGAGTCCTGCAACTCAATAACGGGTACCTACGCCATTATATAAGAGAAATCGAGACTTAAGTTTTTTGTATATGAATCTTAATAATTAAAATCTAGTGTATGATATCGACATGAGTAAAGAGTGATTGATAAGGGTCCGCCTGGTTAGGGTTCAACTAGTACGTGAGCGCCCAGATTCGTTGGCCTAGTCTTGGGATCCGGGAGGGTTCTCTACAGCTAGAGCTTTTCAGGTTGTCTCTGGTTGGGTGGATTATGGGGCCGCACATTGGGCTTCTATGATCCGGTCTGCCCTAGTTCCTCCCAAGATCCATTTGTTTGCCTTGTTGTTTGCTCATGATGGGGTTCCAACTATTTCCTTCTTGGTGGATAGGGGTGTGTCGATTTCGTAGTCAAGTGGAGGTGTGTGATGTGTGGTTAAGGTGGTGAGGACTCTAGGCACTTGTTTGTTGCTTGCTCGTGCACTTGTAGGGTCTGATCTCTAGTCTTGGGATGGTGGGGAGTTGTGGGTGTTCTTCCGCTATCGCCAGCTCTCTTTTTTGAGTCTTGGACCTCTCTGGTAGGACTACGGAGGTTGAGGTCTGAGTGGACTGGTAACGTCTGTTGTGTCTTTGGCATATTTGGCTAGAACACAATCACCGTGTCCTCTGAAGGTCCGCTGCCATTGAACCAAACATTCTTCTAGCTAGGGTTTGGGAAGGGTTTGGGAGAGTGTTGTGAGTTTGGTAAGGCTTGGTGGATTTTCTCTGTGTGGTTGTTTTGTACCCTCTCTGGACCTCTGAGTGTGGGTCCTTCTTTCCCTTCTTCCTCCCCATTTCAATTCTGAGTGTTGATGGTAGTTTTCTCCTAGGTCAAGTGTTTTGTTTCCCCTCTTGTTTTTTACAGGTCTGTCTCTTCATACGGTCATGCTCTGTGTTGCTTTTCATCCTCCTTTCGAATTACACATGTTCAGCTGATCCTACTTCTACTTCCTCTTGAAACTACTCTGCTCTCTCTATTGCTGGTGGGTTTACAAGCAAGCTTAGCCCTCTTCAAGCTTGGATCACGTTTGTTTTCTGGATCTCGGCTATTTCTTGGGGCGCAAAAAATCCTTTAGAAATCTCCTTAGATGGACTAAAGCCTTCTCTCCATTCTCTATTTTTTATTTGCTCATTCTTCAGATACCTTGCCTATGGTGCAGTTCATTAATTCCCAACCAAGTCTGCAACTCTTGAATCTCAGGCAAGTTTAGCCATCTTAAAGTTTGAATCGTTGTGGTAGCTTGGCCACAAGCAAGTCCTTTATGTTGGAACTTCATCAGATTGGTTCTCTTCGTGGTGATTTTCTTTGTGTTTAAAACTTGGTTGGATGATTTTTTTGATTTAATTTCTTGTTCTCTCCTTTAAAGTTGGCATGTGATCGATTTGGAGATTTTTTGTAGAACAGTAGCTAGTTCTTGTAACTCATCTTTCACCTTAAAAGAGGTTTCAATCAATCAATTTATTTTGCCGATAAGAAAAACCTTAACAGAGAGAACTCGTGCAGGGCCTAAAGGGAACGTGCCGAAGAGAGGGTGGGTAGAAAAGAGAGGAAGAACTATGACATAACTATGCCAATTGCCATAATCATAGTCATAGTGGAAGCACGACGACAGAATGTTAAAACCCTCGCAGAGAGTTTAATTAAAAATAAATGTTTTTCTTGTATCGTAGAATATTGATGTTTGTAAATGTTGAATAGGCAGGTTGTAATAAATGACCCATTAATTAATTTTGATCCTATGTCATGTTTGGGCTAGGTGAAAACCAGCGGAACAACTAAAATTAAGTCCCGGTTTTTCTGGTGGAAGTTGTTGGGCAGCAACCGTGAGCTATTTTATCGAGTATCGGAGGGTGCATGGTAGTTAAACCTGTACCGTCCACATGATCGGTCCTCACTTGCCATTCAAACTCTGAGGCTGTATCGGAGGGTGCATGGTAGTTAAACCTGTACCGTCCACATGATCGGTCCTCACTTGCCATTCAAACTCTGAGGCTGTTAGGAATTGTGACGACATTCCCCCTCCCCCATCGGGTTAGGTGATCTGAGTAGTGCATATCACCCTGGATTAAAAAAAGAGGTGATTATTAATTATAGTTTTTTTTGATTGAAAGGTACAACTTTTATTAATTATCATGAAGTGCGTCAGAGAAAAGCTTTTACCACTAAAGAACAAACATAAAACGCGCGCCTTTGATAAGACGGTGGATAATTTTGTTCGTATTTTTTTTCACAAAATAACCGTTGAAAACGGTATTGAACTCGACATATAGGCAGGAAGGAAAGATGGCGGGTTAGAAGAGGGAACCGATAGTCATGTTAAAGCTAGTGCCTACACGCTGTATATGAGGGCAAAACAACCAAACTTGAACTACATCAGTTGTATTGGGAAGATATACGTGAAACATGATTCCCTCTTAGGAAAGTACCTGAATCTCTGCTCGCTAGTTTTTGACCCTGCAAAAACGAAATTAGATAAAATAAAAACGACCCATCGATTAGCTAGATCCAGAATCGAAAGAGGGGTCGAGTAGGGTGCGGTGGTGGAGGCGAGGGAGATGACGCGCCGGCAAAAACGGTGGCTTTAGAGACGGGTTCAGAGGCGGCGACGGTTTCAGAGACGACGACGACTTCAGAGATGCCAGCGGCGGCTTCAGAGACTGAGAGGGTCAATCAGAATACGACGGGGATTACATAGGCGGATGGGGCACAGTCGTTGGAGGTCGAGAAATTGCCGATAGATTTTGACGAGGGAGACCGCCGTCCAAAGATAAATTCCTCCCCAACCTAATTTGAGAGGAAATGAAAGATTGAGAAAAACACCATAACATCGAAGTAGAGAAACCAGAACGACATCGAAAGGACCACAATCGACTAGACTTAGATGACTCGTAAAGAGACGACACCAAACTCTAACAAAACTATCCGTCATTCGTATAATGTGGGAATCCTTTGTGTCATACCTTAAATAGCATTACAAGTGCTTTTCTTCTCAATAAATAGTAATTGTTTCTTATCTAGCAAAACATCATTCACGGAAGATCTGATTCTAAACAATATAATTATAGTTCACTCCACTTTATTTTGTTTGAGTTCTAATTTATTATCATCTATTTTTATCCGGTTCCTTGCTTTCACTGTAGTGTAACACTAGAAGGATTTCTATCTTTTATCTTAAAAAAGCCGCAGAGCCTCTCTAAACCCTCAGGCTGGCTTTTTGCGATTTCTTCTTCTTCCATTGCGAGGCGATGGCGTCAACAAGAGATTTGGATGGGGTGAGGCTAGCTTCGATGATGAGTTGTTCAGGGAATCAAGCAGCCCGAGACGGGAGGAGGCGGCAATGGCGATCGAGATCGAGTTGCGACCGGTCGTCTCTGCCGAGAAGACTTTCACACCGGCAGAGGATCTGACGCCGCGCAAGGAGCAGGAGTTGCCGATGACGTTCTCGGCGCAGAAGAGCGGGGGAGGATGGTCAGCCAGTGTGGGGGACGGGCAGGTTTCACGCGGCGGCGAGGGGGATTACTCGTCGCACGCAGGCGGTAGGGGCACGACCAAGGGCTGGCCAGGGCGTGGCGCCGCGATCAGGGGGTCGAGTTCACCTGGAACTCGTCGCCGGGGGCTGAGGAGGGAGACACGGAAGGTACTATTCGGGAGGGGGATGGGCTCCTGCCGATTGTGATCTCGTCGGATGCGGGTTCGGTGCCAGATAAGTCGTCGGAGGCAATGGCGTTGTGGCGAAGGAAGGGGAAGGCGGTGGCGCGCGAATCCAGTAGGGTTTATGATTTTGGGCTGGACCGGGAGCGAGGGGATACGGGGCTAGGCCGCGGGCTGCTCGCGGACGCGAGACGGGCCTGGCAAGCTGGGTCGGGGGAGCGGACTGGGCCGGGTGATGCGGGTGCATTTTAACACATAAAAGAGTCACTTTATATCGAGTTATATAGGCTTTTGGTCCCGGTTTTCTATCATATATTTAGATTTAACATGAAAAACTGATTTTATCGATATGTTCGGTGTTCCTATGGATTTTCGATGCATTTTGGGTGTTTTGTGCTTGTGGACCGTCAAGAGGGTCGATTTTGTTCGCTCCGAAATATATTCATGACTGGCCTTGTTTTATAGGTCTCGAGAAGAGGAATTTTTTGGCGCAAGAACGAGATCAATCGGAGCTCAAACAAAGCCGGAGCGAGCAAAATAGCGAAAAGGAGCAAAAATGGAGCAGCGACTCAGTACGCGACACGTGGCGCCACCATCCCCTCAAGCCTTTCTTCCTGCGTCCGCCACGTGTCCGCCGCCAGCCGCCAGCCTCCCCTACGCGTGACACCTGGCGCCGCCGCCAGCCGCCACTCCCCCTCCTGCGCGACGCGTGTCCGGCTCGGCTGCCCTCTCTCTCCGTGACACCTGTCCACCTCAGCCTTCTCCTCCTGTGCGCGACACCTGTCCCTCAGGCCACCCTCTCCTCTTCAGCCGCGTGTCCACTCAGCACAGCCAGCCCTACTCCTCTCTACCATTATTTTCAGCGCCGCAACTGATACAAGGGGAGACCATTTTTTGAGAGAGAAGAGAGCAGGCGAAGAACACGAAACAGAGCCATTTTCCTGTACAGTTTTATTTTTTTTCTATAGAATTAAATTGTGAGTTTATTAGTTTGGATTATTTTTGGAGAATCAAAATATTTGGTGGAAAGAGAACTATTTGAGATTTATTTGAGTGTTGATTTTGGGGGAGAAGCTCCATTGTTGGCTATTCAAGTGCATTTCTTTTGGTGGATTTTCAAGAGCATCAAGGCTAGAGATTGGAAGAGGGGAAGAAAAAGCTTTGGACAACTAATTCGGTGATTGTATCTCAACCTTCATCCTAATTATGAGGCGGGCAACCGCGGGCTGGAACGGGGCCGGGACGTCGGGACGACACCGTTGTAGTGGGCTTGACTCAGGGCGGGCCGGAGGACATAGCCCAATGGGCTGCCCGATATGGATTCGGGGCGGGCCGAGACCGGGTCCGACACCCGCGGGTGAACCCGTCTGGGTCGGATCATTTGGCTGGGTCAGATCCGGTTGGGTACCCGATTCGGCCGGGTCAGTCAGGGGGTCCGAGTATGGTACATGGGTTTGACCCGATTGGGGTACGGGATCGATTGGGGATCGAATTTCGTGGTTCTAGGGAGCAGGTTGGGGACATAGGATCACGATTGTCTTTGATGCGCATCAAGGAGGTAGTGGTGCCTCTGAAGGAGATCACTGGTTGGGGGGCCCAATACCAATTTGCTTTGGCCGCTAAGGTAATGACGTCAAGGAAGGTCTTATGGAAATCCCTAGTGGCTCGGATGGAGGATCTGCAGGGCATGAAGGTCGAGGCGAAACCTTTGGAAGGGGGTTTGGTCGCGTTCTTTTTTAGGACGACAAAGGAAAAAGGCAAAGGTTCTGCTGGGAGAACCATGGTCATTCTGGGACTCATTGGTGCTGTTCACCAACCTAAGAGCTCACATGCAAGTTGGGGATCTCAGTTTCCATAATTTCTCCGTCTGGGCGAGGGTGTCCAATTTGCCGGCGGGGGCGTGGAATAAGGTGGTGGGGTTCAGGGTGGGGAACACGTTGGGTGTCTGTCAAGCGGTGGACATGGATAAGTCGGGTCTTTGCTGGGGAGACTTTATGAAGATCAGAATTAGGGCGGACATCAGGGTACCATTGCAAAGCCAAATATGGTTTCGACTACCGGAATCGCAGGTACGTACCCTTCTCCATGTGTCATATGAGCACCTTCCAAACCATTGTTTTGGCTGCAGCTGTGCGGGCCATCTATTCCCGGCCTGTCCGGTTGCCGGGGGTGTTCGGGGACCATCGTTAAGAGCCCCGGCGGACCCATGGTTAGCCTTGGAAAAGGCGAAACATGGGAAAGCTACCCCGGGGACAAATTGGGCATATCTGGGAGGAGCCTTTGGAGTGGCGAGTAAATCCACTAGACTAGCAACGCCTCCACAGAGTCAAGAAGGAGGGAAGTATAGGGGTCAGGCGGACCGTCAGGAGGAGGTACCAGCGGGATGCCTTCCTAGGGAATCTACACAATCTCTGTCGGGGAAGAAAAGGTTGGAGAGGGACGGGGAGTTTGAGGAGTTAGAGGAATCGATGGCATTCGATGGGGCTTCACACATAGCGGCGGGGGGCTACAAGCACCCCCGCCTCCAAGAATGAGTCCCTGGGAGTCTAGGGATGGTTCGGTCGGCTGCACCACCTCCCTGGCCGTATGGCGGCGACGGTTCCATCAACAGTCGACATGATTATCCCCTACCAGTTCGGGGTCAGCACATCCGCGTTTAGGAGCCCTACCAGTATCATTCAAGGGAGGACGACACACGCTGATTTCCCGGGGGATGTATCGCTCCACCACTACTAAATCTTCACTTGGTCTGCTCGATCAATGCTTTTTGGTTGGAGTATACTGTATCGGTGTCTTTGGATGCTACTGCAGTCCCCCCATGTCTGTGAGCAAAAATTTCATTTCAGTTTTTGTTTTTCAATATTATTATAGTTCTTTGGATTATATGGTGGTAGCTAATTTGTGAACACCTTAATGCTTTAATAATATCCTATTTCTTCTAAAAATTAATTTTGAAAATCAATAATTATAATGGATGAACAATACCACGATTTTCTTTCATTCAGCTCTGTTCATTTCAACTTCCTTTTTCCTATTTTTCATTAAAAACAATACCATAGCATACTATGATTTGAAAATAAAGTTTATCATGTGCCTCTTTTCTTGGTGATCATGTCCTCCACGACTTTACAATTACTCCTGACATGAGCTTTCTAATGCGGTCGTTGCTCGAACCATTACTACGCGTCCCATATTATAATGACTTTCACTAGGCTTGGTAATTGCGGGGTAGGGTTAAGGCGGGGACCCCAGGCCCCGTCCCTATCCCGCGTCCCCGCCCCGCATCCCCGCCACTCGCCCGTCCCATCCCCACATTGATCCCTTGTTGACCCCGCCCCGCAGAGACCCCACATGGATGGGACGGGGAACAAGGATTTTATTCCCCGTCCCATCCTCGCCCCGCGGGGTCTCTGCGGGGCGGGGTCAACAATGGACCAATGCGGGGATGGGACAGGCGAGTGGCGGGGACGCGGGATAGGGACGGGGCCTGGGGTCCCCGCCCCAACCCTACCCCGCAATTACCAAGCCTAGTGAAAGTCATTGTAATACGGGACGCGTAGTAATGGTTCGAGCAACGACCACATTAGAAAGATCATGTCAGGAGTAATTGTGAAGTCGTGGTGGACATGATCACCAAGAAAAGAGGCACATGATAAACTTCCTGTCCCATTCTTGCCCCATGGGGGATTTTAATTCCGTACCCTGTTCTTGTCCCATTTTCATCAGTGATGAGATTCTCCGTCCCGTTCACATCACCCCAAAAAATACGTGATTAAATATAGTTGTATCACCTTGATAAGCAAATATCATATGTAAAAAGAAGATTAATTGTAAAACCCAACAAAATTGTATTTACAATTTACTTGATTTATAAATAATAGGATGATTACATTAAAAATAGTTAATAAAAAGTCAATGTTACATATACATAAGGCGATACAATTATATTATATATGAATAACATTTATATTAATATCAATATCAATATCAAAAAAGGCTCTCTTCTACTTCCAGGTGAGATTCCACTCTACCCTACTTAGGGTTCGCCGCCGCCGTCACTAAATCTCGCCGACCACCGTCTCTCTCCCCCTCACCATCATCGCCGTCACGCAGCCGTCCTCGAGCCCGACCCTGCTCTTGCTTCTCTGTGGCTCCTCGTTGCATCTGCTCGAGCTCCAACGCCATCATCGCCTCCCTCCGCCAACCACGACCATTTCTACCTCTACACCGCCGGATCTATCCATCCCCCGTCATTCCAGGTCGGAAATGACGTCCTACGGCCAGTTTCAACCTCTTGCAGAAGACGCTCACCACCTTGCGGTCTCCGACCAGCGAGGCCCCCACCACGGTAACGTCCTCACGCCGTCGTCCGAGCCAAATCCAGACATCCCCGTGCTGGATCCCCGGCGGCCGCCGAGCCTCCTGGCTCTGAAGGACAAACCTGGTGCGCACCAGGCCGTAACCGTGCTTCCTGCGACACCGGCGACGGTCCCGGTACACGTCGGGCGTCACCAACGACGAGTGAGGGCCACCGGGATCTGCCATCCCTCCCTCGGTCTCTTTCCTCAACGGTGGTGTCTCGATACCTTCCGCCGTCGGAGCGGATATCGGTCCCGAGACCTGGTTCTTCGAGCGGGAGAGGCTCGACGGGTTCTCCATCTGAGATCCAATCGACCCGTATATCCCCGATCCCGGATAGTGAGGACGAGGATGATGAAGCGGTGGTCTCGGAGGAGAGGGTCCCATTGTTCACCAAGGGCACGTACCAGTTCTCTCTCGCACCCAATGTTGTAGGAGACCGGCGCTATTACCAGAACGTCGTATGCGCGATGATGCTGCAAAAGTGGAAAGTGGCTGGGATTCAAGTGGAGTTCATGTCCCCGGAGGTCACAAGCTATCATTTCCCATCCGTCGAGACGATGGAAAATGTCCGCCATAGGGGTCCCTGGAGCTTCAAAGGTTTTCCCCTTCTACTGGAGCCGCTCAGGCAATTTGACCGGGCCAACGAGATTAATTTCAACCATGTGGAGCTCGGTGTCCGGACGCTCAATATCCCGGGGGGAGCCAGGAATGACTACATCCGCGGTCTCATTGCAGACATCATTGGCACCCAGGTCACTTCGGCCCCGATCCCGATGACTCGACGGGAGGACATGTTTTTATGGCTAAGGGTTCCGATGGAGCTGCATCGACCTCTGCGGCGTAGGCTCCGCCTCAGATTCCCAGGTACCACTACATCCACTGTGATTGAACTGCAATATGAGAGGGTAGTGGATTTTTTATCGCAGGTGTGGAATGCTGACCCACAGGATCTCGGGTTGCACGACTCAGTTGCCGGGAATCGGTCGGGAAGAGATTCGGTATGATCAGTCTATCAAGGCCCCCAGCCAGTTCGGTTTGGAATACACCCCCTACGGCGACACATCTGAATATCACTTATCTCCTGAGTGACCTGTCACTGAACCCGTTGATTCGTTCCAGGGAAATCACTATGGGTGAAGATCCATCCGGCGCAGACATCCCAAAGTCTGACAATCTGGCTAAGGATACCCTAGGAGGGGTAACCAATGTACTGTATGAGGGTGGGCGTAGAGTCTTTGAACCGCCACCGGGCTTCACGAAGCCTGACAATCTGGCTAACGACCACCCTGCTGCTGACACTGTGGACAGAGCTGATCTCGGAGCAATCGCAGTGACCGGGGAAGGGAAGGAGAAAGATCCCTTGGGGAAACAGAAAGATCCCCAGGAGGGACTAGGGAAAAAGGGCCCAGTCGAGGCAAAGGAAAGATGACCACCCTGAAGACTAGAAGCGGATCGTTGTATGCGCGTCCGCCGGAGTCGAAGAAGCCGCTGGGTGACCTGACCTCTCAACATCAGATCTTGTGGCCGGTCTACCAGAAGGAGGAGAGAGAAGAAAAGGTGGAGGCACAGCAGCCTCCGATGGAGGAATGAATCGTCCCGGCAGGGGTGGGTGGAGTCGTCCTCAGACTATACCTACAGACCCGGGAAAGCCAGTGCTGGGAGGTCCCGAGCAGCCTGCACATTCAACATCCTTTATTTATCTGTTTCTTTATTATCTGTTTTATCTTTGGGACACTTTATTTCTTGCTGGTTTTAGAACTTATTCCTTTATGCCTCGTTATGTTGGAACGATGGTAAGGAGTTATCTTGAGTTTGTGCCCACGATTTCAAGTGGGCTATTATTATGGGTCCATGAGCGCCGGGCTTGCTACGGTCGGCCCGGACATACATCTGGAACCCGAGGCGGTCACGTCTCATCCTGTTTGATAACCTATTGGTATTAATGAAAGTCTCCGGTTACCCGTTTAAAAAAAATATATCAATATCAATATCAAACCATATTCACAACTCAAATATCTTAAAAATTGGAATAACAAGTTAAACTTAAAATTTTCAAAAATATACAGTGTTGTGAATACAATTTCATAGACAAAAACTATAAACTCTATCACGGTATCAAACAAGAACAAAATTTGTATTAACATGTTCTGTAACCGAAGAAAAGGACATTGCTTTATTTCTACAAGCATGACCACGCAACAAAGGTTTAAACATGATAAAATGTTCTTAGGCAAATGTATTGTTATTATTGTGTATATATAAATTATAACATTTTATTGTGAAATAATGGTGCGGGGTGCGGAGTGCTTGCCCCACTCTCGTCCTACGCCCCGCAAAAATCCCCGTTTATCGCCCCAGACCCCGCCCTGCTTAAAAAATCCCCATCACCAATCCACCCCGCGCGGGGAGGGGACGGGAATCCCCATTGGGGTCGAGGCATTTTTCCATCCCTACCTAAAATTGAAGTAAAGCGGGTCCCACCAAGCGAACCGAATCTTCCATGTAGATGAAGCTCGTGCCTACTTATCTTGTGCGGGTAAAAAGGACATCATTTGTATTGACCGCCAGGATTCTCGGGGAGGGAGTAGACCAACAGGTCGTCGCTATCGGTACATTGGAGCAAGGCTTGGTCTGTAGGGTTTTACGTTTGGCATGCGCCTCCTACCATCCTACGTTAAGAAGCTTAGCCGTGTAGAGTACTGAAGTAGCAACCGAGGTGACCTCATCCCACGCATTTTGGTTCCTGAAATTCAACAGTTCACATAAAAGGAAGCCAATGAAGTCTCCTTAGATTTCCAGATTCTGCATCAGGGCTTCCTAGAGGTAGTCCTCCACACTGTCTTTTTGAAACGGTCATAAGAGAACGGTCATCCTCCAACACTCAAGTGCCACAAGAAAAGAGACCAAGAGATGTACCTTTAGTTTGACTCCCACCTATGATGTCACGCCCCAAATCTGGTTTTGACCGGACTCGAGACGTGAACTAATAATAATAAGTAAATAATAAAATAAAAAGAGATTTAATAAAGCAGCCTCCGAGTAAAATATAATTCAATCCAAAGTTAAGAGTCAAACGCTCGTTCCAACAGAATAACGGAAAATATAGTTTGATACAAAAGGGTAGTACATCTCTAATACATCAAATCACCGGAAACCTCAAGGAGCTCCCGAGCCCTGAGACCACCTCTAGGTCTACTCATCAATGAAACCTATAAAAACAGTAAACACGAAAGGGGTGAGCTTACACTCAGTAGGAAAAAGTAGTAAGTAAAAGAACCCCCTAGACAACAAAACCCGATTAGTGCGATTATCCAAAGACACCATAAGTAAAGATCAACAAGGATTGCAACACTTAAGAAGATAATGACTCAAAGGGGATCAACGGCAGACAGCTTCGTCACCAATAGAACAACTAAAGAACACACAAGTACGAAAATATAGGTAATCTAAACAGCTAGAATCCGATCCACACACAAACCAACACATTGTACCGGAATGCCCCTCGGTCACGATGGGACACATATCATCGGGACTCCCAAAAATTTTCCCACAAGGAACACATATCGTTGGGGCTCCCGGAAATGTCTCGAAAGGACCACAGATCATCGGGGTGAAACAAGATGTCCTCCCGAAAATGTCCCCGAAGGAACACATATCATCGGGGTGAAACAAGTCTCTCTGGAACACGTAGCATCGGAGTAAGATAACAGTATACCATGCCGGAATATCCCTCGGCCTAGGTCTTCCTGGAACACACACATCGGGGGAAACACATAATACAATATACCGGAATGCACATCGGGGTAAACACTATACCGGAATGCACCGTCGGTCTTCCCGGAAATCGCTCGGGGCATAAACATGACACCTAGTGCCAAAACACAAACTGTCGGCCTAGGTACTACCCTACACCGGCATACCTCATCGGTGTAGGTACCATACCGGAATACAACTCCTCTTGGAACGCACATCAAGAGAATAACACGCATCATAAAGTCATAGTTCAACCACAGCTTACCAAGCCCAACAATCTTACCACAACACACCACATAGAACTCATATTACCAATCACGATTACCGGCATGACTTACCAAACATGTCCCATCGGTCTATCACTCACCCGATCATATCACAAAGCTCAATCACATAATCACATTCAAACATTCACTCAATCAATCATATCACGTATCAACCATTCACATTATAATCATCAACTTCATTTAGTTTAGTATGACTTTTATCTTAACCTAAGGACAGAACATGCATCGATAATAAGGACGAACAATCATCATTAAGTACATCCAACACGCAATCCTAAGGCTCGACATGACCATTCTACCAGCACGGCAATTTCCCAAAATATTGAAAGCGGTTAACTAGTGAATAACATCCTATATGCATACTAGAACTCGTCCGATTGTTATTGTAATTGAAAAGCGGTTATTCTAGTGAATCACATCCTATAGGCAAACTAGGACCTTTCTGGTTATTATTATCATAGGCATACTAGTAGCATTTGTTAAATTAAAAGTGGAGTTTACTACTCTTCCCTACCTTGAATTCTCCAACGCTTAACTACTCCTAGCAGCTGACGACCTGGCTAGCTTCCTCCTCGTCCTCTCACACGGTTCAACGGCTTCCTCATTCGTCAAGCTCGGGTCCAAGGTCTTGGATAACAATTAATACTATAATTAATAACTAAACAAAGACGATTTTAAATTAAACTACCTAAATTACCCTTAACGATGAAAACTTGGGCCAAAGGTAAATTGGGCCCAAACTAGGCCCAACTCGGACAGCCCACGGATCTGGAAACCGACCCGGGCTGTGCCCCTCAGAGGCCCGTAACCAGACCCAGACTGTGCCCCTCAGAGGCCCGACGTCAGGCCCGGACCGTGCCCCTTAGAGGGCCGGTCTGGGACCCGGACCGTGCCGCTCAGAGGGCCGGTACCGAGCCCGGTCCGTGCCGCTCAGAGGGCCGGGACCAGGCACGGACCGTGCCGCCTGGAGGGCCGGCAGCGAGCCCGTTCCGTGCCGCTCAGAGGGCCGGAACCAATCCCCTTCCGTGCCTCGTTCCGTGTCCGATCTGGGCAGTCCCAACCCCTTCTTGTCCATCTTCGTTTCTACGAAAAATCAACATCAAAACTCTATTTTTATCCACATCAAACCTCAAAATCAGCCAATCCAATTCCCAAACTTCACTACCCTTAATGGGTTTCATCAAAGCTTCAACAATCTAAACAAAACCAACCTAAAATTCACTATTCTTCACCAAAAACCACCATCTAACAATACTAACTACAAAACCAACAAGTTATAGCAATTTAATTAGAAACACACAACTCAAAAGTGAATGGATGAAGGATTTAAGAGTCTACTTACCTTAGGGATTGAATGGAGGTGAAGATGGTGTGATTTGGAGAAGATTTGAGAAGAAATCCACCCCAAAGCTTGCCTTTTCCCCTTTGCTTCTTCTCAAAGTTTGTGAGCTCTTCTCTCTTCTTCCTCTAGAAATTTTCGGCCAGCACAAACAATAAGCTGAAAATGCTCCTCCAAATGCCCCTTTAACCTAATAGTGGAATGACCAAAATACCCCTAAGTCTCTTTTCTTCCCTTTTGCATAAGTGAGGGTAAATGGGTCTTTAGAGACCCATTTCTTCTCCTCCTCCAGGCCATTAGGGACCACTTCGTCTCTAATAAAATCCAGCACTTTAATTAATTAGGATTTAGTCGATAAAACGTCCCCGTTTGACCGAAAGTTGACTTTTCCAAAATTACAGTGAAATTCAAGGAAATTGCCTAACTAAGCTAACTGTGGCAAAGGCTAAGCTTTTTGGGCCTCGGAAAGGTCCTGAATGACTCCCGGAGTCATCGGTTGACTTTTCCAGCAAAAAAAAAAACTTTCGCCAGGATTCACCGGTTCGACCGGGATCGACCAGAGGAGGTTCTTACATATGGCATCGGACATGAGGCCAAGATATCCACCCTTTGGTCCTCGAAGACGGGCACAACTTGGAGACATCACACACAAGTACTCAGAGGAATTTACGGGCATTCGGGAGCACATCTGGGTTCCATATTTAAACTCAAAAATCAAAGTGAGATATTGGGTATGGAGACTTTGCGCGAGCAGTCCATGGGCGTCCACACCGAGAAATGACCCATAGATTTCCCCACTGAACCCAAGAGTCGTGCGGGGTCGTGGCACTAATAGGGAAAGTCAAGATGGACTTTTCATTCGGTTCGTTGAACATGTCTCGAATTACCTCCTTATCCCACAACCGAGTCCCCGACGTCATGAGGCATGCTACATGTCGATGGTCTAGTTGGAACTCGGGCGAAGAGATCTAGGGTTCGAAACCCACCAGCCACGGTTGGAGCATAACATACGTGGTGGTTCTAGGGCCGACCGATCTCCTACACCCTTCCTTAAGGAGAGCCTGGGCCGGCTGAATGATCTGCCAAATGAAGTTGTGTTTAGGACCCTTCTTTACTTCATGCGTGGACGAGTCCGTGAAATAGTGAACTTTCATGACTAAACTGGTTTCATCTGTCATAAACTTTCCTAGTTTCTTTCCCAGAAGGGTCATGTTAAAATCCTCCAGGTTTCGAAATCTGAGCCCCTACCTCTTTTGGGCGACACATCGTCGATCATAATTGCCAAATAATTGGCCTGTCACTACCCCTTGACGACCACCACCAAAAACTGGCCAAAGCGATATTGATCTTGAGGGATACACATCACACTCATTACATAAGTAGCGATCGAATGAAGGATCGACTTGACCATTATTTCTCTGTCTGCACCGTTTATCATTTTACCGTCCCATCCATTTATCTTCATGAGAAGGCGTTCCAAGATATACCGTAGACTTCAGCATCTGCTTCTGCCATCTAATTTGGGACCCTTAGGAAATGTGAATGCACGCCAAGTTCCACGATGCGTAAAAACCATCCCCCCTCCATCCGTGCGTGTGGGTGGGTATTAGTGCTGAAGAACATCGACGGCTTCTAGAGGTTCTCCATCTGCCCCGAAGCCTTTTTGAATATTCTAAGATAATTCGTATCCTATCCATTTCTAGGTGTGACGCTTTGCAATAAACATAGCAATCATCAACAAAAAAGAGATGAGATAAAGTCGGGGTAGTGGGTCCTACCTTGACCCCATGGATCAGGCCCCTAGCGTTCCTTTGAGTAAAGTAAGCGGGCTAGTCCTTCTATGAAAAATCAAAATAGATACAAAAAAGCGGATCGCCTGGTCTAATACCCTACTCTGGATGGAGAAAACCTTTCTAACGCCCCTACAACCAGGTTGTAGGTGCGAAGTAAGTACAGGTGCGCAGAAGGTCGATCCATGCATCACAGAAGCTGAACTCTTGCATCATACCCCACAAGAAAGGTCACTCGACCCTCTCATATGCCTTTCTCATGTCTAACTTCCGAGCCACCCAACCCTCCTTCCCTTGTCGCCTATATTTTATGAAATGAAGGGTCTCAGATGAGGGATGAAGTTGTCTTTAATAAAGCGTCCTGGCACGAAGCTACCTTAGGACTAGGATATAATACCATCCAACAATGGTTTGGGATGATTAAGCGCCATTTTAGACACTATGTTGAATAGAATATTGCAAAGTTCAATAGGTCGTTGATCCTTGAGACTACTCGGTAAAGGGAACTTTAAGATGTGCGGCAACATAGTGGAATTGAGACTGGGTGCCCCCCCCCCCCCCGCCCCCCGAACTAAAACCTCTTGTACGCAATTGATCCATCCTCCATAATGGTGGACCAATACTTATGGTATTAAGAAAGTATTGAGGCCGTCTGGGCCCGACGACTTGTTGGGATCCATTGCAAAAGTTTCCTCTCAGACTTCCTCTACGTGATTAGGGCCATGAGTGCCTCATTCTGAGCTGTCGTGATCTTTTGGCTAATATTTGGTAGCCAAGGTGCAGCACCGACGAAGATTTACGAGAGAGGGTCTGATAAAAGGAGTAAATGTGCGCACTAAGTACCATGTCCCACGTCAACACCGTACCATCCACATCATTTAGGGCCTGGACACAATTAACCTATCGTTACTAAAAGGCCGAAATATGAACGAACTTTGTTTTGATCCCCATCTATTAGCCAATGTTTTTTGGCTCGTTTTCGTCATAATTTTGCCTTCCGATCAACCTCCCAATCAAAAAGAATCTGTAGAGCCCCTAACGATGGATGATTGACCGGTCCTGTAAAGACCGGGAAAGTTTAATAATTAAATTATTAAATTTTAACGTCGAGGTTGGGAACGAGTTTATTTTTGGATCGAAATCAAAAAAAGGAGGGAGGAGAAAAATATATATTTATATATGTATATTAGAGCTGGACCAGGTCAGGTCAGCCCTTTGGGTTGAGGCTACCCTGGCCCAACTCGCACCTGAAGCTCATGAAGACCGGCCCAATGCTTCAGAAACCCTACACGCGCGCAATATACCTTCAGCGCCGCTTCGTTCTTCACTTCATCGCACGAAACCCAATACACCGTCTTCCTCGCCTCGACTTCCTCTCGCGTTCCCTCTCTCTGTCGGACCGTCGCCGTCGCCGTCCTCAGCTCCGAACACCCTCACCTCCTCCTTCTTTCCCCTTACGCACACGTTTTCCCTCGACATAAACCACCACCAGAAAACCCCATTTCCTTCTTCTCCGTCTTCGATTCGCATTGACCAACGCCATCGTCTTCACCCAAACTTTGTCGTGCCGTCAACGGACGACATCGACGACGGTTAGTCGTTGCCCGATCTCGTTTCACCTCCTCTTCCTCCCTTCTCTGTAAATCAACCCTGGGTAGGCTCGATTGGGTTCGGGCTTGGCCGGAGGGGACTCGCCCGGAGCCTCAAGCTTCAGATCTGGGCTTCATCGCCGGCGAGCCCCTCACGGCGTCATTTCTGGCCGGGAAGGCTCGAACCTCGCCTTGACGCCCTTCCCTCGCCCCCTCAGTGCCCTGACGCCGTCTACCACCGTCATGAACCCTAGCTCGCCTCCGCCGCCACTTTCTTCCGAGCAACCCTGGCGTCGCCGGCCGCCGCCGTCAGAACCGACCCCCAAACCCTAGTCCTCTAACGGACTCGGGCCTGAACCGAGAAGAGACTTGGGCTTCGGATCTGGGCCTCGGCCTGGATCTGGTCGGGCTCGGGTCAGGTCCTGGGTCTGGGTTTTGTGACCGGGTCTGGACCGGGTTCGGACATGGATCCGGGTCGGACTCGGGTCGGGCCGGGTCAGACCCGTTTTTATAATTAATTTAGTTAATTTAGATTAATTAATAATTGGGTTTTAAAATCAGATAAACACCTGGACTTGCCGGACGTACTTATTATTTTTGAGGACCGTTGCGGGTTGGATCGGGACTAATACCGTCCCTTTTGTGTAAACCAGGCCTTTACCCCCAAGCACGGAGAAGACCGGAGGTAGGCCCGGACGTCAACAGCTAGGAGACGCAACGGTCGGCTCTTCAAGAGGTAGGGATTACCTCGAAACCGCTTTATTACGGTTTTACTAGAATGCATATAGGGAAACCTAATAAACCGGCTAAAGAACTAGTATGCATATAGGAAACGAACAACTAGCGTAGACGTATCAAAGTGCGAACACTTTACGATTTATGTCTTGGAAATTGTTGTGCTGGTAGATCGGGCCATGTCGCGCTCGTAGGACTTGTGTGATGAATGTATCTGTGTATGCCCTTGATGCTTGAACGATTAATAAATAACGAACACGAAAACGAGTAGAATTGACTAGAGAACGCATGATCAGTGATTTGAGTGTTTTTCTCTATTTTACTTGATATGTTGGATTGGGAATGTTGGGGATACTGGTTAAGCCGGTGGGGTAACCACGTGGAGAGTGGTATCGGTAAGTGATGGTATGTGCCTGTTGGCGGGGTTATTATTGAAACATGACTGTGGTTGTGAAAGTGATTGTGACTATTCTGTGATAATCGTATTGAGTGTGCCCGAGAGGGCTTGGTAAGTGTTGGTAAGTGTGGAACAGTTATGAGAGTAATTAAGGGATGATGCCTATTATACTCGATGCTGCATGTTGTGACTGTGCGTGGGCAAGTGTGCCGTGTTTGTGGAAATGTGAATCATTGTTTGTGATATGGTCGGGTGAGTAATAGATCGACGTGATTATGATTGTGCTTTTGGTTGTGATTGTGAGTGTGGTTGTGTTTGTTTTGGTGATAATGATTATGAGTTGTGCCCGAAAGGTGGGTCGTACCTTCCGTTGCGCCGCCGGTAAAGTGTGAGATACGTACTTCCGTAAGGTGAGTCGTACCTTCCGGGTGAGTGAGCGGTAAAGTGTGAGGATTGGTGTACGATGGTACATGAGAAAGGTGGTTTCCCTACCTTCCGACCGTGAATCGGTAAAACGCTGTGTCCTGCGAAGAGGTGATTTCCCTACCTTCCGTCTAGCACTCGGTAAAACGCTTTGTTGAGCACCGCGAGAGATGAGGCCGCGAAGAGGCGATTTCCCTGCCTTCCGTCGATCGGTAAAACGCTACGTCCGCGATGAGGTCGACCGCCTATCCTGACTTTGTGTTAGGGAAGTTGCGTGCGGTTACGCCGGGCCGAGAGGGTTGCTCCCTAGACCGTGCGATGTCTACGGGCCGTTTCATTTTGAATTGCTTTGAATTGACTGAGTAGTGTTGTGTTTTGACTTTGGGTGTTCTTCTTTGTTATGAGTTGCGTGTGACCGTGAATGACTCGATTTGTTTGTCTTTTGGTGAATTCATGTGTGTGGCTTCCGTGTAATTTAAAGTGTCGTATTTGTGGTTGTCCTTAAGTTGTTTGTGTAGGGGCTTGGGATGTGGAATCTCGGGACAGTTATGGTCGGGTAAAGTGAAGATTGGTTAAGTTGATTATATGTCTCGTTGTCTTTTTCTCTTTTTAATCGTTAAAAAGTTAGTTTAGAAACGTAATTGGATGTCTGAATTAGATTGTTCCTTTCGTTGTGTGCCTTAGGCGATTGGATGGTGTTGAGCTGAAGCTATTATGGGTGGTCGGGTAAACGTCGGGATTAAAAAGGGGTTTATCTTTAAATTGGGTTATGAATCGGTGTTGGTATAGTTGGACTTTGAGTATCCGAGTTTAAAGAGGGTTATTGACTTTTATTTGGTTCAAGGTCGTCTTGTGTTAAAAGCTTTGTTATATTTTAAAGTATGGAACTGCATTTTGGTGACTTCGAGATAAGGTGGTTTGACGGTTTTCCCTACTGAGCGTCAAGCTCACCCCCCCTATTTTACCGTGTTTTTCTACAGGTAGTGGTCATGACTTGGAGTTGAGGACATCGCAGAGCATGGGGCTAGCGAGGGCCCGAGTCTATGCTTATTTATTATTTTCGTAGTGACGAACGGTTATTTCGGACTTATGTATTTTACCGAGCGTAGGACTCAGAAATTCTAATACCTTTGAACTATTTTATTTACCGTTATCGAACTTCAAGTTTTTAAATTGTTATTATTTAAAATTCACTAAGTCGCGTCTCGGGTCCGGTCAATACCGGATTTGGGGCGTGACAATTTGGTATCAGAGCCTGGTTTCATTTTGAGCTTGTTTTCAAAACCTCGGACCGAACGTCAATTAGGTGGGTAGAGTTAGGTGGTCTAAGTCGTGGTACTCAGTGACGCAAGTATCCGGTGCGTAGAGTTGGAACGACACAAGTCTTGATTGTTTCAATATTTGTTTAAGTTTGGATCTTTTA
The DNA here is from genome assembly GCA_963921825.1 of Erodium maritimum. Classification (NCBI taxonomy): domain Eukaryota; kingdom Viridiplantae; phylum Streptophyta; class Magnoliopsida; order Geraniales; family Geraniaceae; genus Erodium; species Erodium maritimum. Next base: position 65,894,972 of record OY997594.1, on the reverse strand, counting down.
TACTACGATGGTTGCATTGCTCGATTGGTATCCTTGCCCTATTGGATGTAAGTTACAGTGATCGGTGAAGCCGAACAGTTGAGATCGGGATTGGGCTAACGAGCAATGATCGAGCCGTTATGAACTGGTTGTTGAGTAAATCATTTGTTAAGTGTGATGCCACCTTGGGTGGCCGTTCCATGATTGATAAAGTTGAAGTGATGACTTATTGAAGTGTTGCCTTGTTGAAGTGTTGACTTGTTTAAAATGTTGGCCGTCATTTAAGAATCAAAGTTGAAAGATTGACTCGAAAGGGGTGTTAAATGAGTAGAGGGAAGAAAGACCGAGATGAACCATAGGATTGGTTGTGGTTGCCTCACATGCATTGCTTGCTAGTCTTTAGGATAAACTAAGAGTCTAACGAAACTAGATAAATTGAATGTTTGAATGATTGAATGAATGCTTGAATGATTAAATGATTGAATGAATGATTGAGTGTAATTGTTTGTATGGACTCCTTGTTATGTGTATTGATGAACTTGTGGATTTCTAAGTTTGCTGTGATTGATGTGTGAGAGCCAAGTGCCAAAGGGCTCAAATTGGATGTTGATTTTGTGAAATGATGGCCCGCGTGCGCGGATGGTTGTTTAAGTTTTTCCAACGAGTCATGCCGAAATTTCTGTAAAATTTGAATGTATATCCTATTATGATTTGACTGCAGCAAATCATGATAGTGAGGGATATCAATTGGTTACAACGTAGTTCGGGGACGCCTGAACCAAGTTGTAACGAGATGATATCCACATGTATTATTTTTCTACAAGAAAAAGCTTTTTCAACCCGTGTTACCGAGTAGACCTGAGATCGTGAAAATTTGAGCTGTGATGTGAATCTGTGGTTCGGTTTGTTCTCGTGTGAACTTGTTACACTGCTGGTTGTGCTTGAGTGTTGATTTGATTGCTTGTGAAGCATGTTAATTACTCGTGTGATGTTGGTAAACCGATTGATTGCGTGTAAGTTTGAAATGTTGCGTGTTATACTTGAGCTTTGGTGTGTAATTAAATGGCGAGACTTGCTATTCTTCTATGCGATGGTGTGGTAGGTTGTGTGTGACGCACTAGGGTGCGGCGTTTGTACTAGTTTTATTACTACTACTATTACTACGACTTTTAAGAGTAAACTATAGGGTTTAAAGAACCGTGTACGTGGTTGCGGATCTTGTGTAAACATTAGCTTTTGAAAGAGTTACCTTTAAGAGTTGTTAAGAAACTGAACGTGGGTGTGTACCTGTGCAGGGGATAATTACGACGTGACATCTCAAGGCAGAAGAGGTAAGCCGTTAGGGCACAGGTGCCCGGAGTACTTCCACTGGAACGATTCGGAGGAACAACACCAGCAGGTCCCGAGCTGCGAAGCGACGGAATATCAGAGATGAAGTATGAGACCAGAGTTACGGCATGGGCCAACTGTACCAGTTTTGGTAACAGTCGAGGCGAACCGATGCAGGAGATTCGAGCGAGGGCCGAGCCCAGAGTTTAGATCGAGTTCTCACCCTGATGACTCGGGTGTAGCTGGAGATAGTGGATATGACGATAATCGTGGAACGAGGTCGCAGAAAGACCGCGAAAGTTTGTAAGACTTGACTACGACCGAGCAGTGTGCAGGACTGCACGAGGCTCGAGAACAGAAGAACGAAGAACCACAGGGTTCTCCCGGTCACTGGCCTCGCCGGACGTTTTGAAGCAGACAGATTAAGGAACATCAGTAGTTCATGTCGCGTTCGAACGGAGGCCAATGCTTTCACATTGCCGGCATCTGGAACATCAGATACGAGTGCCGAGCGGCAGAAGACCGTAGAAATACCAGGACACCGCCAGGACGACTAGAGGGATGACCGAGTGACGATGAGATTAGAGTGGCGCAACGGAAGCGTAGTGGGCCCATAACCCACATGCATCGCGCTATTCCATTTTCTTCTGCCCTTGCTGAGAAGTTGGGCTTAGGAGTAAAGCCACTAGGCGACCCTTGTGTCGTGGCACCCCAGCTACGAGAGAAGTGGTCGAGCAAGTACGAGCCTACATCCGAGATTAGAGTAGTTGACCGTTCTTGATGGTCTTTTCGCGTGAACTTTAACCGTGTGAATTGTTGAGACCGGTAGGATACCCACACCGAGGAAGATTCTGGTATGGGACTTTTTAGACCGAGGATTTGGGTTTCTGTGATTGTTTATGCCTGTTAAGTGACTTATGTGGTTTAAGATACGGTGGTAAGTGAGTTACGGGCAGCGCCGTGCAAGTTCGCACGTACGGTCAATTATAAGATAATCGTGGACTTGTCCAGTGAAATTGTTAGGTGACGGACACCAAGAGCATAGTTGAGAAGAGTTCTGTAATGTCGATTCACAGTTGTGTTGATTACGGTTGCACCCGGGTGAAGGGCAAACGCCCTTGGGTTGTCGTGGTGTAGTTTGTGTAGTGTGGTATGTTGTGACTCATACCCCGAGTGACGGAGAGATACCCAACCGAGGTGCATGCAGGTCCGGTTTGTGTGTTATGAGTTTTGTTCTGTTGTGTGTGTCCCGTGAAGACCCTTAGACCGATGACGTTTTCGGTACAGTTTGAGCGAACCGAACTACGGGAAGCTAGCACTTGGTTCTCCAATAACTTAGGTGGTAGTGATTGTTGTTTTGACTTGGGGATTTTGGATCCTCTTTGACTACCATGACGGCCTTGACACGCAAGGGCGCGAGAATTGTGTGGACTGATGAGTGTGATCACTCCTTTTTCAAGCTGAAGGATCGTTTGACCGCCCTGTTTCTGAGTAACCTTTTTGGTGTTGAACTTGACGATTTTCGATGTCATCCTGGGGATGAACTGACTCTCAAGGCGCGAGACGTCAACCGATTGTGACCGGCGACCGATGGAGGTACGATCGGGCATTACGACTGTCACGTATGAACGAGTAGTAGGTGCGAAGTTTGGATCAATGCGTATCAGTTGTCAACAAGTAAAGGCCGAACGACAGTTTTCCGCGGGAACTAGTACGAGTCCGACGAGAACAGAATAGAAGTAAGATCACCGTTCGCTGAAGTCCGGAAAATAGTTAGCCGAGTACGACTACCACAACGCTTTCAAGACAGTAACATTATGGCACCGTACGAAGCAGGATTGGTGGGTCGGGTCAACGGCCCAAGCGGGGCGCAGTTGAGGATTAAAAGTTGATCGTTGTGGTCCCGTGTTGTTCGAGAGGCGACTGAAGAGTCGCGTGGGCCATGAGCGGTTGAGAACCGCGCAGAGTCGACACGGAAGCGCAGGGATAAGGCACGCGCAAGTTATCCAAGGCTGTTCGGGCCCTGAGGAAATAATATCTTAATGTCTTCCGTTTTGTGGAATTTGAGTGGAACGACTTGTAGTTTGATTCGATTAACAGTATGTGAACGAACGTCAACAGTAATCACGAAATCACTGGTTGGGTAACCCTCAATGTCGATCGTGACTGGATGGCGCCGCTTGTGGAGTATCGTCATAGTGAAATCTGATGAGTCGGGTGTTAAATTCTTTGTGTTATCGTGTGAGGTTGGCCGAAGCTCAACCATGTTTGGAGTCCGACGTGGATTGCGCGAGTAATGGCCGTGGTCCCACGTACGCGCGTTTCCCCGTGTGTTGTACCAGTATGACGACTACTTCAAGGGAGTATGCCGATGTAAGACAGCTAGACCGACGGTTGTGTTTGACACCAGGTGTCATGTTTAGTGCCCGACGAATTTCCGGGAGGATATTTGGGGCCAATATTGTGCATTCCTTTAGATACGGCCGGCGAACAATCGATAGAGTCGGGGACTACGGCACATGGGGCTTACCATTGTTGTTGTTGTTACGCGTTACTTAATTAAGGGAAGTGAATAGTTGAGGAGAAGTGTATGGGTGTTGGATCCGCGTTAAGTTCGAGGTGAGAATTGATCAGGCATGACACCTATACCGACGGACGATCCCGGTATAGGGTATCTCGATCAAGCCGCGTGTGTCGGTGCGACACTCCTATCGATAGAGGATTTCGGTATCGACTAACTGATTTGTGTGACTCCGGGAGTTGGGTAGCAAATGACCGAAAGTTTTAAATCGGACGTTCCCTAAGATAGGGTCAAGTGAACGCGTTCGTTTTAAATTTCGGGGACGAAATTCCTTTAAGGGGGGTAGACTGTAAAGACCGAGAAAGTTTAATAATTAAATTATTAAATTTTAACGTCGAGGTTGGGAACGAGTTTATTTTTGGATCGAAATCAAAACAAGGAGGGAGGAGAAAAAAATATATATTTATATATGTATATTAGAGTTGGACCAGGTCAGGTCAGCCTTTTGGGCTGAGGCTACCCTGGCCCAACTCGCACCTGAAGCTCATGAAGACCGGCCCAATGCTTCAGAAACCCTACACGCGCACAATATACCTTCAGCGCCGCTTCGTTCTTCACTTCATCGCACGAAACCCAATACACCGTCTTCCTCGCCTCGACTTCCTCTCGCGTTCCCTCTCTCTGTCGGACCGTCGCCGTCGCCGTCCTCAGCTCCGAACACCCTCACCTCCTTCTTCTTTCCCCTTACGCACACGTTTTCCCTCGACATAAACCACCACCAGAAAACCCCATTTCCTTCTTCTCCGTCTTCGATTCGCAGTGACCAACGCCATCGTCTTCACCCAAACTTCGCCGTGCCGTCAACGGACGACATCGACGACGGTGAGTCGTTGCCCGATCTCGTTTCACCTCCTCTTCCTCCCTTCTCTGAAAATCAACCCTGGGTAGGCTCGATTGGGTTCGGGCTTGGCCGGAGGGGACTCGGCCGGAGCCTCAAGCTTCAGATCTGGGCTTCATCGTCGGCGAGCCCCTCACGGCGTCATTTCTGGCCGGGAAGGCTCGAACCTCGCCTTGACGCCCTTCCCTCGCCCCCCAGTGCCCTGACGCCGTCTACCACCGTCATGAACCCTAGCTCGCCTCCGCCTCCGCCCCCGCCTTCTTCCGAGTAACCCTGGCGTCGCCGGCCGCCGCCGTCAGAACCGACCCCCAAACCCTAGTCCTCTAACGGACTCGGGCCTGAACCGAGAAGAGACTTGGGCTTCGGATCTGGGCCTCGGCCTGGATCTGGTCGGGCTCGGGTCAGGTCCTGGGTCTGGGTTTTGTGACCGGGTCTGGACCGGGTTCGGACATGGATCCGGGTCGGACTCGGGTCGGGCCGGGTCAGACCCGTTTTTATAATTAATTTAGTTAATTTAGATTAATTAATAATTGGGTTTTAAAATCAGATAAACACCTGGACTTGCCGGACGTACTTATTATTTTTGAGGACCGTTGCGGGTTGGATCGGGACTAATACCGTCCCTTTTGTGTAAACCAGGCCTTTACCCCCAAGCACGGAGAAGACCGGAGGTAGGCCCGGACGTCAACAGCTAGGAGACGCAACGGTCGGCTCTTCAAGAGGTAGGGATTACCTCGAAACCGCTTTATTACGGTTTTACTAGAATGCATATAGGGAAACCTAATAAACCGGCTAAAGAACTAGTATGCATATAGGAAACGAACAACTAGCGTAGACGTATCAAAGTGCGAACACTTTACGATTTATGTCTTGGAAATTGTTGTGCTGGTAGATCGGGCCATGTCGCGCTCGTAGGACTTGTGTGATGAATGTATCTGTGTATGCCCTTGATGCTTGAACGATTAATAAATAACGAACACGAAAACGAGTAGAATTGACTAGAGAACGCATGATCAGTGATTTGAGTGTTTTTTCCTATTTTACATGATATGTTGGATTGGGAATGTCGGGGATACCGGTTAAGCCGGTGGGGTAACCACGTGGAGAGTGGTATCGGTAAGTGATGGTATGTGCCTGTTGGTGGGTTATTATTGAAACATGACTGTGGTCCGATTTGCACATGAGGGGGAGTGTTAGAGTTTAGTTTATTTCCAGTTACAAGTATTTCCTATTCTTAGTTAAGTTAGGTTTCCTATGTTGTTTAGTATTAGTATTTCCTATTTAGAATAGAGTTCATCTCTATATAAAGTGATGCTCTCGTTGTATTGAAACATCAAGGATATCAACTATAATCAATAATATTTCAGAAATATTACATATATATCAAAGAAGGTCTCCCTCCCTCATCATCAACTTTCTTTGTATCAGACCGTCCTATATTTTAGGGCCGGGAGGACCTCCTGTATTGTTAAAGCCCGATCCAACCCCAAAGCGCAAGCTTATAGGTGGAGGCATCAATATGTATATCAAGGGGTCAATTTATCAACACATTTTTGATGTGGGACACACATTTTAACACTCCCTTTACGTGCAGGCCTCGAATGTGGCACATTCGGGCATCGAGGGAAGGTTCATAAACACAGGCCCAAACCAGCTATGATACCATGTTAAAGCCCAATCCATCCTAAAAATTCAAGTTTATAAATGGAGACATCAAGATGTATATCAATGGATCAATTTATCCATACACTTTCGATGTGAGACGCACACTTTAACATATATACCTTTTGAATCACGCCCTCTAGCCCATAGACGACGATGCCTCACCATCCGGAATGGTTGCAAACCTTAGGTCGTGCCCCCATATCCCAAAGTATGTAGCTTCGATTGAAAAACTAAATGATATGAAGCTTAATTTTTTTGAACGAAAATTGCAATATTATAACTTTTTAAGAACGATTACATCGAAATGCCTCGAGGAACATGCTCCTCGACCATGAAAGGTCAGTGTGAACGAACAACAGTTCACTGATCCTTTTAGTACCAGAACCGTCACAGACGGTATTTTGACACCTCATGGGCAAAGGTAGAAGACGGAGAGGGGGAACGGGATACAGGAGATCTTGAGGGACCTCTACGGTAATGGCGGTGGTGGGAGGCGAAACATCGTTTAGGGACCCCTCCCAGAGCTAGTCTCCGATGCTCAGGTGGTGTATTATTCCTCCCGGCGGGGCATATCCCCGCCTGTGACTTGGCGTCCCAGCCAGATGCTGGTGCCATCCTTCCCAGGACTTCAGCATCTGCGCCCCTACGATCCAAAGGCGCCGTAGCTTCCACAGCTCGCGCTCCTGGGTGAGCGCGTCCTCCACCCCTAAACCTACCACACTCCTGTGATAGCTGGGCAACAATCGAATAAGTAGAGAGCTGATCTCCACCAGCCCCTCGCCGGATGTTCCTGTGTACAAAAGTCGGGGCTTGTGTATAGGACCACCCAGGGGGCCCTATCGCGGGCACCTGGCTGGCATCCCAGGTGGTGGCTCGAGGATCTGGGTTAGGTACCCGGGTCCATTGTTACCCCGGTCCCCCTTCCTCAGATAACCGAGCCTTAGGTATCGGATCCATTGTCACCAGGGTTGGGGCCACAAGCTCCAGCTCCCAACCCACCGCACCACCATCACCACCAAAATACCCATAGGATTGCGGCGCCACCCCCGCAGGGAAATATTGGTGAACCACCGGACGTCTGATGCGTGGGCGAGGCCCTCTCGCCGCATTGTATCGCAGTAGACCTTTCTGATACGTCGGAAGGTGATTATGAGGATACCGTGTCGAAGTCGATGTCCGGGCTCTCCTCCGGGTCATGGTCCCTATGTGACCCGACGCCTCCATCCTCGAGGCCAGAGGCAGAGGGCCACCAGCCCCATAAGCATAACCGGGGCCGACCCCGTTGTAGGGTATCCAAACCCTACTTCGCCTCTGTGCCCAGCCACGCAAAACGAACATGGAGGAGACTTCCACCGTACTTCGTTTCACCCCGTAGCGATCACGGACCAGGCGTTGAGTCGGGTTTTTACCATCATGGCCGAGGAGAAAGTCGAGCTTTCTGTCACGTCCCTGATCATTCCCACCTTCATGAAGCGAGGGAGTGCATACTTAGGAGGCGCATCTCCAAGCTGCGGTCCATCCAACCCAGTCACCAAAGCAAGGTCGTGGTGAGACTAGGGAGATGGGTTAGGATTCTGCCGAAGACGTGCCGCTTCTTGGCGTGGGTTGGAAGGCACCCCATCCCTCGCACCAGTTCATCCCGACGTAGGAATCCAAGCGACAGAGAAGGGGACAAGGCTCGCGGACCCGAAAACCCAGTCGACATCAGCAAAGAGGAGGATCGGGGTCCCGATACAATCGGGCGAAGCCGGCGAGACCGCAGGAAGGACGACGAGGGAGAGGGAAGGCGAAGGGATAGGGATGGGGATCCAGTCTTATCGGTATATATCCCCGCACCATGCGTGATCCGCAAGGTTACGACCCGATGAAACAGAAGAACACGGGGACTACAATTCTGACAAGGACTACAGAAGAGGTGGTGACAAAGGAAAACGCTATAACAGCTTAGAGCTAAGGCTAATGTTAGTATCTCATGGAGCGGAGAGAAATCGTTAACAAAAAGTCTTATGATATGAAGCTTAATCGTAAAGTTTATCATGTAATTTTTGAATAGTTAATAATAACCCACACAAAAAATGAGATGAAAAAGGAAATCGTGTAAATAGTATTTGGCTTCTGAAGATGCTGCGGTGGGCCCCACCAGGTTTGGTTTGATTGAAAAGGCAAATTTTCCAAATTGAAAGCAGAACCCAAAACAGGGAAAAGAACCGGTAAAATCAAAATCACGTGGCGGGTGAGAGCTGGCGCGTAACACGTGTCGGAATCAGGGAGCGTAATAATTGTACGACCCACGTGCTGTTCACGTGGCCAGTACTGCGACGACTGGATTCGCGATTGGCTACGCGGGCCCCACCCGCAAAAGCCAAAATGAAAAAAAAGCGTGTGTGCAGCGAAAAAATCTTTACACTCCTTTCGTCTTTCTCGCTGTCTTATTGCAATTCAATTTCGAGCTCGTCTTGTTTTTATTTAAGAGAGCAGCTCCCGTTCTAAGCACCTCAATTTCTTTTCGTTTCCGGGAGAACAGCATATTTTCTCGCGGTCCAAACACTCCATGATGAAGATTTTGAAGGTGGGCATTGATTTTTATCTGCATTTGCACCTGCACCTCTTTTCTTGAACCTGTACTTCAAGCGAGGTCGAAGAAGGAGGTGTAGGTGTGGATACAGACGAAAAATGCATCCTTGTTTTTGCGTTTTAGTGGATATTATAACTCTAATTTGTATTCGATTTCTGTTTTACTGATCATCTAGTTGAGAATGAGTTAAAGTTAAGCTATAGATGTCGGGAGAGATTCATTAAGACTTCCAACTCCATTCAGATGTCATGGTTGGTTCAAATCAATATTATCTGCGAGTAAGTTCAGGTTCGAGTCACGGTTGGATTACAAGATCAAAGTTTGCTTATTTTTATGATAACAAAATAAACAAAAGAAATACTGAATACATATATGTATTTTAAAATGTTATGTGAAAAATGTGTCTGTGTTGATATTTTTGAAGGCATAAAATATACGGTGTAATTTGGGCTTTTCGAAAACCTTTTGTCGAAAACCTTGTTTTACCTATAATGAAATCTAGATCGGATTGGGCTTTTCCCCCGACCGAGGGATAAGCAAAACCCGATTTGAATTTCATGAATCGTAGAATCGTAATTTCAACAAAATAGAGGTTAAGGTTATATGCTGCAATAAGTTTCCAGTATAAGGCTATTTTGCCAAGAGGAGAAACCCCAATGTGAATCATTCTTTAAGTTGTGAACTCATCCTAGAATGTTTTTTTTTTGGATAAGCGCATAAAATTTTATTGAGGGACAGTCTTCAAGACGGAAAAAGCCAAAAACCAAACAAATCACGATTATAAAATCTCCGCTAAGGAGCACACAGGGAACAACCCCGACAGGAAAGAGCCAAAATCAGGACAACCAATTATTCTTCCTCATACCACTCCCTATCTAAGGTCGGAATGATGGAAGCCTTCTGATTGAAGGCCCGAGTCTTGGACCTGGTCTTATAAGTATGAGGTACCAAATTGGATTTAGGCCGTCCCTTACGGGCCTTAGCCGCGAGGGCTTCCTCCACCCACCCATCGAAAGATTGCAAACGATCTGTTATTCCTCGGTACACGTTCTGAATGGGTGGAAGTTTCACGCCAAACACTTTATAATCCGAAAGATGTGAGGGAGCCTGACTCAAGCGTTTCAGAGATTTGAGGAGAGCATCCTTCCATGGTCTGTTTTGATCCCCGGACGAAACACTTTGCTCTAAACCCATACCACCTGAACCAGGTTTCGGGCCTTTTAGATCTAGCCTAGCAGCAGAAACCAGTAAAAGCCTTAGATGGGCCTGATGAAGGGTCTTGGGTTGCTTGACCCAAAAGCAATCCATCACCAACTTGATTGTTGTTACCCTGGCCTTCAACGAACCGATCCATCACCGAACTTTCAACACAATCTGCGAAAGGAGGAACGGAAATCACTAGATTATCATGGATGTCAACAGAAATATCATCGAGTTCACGACATTTGAGATTCGAAAATTGATTCGAAATCTCAATTTCTCCCGAAAAAATCTCACGGCTTTAACTAACGCCGGAGGACTTCAACGTCGACGTAGTAGGGACGAACTCAGGTGAACTCGGCACATGAGCCTTATTCGCCGGAGATAAGTCGTTTCCTCCTTTAAATGCGGCCAACGTTAAAGTGCTCTGTTTTTTGTTATAAAAAACAGAGGATACTCTCATATTTCCAAAACTCATCAGCGACGCTTCCCTCTGAGTTCGGCGTCGAGCAAAAGCTACCAGAACAACATGACCATTGATTTTGAACCCATTTAGCCCCTCAATAGCCAGAGCAGCTTCAATCGTGGAGTCAAAACGAATGAACCTGAAATAATGCCTACTCAACATGTCGTTGTGAGGGTTGTGTTTGGACTCGGCTTGCCATAAAGAGAGCTTTTGAGAGATTTTAGACACGATAAGAGCAAGCGAAAAGGCCATAAATGCTTGAGGAATCTGCGACATATGAAAAGAGAGTAAACCCTGAGATCTCTAGAGGGATCTTAGACTCTTTGCACATGTTTAGTTCCCTTGTTTTCATGAGATAATGCTAATATCGTGTAACTTTGTTATCTGAAAATTCATTTTTTTCTTCACCTTGTTATTTTTTGATGGGCTCGTCTAAGCCCATTTTTTGTCGGCCAATATCATATTTATCTGGCCCATTAGTTAAGTTATTGGGTCTTGCTGACCAATACTGAAGCGGCCCATAAAAGAAGTCCATGCTTCGCTTGATTCGATTGGGTTTAAAGTCGTGAAAGGAGAACTTATTCCTTCCTTCGGCTCAGTCGTGAGACCTAATTGAGAGCAAAGTTAGGGTTTCTCCCGAGAGAAAAACCCTAGGAAGAAAGCAGCCATGGGAGGGAAGTGTCCTCACAGGAAGGTGAAGAAGAGAAGGTACTCTCACAAGTCTCATCGTCTTGCCAAATTTCTCGTCAAAGGCGATGATGCGGTTTACGATGAGCTTCAGAAGTCTGATTCTGAGAAGAAGCCCTTACCTCTCGACGAGGATTTGCCTGGGATGGGCCAGTTTTACTGCTTACACTGCGAGTACTGCTCTGAACTCTCTTATGTGGTTTCAAATCTAATTAATTTCGACGTCTAGTATTCTCTTTTTGTAATTTGGGGTTCTGTTTGGTTACCGGGAAATTATTGTGCCTATCGGTTTGATTGGTGCGTTGGGTTTTGCTCAATTAAATATTTTTAGCCCTGTTTGGTTACTTATAAATTGTTGTGTATATTGGCTTGATTATTAAAGTTCTGTAAGAGAACAGATCACACTTCCATTTTAATCAATTTTTTATTACCTTGGACATTTGACTGTTTATTTTGTATCTGCTTGTTTAATTTCTAAATTGGGTTTTAATTTTCCTTATTTTTTCTGCTTGTCTACAGCCGATATTTTGCGAATACAACAGTGAGGGATGAACACTTCAAGACTAAGCGTCACAGAAAGCGGTGAGCAACTTAACTTGACTAATATTATAGCTTTTATTTTTTCTCGGTACTACTTGTTAACTTGTTATGATCTATGTAGTAGTAAGTTCTGAGGAGTTAATGCGATATAAGTGTTGATTTTATGATAAGCAAAGTTCTATGCTAATGCCTTTCATCATTTGATTTAATTACTTGTTTTCTTTATTTATATTTTCCTGAAATCAATCAATTGAATTATCCTTGTTTAGGCTACATATATCCTTTGAAAATAAGTACCTTACTGCCATAATTTTCGCATAATGACCTTGTAGCTTTAAGATTTTGTGAAAGGTACTGTGACAGTAGTTTCATGGCTATCATAATACTGTTACTGGGTAGTTGCTATAAGAACATTTCAAAGTAGAAGGTACTTGTCAGAGCTTGTAACATTCCAAACGGAAACTATCTACCCTTTGCATTCCAAACATATAATATTAGTTTACACTCATGAATCTTGAGGAAGCTACTCTTGTTACTGTAGGTTGAAGCAAATGGAAGGTCCTGCACCACATACCCAACTTGATGCTGACTTAGCTGCTGGGATGGGTATGCCAGATAACGGTCCAAAGCTTATGTCGATTTGAGCCAGCTGTTTTTCGCTTCTTTTGTAGAATTAAGAAACCTATCCATCTTGTCAGTTCTTAGAGTAACAATGCTATGTTATTTTAGATACAAGAACATTCATAGTGAGCAAGATTGTTTTTTTTTTAAGAAATCAATATATTATTGCACTCCGATTTCATGCTATTCTCCGGAACTTGTTATTACTTATTCATACTTGCAAACTTAAATCGGTCATTGTTTTGTCTCAACGAAGTACTTGGGATGGATGAGATCCCTTGGCTAGGCAAAACCTTAACTAGGTTTTGTGCTAGCTTCTTGTAATGACATTGATACTTATCTGCAGCTATCATCTTTCTTCTTTGTTTCGTGGCGGTGTTGGTGTTAAAGTTTGTGAGTTGTAGGCAAGTACTCAGAGCCTTAAAAGAAGTAAGTAAAGCTTGCACAGCCCAACAAAGAAGTAGAAGTCATAAGTTTCACTTTCAGGTGCTGTCTCTCTTACAGAGCTGTGTATCATCTCTTCCATTCTCATCATGCCCGGTACCCTAAAAGAAAGACAATTGTTGTACCCATCTCAATTCCCTTTTTATGATCTCATGGACAAACAAAGAGATTGGCCCACATTCACACTTAGCTTCCATCTATGTCCTCTCATGGCCCCAAACACCACCACCACCACCACCAGATATGGTGGAAGTTTACTCTCCTCGCCAGTCACTGACATAGTGACATGACTCTTTGGCCTCTTCCCTCCAGTTGGTGTGTGTCATTTGCGGATTCAGCAGGCACGTGCACAACCAAACCATCATCACAGTGGAGTTTGTTTACTTTCGAAGACCGAAAGAAAGATTTAGGTAATCTTCATCGATATAACCATCCTCATCGATATAACCATTATCACAGTGGAGTTTGTTTACTTTCGAAGACCGAAAGAAAGATTTAGGTAATCCTCATCGATGTACTTCGATTACAACTTGGACAACAGCCCAAAGAGCAAGTATAATAGTCAAAAGCCCCAAAAAGAACCAAACAGACAAAACAACATAATAACCGATATTAAAAAAATTAATAAAACTCGGAACACCAAACGCAACGCTGGCCAGAAGTCGTCATCTCGATCTTCGACAAGTCAAGCCACCCGCAACCACACGCAGCCACCACAAATAACACCAAGAGCACTCACCTCACCACATAAACAGTAGGATACCACCAAACACTGCTCAATTCTCACTAGTGATAGGGAGAATACCAACCAAATAATAACAGATAAATGGTAAACAGTAAAATCAATTCTCCCACACTTGTGCAAACTTAATAGGAAACCAACAAACAGAGCATATCACGAAACAAAATGCTCACAAGATTTTAATGTGGAAAACCTTCTCAAGACGAGAAGTAAAAACCACGAGACCCTCTAGTCCTCTTAGTCATCCACTATCAACAATAACAGGTACAACATTTCTCTAGACAAACTAGAGACATACACAATAACACTAGAAACTCTATCATCTCCATTTGGGTTTAAGTGACCACAAATCAGTTTTTGGACCTTTTTCACTTAATGAAACTAAGCCCAACAACTAGGAGAACCCAACAAAGACCACCTTAAAATCGTCCCTGAAAAAAATGATAAAGGGGGATCAAAAACGAGCACGACGAAAAAACGAGCTCAACGAAACACCACAACTACTGAAACGGAAAGAAAAGAGTCAAACACCTCCACCAGAAACCCAACACAACCCCTACCACACTGCTCAATTATCAAAGGACAACCACCAAAGGCCTACAATCTCTGGCTATCCACGTAGATAAGTTAGATCCACTCCACATCCACAAGTCCTCCAACGAAGATGGGAACTGGGAATTGACTAATAGAGATTTAAGTCAAGATGTAAAGAATAATTGATCTTTGTGATCAAGATTAAGTCACGATTTAAATTAGTTTTTGAAAACATCTGTCATCTATAATTATAGCAAGTGTTCATCATTGTCATTTTTCTAAAACTGGTTTCATTAAGATTGCAAAACACAAGTAAAAAGAAGATTAGAAAATACTAATAACATATAATACACAATACTATCCAAAAAATCACTAGCAATTTTTATTTATTAATCCTACTCTTCTTCTCCATTCCCTTCCTTGGATCTGGCAGACGAACTCGACCCCGCCATTCCAATAACCTCACTATGCGTGAACCTCTGCAACTGTATCATCCTCGCATAAGCCCCATCGGGACACTTCTTCATCAGATACGAATGTGACCCTATCTCAGCCACCTTCCCATCATCAATCACCGCGATGTTGTGCGCATTTCTGATCGTCGACAGCCTATGCGCCACCACAATCGTGGTCTTCCCGGCGCAAGCCCGCTCCAGAGCTCCCTGCACCGATCTCTCCGACTCTGCGTCGAGCGCACTGGTCGCCTCGTCCAGCAATATGACCTCGGCATTCCTCACAAGAGCCCGAGCGATTGCGATCCTCTGCTTTTGCCCTCCTGAGAGCTGAACTCCCCTCTCCCCCACGAACGTCTTGTACCCGTCTGGTAAGCTAGAGACGAATTTGTGAGCATTGGCCAATGTGGCCGCTTCGATGATCTCGGCCTCGGTTGCGGATTCGTTCCCGTAAGCAATGTTCTCGTATATGGTCGCGCCGAACAGGCAGGGCTCTTGAGGCACGACCGCGATGTGTTGCCTCAAGGACTTGAGATTGTACTTCCTGATGTCCTTACCATCGATCAAGACCCGTCCTGAGGTCGGTTCGTATAATCGTTGGGCCAGTGCGATGACCGAGCTCTTCCCGCACCCGCTCGGGCCGACGAGGGCCAGAGTCTTCCCGGCCCGGGCCTTGAGGGTGAGGTCTCGGAAAACCAAGATGTCCGGGCGAGACGGGAACGAGAAGTCCACGTGCTTTAACTCAATTTCTCCACGGAGGCGATCAGGGGCCGGAGCTGAGTCGGGATCATCAGGCTCGATCTCTGTTTTGCGGTCGAGAAGCTCGAAGACTGATCTCATAGCTCGGCCGCCTTTGATGAAGTCAGGAGCCAAGGTCAGCGTCTCCGCCGCGCCGTTGGCGGAGACCATCAGAACCATGAAGACTCTGATTGTGTTGGAGAAATCGGACACGCCGTGCTTCACGAGCCACGAAGCGTACCAAAGGCCAAGCGCGTAAGAAGCGTAAAGCAAAAACTGAGCCACGCCGTATCCGCTCCCGGCGATCTGACCCTTCCAGAAGCACCTCCGCATCGGGATTTGAAGATTCGTAGAAAAAAGATGAACAATCCTGGTCTCCGAATTGAAGGCAGCGACGGTCCTCACATTCGCTATCGCCTCCGCCGCCAGCTGCGTCGCCTTGGCGTGCGCCCCCTCCATGTCGCCGGAGAAGCCGGTCATGAACATTTTCTGTAATACCGTGGCGGCGACGACGACAGGGAAGACGGCGACGAGGACGAGCGCCAGGCGCCACTGCAGGACGAAGCCAACGGTACAGGCGACGAGCATGAGCGCAGTGTTCTGCACGATCACCGATATCCTGTCCCCTATCGCCGACCTGACGTTGTTGGCGTCGAGCGCTAGCCTCGCCGCGATCCTGGCGCTCTCGTTCTCCTCCCGGTCGAACCAGGCCAATTCGTTCCTCAGCACCGCCGCCAGCATCTTCTCCCGGACGCGTTTCGTGAGATTCTCCCCGACGATGTCCCAGAAGAAATGCTGCAGCGTGTTGAAGATCAGCGCCGCCGAGGAGAGCCCGATCAGGAGGTAGCAGTACTTGGCGATCTCTCTGGTCATGTAGGCGTGGCTCGGGCTGTAGTAGACGCTCAGGACCGCGCTCAGGACGTAGGCGAAGAAGGCGCTGAGCGATCCACAGACCACCGAGCCTACGGAACCGATCAAAGCGTAGACACATTCCGGAGAGTTCATCTTCGCCAGGCGAAGGAACGAACCCGCCTGCTCCTTGAACTGGAGCTTCTCGGCACTGTAACTCGCATCAATGGCCAGACTGAAATCAACGGCTGAGAAGTCCGATAGCCTCCGCGAGAACGGGGATCTTCCGTAGGAAGAGTTCCGGGTCATGATCGGCGAGCTTATAGAGTTCCTCGCGGTCGATGGCCTGAGAAGATTCAAAACAGAGTCATGATCTCAGAGACTTGAGTTAACACAAAGTAATCAGATTCAAAAGATTCAATTCATACCTTGCACTGCTCTTTCTGGCATTGTTGAGAGCTGTCTCGTGGGCCATCTCTTGGAGCTTGATGAGCTTGGCATAGACTCCGTTCTCGCCCCTGGAGAAGAGTTCGTCGTGGGTGCCGATTTCGGAGACGCTTCCTTGTTGGAGGACGGCTACGAGGTCAGCCTTGCGGATGGTGGAGAGGCGATGGGCGATGACCAGAGTTGTTCTTCCGATCATGAAATGGTCGAGAGCCTCTTGGACCAGTTTCTCCGACTCAGAGTCTAACGCGCTCGTTGCTTCGTCTAACAGAAGTATCGATGGGTTCTTCAGCATTGCTCTTGCTATGGCGATCCTCTGTTTCTGACCGCCGGAGAGCTGCACGCCCCTCTCTCCTACCTAACATTTTCATGAAACTCATGTGTTAAGGATTACGTTTTTATCTTTAATGAACATTTGCGATCAGCCCCTCATCATGGATAAAATCTGGAATTCCGAATTTATGAAGGTTAATTTGCAAATATTTTCAACTTGAAAGTCATTTTAAGTCCTATTTACAAATATGAGGACATTTTTGTCATTTTCAGACGTAATTAAATTGTATGCAATCTTTTGAAAGTCTATGTAGATGTAAATAACAATTTAAAAGTTGGCTAGTTACGGTAGCTAACCTGAGTGTCAAAACCATCGGGGAGCTTGATTATGAAGGAGTGTGCATTGGCTACTCTAGCAGCGTCCTCGACCTCGAGTTGGGTCGAGTCGGGGCGGCCAAGGAGGATGTTTTCCCTTATGGTGGTGGCGAACAAGGCAGGTTCTTGGCTGACAAGCCCTATTTGCTGCCTCAGCCACCTTAACTTCAATGCCTTAATGTCATGGCCGTCAAGCAAAACTTGGCCTACAGAACATGTTTGGTCACTTATTAATAAACTTCATTTAAGGACACTCTACACTCACATGAACTACATGAAGCGCATTCAATAAGATTCGGCTGCTCACCGGAGGAGGCATCGTAGAACCTCTCGATCAGAGACACGACCGTGCTCTTGCCGGAGCCGCTGCTTCCGACCAATGCCATGGTCTTCCCGGCGGGGACGGATAGGCAGAAATCGTTGAGGACCTTGACATCAGGCCTCGACGGGTATGAGAACTCGACGTTCCTCATCTCCAAGAGACCTGTGATCGTCTCTAACTCCAAACCGGAGTCGGTGCTCCGATCAACACTAGGCTTGTGATCGATGATCAGGAAGATCTTGGCTGCTGCGACTCTGGCCTTCGCGAACGCGCCTATGCTCGGAGCAGATTGTCCCAAACCCCTATCCAAAGCAACCCTTTGATTAGATTTGATTAAATGAGAATAAATCGGCATTGTTGAGAGAGTCAAAGTACTCACAATCCGCCGATCATGACGGCGAACATGGTGGCGATGGCGAGGCCGCCATTGGTGGAGCCGTGCCTGACGAGGTGTCCACCGTACCATAGCAGGAGCGCGTAACAGCAGAACACGACGAAGTACGTTGCGCCGAGGCCCATTCCCTTGGCGAGCCCGGTCCGGTATCCGATTTTTTGGGCGGTTTTTAGAGCCGAGGAGTAGCTCTGCAATGCTCTGGATTCTCCGACAAAAGCCATGACAACTCTGATTTGTACTATGGTCTGAAAATCAGAGATACATATGATTAGGCCCGTTTCGTTAAAAGGATTGGGAAGTGAGATTCTCGTACCTGTTCTACGATGTTGCCGGCTTGAGAGAGAGCTCCCTGGCTCTTGGAGGAGAGCTTGCCCAATGTGGTGGCGTGGACGCCTCCGATCACGGCTATGAGCGGCACCACCGCGAGAGTGACCAGAGCTAGCTGCCACACGGCGGTGAAGCCCACCACGAACCCGGAAACGAAAGTGGCCATGTAGTGTATGAAATTACCCAACTGCCCAACAAGAAAAGATCGATCATTTACAGAGCCAAAACCAAAACAGAGGAGTGTTCTGTTGAAGAAGGGGATTCGGATTCAGATTCACCTTCTCGCTGATGGCGTCTTGGACCATGACGGCGTCGGTGTTGATGGCGTTGACGACGTCGGAGGTGCGAACCTCGGTGTCGAAGTATTCAATGTCCTGGTTCAGAGCTGCTTCTAGGTACTTGATCCTCATCTTCGTCGATTGTCTCTCTCCGGTCCACATCCAGCAAGAGATTTCTGACGAACAACAAAAATTGAAAAATTCAATCTTTCTTCTGATCAAACGAGCTGAATCCAAAACTAAACCGAACCCAATTGGATTGAAGCTTGATGGGTCAAAAATGGCGGAAAAGCTGACCTGCCCACGATGACGCCCAAATCGCAGCTCCGACCACGAGAAAGTAAAATGCATACTGCAATTTCGCAAAATTAAAAGCAACGAATCGGAGAATAAATTCAACTCAAAATTCGGTGATTCTGTTCGGTACCTTCAGAACTTCCTGCATCATCTTGTCCGTGTCGTTCGCATTCGACCCGAAAGAGTTCACGAGATCGGCGAAGAACCGGAGGAACAGGGGAAGAGAACAGCCGTGCACGACGGCTCCGGCGGACCCAATTGCCATCAGAACGAAATCCAACCCATCGGCGAACCGGAACAGCTCGCCGAACCCAGCTGCCGGAATATCCACCGGCTTCTCCCCACCTCCGGCAACGCCGCCGCTAGCTCCAGGCCCATCTTTTCCGGGCTCACCGGAAGTATCAGAAGGATCCATTTCGGTTCTCGTCTCTCGATGCTGTTGGTGAAGTAATGTTGGTGTTGACGTTGATGGGTTTGTCTTAAGTTGGTCGGAGGAATCAGAAACGAGATCAAGACCTCGCATTTCCGACCATCGCCGCTACTTCTCCGTCGTCGTCAGCGGCGGGTTTATCTCCTCTGGACCTTGTGACATTCGCAGAAGTCCTCACCTTTATGAAGAACAACACGGGCCCTTCTCTCTATTTATCATGTTTCTTCTTTTTATTTCTTAAAAATTCGATTTTTAAGTGTCTGCGTGAGAATATTAAATTTACAGTCTCAGGGTAGGTGTTGTCGTTGTTCTATGTATCTTCCGAGCAGAGGAAATAAGAGCATGTACACCTATAAAACCCTGGGTGAGGTCCTAGCAGTGAGACTCTTGTGTTGATTGGACAAAAGTGAGGCAATTGGACTTCAGAATAGTGGGTGTTTTGCAATGGAGATGTCATTTTGCTGATTTATTTAATTTTTTTTTTATCAGAAACCGTTTAAATTATTTAAAATATAAACAAATGTGAAAAATAATAATTAATGAGAATAAAAAAATAATAAATAAATTGAACACGAATAAAAATTAACTTTTAATCTTATTGATCCCCTTTTAATACAACCCACAAAAAATACATGCTCAAGAATCATCCGGTGGTGGTTGTTGTCGTCGAAGATCTTCAAGTTCAACTTCAGGGGTATCCAAGACTCTTCGCGTTCAGGCCTTCAATGTCTTGTGATCTTCCAAATGTTCTTTGGTGAAGTTGGAGGTATCAGTATTATACAAAGTCATGTAGAAGGTCATGCTTGCTTCCCACTTTTCGGTTATCTTGTGTAGCATGCAGGTCCTTTCTGCATGGCGTTCGGCACGTGTACGTTCAACCTCATGTCGTGTACGTTCAACCTCCTGCCGTGTACGTTCCATCTCGGAGAAGGCAACCATTTGGGTCGTGAGGACGCTCGCCTTGTTTGAGGCCTTCCCTGCCTTCTTTCATTGCGGTCGCGTCCGGCGAGGGGGACTTGTGGCGGCCTCAGGGGATGGGGGTGTGTCGCTGAGAGGGACCTCAGTCCCCTCGTAGTGGTCGGAAGCCCCAGTCAATTCTGGTTGTTGGGACTCACCACTAAGAGGTGTGTAATCGTCCCCTGTGCTTGTGGGTGGGGTTGAGCTATAAGCCCCAGCCTCATCCAACCGTTGTCGTTGTTGGCGTGCTTGTTCTTGGCGGACAATAACCATTGTGCCTTCCTCGGCAGCGAACTTGTTATTGCCCTCGAGTTTCGCAACCCAATGATCCAGGTCGAACTTTGCTGGTTGGTCACGAGGTCTGTGCTCCTTCGGTACAGCCGCCCACATCTCCTTCGCACGTCTCATGTGCTCCTCGTCGTTAAAGCCGCTCGCGTACTCGTCCTTGGAGGACTTCAGAAAACCGAGGAACCTCCTTGTCTGGTGGAGCCTCCACTCCAACGTTTCTTGAGAGCTCCCCAGGCGCGATTGCGGAGACTTGCCTTCGAGTTGTACTTCCTCTCAATAGTGCACCAGAATGTGTTTCTGGCTTGAGAGTTGCCCTTGATGTCGTCTTTTGTAGTACTCAGCCAGCAGTCTATGAGGTGTATGTCTTCCTCCTTGGTAAATACCCATGCATCCGACTGTGCTGCTCGGGGTCGTCCTTGTCGTTGGGAAGGTCCGGCAGAGGATGGTTGGGGGACGACTACGTCGGGTAGTGGGTGCCCGGGGTAGTTGTAGAATTGGGGTGGAAGCTGGAACCCTTGTCCTTGTGGGTTCATTCCAAATTGTGGCGTCATTCCAAATTGTTGCGGGATTTGGAACCCTGGCGCCATTTGGAATTGTTGTGGATGGAATTGGCTTGGCGACAATAAATTAATACGATAAATGAATTAAAATATTACAATACATTAATTAAACAAATACAATAAATGAATTAAACAAATACAATAAAATAATTAAAAAATAAAATAAATACATTAAATAAATATAATACATGAATTAAAAAATACAATAAATAAAAAATTAGTTTGCACTTACCTGAGCTCGACCCCGGTTGCGAGTATGCCGTGAAAGCAGAGTTGTCACGAGGGTCCGCTAGAGTGTCTTGCAAATTATGTGCTAGTTCGTCGGGGCTGAATCCGACTTCGTCACCAACTGAGTGTGCACGGGACCCTGCGTCGCCCAACATTTTTCACGAGAATATTTGAAATGAGAGAGGAGAATGTGGGAATGGGAGAGTGAAATTGGAGAGTGAAAGTGGAGAATGGTGTGGAAAAATGGAGGTTGGGGTTGGGGTATTTATAGGGTTTTAATTCGTTGATTTTTTTTTTTTTTTTAAATTATAGCCGTTACCGACCGTTGTCAAACGGTCGGCTGTGGGATGCCAGCTGTCGGCACGCGAGAGTGTCACGCCCCAAATCCGGTTTTGACCGGACTCGAGACGTGACCTGAGTTGAAATACTTAAGAAATGTGAACGATAGATAAAGGTTCCAAAGTCTCATACCAACTTCGTCAAAAACGACATATCAGTAAATAGTTTAAAACAGCGTAGGTCACAGCTCAACATAAATAGTCAAATAAGGTAATGTCCAACACAAAAGACCAACATAACTCTAGTGCGAACCCGAAGAGTCCCAAAGCTCCCTAGCCTCGGCCTCTCTAGACATCCGGTACTCCTGTAAAACAGTTAGAAACCAAAGGGGGTGAGCTGACGCTCAGTAGGAAAAACCTTAATGATTCAACCCTTAAGTTAAAGATGAACTGTCTACGAATGTAACCCGAACGACAGGACGATATAATAAATAAAGAAATGATAAGAATAAGAAATAATTGCAACAACGTAATAGTATCCAATTAACAGTGACATAAATAAATTCATAATAAATAATTTAAAGGACGAATAATAATAAACTGGGAAATATTAGTATCTTGCCAACCACTTGCTTTCTCAAGCCTCCGATCCGTGAATAGATTCTGGGATCACCTCGGTTCCCATAACCCGATCCACCAGAGTATCCACATCACATCAGATTTTCCCTCGGTCCATAGGAGGTACATGCACCGGGGCACCGAAACTAGTTCGGAAATGCCACCTAAGGACCATATGTCATAGGGGACCAAGTAGTGCACCCACTGGGATGCAGTTCCTCGGGGTGAAACTATAAGTAATCCTTTCCCCGCAGGGTAAAAATGTTCAGTTGCCCGTAGGCCCAATGATCCATGCCCCGCAGGGTCCCATAACCAATTGCCCGCAGGCCCAATAATCAACGCCCCGCAGGGTCCCATAGTCAATTGCCGTAGGCCCGATAATCAATGCCCCGCAGGGTCCCATAACCAATTAACATCCCGCAGGATCTGCCAACACTCAACTCTCATAATATCCAGTAATCAATACTCTCACACTCTAAAACGCGGTCAATAACTCACTGTAACTGTCCAACTCCAACCACCTCATCGGCACCGGATTACCCCCCCCGGTGTAGTACCAGACCAAACAAACAAATAGCTAAACCAATAAATGAGCATACAATCAAGAATAAGAAAAAAGGAAAAAAAGTACTTCGTTCACCCGTCAAGCATCACACTTCGGAACACACTTTCATCATAACCAAGGCAACAACACCATTTCATACTTACCGTGTACTTACCTGTCTCCAACCATCTGTACATCGATCACCTGATTGTACCCCTTTGGCACAATCAGTCATACTCGATCATCCGTTCAACCAACAATTATATCAGCAATATACTAGATCAACCAAGTATACATACCATCAATCAATCATCATGTGAATACACCAAATAACATTCAATCATACGAGCTAATCTAGTCTCATTAGACTCTTACTTTAACCGAGCAATCAACAACCAAGCATGTGAACCTAGCACACAACTAATCCGAGAGCTCTTCACAGCCTCTCTACCAGTAAATCAATTTCCCAAGAATTGAAAGCACATTTCACTAATTGTCATCGTCCTAACATGCATACTAGACTCATCCGTTTATTAGTAATTGAAATACGATTTTTCTAGTTATTCGCATCCTATATGCAATTCTAGGACCTTTCCGATTTTATTATCTTAATCATGCATTCTAAGCAGTAATTAAATAATTATGACTTTCCCTACCTTGCGGTCTTCCTACGAACAAATACTCCTATCAACAGCTGTCCGGCTCGCCTTGTCACCTCGGCGAAGTCCCAGCTACGAATCTGGGTTTACACACAAACGATCCAAAATCAGACCGGGTCCTGACTACCCAGTTCTTTAAATTAACAGGTTTTTCATTTCCGTTGATTAAACCGTTTAAACCGATAAAGTCCGACTTAGTCTCAGGTGTCGTTTAAATCAGTTTTAAATTTAATTAAACAAAATAGTCCCAAACGGTCCGTGTCCGATCCAGTCCCGGAGTCAGGCCCGAGTCTGGACCCGAAGATCAGAATCAGTCCAGGCCATGGCCCAGACCAGATTCGAGCCCAAGGCCCAAATCCTGTCCAGGCCGAGGCCCAGCTGAGTTCCGAGCCCAAGCCCAAGGACTCTACCTCGTCCGATCTGAGCTGGGAACGGCGATGGCTAGGGCTAGGGTTCCGGCGACTCCGGCGGCGGCGGCGACAGGTAAGCACAGGGGTTTCTGACGGTGGTGACGGCTCGAGAACTCGAAGGGACGGGTGCAGGGGCTAGATCCGAGCTCTTCCGGCCAGTTCTGATGGCCAAAGGGCTCGCCGGCGCGCGAGTTCCAGATTTGGAACTCGAGCGCTCCGGCGACGCTCTCAGGTTCCGTCTGACCCCGAAGTGAGCTTGGAGCTCGAGGTTCCAAGCGAAGAAGAAGGTGGGGAGGGTGATTCTGGTGAGGGTTTAACTCATCGTCGATGAATCCCCACGGATCTGGTACGGTGGTGCTCGGAATCGGCGGTGGCGGTCGGGAATCGAAGAGGGAGAGGACGGGTGGAGCTCTCTTCTGGGTTTTTGGTACGACGGGTAGAAGAAGACGGCGAAGAAGAAGGGGACGGCGGGTGCGAGGTCGGAGAAGAAGAAGGGACGGTGGCCGGGGAAGGAGAGTGGGAACGGCGGCGGTGGGTTTCTGGGTCGTCGGGAGAGGGAGCTGAGGTCTCGCCTCGGGAGTGGTGCGCGGAAATGAGGCTGAAGTGGCGAGGGAGGGGTTTTAAGGGTAGGGTTTGGGGTAGACGGGCCTTGGGCCGGTCCTGGTGCGCGTGAGTAACGGGCCTGGTCTGTCTCGGCCCAAAACCGAGTCCGATCAGGCCCAAGCCTGAAACCTCTTTTCCTTTTTTTTACAACAAACTTGATGCAAAAACAACCCATTTAGTAATAGTTCGCACTTTAAAACCCTTTTAAACCAAACCGGGTTTTACAGAGAGGGCCAGCGCGAGCGATGGGCGAGGGGCGCGATCCCGGACCGCGATCGAGGAGCGAGGGGCGAGGGCCGAAGCCCGGGCTGCGTGTTTCAGGGTCGCGGACCGCGTGAAATCCGGCCCACAGTGGGACGGACCGAGGGCTGCGGACCACGACTGCGCGGGTCGGGGGCGAGGGCCGGCCCGTTGTGCGTGCTCTAACAATTTCTTCAGTCTTTATTGTGTATGAGATTTTCTGTTAATTTCGATGTAAATTCGATTTTTTTCCATTTTGTATGTTTTTTTTCTTTGCCGGTTCTGTAAATGACAAGGAAAGCGACCGATGGGAGAGAAATTTGGCATTTTCTCACTAGACAAACACTACTGTTTGAGTGAACTTGGAGACTGGATTTTTGATCAAAATCAGATTGAAGCTCCCAGACTCAAATTCATCGGCACTTAAATACACGTTTTAGCTCAATAATTGTTACAGTTTAATGTCAAAATTAACAGCTAAATCCCATGTATATTTCACTCATAAAATGACATCAAGTTGTTTGGATTGTTTTCTAAGAGCACTTGCAACGTGCGAACTTTCACCCGATTTACGAATCACGACTTGTGTTTTAGTAGGTTGTGAATCGCGATGCGTATATTATGGCGTTCGTTAACCGCGGTCCCGGCCCACTAAAACGTGGGTCGCTGAGTCTTGAGTCGAACCGCGACTCATAATTGTAAGTTGCTGCTTGTCGGTACGTGGTTCGCGAGTCGTTTGCGCGCCGATCACTTGCTGGCACGTGATGTCACGCCCCAAATCCGATTTTGACCGGACTCGAGACGTGAGGTAAAAATAATAATAAATAAAGCAAGTTTAAACGAACTGAAACTCCAATAAGTTATTTAAAGTCAACAACACCGAGTCAACGTTCGAAAACCCAGTAATAAAGAGTTTAAAACAAAAAGGTAAAGTACGTCTCTATAGGATCCCAAAATTAGGACTCTCGCCAAGCTTCCCAGCTCTGAGACGTCCTCTAAATCAACTCACGATCGAAACCTGTAGAACAGTAATGAAGGGGGTGAGCTTTTGCTCAGTAGGAAAAATTAGTTAAGGGGATGAGCTATCCGCTCACCACCACGGGTAACCGTCCAATTAGGGCATACTAGTAAGCACAATAACTGCAAATCAATTTAAACAAGTAACCCAAGACAACGCTTGACCCCACTCGGGTGCAACCCGTAAATCAACCTCGACACTGAACCGAACTCATACACTTCTTCTCAACTATGCTCTTAGCACCCGTCACCTAACAATTCTCGATGGACAACGACCATGGTTATCTCACAACCGACCACACGTGCGAACTCGCACGACAATACACTGAACTCAGGTATAATTGTATTTCGAATCACAGAAGATCACATAAAAAGCATAAGTAATCACAACAATCAAAACAGCTCAACACATAGAGTAATATCATTAGCACCCCCTTCCACCTGTGGTATTCCAGAGCAATGCGCCGGCTTCTATGGCCCGGCTCACCATATCGTACCGAACTCGACATCGGCCTAGATATCTTCCCGGAGTACACAGCGTCGGGGTACAACTCATAATATAACGGACCGGAATCCTCCGTCGGTCAGGTATATCTTCCCGTAGCACGGGGCACAAATCACATCACACATACCATACCGGAACACTCATCGGTATAAACATTGCTCTGGAGCACCCTCCTCGGCTCTAGATCCCCTGTACCGGAATCACACATGCAACACATGTATCGCACCGGAACCAATCCTCGGCCTGGATATCCTATACCGAAATCCTCCACGGTATAGATAACATACCGGAAGCCTCAGTCTAGATATCTATATTGGAACCATCCATCGATATAGATATCGGACAGGAACACACCACCTCGGAACATATCGTGCCGGAACAGCATCAGCCACGATATCGGACCGGAACAACATCCTCAAACATATCATATCGAACATATCATACCGGCATACCATACCGAACAATCTTACCGAACACACCACATTGGTCTATCAATCACCCGATCATATCACAAGACGATGATTCACACTACATTCACCACGTTCTCATAGCATATCATGATCCTTAATTTAACAACAGACATAACACATATCACACATTACAAGCTACTACTCACTACAAACACAACCAACATGCAATCCTACGAGCCCAACCAGGGACCCACATGTGATACTACATCACAAAAATTCCCACACCTACGGCCCGACCTGGCCGCAAGTGGTTCCATGTTTATATGACTACGCTAGTTATTCACATCCTACATGTGATTCTATATTTATTCCGGTTGTTCATATCCTATATGCATACTAGTAACTTTCCGCAATTAAACCGGTATTCGCTACTTTTCCCTACCTCAACCGCTATCCAACCACGAACCAACAAGAGTCGCCTAGTAGCCTCCTCCGTCGTGCTTGGGAACAACGTCTAAGATCACAAAGTAATACGAGAATTAATAATAATTCAAGGGCGGTTTAAAGAGAAGACATCCCAAACTAATCCCTAATTGGCTCGGTTATAGATAACCTTCCTAGTTACCCGAAACTACCAAAATGGCCCCAAAAAGCCCAATTCTGATCCATCACGGTTCGGGTCACGGAGCCTTGACGGCTCCGTCATGGTTCTGGTCACAGAATCGTGACCTGCACCGTCACGGGTGACGTCACGGAACCGTGACGTGTGCCGTCACGGTTCCCGTCACGGATCCGTGACGGGTCTGACAATTTCGTCCTTCTTCTTCCTCCACCTTCTTCACCACGGGTTCAACCCCTCAAAACTCCATTTTAACCTCCAAAACCTCCAAAATCAGTCCCCAAAACCTCAATACTCCAAGACCCATAGTGGGTTTTATCAAAACAACAAAAACCTAAATGATTTCTATCCAAAACTTCTCCTTTTCTTCACAAATCAATCATCTAAACAACAAAATCTCAAACCCATAGAAACCCAACCTAGTTCATGTTTTTTCTAGCAAACCCATAACTCAAACTTCATCAAAATGAGTTTTGATTGAAGACTTACCTTAGGAAATGAAGAAAGGAAGAGGAATATGAGGGATTTGAGGTGAAAATCAAGCCAAGATCCTCCCTTTTCTTCCCTTTCTTCTTCTTCAAGCAATGGAGCTCCAAACCTTATCTTTCCTTTGTGTTTTTTGGCCAAGCAAAGAAAGTGGCTGATTTGTTGCTCCAATATTGCCTTTAACCTAAACTAGAAAAGGTCTAGATTGCCCCTTATGTCTCATTCCTTGTTTAGGCCCAAAATGAGGGCAATTGGGTCATTTCTACCCTTTTCTTCTCCTTCAAGACACCATGGACATGTTTCCATGTGGGGTCCACCTCTACCCTTAATTAATTCTGACCATTTAAATTAAATCGATTAAGCCCCTAGTTTGACCCCCGTTTGACCCGGATTTAACTTTTTCGCAAATTTACATACTTGGAAGGAAACGACCCAACTAAGCTAACCGTAACAACGACTAAGTTTTTGGGTCTCGGAAAGGTCCCGAATGACTCCCGGAGTTATCGGTTGACTTTTCCGGCGGAAAGTCAACTTTTGCCAAAATTCACCGTGTCGACCGGGGACGTTTCTTACACGTGACATCCAAGGGCAAAAAATCGGACAATTTCCCCAATGGTCCGACAACGGCTATATTCTTTTAAAATTAAAATAAATACGAAATAAACCTAAAACCCCAATTTTTACCTACCTATAAATACTCCCTATTCCATTCATCAAACTACCAACATTTCTTCCACTTTCCCTCTCAAAATCCCAAATTTTGATAAAAATATGTTTGTCAACGAGTCTCAAATGAGAGAAGAGTTGGAAGCCAATATTCATGCAGTGGAACAACGAATCCGGCAAGGACTGACAGAATGGTAGAGAGACTAATGCAAAGGATCGACGCTTTTAGGCGAAGGATCAAAAGTGGGGAACCTTCCCGTCCCGACGATAGATAAACAGAGGTCGTCTCGAAGCCCACAACCAACTAATGCAAGATTATTTCGTCGAGAACCCAACATATGAGCCCGATATGTTTATGCGTCGTTTCCGTATGTCCTGGCCCGACCACTCTATCGACAAGTGATAGAAAAGGTAGCGGAGTATGACGATTACTTCGTTCAGAAGTCGGACGGTGCAAGATGTGTGGGGTTATCACCAGGATCCATTCCAGTTAGTGCATGAGTGCTCGGCCGATTCATTGGACGAATCCCTATGTATTATGGTAAGTACCATACTCGAATGTGTACACCGTTTTTGTTAGGCCGTTGTTGAGGTTTTCATGGATGACTACGAGCATAAACCAACAATGGAGGACTTAACCCTATTACTCGAATCGGGCTACAACCGAGGGTTCCTAGGAATGATTGGGAGTCTTGACTACATGCATTGGCAGTGGAAGAATTACCCCATCACATTGCAAGGAGCCTAGGCCGGGGAGACCACCACGAGGATCCAACCGTTATAATGGAAGTTATTGCGTCCCGTGATTTATGGATTTGGCATCCGTTTTTTCGGGATGGATGGCTCGAACAAAGACATCAACGTCCTCAACGCCGACTACTTATTCAAGGACACTTTTCATGGTCATGACTTTTTCGTGGAGTACGAGATCAATGACCATCGCTACGACCGACCTTATTATTTGATTAACGGTATTCACCTATCATGGAGTCGGTTCGTGAAGTCGATTCACCATCCTCATACCCACAAACACAAATTGTTTGTTAAAGTTCAAGAAGGTTGTCGAAAAGATATTGAACTGGCTTTTGGAGTCCTCCAAGCACAGTTGCATATAATTTTTCAGCCTGTTCGTGTTTGGAAGAGGACGACTTTGGCTGATATCATGCACACGTGTATCATTCTACACAACATGATTGTTGAAGATGAACGTGACCGGTACGAAGCAAGAGATAACGACTTGTATTACGACGCACCTTTGGATATACCGGATTGGACACCACCTGAATTGTAAGAACCGCCCCGGTCGATCCCAGTCGAACCGGTGGTTTTTGGCGAAAGTTGACGTTCCGCCGGAAAAGTCAACCGATGACTCCGAGAGTCATTCGGAACCTTTCCCGGACCCAAAAAGCTTAGCCATCATTACGATTAGCTTAGTTGGCTCGTTTCCTTTCAAACGGTTATTTTTATGAAAAAGTCAAACCGGGGTCATTTTCGGTCAAATCTTGGGTCTTAGTGAATTAATTAAATGTTTGCTGAGATTTTTAGGGTAGAGGTAGTCCCCACATGGACACATGTCCGTGGTGGCTTGGGTGAGAAGAAATATGGGAGAAATGACCATTTGACCCTTAATTTTGGACATGAGAGGCTTTTGGGCAAATGGGCAAAATGGTCTTAGCTCAATTAGGTTTTAAGTGGATTGGAACAAACATTTCAGCCCATTTACACACCTTGGCCGAAGTTTAGAGA
This sequence comes from Erodium maritimum, assembly GCA_963921825.1. Taxonomy (NCBI): domain Eukaryota; kingdom Viridiplantae; phylum Streptophyta; class Magnoliopsida; order Geraniales; family Geraniaceae; genus Erodium; species Erodium maritimum. Next base: position 65,864,758 of record OY997594.1, on the reverse strand, counting down.
GAGAGGAGGAAGAGAGAAAAGCCATGGAAGCTTGAAGAAGAAGAAATGAGGAAAAAGAGTGGTCTTGGACTAGTTTTCTTCTCAAATCCCCTCAAAATCATCATCTTCTTCTTCTATTCTCCATTCCCAAGGTAAATCTTCAAACTAATTTCGTTTTTGTTGAAGTTAATTTATGGGTATTGAGAGAAAAGGCATGAACATGGTTGGGTTCAATGAGTTATTGAGTTGGATGCCTAGATGATTGATTTTTGGAGTTAAGAGGGTGTTTTTGGATAGAAATCAATTGGATTTTGATGTTTTGATGAAGACCCATCATGGGTATTGAAGTATTGAAGTTTATGGGACCGTTTTGGAGGTTTTTGGGGGATAAAAATGGAGTTTTGAGGTGTTGTTTTCGTGGAGAAGAAGCTGGAGGAAGAAGAAGCACAGAACAGTCAGACCCATCACAGATCCGTGACGGAGGCCGTGATGGAAGACTTCACGGCTCCGTGACGGAGGCCGTGACGACACACGTCACGGTTCCGTGACGTCACCCGTGACGGTGAACCTCACGGCTCCGTGACCCGAACCGTCACGGAGTCCGTCAAGGCTCTGTGACCCGAGCCGTGATGGATCAGAATTGGGCCTTTTTGGCCCATTTTAGTCATTTCGGGTATTAAGGACGGTTCTCTATAACCGAGTCTATTTGGGGATAAACAGGGATGTTTTCTCTTTAAACCGCTCTCAAATTACTACTAATTCTCGTATTACATTTACTCTTAGACATTGGTTCCGAGCGTGACGGAGGAGGCTACTATGCGACTCGTCGTTGACTAAGCATTTGAATAGCATTCGAGGTAGGGAAAGTAGCGTATACCGGTTTAATTGCGGAAAGTTACTAGTACGCATGTAGGTTGCGAATACTCGATATAATTGTTATAATTGCATGTAGGATGTGAGGAACGAGTGAAATGAGGGATAGCTTACGAGCCATGTCGTGCCGTAAGTTGGGAATTGACGTGCTTTAGAAATGCATGTGGGCCATGTCGAGCTCTTAGGTTTGTGTGTTGGTTGTGATGCTATGATTGATGAGTGTGATGCTTGATATGTGGTTATTCGTTGTTAGATTGAGGATCATGATATGGTATGCTCGGTGTGGTATGTTGGTATGTTATGACAAGTGTGATATGTTTGGTATGACGTGAACCAATGCTTGCGATATGATCGGGTGATTGATAGACCGATGTGATGTGTTGTGGTAAGATTGTCGGTTTGGTATGCCGGTAGTTGAACTATGCTATTGTGGTATTGTTGAGACCTTCGTGGTACGTTCCGAGACGAGGTGTATTCCGGTACGATACCTACATCGAAGGGGTATGCCGGTGTAGGGTGGTATCTAGGCCGAGGGTGCTGTCCCACGTACGCGGTTCCCCGGTGTGACTAGTTCTGGTACGATACCTACATCGAGGAGGTATGCCGGTGTAGGATATCTAGGCCGAGGATGGTGTGATCCGTACCTGATGTTGTGTGTTCCGGGAAGACATCTAGGCCGATGCTGTGTGGTCCGGTATGATGTATTGTGATTTGTACCCCGATGCCGTGATTTCGTGAAGATATCTAGGCCGATGCTGTGTGGTCCGGTATGATATGGTTGAGTCGGGATGTGGACAGCCGGCGGAGTTCGGGGACTACTGTACGGGACGTGTGGTTGTTTTACTGTGTGTTGTGTGCTTGATGATTGGATAAGTGATGTGATTTGAGTGTGATATTAGTCATGTAAGTATGGTTTGTGATTATGTGATTTCCGTGGTTGTCGTTAGTTGTTGTGCCTTGCTAGTATGCCCTAATTGGACGGTTACCGTGGCGGTGAGCGGATAGCTCATCCCCTTTACTACTTTTTCCTACTGAGCGAAAGCTCACCCCCTCTATTACTGTTTTACAGGTTTCGATCGTCAGTTGGGTTAAAGGATGTCTCGGAGCCTGGGAGCTTAGCGAGAGTCCTAGCTTGTGGGTTGTCCAAGAGACGTATTTACTTTTTTCGTACCAAACTTTTATATTTGGATTTGAGCATTCGACTCTTGGTACCAGAATTACCAGTTTTGGATTATTTATTGAAGGTTTATTTCGTTAAATTTTACTTTATTTATTATCCGTTTTAGTTCACGTCTCGAGTCCGGTCAAACCCGGATTTTGGGCGTGACATGAATGATGGCATCAAGGAGGGCCATTGTCCTACCAACAACGCTTGGCTGCTCGACTCAGTGTCACAAATGATCTGACCCATCGATAACTCTAAGAGGACCTCGTTCAGCACATATGTGATCGGTTTGGAGCGACTTACCAATCAGACGATGAGTGAGACGATTTCTCTATGCAACAATTGTATTATCAATCAATAGTCAATGTATTATTTAGGAAGTTGCAGATATGCTCGGTCTGTCTGGGGTCCCTCGGAAGTTGCAGATATGCTCGGTCTGTCTCGCCGGAAGTCTGTGTGGTCACCTGGCAGCCGATTGGTTGGCCCTTTCTGGCGAAGCTGCTGTGGCTAAACTGCGAAGTCGACGGACTTGCTCGGTTCCGGCCGGATCTACTCTGTGCTCTCCGGCGATCCTCTCTCGGTTTCTCTCCAAGCCGTCCTGACCTGACTTAGTAGTTTCGGCCTCGCCTTCAAGTTCCATAGATGCGGAGCGAGGAGTTAGTCTTTGGTTTGGTTGCAGATCTGTTTGGAGTTCCGTTTCTCTCCATCCCGTCCTGGCGCGACCCTGCTGCTCCGGCCACGCCTTCTTGTTCCTTAGTGGCAGAGCGAGGAGTGTACCCACGGTTGATGTTGTTGGCCATTCGTCTCCGAGTGTGTTAGATCCGGACCCAATCAAGGTTGCTTTCTGGCGACTTGTTTCATCTTCACCGTGGGAAACGTTTCTCTTAGATTCATTGTGAAGTAGTTCTCGTCCCTTGTTGTCGCGGTTGGTAAGGATCTTGTTTTTATCTTTTCTTTATCCTTGGCTTGTAGAGTCCCTGTTCAATTATATCTGTCGATTTCCATTGTTTCCCTGCCCGTTGATGGAGGGGGCCCGTCAATCCTTAGGTGTTGGCCTTTGACGGGTTGTTTCGGTCTATTGACCTTTGTTGGATTTCGAAGAATCGGCTCATTTGGGTTTTGAGTTTCGGTGAACTTTCTCCGATCTCTACCGATCTGTGGTGTTGACCGCCGACGTGTTGGTGCCCCTCAACTCTTTGAGTTTGGGTATCAATGAGATACATGGGTATTCATAAGCCTGGGTGAGGTTTAGGTTGATTCGAGAGTTGGACGGCTTTCTTTTTTGAGCTTCAAGGTTGATAAATTTGGGTTGCAAACCCTTTTTTCGTTGCGCTTCAGGGTTGTTAAATTCGAGTTCTAGACTCTTTGTTTTGTTATTTATCATGTTATCTTCACATAACAACAATTTTATTTACTTCTTCTTTTATGTTTAAGGCAGAATCAATATTTGCGTATAAGTGATCAAGTTGTCTGGTCTGGTCTATCTCACAAGTAAACCTTTTATTCTATATATTTTTTCGTTTCTAATGTATAAGAGTTTAGTTCTCATGGTTATTAGGATAAGATGAGTTTTAAATCGATTTCTTCTCGTAATCATGTTCAAGATTGAAGAAAAGAGTAAAGTAAGCAAACAATATGTAGTGCACATAGAGTTAGGAATCCATCAATGAGGTGGATGTGATGCAATTGCAAGTTTGCCAAGTGAAGTGAAGAGACACATAGAAGCGACACAAGACTTGTTGTGGGTAGGTAACTAGTAACTAGTAGTGAGTGCTAAAGGAGGCAAATAGGTGAAAGTTTATGGAGAAAGCAAGACCTGCACAACTCCACTTATAAATCAAGTGCAGTTTCTTTCTCCTCTCTAGAGACCATGCATTGCCTGCAACTATTTGCTTCTCTTCAAGTCATTGCTCATTCAATTCCTGTGGGTCATAACAACAACAAGAGCCACTGCATCAGAGAATCACAAGGCTTCACAAGTTTAAGATTTTTCTGATGTACATGATTCTCTATCCCTTTCACTGCTTTGGTGTTTTGGGTCCTTGTGCATTTTACACTCCTTGCCGTGACTCATACACTTCTTCAATTTTGTGTGCATTACTGGAAAAACTCATCAACTCGTTTGAACAATAGTGATCTGCTCATCTCTTTGAGTCGGTAATAAGAATACACGATCAATTGATTAATTCGGGATGGAGTATGATTGAAAAGTGTGAATCTTCTTCATGATCAATGAAATACTCCTTTTAAGTCATGTCCTTATTTGATAAGCATGGTAGGACTTTTATCTAGTAGTTTGACTTTTTAGGCAAACCCGACTTTAAGTTTGATGGGCATGAAGTCATTTGTGGTTTGATCTTCATGTTTGGAAATGTGGGTCTTGACCTTTTGTTTCTTGATTGCTTTTAATTTGGTTTCAGGGTATAGGTTTGTTAGACCCTCTCCTATTTTGTTTAAAGTCGGAAAAATCTGGGTATTGTTTAGACCCATCTCTGATTTGTTATGGTTACATTATTCTGATTCTATGTGATTTGTTATCATGCTCTTGTTTTCTTTTCAAAAAACTGATTCTATTAATAATATTTGCTGATAAAAAAAGTCATGTCCATATTAACCAATGGTTTATCTGATATTCACCAAATAAAAGGTTTTCAAGATTTATAAAAATACAATGACTTAATGTGATATAATACTAGGGAAAATATCAGATTGGTACCCTTAACTATACGTTTTTAACACATTAGTTACCTTAACTGATTTAATGACTAAAAAAGTACCTTAAGTTTCCAATCAGTAACACGTTAGTGTTTTCCGTCCATTTTTGGACGGAAAATGGTCATGTGCAATGCACATGACCTTAAACTTTCAAAAAATGACCATTAACTTTCACAGCGAGGGAGGTGAAGGAGGCATATGTATGAAATAAAATGGGGGAGATGAAGGTTGCGTAGGAGAAATAAGGTAAAATAATAATTAGCGTTTGAACTTAGAGGGGTATTTTTGTCATGCACATGACCATTTTCCCTCCAAATATGGACGGAAAACACTAACGTGTTACTGATTGGAAACTTAAGGTACTTTTTTAGTGATTAAATTAGTTAAGGATACTAATATGTTAAAAACGTATAATTAAGGATATCAATCTAATATTTTCCCATAATACTATAAAGAATAAGTGATACCAATTCCATGGCTGAATGATGGATATTGGATAGGGTTCAAGGGCTCATTCCATCATCCATATCTTATAAAATGGGTTCCTATCACCAAAATGGGGAAGTCATGTCCTTTAAAATGAATTGATACCTTAGGACTAGGATATTGCAACAATATCATATTGAGGGAGCACAAAATAATATATAAAAAATTGTTGGTTTTAATACTATTTTAATAAAAGCATGTGGAGTGACAAATCTTCAACTCTTCTTATTTGACTAATGTGAAAATAATGCTTGATTTCAGAACCTCATAACTTCATAAGGAATTTTGCATTCTAGCATTCATTTGTACAAGTAATTCAAACTAAGTAATTGACTTATACTCACACTTATTATTATTTGCAACTTGTTTGGTACTTGTTAGAAATGTGCATAAAAAAGTAAATAAGGTAGTTGGAGATTAGGTGCAAAAGTATAGGAGCAAAGGTTTATATATTGAGTGTCACAATATGTGTGATTATTGATAAGAATTAGATCCTTTCTTAACATAAATTTTACTAATTTAATGACATAGAAAAACTGGTTAATTTAGTTATTTGAGTTCCTCTTTGTCAACTTGTTCTTAACAGACATGTCTTAAAAGGATCTCAATCTAAGTTGTGACTTTGGAGAAGTCAAAGAGGAAAAAAAATCTTTTCTCCACTTGACAAGTCATTGTCCTTTGTTAATGTTAAGACTAAGATTACTGTGCTTTACAAATGGCATGAGACATTTAATTTTTTTGAAACGGGTAACCGGAGAATTTCATTAATACCAAAAGGTAATCAAGTAGGGTGAGGCGTGACCGCCCCGGGTTCCAGATGTATGTCCGGGCCGACCGTAACAAGCCCGGCGCTCATGGACCCATAAAAGTAGACCACTTTGTATCGTGGGCACAAAACTAAGCCAACTCCTTACAACCGTCCCAATTATTCGGCCTAAAACAGCTATCGTCTCAAAACAACGAGACTTGAAATGAAAGATCCTAAACAACAAAATGTGTAAACAACAAATTATTCGACCTAAAACAGAATAGAAAATTAGCACACGATCGAAAGAACAAACTACCAAGTCGGCGAAACCAGTTCTTCTAGGCCCCGTGCCATTGGAGCGATCTGGTATCGGCCAATCTTCGTCTTGAGTCGTCCGGATCTTTCGAAGTAGTGCGGGAGGCGAGAGCAATGAGTCGATCCGCCACGGTTTTTCCGAGATCGAGAGTCCCGTCTTCGGGTGCCGTGGAGTCAGACCCCTATCTATCGTCCTTCCTCCCGGATCCCAGATCCATCTAGGGAGCAGCAGGCCCACGCCGAAGAGGGGTGACCCCGGGGCGGTAGGCCGCTGCAGATGGAAGGCGGCGCGTGGAACCCGTCTTCCAGAGACCGGCAGGGGGGCTACGGTGGCTACTGGCTCGAAGGCGGGGCCGGTCCGACGATGCTGGAACGGTAGCGCGAGACGAGGGAGAGACTGTGGCACGGATTGAACGATGGACGGCGACCTGTGAGGGTAGATCGGCTGCAAAAACAGACAAAAACAAGAAAGTAAAACCCATAAATGGAAAGAATGGACCCATCAATGAGTGTGTGGAGCACCTTCGAGAGATTCCATGGTAGATCAAGGAGCAAGGAAGGAGAGGGGTGCGCAGCCCCTTAGGGTTTCTTATTACGTTGGTCCATGAGACATTTAATTAATTGAGAATTAAAGCTGAAAATCAAAGAAACACTCAAATGGTACTATTTAAAGAGGTGCACGTGACACTCATCATTTCCACACATTGTCTCTCTTGTGGTTGATTAAACTTATATGGAATAATTAATAAAGTTTCAATTAAAATTATTGTGCTATATTAACTAAAAGATATGGTGCTTCATGTGGATTGTTTTACTTATTTAATTGTTCTTTTTTTAAGTACTATAACCAACCTCAAGAAGGTGCTTTCGTTTGGACATTCGAAAATTGTAGTATTTTCTTATAACTATTTCCTTGTAATATATATAAGTAATATAATAATTATTTGGGAAGTACTTGAAGAGTGGATGGTGAAATTGATGGGGCTTGTTCTTAGGTAGGGAGCAGTTGGTCACAAAGGTCATCTTTGAATGTGGTTAGGTTAGGTAGATCAGGTAAAAATGATTCTGTTGTTTATTTTGTAATTAATCGATGGTGTTTATTGTCAACTGATAGACCCACACCCTATCTAACATTGTACTATAAGAGTAACCACATCAAGCAAACCATGTATCGGATTGCGAATCACGATTGAGTAGTAGTTTACGGTTTTCGATTTGTGATTACACGTTGTAGTGTGCATGATTTGTGAACCGTAAATTACTAAATCATGATTTGTGATTCGATACACGAAGCGCGACTTACAATTATAAGTCGTTGGTTTGTGAATCTTGGTTCACAAGCTAGCCACTCACAGCGTGATACATGGCATCAGGGGAGAAAAAAATTTATACCGTTGGCAACGGTTCGGAATCGACAATACTATTGTTTTAATTAAATTAAATACACAATTAATAAAAAATCATTTTTCTCCACCTATAAATATCTCTTCCCCTATTCATCAATCCTACAACACTTCTCTCAAGTTCCTGTCTCAAATTATCCACTTCTTCTCCAAAAAATACGATAAAAAAATGTCCGACAATTCGACTCAACCGCCGTCCTCAACGGACAACCAAGACTACACGTTGGATGCACCAAATGATCGGGTCAACACATCTCTAGCAGACGACTTTCAAGAGATGTTGAACACATCGGACAACCCTCCGCCTTTCAACCCACATACCGGTTCTTGGGACTCTGCCGCTTTCAATGCATTTTTGATCACATCATTGGAACTCAGGTACATTCCAACAACATCGTCTTTAATTTCATTATTATTTTTAAATTACATTATGTTGTCAAGTGCATTCCATGAATATTTTATTATTATTATTATTATTATTATTATTATTATTATTATTATTATTATTATTATTATTATTATTATTATTATTATTATTATTATTATATATGATGTTAAATGCATTCAACCTCAGGTACGTTCCAACCACAGGCCAACCTGGGTACATTCCAATAATCGTCCAACCTTGGGACATTTCGACCAACACCTTTCAACCCCCCGTCTTATAACCCATCTATCAACTACTACGGCTACTCCAGGGCCACCCAATACCATCAACAACACGTCACCGACAGTAACGACACATGGATGTCGTCTACGTTGTCCTCTGTCGGCCCGACACAAAGAAAGAAGCCGACAGCAAATAAAAGGACAAAATGGCTCCTAGAGGTAGAAAAGCTCTTGATCAGTATATGGTTGCGCACAAGACCCCATTAAAGGAAACTCCCAGGATGGAAGCACGTTCTGGGGCACAATTGCGAAACAATTTTGGAAAGAGCGGAAATTTGACCCTATAGATTTTACATGGCAAGCCATCACGAGCCATTGGAACAGGCAAACGCCTAGAGTGCGGAGGTACATCACCATCCTGCGATGTAAGAAAGAGGTAGATCACAACAGATGGGACGATGAAAGGTACAAACAACAGGCCAGAAACATTTACCGAAACACGGTGAAGGAACACGAGCCGAAGCATTTCAACCTCGACCATTAGATCGAGCCGTTGGAATTCAAAGAAGTTATGGGCGGAAGAAGGCACGACCGGGGTTGTACGAAGAAGATTGGACGAGCCCGATAATTAAAGCTCAACGCCACCCACTTCACTTCTCACCGATGATGAACATGTTACAGCTCTCGGTGGTGAGTCCCAACTTGGTGGGGTATTCTCTGATCCGATCGAGGGAGGTAGTACTCCACGTGCTCTTCGAAATGTAGAAGAGCGTTCGATGGGCCAGAAGGTTGCGAAGAGGAAGGGGAACTGTGTGCAAAGCCAATAAGACTCCATCACTCATGTGGACCAAGTACAGACCGAGAAGGCCAAAGTGATTCATACACTAGAGGAAAATTTCGAGAAATACTACACTAAATACAACGAGTTGTAGTCAAAGGAAACATCAGACTTCGACAAGGAGCAGTTGGTCTTGCACGTAAAAATGATGTTTTTGGTGTACGCACAATGTGAGAAGATTCAGGCTCATATTGAAAATCTCAAATAAAATGTTGTATTTAGTTAATTAATGTAGTATATTTTTTAAATCACAGGTTCAAGTTTATTTTGCATTTTAGTTAATTATTTTTTCATTAATTTTATCTATTTTATTTAGTATTTAAAATTTTCAATCTGTATTTAATAAATTTCGCAAAAAAACATAATAAATTATTCAGTCAGCATACAATCAACACTCCTGCAAATCATGATCCCCATATGTGATTCTCTCACTATGAAACTCAGCTCAATTTCAAAAACGCAGATCACAGTTCGCCTCATTTACTACATGATTTGTACATCATGATGACCATTCGTGATCTCTTGCTATACATGTTCTAAGTAATTTTCTCATGGTCTTATATTTCTTTTGCGAACTTTTTAACACTTTGTTGTGGGTACATTCTGGACATTATATCTTTAATAAGAAAATAATAATTATAAGAACATGATATCAAGTACGAAGTTTTTTCTAATCCTAAGATTTTACTTCTAATTGTTTTTATTGTATCTTAAATAAATGGGTAATTGTCACTTCAATATCCTAACTATTAATTTTTTTCACCTCAATACCCTAACTATTTTTAATGGCACCTCAATACCCTAAGATTGGATTTTTTTCCACTTTAGTACCTACCGCCAACTTTACATCCATTTTCCATCCAAGACACTTAAAAGGTCCAAAATACTCCTCACTAACATTCAAAATTTCAAAAGCATGCTATTGGTTTTCAAAATTTCTTTAAAAAAAATCAGTTTTTAATGTCACAAAAATGCATTCTAGGACAGTGAGGTGCCACAAAAAATGCATTCCAGAGTATGAAACTGAAAAAAAAATTCTAGGGTAGTGAGGTGCCACACAAAAAAAGTTAGGGTATGAAAGTGAAAAAAAATTCATTCTAGGGTATTGAGGTGCCACTAAAAATAGTTAGGGTATTGAGGTGAAAAAAATTAATAGTTAAGGTATTGAGGTGAAAATTACCCAAAATAAATTTCTCAAAATAACAATTATATCTTTTTAAAATAAAATCATCAAACAAAAAATCCATATTTTAATAAATGGGAGGAAGCTCTAAATTTTTTTGTTTATATTTATAATTTTTTAAATTTAGAATTTGAAGTGCAAAATTTTCATTTTAAAAAACTTAGCATAAAATACAACGGAATTCTCTTTTAATTCTAGAGCTCTCTAGGACCAGCCCTAGTTATTCTCTCTATTCATAAGGTTCTTCTCTTTTGGAATAATCCGTTCGTCATCACCATAATCATAACATCCCCTTCCATATTCTCCGCTATCTCTACCGTAATTTATGGGTCTAAGGGACTCAATCGCCATAGTGGCAATAGCTCTCTCAGCAGCCCGCCCAAGTTCCTAACGACGAAGTCGCTCACTTTCACCAGCACCGTCCCGACTACCTACCGGCTACCGTTATGCCACCACCACCACCCCTACCTCCTTCACGGGCACCGCCTTTACTCCGGATCCCTTCCCGGATTGGTCAAGAGAAGGGATTCATGGTGTTCCGTCTTCCCATTACCACTCGCGATCAAGCACCACCACCGTCTCTGCCTTCTTCCCTACGAGCTTGTGGATTTTTTGAGGTCCCAAGGGGAAGCCATCAGAGTCGTCGCTCCCCTGACCAGCCCCCACTGCCTCTGAAGCCGTCATCGACGAATCCTCCTCATTGGCCTCAACTGATGCCTTCTCCTCGATCTGTCTCCCGATTTTGGGTTGTCATGATCATTTGGTTCTACTTTATTTTATCTGTTTTCTTCCTTTTTATAAGATTTAACCGTCCACCATGTCACATGATCCCTCCCCAAACCATGTGCATCCGCCAGTAGTTCAGAGCATTCCCGCCCACCTCCCCCACCCCCTGGAGGATCCACAAGTTTCCATGTTGTGATGGTTGGATTCAGGTCGAGCCGGTTATGGTGTTCATTTTAGGTCTAGGTTAAGCGCCTCCTCATGAGAATAGGGTTAGATCCCCTAAGTATACACATGTAATAGTCATCGTTAGTATGTTCCATTTACGTGTATTAATGATTTGTTCAACTGCGATACAAAGCGTCCATGGTTATTACGATCTTGAGCGCTGATAGACCTTTTTACGGCGGTTCAATACTATAGTATAGATCTTAGGGGATACATCCCAAATATGTACTTGGTACTTCGTACCTTACTTTATCAATAAAATCGACATTGTTATACGAAAAAAACATAAGATACAACAAAAAAAAAACAAATTTATGTTATTTTTTATGATTAAAAAATGAAGTGGTTACAATTTACAAAAAGTGTATACCGTAATATAACATTTTGCATTTGCTTCTATAAAAATTAAAGGTAATAGTGAGATTTTTCAAAAAGAAAATACAGAGGTATTAATGAGAAGGAGCACCTCCGGTTATTAATATTTTTGTTAGTTGAAATGAAAAAATAAAAAAAATAAAAATTTCGTATCAATCGTTTGATACGATTTTTTTTTGTAGTCACAAAGCTGAAAGGATATTTTCTTCATTTTTTTCTATCCGTCGTCGGATACAATCGTCGATAAGCTTGTCGATGTTGGTATCCGCCGACCATCCGTCGACATTTTGAATATTTCCATCGACATTTCGGCTCCGCCAGCACCTTCTGCCAAGGATCAGAGATGCTCTAGATAACTCATGCTCAATTTGTGATTTCGATTTTAAAAGAAATTAAAACTGGATGATAGTTTTTTTCGTCGTGGTAATTTTATTTAAATGTATATTAGTTCAAACATAAACTAATACAATGATTAAGATGTTATCAATGGACAACACTCTCCTTGGAACCCATCTATGGTTTCCTCCCAAAACCCTTCAGGGATGCAACCTACCGTCGTCGATCATCGACTGGTCGTCGCGGTCACCGTCCTTCTCTGTCTGCACTTCGTCTACGTCTTCACGGCGTCCTCTCACCATCACAGCGTCGCCACTCAACCTGCTCCGAGTCCTCGCCACCATGACGCCTACCGGAGCGTCGCTGATCACCTCACGCTCTTCGGTGTCGTCTCACGCGGCCCAGTCTCTCATCAGCGTTCCTCTTACCCGTCGTCGTCCAGGTTTATGGCTAATCAGGTACAACGGCCACCCTTTAATTCCCTTCGTGCATCTAACTTAAGTTGTATTAGCGATCTGTTGCCCTATTTTGGATCGACTGCTATCGGTTTTCGGTTTTGGTTTGCCTATCCCGATCTCGCTTCGGGTATCAGAGAACTTGGTGTGTATTCCCAATTGTGTATGCCGACATTCCTTGCTTAGAACTGTCGTGGGTTGGGGGCGGATCATAACCGTCGCCAGCTCAAGGACCTGGTTGGTCGCCTCAAACCGGACGTCATTTTTCTGACGGAAACGCGTCATGCTAGGGCTGGGGAGTGTATCGATGTTGGTGGTGGGGACTCTAGGGTTACGCCTACCCTCGGTGCTACCCCGACTCTACCTAGAGTTTCGTCCCCTCCAAGCCTTGACCCGGATCGGGCTCTACCCCCTAAAATTACGTGGGCGCAGGTGGTCATCCCTACATCTGGTGAAGTGGGGCCTATCCCTAAGGGACCTCTTGCATTAAAGAGAGATCCGGCAAAAGGGAAGGCCCCTATGGAGGAGCTTCCAAGAACGGCGGCCCTAGTCTTAGGGCTAGGGCGGTGTCTCCCTAACCCGGTCAAATTTCCAATCATACCGGCGGCTCTGACTACCCCACAAGGGATGACCCGGGACCGGTCGAAGCACCTCCTCACAGAGGAATTCCCTTCTTCTTTGACTGCCAAGGAGGCGGATCTTCAGTCTTCTCTGGAGGGTCTGCAGGACGGGTTTTCGTCCTGCTCTCTGGACGATGAAGAAGAGATTGAGGTGGTGGTTCCGACATCTCGAGCGACGACATCAACAACACTGGCTCGCCAACAATGGGGACTGCTAGGCTGGCTTTGGTCACCAAAGCCCCCACGGAAGGACATGCTCCTTCGTATCGTTACCAATGCATGAGGTAACGCTGCGGAAGGGCTAGTGGTCAAGGACCTAGGGCCAGGACTATTCGGCTTCTACTTCCGATCTTCGCAGTCTAGGGCATGGGTCCTTGATAACGAAGCTTGGTGCTTTGATGGCTGCGTCCTGTTGCTTGGGGACTTGGACTCGTGCGCTCGGGAGATGCCTGCTCTTGACCGGGTACAATTATGGGTCCATGTTAGGGGACTATCGCCTCTGGTTCGGACGAGAGAGACGGGTATCGCTATCACGGATGCCATGAGGATGTGTGTAGATGTCCCATGTGACCGATGAGGCATGTGCTGGGGAGGGACCGTCAGGGTTCGATTCTGGAACCTCCCTGAAAGGCCCCTGAGAAAGGGGTTGGTGCTCCGGTTCCCAGAGTTCTCGGAGCCTATTAGTGTGTAGCTCACGTACTCAAAGCTTCTGAGCTTCTACTATAACTGTGGCCGACTAGGCCATATCCTGAAGGAATGTACGTGGGCGGTTCGGGGGCCACCTCGATTTGGCTCTTTCCTGCTGGAGTATGACAGGGAGAAGCAGGTCAAACGGTATGCCACAGACTGGGGGTAGACGGCCAACCTACCTAACCCCCCGGGTTTTGGCCCGCTAGGTCCTTTGAAGCTGACGAAATTTCCTCGGACTCCTACGCCTCCTCGGCTGGAGTTTCAGGAATCAACAAGTAGGGCTCCACCTCAGCCTCATGCCTTTCGTCCAGGGGTTCTATCGCGACTTTTCGCTTAAGATGCAGGAACTCGTGCGGAAATGGGAGAAACGGAGGCAGTATTGTCCAGAGCGATTAGACTGGCGGTTGGAAAGGGTACCCTCAAAAGGCCGGCGATCGGCGACCCTCGTGAGGATCAAGTCAGGGCCGACAAGCAGCCCCGCCAGGAGGAATGAGTAGTGAACCATGCATCAAGGACTGGACCTGGGAGGGTTCCTTGTATGATGCGATGCCTCCCCCCATCATTTTTACCGTTGAGGTCTCTCTAGATCTCCGGTCTTCTAGTCTCCCCACTCGTCTTCTATCATTGCCCGTGAGTCATCAAAACACCGTCGGTGGCAGTTATGGTACTAAAAGGGTCAGAGAACCATTGTTCATCAATTTTGACCCTCTCTCAGTGGTCGAGGAGCTTGTTCCTCGATGCACATTTATGTAATCATGATTGATCAATAATATTGCACCTTTCGCTCAAAAAAAAATTGAAACCTCTCATGAGGTGAAAGATGAGTTACAAGATCCAACTACAAATCTACAAAAAAGAAACCTTAAGATGATCACATGTCGACTTATAAGGGAATAAAAATGAGTAAAGAAAGAAAACAACAACCAAGAAAGGGTATGCAAACCCAAAAGAACACTAATTGGTTTAGATGAACACCGTCTAATATAATACTATATATTTGTTTGAGCCAAAGATTTTTTTTTTATTAAAATCAACGAGCAACACATAAAGAGAAAACAGGGTTTAACCGTGAATCGTTCTTGAACAATTTATCCTACTGATCCTAGAATCATAATTGATATCGGTTTTGAAATTGAGGCTAAACGTCAAGAAACATATATATATAAGAAACAAGAGAACCAATCATGGCTCGACCTGAAACAACTACGAGTCCCTAATTGTTGCTTGGTCGTCTGACGAGGGCCGTGAAATAGCTGAATAAAGTTCGCAATTTGATCATGTATCATAGTGATTGGTAGAGGAGGAGGATCAACTATAGCCAATCGTGATGGGGACGAGACGCTTCTCCTATCCGATGTCCCGCTTCCCCGAAGAGTCTCATTGGACTTGGCAAGCATGCATATTAGACCTTGCCTGATAGTTTTGGCCAACAACGGACTCATCTCCATTCTGTACTTCTTTCAAAGTCAGCCTGGGAGGTCGACGAGTGATGAGGTCGCTGGCGAGGTCATCGATATCGTCGGGTGAAGTCACTAGCCTCACGGTTGATGGAGGTCGACAATGATGTCGATAGTAAAGTCGTCGCTAGTGGATCGTATGTCTTCCTCGGTGGCTCCGCCCATAGATCGGGTCTCTAGTCCTCTTCAATGGCTCCCGAGGTTGTTGTCAAGTATGATTTTCCCTCTCTTCTTCTTCTATGATCGATTATCTTCTCTTGTCATGCATCTTTACTCAACAATTGATTTTCCGTGCCCCCGTTCACTTCTATGGTCGGAATCGTCGGTTTGATGTTGGCCTCCGATGAAAGCATGGGGATTTTTCCCTAGGTAATCGATTGTATAAGTAGTTTGTAGTGGGTGTTTTCTCTGCCGTGTTGTGGTGTTGGCCACCATCATTTGCAAGACCTCTGTTCCATTTCTGGAATTGGGGGTTTTATGGACAGGAGATTTGATGTGAATCCTTCTTGAAAGATAGAAGAGAGGCTTCGGGTTGTAGGTTGTTGTTTATTTTTCTTGGTTTAATAGTTGACAAATTACGGTACTCAGATCTGTTTTTTCTCTAGGCTTCATGGTGGAAAAATTCGGTTTTCAAAACTAAACTGTTTTTTTGTTTGTCTCAGTCTTTATTTCACTTCACTTGTACTCCTGGTTTGGTTTGGTTGGTTATCCTTCATTTTTTTGAGGATGGTTCTTGGTGGTTGTTTGGCTGGTTGTTTTCTAGGTATTTGGTTTGGTTGTTCAGTTGGTTTTTAGGTTGTAATCTTGTTGTACCGATAAGAAAGGTGCGTCCTTTTAGGGTTTTAGTGGTCCATATCTGGACTTCTTTGTACTCCTCTTATTCCTCGTGAGAGGTTTAATTTATATTTGCTTTGCTGATAAAAAAACAATAGGCGTTTGGTAAGATTTACATGTTGATCGAATGGAAGAAGAACTCACACGTTAAGCGAAAGAAAATTCAGGTGGTGCATTTGTTGAAAATATTTACTAAAAATGTGAGAGTTGATTTGAAAATTTGCTTTATCCTAAGATTTGTGTTCCTTTTTTAGAGTTGCCTGACACCCAACTCATAAGAAAATCACGGTAGCGTCAACTTACGATTTTTCCATTTTACTCTTTTTGTTGGGTTATAAAACCACACATCAATTCTTGGTTTCTATACACACATAAAACATATATTTGATCAATCATCTCTTAGGTACTTTTACTCTCATTCTTGTTTTGATAAAGGATCAATAGGAGATGTGTTCGCCGGCGTTAGACGTATCCTAAGAGACCACTGTCATTACAAGGCCGTCAAAAGTCTTAAAAAAAAGTGGAATTTCACGTCTCGTCTAAACCCTCTTTCCTATTTATCGTTCCGACGATCGTTTCGGTAAATTATTCTTCCAATTCCTATTATATTTCTATCTGGTTTTCGTTTTATACTACCCACCTAACAACATCAAACAGTCGTCCACCGCATCGCCGTGTTTCCATTCCCAACCAACGTGAAGTATGATTGATGGTTGGTTGTTTATTTTTCTTCTCTGTTTAGTTGATATTGGTTTGCAAAACTTAGCAATGACCACGTTTCATCTGTCTACTTAAAACTTCATTTGCCACTCCGTGTTCTTCTCAATACCAACTCCAATATCAAGATAGAAAAACAACATGAAGAGTTCGAGCTCTCCAATCTCACAAAGAGAAAAACATTCATTCTTAAATCACGGGATTTGAATTTCTAGTAACAATGCATAATGAAAAAACATGGCATTGACAAAACAACCTTAGTGAAAAACAGGAGCATGTGTTATATCCATGATTGAGCAACCCCATGGATCGTGCACAAAAAAGAAAAGAGGATTTAGGTGTTAGGACCTAATAGTGTCTTCCAAATGGCCATATGAGAACGATGTTCTGACAATGCCAATAGGAGACACATCTCATGTGGACATAGATAACTACCTTTGATGTGATTGAGTGCATGTACACTATGTACACATCTCACGTGGACATCATTTTCTAATTTTATATTCAAAATATCTTCTATTTTATTTGGAATTAATTTATCATACTGCAAAGATACACTCTCTCAGTTACTGTGTGTTCGATAGAAAAGTTTAGCTCTTGCCTTAAACTCCGGTTTTCCTAGTTTTTTTTTATAGATGGTGATCACTGTAATTTTAATTATTACGCTACCGACCTTATCACCAATAAAGCTCATTGTGTTTGACCTGTCTGTCTTTTCGGTGTCCTTGTAATTAATACCTCTCCACATTCTCTTTGGTTTCATCCGGCCGGTACAAGAGAAGAAGAAGCGAAAATCGAAGGTTGCTTTCATCGTCTCTTCTTCACCGATCACTCCAATGTTTCCATTATCATCGTTCTTTCCTTTTCCGGAACTCGTACCAATGCCATCCTCGGTCCTGGTAATGGACTCAGTGTTTTTTGGCCTGATCAAACCAAAATGTGATCGGCCTTCGAGGATATCCTCCGCTTCCATGCCCCGTGTAGCAGTACCAATGCCCCTGGAAGGACTTTTTTTTGAGGGCTTGACGTCAATTAGGGATATCAACCCTAGATCTGGTGTCTCGGATCACTACGCTGCATCACCGACATCGGAAGGCCCTGGTTCAGTGAATCCGAGGGCGCCGTCACTGACCTCGAAAGGTTCTGATTCTGTGAGTCCGATGGTGCCTATGGTGAATACCTCCCATAGGAAGTTGGGACCATCCATGGTCACCCTCCAGGCCGACTTCTCAGCTTGCTCCATAGTAGAGGAGGGGGAAATGAAAATTGTGGTGCCCTACACTCCGGTGAACCCCGACATTATTGCTCGCCAGCAATACAACATGGTTGACCGTCTTTTGTCACCCAAAGCCACCCCGCAAGGACTTCATGCTTAAGGTCTTCACGCGTGCATGAGACGATCATCGTTAGGATTGGTGGTGAAGGACCTAGAGCCAAGTACATTCGGGTTCTACTTCAATGATAAGGAAGCTCATGCATGGGTTCGAAACAATAAACCCTGGTGCTTCAATGGGTATTCGCTTCTGTTAGGGGACATTGTGAACCCGATGGCTCAGGATCTTCCCAAACTGGACTGGATCCAATTATGGTTGCATGCACGAGGCCTCCCGCCGCCGGTCCGAACGAAGGCAATAGAAGAAGTCATCAGAGCGAATCTTGGTGGTCGTGTGGACGTGCCCTGTGACCAATGGGGCTTATGTTGGGGCGGGACCGTCAAGGTCAGATTCTGAATGGAGCTTTATCGGCCTCTTCGGTGGTCCATGATCATGAGGTTTTAGGAATTTACGGAGCCAATTCAGGTCACTTTGATCTATGATCGTCTCCCCATATTCTGCTTCAATTGTGGTCCAATCGGCCATCCAGTTCGTGAATGTGACCTAGAGATGTTGGGAATTATGCGGTTTGACTACTCCCTCCTAGAATTAGAGCCTGGAAAGATTGAAAACTCATATGCTACAGACTGGGGGAAAGCACCACTCCATCCTCCTGGTTTCGAGCCATTGACCTTGCATACTCTACCTAAGCCCCCATCATCTCGGTACCAATTGTAAACTCGGATACCCTACCTAACCCTCAGGTAGGGGTGGACCAATAGGGGTCTCCTAGGGTGACTCTCATGGGAGGTTCGGATTGGCTTGTCCCATTTGGGACGCTGCCTGCCCCATTTAGGACAATGTCATTCCCACCTGGGACGCTGTCGTTCTGATCTGGGATGCTGCCTGTCATATCTACGACGATGGGATTATAGAAGGGCATTGTGGGGGAACCTCTTGAAGACCAGGCGATGGCTGAGAAACAACTCCGCTAGTAGAAATGATAGACACATGTGGCTTCAGGGACCTACATAGGGAGGGGTCCCTGGCTAAAGTCGATCCTCCCCGTGTTACTGATGAATTCAGGTTCGGTTGCACTCCACACAATGAAAAGAGTCATCTCCAAGGGACCAAGCAGCGTTCAAACACCACCTTGAGCAATCCTCATTAGTTTCGTCAGTTTCATAGTTTATTTTATGTTCGCCTATATGGCATTTACAAACCATCTTAAACGGCCATCCTATCTCAGAGTTTTTTGTTTGGGGACCTTTTGGGGCCTCATACGATATAATGACTCTTTTTTATTCGTATTATTAATGAAATTCTTACATGTCGCTCAAAAAAATATAATTGCATGTCATAAATATTAAATTTGAACTATGATGATGCTTTTTTATATATCATAGATAAGACTCCTCTATTATGAGGACATGAAAAAAAATGAAAAAAAAACATATGGTTGTCCAAGACGCTTACCCTATAAATATCATGGTTGTTTTTTCGCAAACGAAAGATTCAATAAAACACATAAGGATATCATTCTTACGATGCCCATTCCAGATGTGTACTTGACTGTATTGTCCATCTCGACTCGATCCATCCTTCTTTTCCTGAGTTGTACATTGATCATTCGATGAGGACCCTTAGGAGTGGGGATGAGCTTTCAATTGAATATTAGAGATTTTTGTAACCTAATTAAAATATCGATCATCAAATTATACTAACCTAATTGATTTTTTTTTTCTTTTCACTGACCAAATCGAATTAACCAAAAAAAATCAATTCGATTCGATTATTAATCAAATTCATCGATTTAGTTCCATGACTAAACATAATATAATATTTACGTTTAGTCACTTTGCATAATATTATACTTTTATATACAAAAACATTTTTACCATTAGTTTTTCTTATAAAAAAGATTTTGTTAGTTTGGTTCTTCGCATATGAAAAATAAATTCAACTGAGAGCTTATTAGACTAGTTTACGAAATATATAAGTTATTTAACAAAAATGTTAATCCATTCTCCATCATAAATTAATGAGATAAAATATTTTTAAATATATTTTTTTATACTTACTTATATAATATGTATAAATAACTTCAAACTAATATACTGATATTTTGATTAATTCGATTATCGAGTTGTAGTGATAGAAATCAAATCTATTTTTTAAAATTAATCAAACTAATCTAATCAAATAAAGCGAATAATAAAAATAATCAAATCATATTTTTTCAGTTCGAATTCGATCATTAATTCTATTATGAACGAATATTGTCTACCCCTACTTAGGAGGATGAAGGGAGTATTTTAGGTGGATGAGGAGTTACGAATGATTTTTCCATGCAAAAAAGAAAAAAATCAACCATAATGACCCGAAATCGGGAGAAATAACGATAAAGCCCCTATGGGAGAACGATAATCGTGAAAGACGTAATCAAGAGATAGTAGGGAATAAGGATTGTGGGGTCCTCTCAACCTAGAGTGGACCCTATTGGGTCCCATCTCTCGAGGCGCAAAACGCTCGACTAGACTACATAGAAGACCTCATTAGAGAGAAACACATTGGACGCACGACGATAGGTGCACATGAGCAAAAACCTATAAGCAACGACGAAGACGACATGCCACAAATAGATCAAACCAAAATAAGACGGGGGGGGGGGGGGGGGGGGGGAGGAATATCGAGTCTCCTGAAATCGAGAAGCCTAGCTGAAGGGGGCGAGAGCTAGGAATAGAGTCGTGTAGGCACATGCAACTTTTAAGGATCACGGAAAGACGGTGGAGATAAAACGACCCAGAAGCAGGTGGCCACTTGCAACTCTAGACGGAATGATGTCAATGATTGTCAGGTGGCTCAATAATAGGGAACGATGACGAGGAGATCTGACGACCCAGATCTGGCCTGTTACTGCCAGATCTTTCGGTGGCAGAATAAGGAGAAAATCGTGGCTGATGTCCACATCGATGAGCAGAAGATTTACCTAGCCTTCGTTGTCCGAAAATGAGATCTAGAATGCAGACAAGCGGCAACCTTCGTCGGTGGAGTACAACTAAAGGACCTGGCCTGGTTGAGGGCGCTGTTGGATGTAGGTCTGGCCAGTAGGATTGTAGGGAGACTTGCGACATGCGAAGGAACACAAGATAAGGCCAACATTGATTGAGGAGGAACGACCGAGGAGCTCGAGCGGAGGAGCACAACGGGGGGCTGAAGACGAGGTTTAGCGTGTCATGATGAAGGTAATGGGGGAGAAGTAGAGGGAGAAGATGATGAAGAAGAAAGAAACCTTACTGAAAATCCCCATGGTCGGAACTAAAACGACCATCAATAACGACAACTACAAAATTAGGTTAGAGGGAAAAGGAAGGGTCAGAAAGGGAGTAGGGTTTTAAATTGACTTGAATGAAATTTGACATGGCTAAATAAGCTATCGATTGAAGCAATAGTCACACCATTAATCTTTATCCTATCATTTATGGCTTAGCAAATTACTAATTCCAAGCTGAATTCACATAGTAATTCACATTTCAAAGTACCATATATATAAGTATGATTTAAAACTTCAGATAGCTTTATCAAAAAAAAAAAACTTCAGATAGCATTCAAGGAGGTAAATTGTGCTCTCATTTGTTATCAAATAGTTTTAGTTTGGGTTATAGTAAATCTGATAACGAATCAACATCCACATACTATAGAGAAAATAATATATAGATATCATTTTGTAAATTACAAATGAACGTGACAAATGATCTAGGCATGCAAGTCATGTTAATATGATTTAATTTTTTTTAAAATGAACTACATATACTGATTCGGACTCTAAATTTTTATTAAAAAAATATCAATCTTATTAATAG
Organism: Erodium maritimum; assembly: GCA_963921825.1. NCBI lineage: Eukaryota > Viridiplantae > Streptophyta > Magnoliopsida > Geraniales > Geraniaceae > Erodium > Erodium maritimum. The sequence continues at coordinate 65,842,833 of OY997594.1, read as the reverse complement.
TAGAGGCGGATCCAAAAGGATTTAAGATATGCTATTTTTATAAAACGATAGGAAATAAAACGAAATAGATCAAAAAACCAAAATGCGGAGAACACAACGATATAACGTGGAAAACCCTCCAAACAACAGAGAGGAAAAAAAACCACGGGCGCCAACCAGCAAAACTTCACTATATGGAGTGTGTTTACACAATGCCAGGGATTTACACTGATTCAACTTATCCCTCATGGCAGCTTATAGGTGGTATTTATAGGGGTGATGTAGAGATACATCCTACACAATAGGGAAATAAAAAAAATCTCTACAATTAAGACCCAATTTGGGAAACAGAGCATAAATTCCCTAAATTGATTACTTGCTAATCAAACCAAGACAATTCCCTAAATTAGTTGCTTGGTAACCAAGCCACAAAATAGCTTGAATTTGGATCAACTTTCAACAAACTCCACCTTGAGACAAATTACTCCTTATAGCATGAAGCGGTAGACATCTCCCTGAACAAACAAAGAAAAAAAATTCGGCGTCAAACAGCCATTAGGGCTAAACAGTTATACCAACTAAGCTTGAGCAAAGCTCAAACTTAGCAACAGGAACTGACTTTGTCATCATATCAGTAGGATTAACATAATCATGCTCCACATGTTCAACACAACTCAAAGCATAATGAACAACGTTACATTGTTCAATTAAACAAGGGCGAGGACCTTTGTTTCTCCTCGGTCTATCAACTGCAATGGAATTATTTGTTTGCTGCAAAATAGGTGGTGTAAGCTGAACATCATTATCATTATTTTCAGCAACCTCATTTACTCTTTCATCCAGGTGCTCCATCTGTACGCTTATCCTATGTTGCTCATCATCAGAAAAATTAGTAACATCAAGAACATCAGAGGCATCTACAGAGTAGCTATCATTGAACATGACAGCCTCATTAAAAACAACATTTCTGCTCAGCAAAATTCTTTTAGTTTATGTCTTTACTCCTGAGCCATAACCAAGAAACACACACTTGACAGCTCTAGACACTAACTTTCCATTATCAACGTGTGCATAAGCAATGCAACCAAAAACTCTCAACAATGAATAATCAATAGGTGGGCCATACCATACCTCAATGAGAGTTTTCTTATCAAGTGGAATGCTTGGAGACCTGTTTATTAAGTAGCAGGCAGTGGAGGCTACTTCAGCCCAAAAATGTCTGCTCGTACGAGCATTAGAAAGCATGCACCGAGCCTTAGAGATGATGGTTCGGTTCATGCGCTCAGCCACACCATTCTATTGAGGCGTGGACGGGATGGTGTGGTGCCTTACAATGCCTTCGTTGCTACAATAGTTGTCAAAATCATTTAAACAAAACTCCATGTCATTGTCAGTACGAAGCACTTTTACCTTCTTCTCGGTTTGCTTCTCCACCATAACTCTCCACTTCTTAAAACCATCAAACACATCAAATTTATGTTTTAGAAAATAAGGCCACACTTTTCTGGAGTAATAATCAATAATAGTAAGCATGTAATTTGCACTATCAAGAGAAGTTTTACGGGAAGGTCCCCAAACATCAGCATGCACATAATCTAATATCCCTTTAGTGGTATGAACAGAAGCATTGAATTTAACTCTCTTGTGCTTACCAAAAATTCAGTGCTCACAAAACTCCAACTTACTCATGTTGCAGCCATCAAGTAAATCTCTCTCGATCAACTCTGCCATGCCATGTTCACTCATATGTCCAAGACGCTTGTGCCACAAATTAGCTTTACAAGGTTCATCAGAAATAACAGCAGCATTAGCGTAACCATTTAAAGTGCTACCTCTAAGAACATATAATCTTGCAGAATTCATATCACCTATCAGGTGAACGAGAGAGCCTTTTGATACCTATAGAATTTTCTGTGAACCGGAGTAGTTATACCCTTCATCGTAAAGAGTGCTGAGAGAGATGAGGTTTCTCGTCATGGTTGGTACGTGTCTCACATCTATCAATGTGCGTACCATGCTGTCATGCATCTTGATATCAACGGAGCCTATGCCCACAATCTCACGTGGGTTGTCATCTCCCATACGCACCACATCTCCACTATGCATAGACTTATAAGAACTGAACCAGTCTTTGTTACAACAGATATGAAATGAACAAGCAATATCAAGAATCCATTCATCATAAGCAGAAACACAGCCAACAAACACAACTAAGCAATCACTATCAGAATTATCGTTGGAAACAGCAAAGGCCTTACCATCACCATCAAAATTGTTTTTCGGTTTGTAAGAACCAATTCTTTTATCCTTATTCTGAAGCTTATAAAAATCTTCAATGGTGTGATTTGTTTTCTTATAATACTTGCAGAACTTGTCGCCTCCTTTGGACTAAGAACAACCTCTCCCGTTCTTGCTCTTATTTTTGTTTCCATAGTTGTTGTTCCTCTGCTCGGTCCTCCCACGTACCTGCAGAGCTTCTGCCTTGGAGGATGATGATCCTTCTCCCTGTACCATAAGTTTCATCTTTTCCCTCTGTTGAAGGGCCTCATATACTTCCGCAAGAGTTAGTTCATCGCGGCTCAATAATATGATATCTCGGAAATTTGCAAAAGAACTAGGCAATGAACATAAGAGTAGTAGACCTAGATCTTCATCACCATACTTTACCTCCATGGACTGCAAATCAGAAACGATCTCCTTAAAGATCGCTAAGTGATCGAGTATAGAACCACCATCTTGCAGCTTGTGCGTGAACAACTTCATCTTCACGTGCAACTTACTAGTCAGATCCTTGGACATGCAGATCGATTCCAGCTTGAGCCAAAGCGCTGCTGTAGTTTTCTCTAGCAGTACTTCCTGCAAAATATTATTTGATAGATGAAGATGAATTAGAGATAGAGCCTTACGATCCTTACGCTTCTCCTCATCGGTCCACGTCCTCAGATCCTTTTTTTTTAATCCATCTAGCGTATCATCAAGGCCAGGATGAGCTAGAACGGCTCGCATCTTTACTTTTCACAGAGAAAATCGTGTGGTATAGTCCAACAACAGTAGATCGAATTTCAATGATGTCATATCGTCAAAAAACCTAGATTGAACAACCAGGCTCTGATACCACTTGTTATAAAGCGATAGGCAATAAAACGAAATAGATCAAGAAAACCAAAACGCGAAGAACACAACGATATAACGTGGAAAACCCCTCCAAACAACGGAGAGGAAAAAACCACGGGCGCCAACCAGCAAAACTTCACTATATGGAGAGTGTTTACACAATGCCAGATATTTACACTGATTCAACTTATCCTTCATGGCAGCTTATAGGTGGTATTTATAGGGGTGGTGTAGAGATACTTCCTACACAATAGGAAAATAAAAAAATCTCTACAATTAAGACCCAATTTGGGAAACAGAGCATAAATTCTCTAAATTGATTACTTACTAATCAAACCAAGACAATTCCCTAAATTAGTAGCTTGGTAACCAAGCCACAAAATAACTTGAATTTGGATCAACTTTCAACAACTATGACATATCCTAAACATTTAAATTTGCAGTGTATTTATAAGAGATTTCATAACTACCTTTGTAACCTGGTTTAGATTCTCAATGACAACTTTTTGTTATTTTTTTTTGTTTTCTCCTTTGGGCTTGTAAAAGTCAATTTTTTGGATATTTTGTTGAAATATTTGTTTGGGTCGGTAAAATTATAGTTTTGGTTTTTAAAATTCAGGTGTTTTTTTAAAACACAATCAAATTAACGGTAATTACATATTAATACTAACATGTACTAATTAAGATAATATAATATGTAAGTACATAAGTAGAAGGTAACTTAGTTAACTTTTTTTTGAAACGGGTAACCGACAATTTCATTAATGCCAACTGGCAATCAGACAAGATGAGGCGTGACCGCCTCGGGTTCCAAATGTTTGTCCGGGCCGACCGTAGCAAGCCCGGCGCTCATGGACCCATAATTTTAGCCCACTTGAACTTGTGGGCAACAACTCAAGATAACCCCCTACCGCCGTTTCAACATAACGGGGGAAAATAAAGCAATGTCCAAAACCAACAGAAAAAACATAGTCCCAAAAAACATAATAGAAATAGCAGTAAAATAAGATGACTGATGCTGATATTGCAGGCTGCTCGGGACCTCCCAGCATTGGCTGTCCCGGGTCTGTGGGTATAGGATGATGACAACGCCTCCCACCCCTGCTGGGGCCGATCATTCCTCCATCGGAGGCCTTTGGACCTCCGCTCCATCTTCTTGGACCTCCCCCCGAAGAGCATCTCCCATGGCTGTTGGTTGGTCTGCAGGTCCCCCTTGCGCTTCTTGGCCTCCGGTGGGCGAGCATACTGCGATCCACTTCTGGTCTTCAGGATGGTCTTCTTCCCTTTGCCCCTGTTGGGGCCTCCTTTGCCTAGACTTCCCTGAATATCCGCTGGGTAACCCCGTGGCTCTGGCTCTTCTTCCTTCCTCATCATCGCATTGAATCCAGGAGGAGCTTCGGTCGCGGGGCCATCGGCAGAGTGGATGTTAGCCAAAAGGTCAAGCTTTGTGGACTTGGGAGGCGGGTATGGTTCTTCACGGCCCTCCTCCTGTAAGATAGTGGTCAACCCTTCCGGGTTAACCTTAGCCAGAAGGTCAGGCTTCGGATTGCCTGCATTGGACGACTCAGCCTCCATAATTATCTCCCTAGACCGGATCATAGGGTTCAGAGTGAGATCGCTCAGGAGGTAGGTGATCGTCGGGTGTGAAGCTGGGAGAGGTGTCTCCCAAACCCTATGGATCAGCTGGTCTACATCCAAGTCCCGGGGGACCAGGATAGACCTATCATAGCGGACCTCCTCCCGACCAATTCCTTGGAGCAGCGTCTGACAGTTCGGTAGCCTGTGTGTCAACATGCCACACCTGCGATAAAAGTCCACCACCCTCTCATATTGTAGGTCAATCACAGTGGAGAAATCGGTACCTGAGAAATGAAGTTTGGTTCTCCGCCGCAGTGGTCGAGACAGCTCCATACGGACTCGCATCCAGAGATGCATGTCCTCCCGTCGGACCGTTGGGATGGGGCCCGATAGGACTTGGGTGCCTATACTGCTCGCCAGAAGACCTCGAATGTAGGCATTCCTCGCTCCTCCCGGGACATTCATTGCCCTGACTCCAAGTTCCACATGATTGAAGCTGATGTCTTCCGGCCGCTCGAAACGCCGGAGCGGTTCAAAGAGGAGGGGGAAGCCCTTAAAGCTCCAGGGACCCCTGTGGCGGATATCCTCCATAGTCCGTGCGGATGGAAAATGATAACCCGTGACGGTGGGGGACAGGAATTCAACACGGATCCCCGTAACCTTCCATTTCTTCAGCATCATCCCGCAGACGATGTGCTGATTGTGGGATCCGTCCCCTGCAACCCTTGCTGCCAAGGAGAATTCATATGATCCCGAGGTAAATAGTGGGATCCCCTCGTCCGAGACCACCAGTTCCTCATCCTCCTCTTCCCAGTCCGGGATCAGGGAGATGCGAGGTGTTTGAGCCTCCAAAGCTGTCCCTGATGGCCGGCCAACCCTCGGAATGATGGGAGTAGCAGGTCGTCCCCGCTCGGACGAAAGAGGGCGGTGGATATTCGGCGGAGAATGGACTGGCCGGGGGAGAGTGATCATGTCCCGGTAGACCTCCCTCGGCGTTGATGACATGCCAGGGTAGGACGGACAGAGTCCCGCCAGGTCAGACACCCCGCCAACGATCTGGGGCGGCTCGGCGGGCGAGGTCAGGCCCGATAGGGCCGTCAGATCTGGCGAGGACGAGCCCGGCTTGTCCTTCGGATCCGTCGTCTTGGGTGGCTGCTGACGAGGGGGTGGAGATGCCGGGGCAGACAGCGGCGGAAACTCGATGGCGTTGCGATCCTGGTGCAGTACGGATGTCGCGAGGCCCCGGACGACCTCTGCATGCGATCAGATCTGGCCAGATTTGGTCATTTCCGACTCAGCACATCGAGGGGGAGGGTGATCCGTCATCGGGGAGCGGAAATGGTCACGGAGGAGGTGAGGGAGATCTGGTGGCGGCGAAAGTTGTCCCGACACCGCAGTCGGAGACAAGTCACGAGCGCTGTGGACGAGCGTGACTGGGCGTCGTTGGTTGGAGAGGAGCCGGTTGCGATGAAGGCGGAGAGGGGAGATGAGGGCGGCGACGACTGGAACCTGCTAGGTTTCGAGAGTAACCTCTGGGAGTTTTTTTTAACTTAGTTAACTTTAATAACTTGTTAAACTTGTTTTTCATTACCGATAGCTATCGTAACTATTGAGCGAGTGTTTTCGGGGTTGATATTTGTAAATCATGAGTTTGAGAAACAATACATCTAATACATGGTTGAATGAGCCTTAAATAAATTTTGATATCTTTAATTTTCGTCGGTATACCGATTGTCATACATTGATGCTGTTAATCTTCATTATAGACAGTCATTTATTTAGACATCATTAAAAAAAATTGTATTTATCAATTATCGCCGATATATCCTAAACTAAATTTCTAGATCCGTCTTTGCCTAATACTTAACTTATGATGTAATAGACACTTGGAATAGCTCATATGATGCCTAGTTTGAGTTAATATGACAACCACAAACAGCATGAAAGTCAAAAGATGAAGAACATGGACCCTAAATAAAGTGAAATAGAAAGGTGACCCACGAAATGATAGAGGACCAATGATTCAAAAGTTGAGAAGAAGATTGGGTCATGGTGACATGAGGGTCACAAAACTCTCAAGGGATCAATTGAATAAGATAAAGAGGAAGGTTGTATATTGCAACATGCATGTGCCAGTGAATTATTGAGAAGCATCAAAATGCATGTCAAGATCTTCAAGGGTCAAAGGTACAGTGACTGTGTCTATATTTAAGGCCACTAGGACCTTGTACTATGTATGCACACTTGCCTTAGGATTCACGATTCTACCCAAACATATTCACATCCAACATTACTTCAAGGCCCGTCATCACCTTGCTTTTTTGGCTCTTCCCATGTATTTTACTGTGTTATTGTGCACTTGTATCTTAAAAAATCAGTGTCATGTTCGATTCTAGTGAGGTCAGTATCGGTAAAAAGATATTCCAAATTTTTGAAATGTTTATCACAAAATAAACATATGCATATTTTATAAATTCACGATTATGCACGATGAAAAACGTGTTAGTGGATCACAAGTCAAAAAAGACTACATTGTAGAAAAAGGACGAAGTTTTTACACAATAGATTGGATGGTCAAAAATTAAATCATGATAATAATACAATCAGAACCAAAAAAATTATAACAATAAGACATTTACAGAGACATAGAGTTTATATCAGAGATAAAAATGAATCAATAATAGGTTTATGCTCAAATGAGTGCTTTTGTTGTGCAGTTGAGGTTTTGCAAATAACGGTAGAGTCCCACATCGACAGAGTTGCAGAGATAGCTTGCCTTGTTCGACTACAAATAACGAGCTTGGGCCACGTTTTAAAGCATACCTTTCTCGGCCTTTTGGCTAAGATCAAGTGTAGTATCTGTTCTTATCAGTTTAATATCTGATATGTGGGCCATCGGCCCACACGATATTAAATTAATTTTTAATGGGTGTGGGGCCGCAGCAGTAGCTTGCTACTGGGGCTCTCGAGCGTCGCCTATTCGTTGCACTACTGCATGGGCCTGGCGCAACCCTCCAACTCAAGTTTACAACTTTCATCAGGCCTGTGGGCTTTAAAAGGCCCGTCTGTAATATAATCTTATAAAACGACCGCGTAGAACCACACGAAACTGTCTAATCCGTCAATGCTTTAAAACTTTTATTTTACAAACACGTTGCAATCTTATTTGCATAAACTAAATCAAACAATTTGTTTTTACCTGTTTTAAATAAAGTAAAAAACACATCCCCATTATCCTTGAGATCATGTGAAGATTTTCCCTTTAATTAGTAATATTTTATTATTTTTATATTATTAAAATTTTATATATGATCGGTTTATCATTTTTCTAATCATCATGTTTTGATCAATTATTGCACCCTTTTCTCTAAGCATGATATGTCATGTTTGATTGGGATTGTAATTAAACAATTAATACATGTTTAATTAATTACAGAATCTCTTCACGAAGTTTGTATAATAACATATGCAATAGGGCTTGGAGCATCTCTAGTAGATCGTTACAGAGCACTCGATGCAAACATTAAATATGTTGTTTGTTACGAGCCCTCGATGCATGAGGCGTTGCAGGATAATGTTATAGTGTTGCTCACTGCAAAATCCTGCAATGATGCGCAACAGTGTGGCACTGTGGTAGCACATACCTAACCCAAACGACTAGTCATCGACCCAATAATGAGACGATACGTGATAGGTGAATAGGGTGTCAAAGTTTCACTACATATTAATACTCTTCCCTCCCAATTTCATACATATTCTCTACAATTCTTTTTATCTTTTTACAATCTTCTTTAAAATTTGTTCTTTTTAGATGGTCCTACATCCAACAATGTTTTAATTGGCTCAAATAACTCTCCAAGAATTGGAAAAAGCTAAGGAGATTAAGGCATAAAGAATTACCAAGCGGCTTACTGATCGGATTTTGGAAAGGGTACGTCAAAGGAAAGAAGATGTGGAGGCCGATGGGTCACAATATTCGGTGATACCAAAACAGAAATGGAAAGATCGAAAGCGAGAGGAAGGACACGAAGGTTGATGGCTGGCTACTTCGCTCTTAATCCAGTATACAAACGGGCTTCAATTCCGACGTCGTTTACGGATGTCGAAGGATGTATTCCTACGAATCATAGATGTATTGAGTGAGCGATATGTATACTTTCGTCAACGCCCTACAGCTCGAGGGAAGCCCAAATTGTCTCCACACCATAAATGCACGGCAATACTTCGTCAGTTGTGTTATGGATTTCCCAGTGATTCCGTTGACGAGTACTTACGAGTAGTGGAGAGCAGTGCTTTGGAGTGTGTCCGAAAGTTCTACTTGGCCTTCCTTTGATCTGTTTGTGGATATTGGTGTCTCGACCGCAAGACCCACCAAAGACCACCTCCAACAGTAAACATCATAAGTATCTTGGAAATAGAACAAGGCTTTAAGATCGAGAAGTTCATAATTGTATCTACAATGACCTCATCGATCACATTTGGGCTAAAATTTGAGATGCGAAACACAATTATAGTAATATAATATAACAATTTGTATTTCACATCGTCAAATTAATAAAATACAAATTTCCAAATATTTATTTAAATTTACGAAAACTACTAACCACTAATTATTACTACTAAATGGTGATTACCTCCGTAAAACTAATAATTACAGTTAGTGGTTTGACAAAAAGAAAATAAACTACAGTAGAAACTCTATAAATTAATATTCATGTGACCATCGATCACACCATATCACCGAATCGGAATCCGATAAAAATATTATCTTAAAAAATTATTAAATAATCGAATATTAATTTATCAAGTTTCTACTTTATTAACTATTACCACTTACTCTCTCACACTCTCCACACACCTCCGAGTGAGGTTTCTCTCTACCTTACTTGGGGTCGTCGCCGCCGCCGCTCACCCTCCTCTCCGATCGTCCTCTATCCCCCTCGTCATCACCATCACTCACGCAGCCGTCCTCTCTCCACAACGTCTCCGTCGCCATCCACGCAGCCGCCTGTGATAGTTGCTGCCTCCCCTTACCCGAGATCGCCGCCACAGTCGCCTGTGTCTGTAGAACCACCGCCGCCCTTCCTCCATCAACCACAGTCAGTTCTACCCAGCCGATGCCGGATCTCCCCATCCCCCATCCCCACGGGCCGGAAATGATCCCTTCCGATCAGATCCAACCTCATGCAGAGGTTGTACACCGCCTCGGGGTCTCCGTCCAGCGAGACGACGGCCACGACGACGTCCCTCCGCCGCTGCTCGGTCCAGACCCAGTTCCTCCGGTGCACCCTCCTCGGCTGTAGCCGCGCCCTTTGGATCTGAAAGATAAACCGGGCGCGTCATTGGCCGTAGGCGTGTCTCCAGCATCATCAACGCCGCTTCCGATCTACGCCGAGCACACATCAACGGAGAGCTGAGATTTACCGGGATCTGACATCCCTTCCTCAGCCACCCCTTTCTCTGGTGGTGTATCGATACCTCCCGCCGTCGGAGCGTATATCGGTCCCAAGAGTTGACTGTCCGAACGCCGAAAGCTCGTCGGGGTCGCCATCTGAGATCCAACCAAACCGTATATCCCCGATCCCGGACTGGGAGGACGAGGATGACGAGGTAGTGGTTTCGGAAGAGAGAGTTCCACTGTTCACCACATGGTCTTATTAGTTCTCTCTTGCAGCAAAGGTCGCAGGGGATCGGACCTACAACCAGAACATCGTCTGTGCGATGATGCTGCGTAAATGGAAAGTGACGGGGATTAAAGTGGAGTTTATGTCCCCAGAGGTCACGGGGTATCACTTCCCGTCCGCTAAGGCAATGGAAGACATCCGTCACATGGGTCCCTGGAGCTTCAAGGGATTTCCCCTCCTCCTCGAACCGCTTAGGCAATTTGACCGGGCAGACGAGATTAGCTTCAACCATGTGGAGCTTGGGGTCCGGGAACTGAATATCCCGGGAGGAGCCAGGAATCACTACATCTGCGGCCTCATTGCAGGCAGCATGGGCACTCAAGTCATGTCGGCCCCAATCCCTACGGCTCGACGAGAGGATATGTTTCTCTGGCTAAGGGTTCGGATGGAGCTGAATCGACCTTTACGGCGTAGAATCCGACTCAGGTTCCCAGGTATGATACTCCTGCTGTGATTGATCTACAATATGAGAGAGTAGTAGACTTCTGTCGCAGGTGGGGAATGTTGACACGCAGGATTACGGGTTCCCCGACCCTACTGACGGGAATTGGCCGGGAAGAGATTTGGTATGATCACTCTATCCTGGCCCCGAGACTACTGTATATGGACCGGTTGCTGCGAACGGTCTGGAATACATCCCCTCCGGCGTCACACCCGACTATCACTTACCTCCTGAGTGATCTATCACTGAACCCAATGATTCGGTCCAAGGAAATCACCATGGGCGCAGAATCATCCGACGCAGGCATCCCGAAGCTTGACTATCTGGCTAAGGTTAACTGAGGAGAGTTAACCAATACACTGCATGAGGATGGGCATGGAGTCTCTACACCGCCACCGGAGTCCACGAAGTCTGACAATCTGGCTAACGTCTACCTTGTTGCTGACACTGTGATCCGAGCTGACCCCGGATATACCGCAGTGACGAGGGACGGGAAGGAGAAAGATCCCTTGGGACATCAGAGAGACCCCCAGGAGGGCCTAGGGAAAGGCGGGCCCAGTCGAAGCAAAGGCAAGGCGACCACCCTGAAGACAAGAAGTGGTTCGTTGTATGCGCGTCCGCCGGAGCCGAAGAAGCAGATGGGGGCTCTGACATCCCAACAGCAGACCCTATGGCCGCCCTTTCAGAAGGAGGGGAGAGCAGAAGAAGCGGAGGCACAGCTGCCTCCGATGGAGGAATGATCCGTCCCAGCAGGGGTGGGTGGAGTCGGCCCTAGACTATACCTACAGACCCGGGACAACCACTGCTGGGAGGTCCCGGGCAGCCTGCATTATCAGCAACTATCTTTTATCTATTCTGTTATTGTTTGTGTTTCTTTTGGGATACTTTATTTTCTACGGATTTTAGAATTTTTTATCTTTTGCCTCGTTATGTTGGAACGATGGTAGGGAGTTATCTTGAGTTTGTGCCCACGATTTCAAGTGGGCTATTATTATGGGTCCATGAGCGCCGGACTTGCTACGGTCGGCCCGGACATATATTTGGAACCCGAGGCGGTCACGCTTCATCCTGTTTGATTACCTATTGATATTAATGAAAGTCTCCGGTTACCCGTTTCAAAAAAAAACTATTACCACTTACTTATTATAATTTATCATTGGAGGTGTTCTTAAAAAAGACCTCAGGTAAAGATTTGAATCAAGTCAATTCTTTTTAATCAGAGAAGTTTTATAGATTCTTCCCCGCGGTTGGAGGCAGCCTTAAAAACAGGCTAAGACAGATACAAGTCATGATTTTGAATTCTAATTTTATATCACTGTAATATCCACAAAACTCCAAACTCATCATCATTACCATCTAATAAAGACTAAAAAACTAGCTACTAGAAATTACATGTAAACAAAAAAAACAATGAAGGAAATCACAATTTCTGTCTTGAACATCACTATTCAAAGCCAAGAAGCCTGTTTTTCCCCCAAATCATTATGATTTTACTCAAACTCAATGTCAATATTATCAAACATGATATTGGAGCTGTTTGTGCTGCTAATTAGTTGCTTAATCTCCTCAAGATTAGCTTCTGTTTCTGATGGACCCCACATAACTAATCCATCCCCATGATTGTCTTGAACTTGATAATCAGCTGATGATCCTAGGTAGAAATTGTAAGTATCCAAGTGTTGGTGCTCAATTTGACTGCCTTCAGAGGAGTTGCTGCTGACTTGATCACCCCCAAACATGACCATATTGCCCCCATGTACTGATAGGTAATCTTGCATTATGGGGCTAGAAAAGCTCTCTTGGGCAGCCATGAAATAGTTGGCTGATGAGGAGGAGGTGGACTGAAGATCAAAACCGGAGGCTACTGAATTAGGGGTAGTATTGTAATTACCAGCTGCCATGCTAAACATGAGCTTCTTCTTCAGCTTGGTGTTCCAGTAGTTTTTGATATCATTATCAGTCCTACCTGGCAGATGAGTTGCCATAATAGACCACCTTCACATTCACAACATACATATCAACAAACATATGATTTCTAACCTAATCTCAAATTAAATTATGACCCACTAAAATTCAAACAATAGACATTATAAGAGAAATTACTTAGAAGACTAACCAAGTCAATCATAATGGACATTTATATATCAAAATACACTCTTATTATTGTTTTGAGATGAATATGTTGAAAAAGACACCATTCTTAAACAAAACTATTTGTTAAAATATAACTATAATTGAGTCCTCAACTATTAGCTTGAATTTTTAGTTGAGTTGGTCAAGTAATATAATATCAAACCCGGATACCTCACAGACATGGGTTAAAACCTCACTCTCTTTAAAAAAAAATCTAATTTTGTTTTATCTATTTATCAAATTTGCCCAAAATAGGTTCGTCTTTATCACTATTCTCAATGGACTCTTCTCCTCTACTAATAATTCACCTCCAAACCCGTAATCGGGATTGTCCGTGATGGTGTAGGTTAGAATGTAACTATAATTGGGCCTTCAACTATCAGCTTGAACATTTAGTTGAATTGATTTTCTAATACTATTGATCGAAAACATGTATGATGAAAAACAAAATATGAACCTGCTGCCAATGGAGGCAAAGAGGGTGCAGATGATTCTGTCTTCTTCATCAGAGAACTCTCCATGCTTGATGTTGGGTCTGAGATAGTTGAGCCATCTCAATCTGCAGCTTTTCCCACACCTCCTAAGGCCTAAGAAGATTTTGAAATCAACCCACTAATCTATGTTTTGATTGATTTAGATAGTGATAAAAAGTTACCAGCTTTGTGAGGGAGAGCAATCCAATTACCAGCAGAGCCATGGCTTTGGATATAGTGTTTAAGCTTGGCATCTTCTTCAGGTGACCATGCCCCTTTCCTCACCTTTTCCTTGTCACAACATGGAGCTCTTCCCATCTCTTTAGGGCTTATATAGATTGCTACTTAGTTTTGGAGTTGAGAGACAGAGAGAGAGACTTGGAGGTTCAAATTTGGACATCAATCAAAGTTTAACATTTGGATTGAGAGAAGTCAAAGGAGAGGAGGCTTCTTAAATTCACTCATCTGTCATTTCTTTTTGTGATTAAAACACTAATTTAGAGTTGCTCATTTTTCACATTTGAATTGTTAAATGTATTATTTTAATGAAAATAAAAAAGCTAATTGAATAAGTTAAGTGTAGGAAGATTGTGTAAATCTCTCTTGATATTACTATGCATGAAAGTAAGAAGTTCATCTCTCCTTCCCTTTTTATGTTCCCTCTTGTGGTTTTATTTTTTCTTTCTTGGCTTCTTTCTTCTCGTGATTTTTTTTCTTGTCCTCTTTGTCTGTCTTGTTTGAATTTTGTTTGCTCCATCTTCTAAGATCTCTCTAATTTAATAAATATTTTTTAGCTGATTAAAAGAATAAATTAGTAGTAATACAATCCAGATATCAACTCTAGTTAGCCTTGTGTGTAAGAGCTCCCTCAGTGTAATAGAAGAAGAAGATATATGGGTTTTGAAGAAGGAAAAGGCTCCTTATTATGTGTTTCTAGTTTGGTACTAATTAGTTTTGGAGTTGGAAAACATGTATGTTGTGTTTGAATTCAGAGAAGTCAAAAGGAGTGGGCAAAACAAATATGAGATTTTATGTAGGAAAAACATGTATAAGATTTTATTTGTATGAAAAACAAATGAGAAATCAAATGGAAATTCACTCTTAGCGTAAAAACTGTGTGAACCTATCTAAGCTATCTATTTCATAAATGGATGGATGAGATGCAACTAAGTTGTTGACGACAAAACACAACATTTTTTGATAAGTTGTAGGGGTATTTTAGTAAAACTATCACATTACTTTTTTTTTTTACTAATTCACAAATTTAATCTTTCCCGCTTCGTTTGAACTCCAATTGGTTTCAAACTTGCGCTAATATTTTTTTATTTTTTCAAGAGCTTTTGATCAAGATTGGTCATGAATATACTCGAAGAAAGAAAAAAAATTATTTCGTGGCTGATTTTAAAAAAAATATATATCTGAGTAATTTTTATCAACATTTTACATCGGTTTTATCAACGCTGAAGACTAGTTTTATCACCTCATTTTCCAAAATTGAACTTGATTTTTATCACCACATCACATATTTTTTATGAATACTGAACACTAGCTTTATCAACGTACTAAACACTCGGTTTATCACTAAATTACACGTGTTTTATCACCATATCACATGTTTTTTTATCAACACTAAACTCTATGTCACGCCCCAAATCCGGTTTTGACCGGACTCGAGACGTGAGCTAAAACAGTAATAAATTTAAATGAAAGTAAAGTCGAAACAAATCTCAAATAGTAGTTTAAAACTTTAAACAATGTCGCGAGTCACAGCTCGGTAAAAACCACGGTAAAATAATTCAACAGTTAACGGTACGTCTCTAGACATTCTAGCCTAGGACCCTTGTAAGCTCCCAAGCATCGAGCATCCAGCTAGTACACATCCCGCTTAGAACCTGAAAAAAACAACAAAGTAAGGGGTGAGCTTTCGCTCAGTAGGAAAAGTAGTTAAGGTTATAAGCAAGCGCTCACCACCACGGGTAACTGTCCAATTAGGGCATACTAGTACATCACACATCTAATTTCCAACGGAACTCGTAACCACAATCCTCAACTCAAGACCAAAACACACTCACAAACATACTCAAACGAACACGCAAAAATTGCAACCACATCACTTAACAGGTCATCAAGCACAAGTAAACAGTAAAAGCGCATGCACGTCCCGTACCGTAGTCCCTTACTCCGCCGGCTGTCCACAACCCGACTCTATCATATCGTACCAGAACACACAACATCGGCCTAGATATCTTCCCGGCAAACACTCGGGGCACAATCTCAATACGTCATACCGAAATCTACATCGGCATAGACATCTTCCCGACACTCCTTCGGCGAACGAACAATCAACACAAACCGTCAGCCTAGATGTCCTACACCGGCATACCCCCTCGATGTAGGCCATCGTACCGGAACCACTACCCGGGGGACTGCGCATACGTGGGACCACACCGTCGGCCTAGGTATTATCCTACACTGGCGTACCCCCTCGGTCGTAGGTACCATACCGGAAACAACCCCTCGGAACACACATCAAGATTATAACACACATCACGATGCCATAATTAAACACGGCTTACCAAGCCCGACAATCGTGCCACAACACGCCACGTCGGTCTATCACTCACCCGACCATATCACAACCAAATATTCACATCTCACAAACACGGCACACCCGCCCACACATAGCAACAACATGTTCACGGATATACTAATTCTTGACTATAAAACTTAACGACGCAAGGTCACACATCATGCATCTCAAACAATAACAGGCAAATCAATCAGCACGCAACCTACGGCTCGACATGGCCGATCTACCAGCACGACAATTTCTCAAGTATCGAAAGCGGCTACACTAGTGAATCACATCCTACATGTTACTAAGACTCGTCCGGTTATTATCCAATATAAACGTTCGTTCCAGTTTTATTATTCCTAACATGCATACTAGTAACTTTCCGTAATTAAACCGGTATCCGCTACTTTCCCTAAGTCAACCGAAGAACAACAGCTACGTCTCCTAGCTGCTGACGTCCTGGCTTGTTACCTCCGGTCTTCTCTTCGATCGAAGCCGGATTCTAAATTACACGGAAAGCCAAATTAATTTAAAGTTACGACCAGTACCGAATTAAATTTAACAGTTGTCTTTTAAACTCGAGCGGGCTAAAAGCGGGATTATACGACGAATCGGGTTTGAGTTCTCGAGCCCCGAAAACCGAACCAGGTATACGTTTCCCGAGGCACGGATCCCGAGGTACGTGTTTCGAGGCACGATTCCCGAGGTACTAGTTCCACGGAACGGATCCCGAGGCGCGAGTTTCAATGCACAATTCCCGAGGCGCTCGATTCATCGTTCCACTTTTAGTCCCGTTCTACGTCCGATTTTATTCGTCCAGTTCTCCAACGTTTCAACGTTCAACAGAATCGTTCAACCGTTCAAAATCCGTTTAAAATCAAATCTGATTTTTAATTTCTTTTATTTCAAAACCTTTTTTTTATTAATTCTTTAATTTAATTTCTTTACTTTTTGTTTCAACAATTTCTAATCCACAGAACGTTCAGATCCAAAAAAAGAAGCGTTGCTTCCACACTGCCCAGATCCAGGAAAGCTCGGGAAGCAAAAAGGGAAAAAGGAAAGAGGTGCCAAGTCAGATTCCGACCACCGGCGGAGAAGCCGGCAGTCAAAGCCTCACGAGTTTGTGCTCACCGTAGGGCAAAAAGGGCGGCGGTGGGCGGTGGTTATGGGTGTGGGAGCGACGGAGCATGGCGAACCTCGCCTCGGATCTGAACAGACGCGGTCGGAGGGAGGTTGGGGTGGCCGAGATTGAACGCGGGAGGCGGCGGGGATGGCCGGCGAGCTCGTCTGAGCGGAGAAGACGAGGGGGAGAGAGATGGATGTCGCGCGTGAAGGAATAGAGGGAGAGAGGCGGGTGGAGGTGGTCAGAAACGAGCGCGGGAGGAGAAGATGAGAGGGGGAGATCAAGGCGGGCTCTGCTTGGTGGTCGGAGAGGGTGAGAGGGCGGCCGAGTGCGATGGGAAGAAGAAGAAGAAGGTGCGATGAAGTCGAGGGAGAGGGTTCGGGCGTGGGGAGAGAACGACGTTGGTGGAACAAAAATGACGAACAAACCCTAAAAAGGGGCTTAAATAGCCCGGATTGGGCCGGGTTAGCAACTTGGGTCGGGTCTGCCCGGTCCAGCCCAATTTTTTTTTAAACACGAATTAGAAATTAAACCGAAATTCAACCTCGATGTTACCAACAACCGACCCAATTTTCAACCTCGACGTTCCGATCGAATGAAAATAAATAAGTTAAAACTTTTTACCGATGCGGTTTTCACACTCTACTTTATCACCCATATTATCAAAATTGAACATGATTTTTATCACTTCATCACATATTTTTTTACCAACTCAGTACATGTTTTTACCAACATTTAGCACTAATTTGATCACCCTGATATATAAAACATTTATTAGTGAAAATTTATCAACATTCAAAATTATGTTTATCACTCCGATATACTTTTTATTTTTATTCTTTATTAATTTATTTTTGAACAAATCAGAATTGATTATTATTTAATCATATTTATTATTAACCGTTGTAATAATTTTTTAAACATTTTTAGCCTAGTAAAATCACATTTCCCCCCTTATTTTTCTTATAAATAGACCCATTTGTCTCTTTATTTTCTCATCCTCCATTGTTACCATTTATTTTGTTTCTTAACAATTTTTTCCAAATTATATTTTTCAATGACTTTAAATGCAATGCCACCGCTTCGATTTTCTTAATATTTTGATTATGAAGACGATGTTTTATGTACTTCAAAGATAGATTCAAAGAAGCATCTTGAAGACGGTGCTTTATATTTTCTAATTTATATACCTCAATTCATGTATTTCAATTTCTATGAATTCTATTTCTATGTGCTTTGATATTTGAGAATTAATTAAGTTAAAAATAGTGCACATAAAAAATAAAATAATATATCAAAGTAAAAATAATAGAATAAATTAATAAAAAAAGTAATGAATGTAGCTCTATTTTAGCATTATCCTGTTGTAAACGAAAAGTGAAGCATCATCAAAAAATGTTTTTTTCTTTCCAATGTGTCAATTGATTCTCTCTCCTAAAATACACATTGGTAGTGTTAAGGTAATGTTATTGATGTGGATGCTCTTATGTGTGTTTTCCTCATTGACATATTCTGACGTAGAGAACGCCAATGTCGCATGAAATCCAAAGCGTCCACAGTTGCATTCGAAGCTGTTTCCGTAGCTGTCGCATATCTGGGACCCTGCACTACGACCTTGCTTCCCCCAGTCCGAAGGGAATCCAACAATTTTGCAGCAATCGATGATGGTATGTGCATACGAACAGGATGTCGAGTGTTAAACGGAAAAGGAAGCAGGCTCTATGGTCGGGACTCATGAAGCAAATGCATGTTTTTGCGATTCTTCTTAAGCGGTGACGGAATACACTTTTTCGATACCTGGAAGTGGATTAACACTAAGAATCTAAGAATGGAAAGTGGTGAATTCGTTATCCAGTCCTATAAAAAATCACATACTTGTTTTTCGTCTTTAATGACTTGGATGCGATCGATGATGCTACAGGTGCAAAGCCCACGAGTGCATTTGGGAAGGGGACAAAGGCCTTGTAAAACGTCCCCAAAACCTTTCAGCTTTCCGAAGAAGGATGAGACTAATTATTGGCTCTGTTGTAGGACAGCGATGGCACGCCGAAGGGTGTAAACACGTGGTTTTGCATCCTGAGTGAACCTTTGCTCGAAGTCCATCTAAACCTAGCGTTTAGTTGTTGTGTGGACGATACCAGATTATAGCTTCTTGGATGAGGTATTGATCAACCAATATTTGACTAAGGCATTATTTTGTCGTCATGGTTGCAAGTACGAAGAATCTACAGACGATTGGGAAAGGGTTCCGTCAGTAAACCCCAACTTGTTTTTAAACAACTAGGCGCGCGCATCTTTTGTCTCTATGTATTGTAGTTACCACACAAATCACTTAGTGATCGGTTAACAAATACCATATCGAGAATATTACTGCCCTATATCAAATAGTAAAGTGAGGTTAGATCATTAGTAGACTGAATAGTAGATGCAAACTGGGCTTCAGACTTTTTCTTAGCCATATCAAGGCTCTAATACTATGAATGAGAATTTGTTTTCAATTTGATGGTATTGATGATATATTTATACAAAGAACATAGTTCAAGAAAGGAAATTAAATGATCTGCCAATCAATCATATATATTTATAAAAGGAACGTTAGGTCTGGGCTGATGTGGACCCTACGTGGCACTGTTCATTGTTCTTTACCGTGCCTCATCTGCGTTCTCGTGCAATCAGCCCTCTTTCGTGCATATGTTACGATTCCTCTTCCATGCTTCGTTACGATTCCGAATCAATCGGCAGCCCACCTTTTCCTTTTTCCGTTACAGAATTGATTTCCCTTACCCTCTTCTTCAATTGCACTGATTATGGCTTCAAATGGACGGTTTCAACCGTTTCCGTCCATGGGTTTTCAATGACCGGCCACACCGACCTTTTTCCTTTTGTGCGTTGCGTTTTTGCGACTTCGTGAATTAGGATTTGGAATAACACTTTCAATCCTCCAGCTTTCACGCTTCTCTTTCCTACTTGATAGCCATTTTCGTTTCCGTAAATTTCGTTTAAGAGCTGTGATATCGCGACAATGGCGAAGAGGAAAAGAACTAGGGTTCGCGGGGAAGAGGAAGAAGGGGCTGAGCAATAGGCGGTTTACGAAAATGGGGGAGGTCCTTCTTCGGAGAACGAGGAGAGTCTGTACGAGGTACCTTCAACTTTAGCTAATTTTGTATCTTCGATCTGGAATACTACTATTGCGAAATAGGTTTGCCTTAATTCAGAAATTAGGTTATGGATGATTTATTGTTGTTTGATTCCATATGTTCTTATTAGAACTGATGCACCATGAGGTTGCATTTTTTCGGTGAGATTTGTAGTGATTGAAACCTCAAAACGTGCAGTAAGATTGAATAATTTGAGTTTTCATTTACTACCTTTTCACCCAAATCGTTTCAAAGATATATTACCAGTCCTGATCCGTCGGCAGAGTCGATATGTCTAAGAGGTATGATGTTTGGATTTTTTTTTTGCAGGACACTCTTAATTTCAACCTTTGATGAGAGCTCCTGACTTTAACTGTAGAACAGCAAAGCTTCGTCTATGTCAATTGAAGCGCCAATTGCCTGTTCGATGAAACTCCCCAACTGATGAGGTTTCTGCTTTCAGTTGACCTGTGTCTGTTGTTAAACTGTTCGTTTTTTGCTATGAGTTGATTGTTAATTTGCTTTTGCTATTGATACTGCCGTTGTTTCAGTTTTGAATGCATGTTGTGGCCCTGCTCTGTTTGTATTATTTTGGGTTCTGTTATGTGACTTTGTGTATTGGTTTGAGAATTTTTGGGTTGGTAATTCCATTTTGTATAATTATCATTGTGAAGGGGAATATACATTATGAGATTAACTATGCAGTATAGATCATATTGATTACATTACATATTATTCCAATCAATACCAATTTTACTTTTTTTTTGGTTATGGTGATACTGATTGTGCAATATTTTTTGTGCTATGTTGTTGTGATGTTCGGACAGGTTACATGTTCTTGGTTGAACGTTGTTGGAATTCTATGTTCAAATTTTTGTTTCCTCTTCTCTTTCAATCAAAATTTTCTCTGCCACAGTGATGTCCTTCTCAATATAAATAATATTTAGTCATTACTTGCACCATTTAGAAAATACGGATTGCTAGAATAATCTTTTTCTTGTGCAACCATTTATTTGTTTAATGCTGTTGAATTTAATTTCGTGTTAGTACTGATTAAATGATTGTGTTACATGTTGTAGGACCTTCGTGTTGGTATTAATCTGGCCTCATCCATTGCTTTCACAACATCCCAGAGGTTTGTTTTGTTGCATTTAAGATACAAATACTTTATTTATCATCCTATCAAGTCTTCACATGTGGATTATGTTCCTGAATAGAAGGTGAAGTTTGTTAAAAACATAATGATGATATGCATTTTTATGATCCTCCTACATTAACTGATAGCTTTGCTGCTGCATCCAAATTTTGTTGACATTCAAAATGATGTGATTGATACAAGATGGAGTTGCATGCTGGACTAGGACGACTGTGTATATGAAATTATTTTTGTGGTAGTTTCATGAAATATCTATGTATACAATATTATTGTGTGGGCACTCATTTTGAACATCAAATCAGGGAAGTAGGTATATATGTAATTATTTTGGTGATTGAGCATCATCTCAAGATTTAGCTGTGGTTAACCTTCTGATTCTTCTTTCTGATTTTTGTTTGCATCTAAACCAAAACTCTGATTACTTAACTTTTCATTTTTGTTTTAGTGTCAGCTTATAATATAGGAGAATATAAAGAACACTGAACTTGCTGCGAATTTGGTTTTAGAAGGTTAGCTTATACCAATATTGTTTGCTATCGAATCATTTGGTGTGCTGGGTACAAAGTTAAATAAAGTTTATATTCCAGCCAATAGAGGTAAATATGTTTGAGATTCAAGAAGTTTATTCTTCTGTTTAAAATTTGGCTCATATGTGGTTTTAAGTGAAACAAATGAGATTAGTAAAAACTTTATAATTTATCACAGTGATTAAGAATTTTTTTAGATTTGTTCTTGCTTTCAATTGTACATGTTTTCGATATAGTTGTATGACTTCTTTATATGTGTAAGTTTGTTAAATTGGGCGATAATTTAAACAAGATCAAGGAAGGAGTTTATTAGGGTGTCCTTGCTGCCAATACATAAGTTGTTTACTTTGAAATTTCTTTTGCAACTATAAATTACTCATACTTATTGTAAGTGGTTGAGAATGATTTTAATACTAATGTTACATGTTTTGGTTTCCTGGACAACTATTGTAGACTCACTTATACTACTCTCTGCGTCCATAGTAATGGTGATTGTCCCATCTCTTGCACCTCCCTTTTTTGCAACCTTTAAGTTGCAACAGCTAGAACAGGTGGTTTTTAGCAAAAGCCTGATGAGAGCTGAGTTGTCAAGTATTGTTTGGACCGACTTCATTGCCGGTTACGTACACAATGTAACAAGCCCTGACCGCCTCTGTGCTCTAGCTCCATTATCAACAGGCCGTACCTGTATGACAATCTTATGTGTATTTTATAGTATTTTGAATATGGTGATATGTTTTGAATTTGGAATGTTTTTTGATTTAGTTGATAAGCAAGCAAAGGTTTAAAAGTTTCTGGTCATTTTGTAATTTGTTCATTTTGTGCTCAAGTTTTTGGACATGTTTCCGAATACATATAGCTGTACACAACTTCTTGATCATTTTGTAATTTGTTCAGGCAGAAAACAAGTACAAAGGAACCACAGTCATTAGAGAGTTAATTTGTTGATAAGGAAAAAGGTGTAAAGGAACCTTAATCATTAGAGAATAGGGAGTGAATCCCCGTCAGGTCAGTGTCTTCTTGAAGTCAAATTAATTGAATGTGATGTTGAGTTGTGGAAAATCTAAAAAATGTATGAGGATTTAGTTGCTATAAATGGACTGAAAATGTCTAAAGCAAGATTGGAGGAGTGGATGGTCAAGTTACATAATACGTTCAATCATACATTCAACCTATTGATCATCAATGTTGTTTTGTCGTCGTTTTTGTTGCACTTTAAACTTGCGACCGTTTCTTGATCGTTTATTGTTTTTAATCTATAACGAGTTCTCATACCAAGCACCGCGCAACGCGCGGTGCACCCACCTAGTTATAATATGTGCGAAAGAAAAACGAATCAATTATGATCAGTGATTGATCGTAACCTTGTATTATAATCAATAGAAGATTGACCGTCAATATTAAGGAACACATAAACTATACCGTTGCCATTCCTAATCCACACCAGTTAGATGTGGGTGGCCTCAGCCTTAACATAATATGGGCCATATTTATTTCGTAGATAAAGCTTGTGGGTTTGAGACCACAGCCCACACACACACTATACACTAGACCTTGAGCTTCTATTTGAGAAAAGAAATGGTTTTGGTTGGTGGAATGTAATTTGTGAGGCGTGTTGAGACCACGTGTAAAGCCTCAACACCAAGATATGTAGTGGTGAAGCGTGTCTCTTTCCTCACCCTTTCTCACTCACCACTTTGCCACTTTTCTTTATCTCTCACACTTCATTCAAGCCTTTGATTCATTGAGAGATCTCTATCGTTTCTGTTTCTGTTTCTGGGTCTCTCTCTAAGTCTCCATGGCCATCGCTAATGCTTCTCTAGCTCTTCTCCGACCATACTTTGCATCTCCACTTCAATCCTCTTCAATGCTCAAGTCCTTACCCTGTGCATTGCCCCTCACCGGAAAGTCAATGCCGCTCCGCCGACTCGGCCCCTGTTTTTCCGCCAAAAAGGACGACAGAGAAGCAACAATGGTGGAGCCGAATGAGACATTCTTGTACTCCTTCAATCCTCTGCCTATGATGTTTGTGGCTGCTCTTCCAGGAGGTAACTTTTTTTTACTGTAATTTTTTATAACATCGGGTAATTAATTATGTGGTCAAAAATAGTTTATTTACGCTTTTATCGGGTGATTTTGTCTAATGCCAATGGTTGGTTTATATTTGAACACTCAGCTGGTACTGTGAGGTCTTTGTTTGGACCTTTTGTTGAAATTGTCAAGTCACTCAACCTGCCTGATTGGCTTGTGCACTGGGGACATCCTGGCAACATGGTTAGTATCTTATTCACCTTCTTTTTTTTCTTTTCATTTTTGTGAAAATTAAGGATCAGTAAAGTTAGCATTGTTATATATACCCGATATAATACAACAAATACTTGTCTTTTCCTTACATCCTCTCGTATTTGTTAACAACCCGTATCATTTATTCATACGTCTTTAGAGCGACGATGCCTTGACTTGGTTTAGGAACTTATGTTGTGTGATTTTGTAGGCCGTGGTGCTCTTTGCTATGGGTGGCTACGGGACTTATCTTGGTTTTCGGATTAAGTTTTCTGATGACGTGGTAAGAACATCGTGCCTTTTGATTAAACATGGTAACAAACAAGTCATTTTATCGAACTATGTTACAGTAACTATTAACGTTGAAAAGGTGAAAATGCATTGGTATGTGAATGTTTGAATTATAGGAGGAGAAGGCCAACGCAAAAGACTTGCATCCGAAGCTGCTGGCCGGAATGTTCTTCTTCTTTGCTCTTGGAGCTACCGGTGGCGTTACCTCTCTACTCACATCCGATAAGCCCATCTTTGAAAGGTAAATTATAAGTATTTTCTCACCTTAACTCAAACTAACAATTTGAGTTAAACTGAGTTAGAAAGAAACACTAAGTTTTGATACCATGTTAAACCTTAACTTAGTTAGAAAGCTAAGCTGATGATTGAATACCTCAAGATTCTACTTAGAAAACAACATATGGATAGTTAGCATGTGAGAGTGGAAGTCAATAAGATCAAATTGTTTAAACCCATAAACGGGGACTAGATTTGTTATTTAAGTCGGCGTTTTGAGTCACATTTTTTCAATGTACATAGGACTCGTTTATGTGATATGTTTTAAACAAATTTATGTAGTGTCATTTGATCCGTTTGTCACTTCTACATGTGTATATGTAATGTCCCTCTCTATGTGTAAGGAGTGTTGATGTTCACACACGTTAAATCAAAAAACAAGACCTTAGCTTTTGTAAGGATTAAGGCCATATCTAGTGAACAAAATTGATCTTTTAATTACGGTATACTTAGTCTGATTTTAACTAATCCTTATAAATTTTAATCTTTTTAAAGTCGGGCCCGTACAAAGATTCCAAAATGTTCACCAAACGATGATGATGATAATGATGATGATGAGCTAACTAAAACTTCAATGGCTTAATTTGCAGTCCTCATGCTGTTACCGGCTTGATAGGCCTCTCTCTCCTGACCATACAGACAGTCTTGCCTACACTCTTCGAGGTAATTAAGTAATGACAACCTAATAATTATCAAACTATTGTTAATTTCTTCAAAACCTAAACCATGAATGTTTTGTTTATATAATAATATGCAGGGGAATCCAGGATTAAGGACAGTGCATGGGATATTGGGAAGTGGAATCATGACACTGTTTCTCATCCATTCTGCTCTCGGCCTCCAACTTGGCCTTTCCTACTAATCATCATCTCTCACACCTCCAGAGTCTAGACAATATAAAAGAACAAGCATCATGGTCAAACCTCTGTGGTGGGGAAACTTTGATCTCCCACCACTAGATCTTCCACGTCATCAGACACATCCCAGTCCTGCTCCTGATCCTTCCGAGAATGCGTGCGAGTCTTATCACTCACTCTACATCGGTTCCAATTTGCGTGTCTTCCTTTTGATATTGGATCTTCACTGACTTATGCTATGGCTAATCGGTACTCTTCAAAATGGGTTAATCACCTTTTGTATTTTTTTGAATTGGTAATATACATTTAGTCTAAAATTTTATAATGTTATGGTAACATATTTTGAGTATCTCTTTTAAATTAGCCTCAGATTATTTGATACCCTTATATATTGGTAACAAAACAGTTATATGTTTCGGATCCCGCGTCATTCCTCTTAGAGTTGTAAGGCACGTCGGGATGAACGAGATCTTGTTCTGATTGGGGAGACAACGGCCTAACCCCAGAGCCACCACTATCGTCCTAGGAAGCTCCCACATGGATGCCTTCCCCTTGACCGTATCTCGCTGCAGCCCCGCTAGCAGGAATGAGAGGTTGGATGAGCATCGGGGACTGGCCCTGGGAGGGGTCCCACGAAGATGCTTTGCCTCCTTCCATCACCACTATTGAGATCCTTTAGGATTTCCGGTACCCCCTTACCCATTTTCGTATTCTGTCCCTGCTCATGAGGCGTCAAAATACCGCTTGTGACGGTTATGGTACTATAAGGATCAGAGAACCATTGTTCATCCAATCTGTCCTTTTTGTGGTCGAGGAGCTTGTTCCTTGACGCACGATAATGTAATTGCTTTTTCGAAATAATATTGCAACTTTCGCTAAAAAAACAGTAATATGTCTTATGAATTAGTCACGGATCATGAAAATAACATAAACATAACCAAAATTTTGTCCAATATGTTACCAATACATAGGAGTATTAAATACGTGTTACCAATACCTAAAACGTACTAAAGATAATTAACCTTTCTAAATTCTCCTTGTTCTACAATTCTTGTCTTTGGATTTAAGGCCTCAATTTTAGGCTTGAGCCTAGTGGCTTAAAATACCTTCTTGATGTCAATAATGAAACATAGGTCATGTGGATAATAGGAAATTACTAACATGAAAATGTTTTTTTAATTATGGACGGGTCAAAGATTTAGATTTAAAAAATCATTAATGATATGAATGATAGAGTTTTAATTTTTTTTTTAATAATATAGTCTTCTTGAAAAATCATAAGCGCCATTGGATCCACTTAATTAAAAGCTCAAATAAGTTCTTATTTCGTACTATAAGAAATTAAGAATGATCTTTACTCGAGTGTGTCTCGATATATAAGACACTATCTAAGAGAAATCGAGTTTATAATACAAACTAAGAATTCATCTCAACTTTTGATATCAAGGGATCCAACAGCCTACGAAGTTTTATAACCAGCGTAGTCTTATTAATATCACTATCAATATGGTATGTGGAGACAGCCGACCGGACGAACTCGATGACCTCAGGGCGTAGAGTATCCCAATAGTACTGAAAGAATTTGGGATTGAGCCCGTCCGGCCCCAGAGACTTTGATGGACCCATCTAAAATATCGATACCAAGACTTCCTCGTCCGTAATCGGCCTTGTAAGGATAGCGTTCTGAGCAGGGGAAATCATACTAAGGATGTTCATCGAGAGATCAAAGTCCATATTTGGCCCCACAGTAAGTATCTGTTGAAAACAATTCAAGAGAAGGCACTCATTCTTGTATTCCACGAGACCTTCACCCCGACCTCGTGTTCTAGTACAGTGACCTTATTCCTCGCCTGTCGATTTGTAGCCGATCGTTGGAAGAATTTTGTATTCCAGTCCCCCTCATCCAACCAATGTTGTTTGGCCCGATGTCGCCAGAATGTCTCTTGCTATGCTAGGGCTCGATTGTGCAGCTTTTGCACTGCTATCCCGTGCTTAACTCCTTGTCTGTCTATCCGGTCATTCAAGTAAGCGAGTTTTCGTTGGTAGGCCCGAATCTGATTAATATTGTCCTGGAATACAATTTTCCCCCACGTGTCTAAGGACCTCCCGATATCATGGATATGATGCTTAATATGACGTTCACCAGGTTTTCCCCATTTGGCATGGACCAGGTCCCCATATGCCGGATGTTCAACCCACACATTTTCAAACCGGAATTGCCGCCGTCCTTGAGATACATCCTCCCTGTGGAACCGGAGCAAAATTGGCATATGATCAGATGTGAAAACCCCCAAATTTTGTAACGATGCATGAGGGAAACGACCACTCACTTGTGGGGACATGAAGGCCCTATCCAATTGTACCTCCAATCGAGTATCAAGATCTTGGCCCTTTTTTCATGTGAATTGATACCCGGATAAAGGAACCTCCTCAACACTAATATCCCGGGTCGCATGTTGAAAAGATCGGAGGAGCGGTAAAGGGTATGTGTGACCTCACTTCTTCTCGGTCGGCGTAGTATCTCGTTAAAATCGCCCAACAGAATCCATGCCTTCGGGGCCTGTACAGTAGCTAAATGTCGAAGAAGGTTACAGGTTCGGTACCTAAGCTCCCGCACCGGCTCCCCATAAATTCCAGTTAGATGGACCACAACACCACATCGATATGAGATTGTTGTTCCGAGAGAATATCAACCCTACACTTGACCGACCATAGCATCATAATCCCACCTTTGTTGGGCAGCTCCGAACCCATTCCCTTCCCTGACCCGGTTGTGGTAGTGTCCACGGTAAGCCCGTTCCCCCATGAAACCCTAAAGCTCGCCAGAGTAAAGCTAGCTTGGATCGGGAGTTACAATGTTCCACATGACGTGTCTCGGTCAGAAACACCACATCCAGTTTGAACCGCGAGACCAAGTCTTTGAGTTGGCGTCGATTACGGTCTGTCCCAAGCCCTCGACAATTCCACGTCAAAATCGTGACCATGCTTGATCAGAAATTGCAAACGGAGAAAACGCGGGTCGAGATCGCAGCCCCTGGGTTACCCAGCAATCAAACCAGCAAAACAAAACAGGAGGAAAAACAGCAAAACCCGAAAAGCCAGAGCATACCTGATTGGGATCGAGTTCGAGAGAGAGAGAGAGAGAGAGAGAGAGAGAGAGAGAGAGAGAGATACTGATTGGAGTTCGACGATCGAAGAACATGGAGCAACCCTAAAGTTCGAGAGAGAAACTCTGAGGTTCGAAAACTTGTTGAAAAAACATAGCTAATGATCCAGTCATGCTTTAATGTAGTGAAGCGTTATTTTCATTAAAAATAAGTATTTATGACGAAAATATGTATCCATAAAAATAAAAAAAACTTGAAAACAAAAAGAAATTAATTAAGAAGACTGTTGTTCATCTTAACTCAAATACAAGTACTGAAATCTAATTCCTCTTGTTATATACAACGATGGTTTTCTGAGACTGAACACAATTAAGACACTAGTAAAACAAGTTGCAAGAACACGTTCAAGATTGGTATCATGTCAGATTGAGATCTGGATTCGAAACTTACAATTATTAGTGTCGGTAGCTTCATAAAAGATAATGGCGACACCCACATGGTCCTTGCTGGCTTCAGCTATTCCTGATTCGTTGTCGTTTTAACCCCCTTTGCATCTTCAACTACTAACCAAATCACCCTTTTAATTCATCAATTCTAAATAAATTAGTTTAATTACGAATCCTAGTTAACATTTGAATAAATAAAAAATTGGATCAGTTTATTTTATGAAATTATATAAATTGAGCAACTTTGAAAATGTCCATGATCTGAATCTGAAACATTCAAACATACGACATTTAATTAAAAAAAGTGCTTAACTGAATTAACTTCCAATTTGATTTAAACACGCGGTAAAATTAATTAACCGAGGTGGCAAGATCTGCGAGATCTGAACCTTTTGTTATAGGTGAGAACGGGGACCACCGATTGGGTGGGGGTCGGTGGGGGCATTTTCGTAACTAGACATTTAACACAGCGAAAAGTTCGGACACACAGTCCCCAAAGAGGAGAGAGAATAAATACATTCGGACCAAAAAGCCCCTACCTCTCAACTTGCCCACCAACCGCTCTCTCTCTATATATACTTGAATATCTCGGCTCTTTTCCCCTGTCTCTCACATCTCTCGCGCCTCTTCTAAGTCTCAGATCCAGACAAGCTTCTCGTCGCGAGGTTCGTCCCTTTCTTCTCTACTATCTTATCTTGTTCCTTTGTGCTCTGTTGCTTGATTCTACTGCTAGATCTCGAGTCTCGCCTTCGTTTTTGAGTTATTAGCCTATCTTTGACTTCGTTGTTCCGTGATGATTTTGGCTGGATCTGGCTTTTGATTTTGATGATTCTGGCTTTATTTCATAGTTAGTTACTTGAATTCGATTTTAAGGTTCACGGATTCATGATTCATTTGGGGTAGAATGCTGGATTTTGTGTGAATTTGGAGTGTTAATTTGTTATCGAAGGTTCTTATGTGTATGATGAACTAAAGGTTCTTGTTAATTTTATCCGTTTACTTCAAAATTGAACAGATCTCCTTTATTCGTTATTGAGTTAATTCAATATGCTACCTCATAGTTTCTGAACGCGGGATGATGTGCTTCATTTAGCTGTAAATGGATGGATTTAAACGTTGTTTGGATACCATAAGTATGGATTTATAAGTTGCTTTTATATGAGGTATAATAGTTGATTTTTCTTGGTTAAACTAACATTTATTTTTTGCAATTTATAAGTGAATGAATGAGAAGTTGAGTTAAATTTATCAAACATTTATGGAACACTTAGTGAGATTCTAACTTTTTTTTTTAAAGTAGTGAGATTTTAACTTAGTTTGACCTTCAAATTATATTGCATATAAATGTCATGTATTATACATGTATAAAGAGGTGTATAGTTTTGCTTAATTGATGTGTGTTCATTAACTACTAGACTCAAATGGATAGATTTACTTATCTATTTTAATAAATCAAGGTTATATACTTGATTACAAGGTATTTGTTCAAATATAGATAAATCAATTAATGATCGTTTCCTAATGCAGATATGGAGTCCTTCCTCTTCACCTCTGAGTCAGTCAATGAAGGTCACCCCGACAAGCTTTGCGACCAAGTCTCAGACGCTATCCTCGATGCTTGCCTAGAGCAGGACCCAGAGAGCAAAGTAGCATGTGAGACTTGCACCAAAACTAACATGGTCATGGTCTTTGGTGAGATCACCACCAAGGCCAATGTTGACTATGAGAAGATAGTCCGCGACACCTGCAGAGGCATCGGATTCACTTCACCTGATGTCGGTCTTGATGCTGACAACTGCAAGGTCCTTGTCAACATTGAGCAACAGAGCCCTGACATTGCTCAAGGAGTCCATGGACACCTCAGCAAGAAGCCCGAGGACATTGGAGCTGGTGACCAAGGTCACATGTTCGGTTATGCTACCGATGAGACCCCCGAGCTCATGCCTTTGACTCACGTCCTTGCCACCAAGCTTGGAGCCAAGCTCACTGAGGTGAGGAAGAACGGTACATGCCCATGGGTGAGGCCTGACGGGAAGACCCAAGTGACTGTTGAGTACCATAACGACAATGGAGCTATGGTTCCCATCAGGGTCCACACCGTTCTGATCTCAACCCAACACGACGAGACTGTGACAAACGATCAGATTGCTGCGGATCTGAAAGAGCACGTCATCAAGCCCGTGATCCCAGCCCAGTACCTTGACGAGAACACCATCTTCCACCTTAACCCATCAGGCCGGTTTGTCATCGGTGGGCCTCATGGAGATGCTGGCCTCACTGGCCGGAAGATCATCATCGACACCTACGGTGGATGGGGAGCTCACGGTGGAGGTGCTTTCTCAGGGAAGGACCCCACGAAAGTGGACAGGAGCGGTGCTTACATCGTCAGGCAGGCAGCAAAGAGTGTTGTGGCTTCAGGGCTTGCCCGGCGCTGCATTGTGCAGGTGTCTTATGCAATTGGTGTGGCTGAGCCATTGTCTGTCTTTGTTGACTCTTACAAGACCGGTACGATCCCTGATAAGGACATATTGGCTCTGATCAAGGAGGCCTTTGACTTCAGGCCTGGTATGATGGCCATCAACCTTGACTTGAAGAGAGGAGGCAACTTTAGGTACCAGAAGACCGCCGCTTATGGTCATTTCGGGCGTGATGAGCCCGACTTCACCTGGGAGACCGTTAAGGTGCTGAAGCCTAAGGCTTGATAAGGTGGGCATGGTGTTTGGGCCATATTGAGTTGTTCATATGGTCATCATCGTGACCGTCCATTACGGGTAAAGAATAAGGGGCTTCGTTGCATATGCATCTGATGTTTGAGGTACAATTACAGAGACTCAGGTGAGTTAGGGTGATGAGTGTTTTTATGTTGGGTTAGAGCCAAGTCTAGGACCCGTATTTGTTTCCTGCATTATCATTATCATTATTATTCCCTTATTTTTCTGGCCTTGGGCATGTCTGTGATTCTTCAGTGTAACCATCTTATGTTTGGTTTTGAGGATTTTATAATGTTGTCTATTTGATTTTAACTGGTTTCGTTTATGCCATTTGTGTGAATTTTTGGATGATCTCATTCGAAAGGTAAATTTGAGAACCATGAATAGTGTGGAACTAGTGACAAAAAAAAATCAAAACAATCCTGCTGTGTTAAAGCATGTGTAGGCTGATGAATTGTCTGAAGAGCTTCGAACAATGCAACTCGAATTAATGTTCTTATTGCCTTTATTCTTTCATAACAATGGCCATGTCTAGAAATGAGATTACTACATTCGATTAAATGCCTATAACTGTTTCAAAAAAAAAAATGCCTATAACAATATTTTACACATAAAAAGATGGCTATGTCTAGAAATGAGACTAATACACTTCAATTAAATGTTCTTATATCCTTTCTTCTTTCATAAGCCTTGAATTGGCAATAAAAAAGGAACTATTGGAAGGGTTCGTGGAACAAAAAGCCCCACAAGGCGTTCAGAAATGGGACATGTTGATTGGACTTTGGTTCCCAATTTAGGCCTGACATGAGATCTTTTGAGCTTCAGATATAGTTTCGAAATTCGAGATTAATAATTTAGTCTAACTATAAAAAACAAAAACAAAAAGGGGAGAAAGTCTGAAATTTCCCTTTTAAGCCTTGACATAGATTTTCTTAGCTTCAGATTTATTTCAGAAATGTGAGATTAATACTAATCTGATCGTAATCTAATTACACTCATGATGAATGGATTAAATTCTCAGTAAATCCTTCTATCCTTCTCTGTTTGTGGATGTCACCAATAGCTAGGCTCTTTTGAAACAAAAACTAGTATAGAAAAAGAAAAGGTATATGGGCATAGAAATCAAAAGAAGCCAATCCATTAAACCGTAAACAGAGCTATAAGATCCTTAAATGTTTCATTAGTTTGTTCATCGACTAATCTTAAATTGCAGGAAGTTGCCAAATATTAAAAAAAAAAAAGATTATTAATGTCTCTTTCCTTCAAAGGTCCTTTAATAGGTGCTGTCAACGCGATCACGTCGTTACAGCCGAAGAATCCAAACAGAGACCGTAATTCTGATCCCCAATATACCCCTAGGTAGAGTCGGCGAAATGGAATTTTTCAGTGTTCAGTCCATCTCCTTGAGTGCCCCTGCACGGAACTTCTTGTGTAACGCCTCTACAGCTAATTCGATTCTCGATTTGTCCTACACCATGTTTTAAAAATCTCAGTACTATGCTTCACATTTATCGCTTCATAGCTTTATGAAAAGTTCTATAGTACCTTTCCTTCGAGACTGATCACCAGAGGTCCATATCTTGATTTGCGAAAACAACCTTCAATATTCACAAAGATCCAATCAAAAGAAGGAAAAAAACACAATAAAGAATTCATATAGAGATGAACCCGAAAAACTAACGTGAAAGTTTTTTTTTGCAACTATCATAACTCTGTCAAATTAGGACGCAAATTGCTCAAAAGGCCCCCAGCGTTTTTTTCATATGATAACCGTTAGTTTTTGGCAACGAAGGCCGGCCACAGTTTGTTGTTGCAAAAACACAGATAGTAGGGGGTTAGTTTGGGGGTGTTTTGACGATGCACGTCCAAATTTTACGGACTTATAATAGTTGCAAAAAAAGAAGAAAACTCATGTTAGTTTCTGGCAACAAAGGTCGGCTACTATGTTCTTGCAAAACGCCTATAGTAGTGATTTAGTTTTTGGGGTTTCCCCAAATTCATATTATCCCCGCTACCCAAGTGAATTAAGATCATCCTCTTACCAATGAAAAGATCTGGGAACTCGAGACAAAATTTCGACAGAGGTTGAGCAGTTTCTACCTGCATGTTCACAACAATTAAGTATAGATACGCGAAAAAGGTAGAATCTTCAACTGAAATGAAAACATACATCCGGAAGATTTGCAATCAATTGCTTTGATATGAAAGGTTTCATCAATACTAGGAGCCCATTGGATCTTGTTAATTCGATCAAGCATTCCCATTGCTCGTTCAGTTCAGTGACATTTGTTGCAGTGAGTACGATCACATTGTGACACTTGATCTGCAAAACACAATTGTTCGATACTCAGTAGTTTGAACTATTCATCTATCTACATATACATGAGGGAAGAATAAAAAGAACACGAAGGGTAAAATTGTCATATTATCATATTATACAGTGGGCAGTAATCGGGGAGTGTTACCATCGTACAAAACAGAACAAAACCATCAAAAAATTCGTTTTTTTTCCATCACGTGCGTTTAAAGTTTTAAAATATCCCCAAAAATAATCATTCTCATCCTTTAATCTTCTGATTTCAATAGATTCAGTGGATGATTTTGAGAACGAAATCAAATTAAAATCGGAAGAGTACAGCGAGAGAGTCAGTAGTTTGGGGATGATTTAAAATTTACATTCACATGTAAGTCAAGTAATGAAAACAATAGAATTTTTCGATGGTTTCCACCTATTTTATACGATGCTGACACATGGAAATTGATAAGGGAAATCATGAATTTGTGGGAAATTCAAAAAGGTAGTTATATGCAAAGAATCCAAACTATCATAAGTGAAATTACAAAAACATACCAGAGGAACAGGCAGCTTCTCGTGATGTAACAATTCAGTGATACCTTCAGGCAACTGAGCCATCTAAAAATCAAAACCCCAAAGATGAAATCAAATATAATAGCCCTAAATCATATTGCACTGTGTGAAGATCAACTCAAAGTTGACGAGTTCAGATATAAGAGGTTCGAAAATTTTCAGAACTAAAATAAGGGGGTAATTGCAAAAAAAGTACCTTGAGGCATTCACTTTTTGAAACTTGTAGCCCTCTTCTTTGACAGTTGCAAAAAAGTGCCTTGAACTTGTCCTTTTGTTGCACTTTGTATAAAAATGATGATTTTACCCTTAGAAATTTAGATTAAAAAAATATCAAGTAAAAAACAAAAAAATCCAAATTTTCAAATTCCTTAAATTTCTTAATCTTTGTATGGAACAAAGAGGAAGAAAATTAAGGGATGCGGAGATTTAGATTATTTTTTACTTACTAATTTTTAAATCTAAATTGTAAGGATAAAATAGTCATTTTTATACAAATTACAACAAAAAGATAAGTTCAGGGTACTTTTTTGCAATTATCAAAGAAGAGGGCTACAAGTTGCAAAAGATGAATACCTCCAGGTACTTTTTTGCAATGATCCCTAAAATAAATTCACATCAAGCTACCTCATTTCTGTCGCCCGTGCATTGGTCACCAATCAGACGCCGTAGATGTTCTTCAAATTCTTCATCTGGAGCCTAAATTTAACACAACCGAGAAGCTGAAATTTATTTAGAGCATCAAATAGATTGCATACTCTGCACAAATGATTCACTGCTAAATGAAGTTTAGGAAATACTAAACAGATGCAGATAGTTTAAATCAAATATGCATGTAACGCACCAGACGAACACCAAAAGCCTTTGCAACACCTGCTAAAGTGACATCTGAATGCAACGGTCCGACCCCTCCATATATGAAAACCTACAAAACAAGGTTTAGAAGAACAATAAAACATAGCAAGATTCATTTCCTCAATAAGTTAGTTCTTCAACAAATTTCTATGGTTTTTACCATTTCGTTAGTAGATTTCTGGCGTTCAACTTCTTCAGCCACAGAATCTACCTGTTCAAAGAGAAACGCAAGGTGAGGCTGATAAATGTGTATTGTTTAATTATCAGTAGCAGGTCTTTAAATCTGGTATGTGAATGGTATACTATTACAAGATTATCAGTTCAAAACTGCATTGGTACAAGGGGTAAGTTGGTACCGTGAATAATTTTCAACTTGGTACGTCTTCTAAAGACCGTTGCAAGTTGGTACCGTGGATAATTTTTATTTTGCACCAAACACCATTACAAATCACAGGAAAAGTACAAAAATACCCCTTAAAACAACAAAATTTAATACTTCAAAAATTAAATTAACTTATTTTTACTTCAAGATTTTTTGTGTATTTTAGAAGATAAGTTGGGAACTTGTTTTGTTTATTCAAGGGAAAAATAGGTATTTTCAAAAGATTGGGAAAGTCACGAGCAGTCACATGACCAAATTTACCCCCTTTCTGTTAAACATAAACGGATGCAAAAAAAAATATTGTTCACTATACCAACTTGCAATGTATTATTGAAGACGGTACCAACTTGAAAAGTGTAAACCACACGGTCAGTTTATGCAATTATCCCTTGGTACACGGCTGAATTCAACATAATAATTTATGTTGGGCCTTTCTCATGGTAAGGGTCAAGTGGCAATTAGAGTTCCCTTCTACATAAGGAAGGTCTTGAGTCCATAATGGATACATCAACCTTAAAAAGTTCTTTAAGAATAAAAAAATCTCTGATCCTGCCTTACTTCTACATAAGAAAGGTCTTGAGCCCAATAGCTTTGAAACTTATCAAAAAAAAAATATTGATAATAATAACTTACTTCATTTCTGACAATGGTAGTTTGTGCTACCGACCAACCAATGGAATGAAGCTTTCTACATAAAGAACGTCCCAACTGATCCTCAACAGTGCCAAACCTGAGCTATGGAACAGACAAAATGATACATGAAACTTAAGCAATAAGTCTTTTTTGGGGGATAATTGGATAAAGAGTTTATCAGAATCATCAAACATCACCATTAACACAGACATGGCATAGAAAAACAATGTAGTTAAAATAGTGTGTTAGGTAAATGCAATATTAACAAGGGACTTACAGAATCTCATCTCCAACAGCGATGATTGAGCCTGATAGGACGGTGTTTTTATTTGAATCCACAGTGTCCAAGCCATTGCTTACAACAGGAGAGATCTTTTTTACTCTCCCAGCTCTTTCCAATCTTCCGTCTGAAAGCAAATATGCAGGCTTGAATTTTCCTTCGCTACTGGAGGAATTGTTTATGCTTAATAATGCATTTGGCACGGTGTCGTATATGCTCCCGATAGAAGTGTAACTGTGAAAAATCATTAATCAAAAGTTAACGAAACAAAATTATTGAGTTGTAGAAGAACTGGTTTCAGTTAAAGAGAATAATACCCTTGATCATAGAGACTGCAGTATTGGACCTTGCAAGTTAGGAGGAACGCCCAGACATCTCTGTTGAAGAAATACATGTAAAGAGACTCAAATTAAGCTGCCACAAGTGAAATATTATCATAACACAAAATCATGACATTTTTGGAATTTTAGGAGAGATTAATCATAATGATAATTTATTCACAACCAATACTGATGAATTTATCTTGGGTAAATTGCACATGACTACCTTTATGATTTGCACATAAACACATGACCTTATAGTAAATTTTCCAAAGACACATTACTACCCTTACGTATTTTTCATGTGTCGCTATCGTACAAAATAGACGGAAACCATCAAATTTTCCGTTATTTTTTTGTCACATGACTTATATGAGAGTGTAAATTTTAAAATATCCCAAAACCACTCACTCTCACACTTTACTCTTCCGATTTCAATTTGATACAGTTCTCGAAATCCTCGGCGGCATCATATTGAAATCGAAAGATTAAAGGATGAGAATGAGTAGTTTTGTGATATTATTTTAAACTCACAAGATGAGTAAAAAAATCAATTTTTTGGCGACACGTGGAAATTCATAAGGGTAGTCATGTGTCTAGAAAATTTACTATGGGAGCATGTGTTTGTGGAAATTTACTATAAGGTCATGTGTTTGTGGAAATTTACTATAAGGTCATGTGTTTGCGGGCAATTCATAAAGGTAGTTTAGTGAAACACAACTGAAGGAGGATCTTATCTAAGAAATAACAGAACATAAACAGACCTGTAAGACCAATCCAAAATTGGATTCACTCTCATGAACGGTGGCCATCCAGGTGAGCTAGGGGAGAACTGTTCTTGGCCTACCTGCTCATTGAAGATGATATAATCATAAGGAATATTTGTTTCTAATCCTTCAAACAGATTCACAAAGAACGATAGCAAACCAACAATAAAGTTATATTGAGAACGAGCAAAAAGATACCGCAGTAGGATCACCGATGCGAACACCAAGAAATATGGCTCTAATTGGCTTGGCCTTCAGCAATGCCTCCAAACCAGCTTTGAAATCTAAGCGAATGATATCCAATTGCATGCCATATCTGCTCAAATAAGAATAAAAGTAAAATATAGATACCCAACTGTATGCTAACCACAAAATAAAACTGAAGTATAAAAAAATCTTACTTATTGGCTATATCATAAGTAAATGAATTGATTTCAGTAAAAGCAGAGGGGCTCTCAAAATATATAGTTCGAATTGGGAAATCTGTTAAACTCCCATTAGAACAATTTTGCTCCTCTTTATGCAAAAAGTAGCCAGCCCTCAGAAGGTGCAGCAAAACCTGATTCCAAGTTCACTGTCACTACCAAATAAGCAAAAGATATGTGATGAATTTGTGAAAGCACGTGTATATGGGAACCTACAGTTGAATCCTTTCCTCCATTGAAGCTGAAAGCGACCTCGTCGATTCTGGTACACGATTATAAACAAAGATTAGCATCATGACAAGTCTAAATGAAAAGGACTAAAAGGCTGTGTTAGAGCATTTAGCAAATGTTAATATTTTATGTTGATAAAATGATTATGAGTTGAACCCTAAGTTTCTCTGCATGATCACATTCAACAATATTCGTTCAATTTTTGAAGCTTCTACACATATTCTTAATATTGAGGCAAATATGACAGGTTAAACACTTAGGATATAGAGCTCGAGTTCTAGCTTCCCTAAAATGAATAAACAAACAGATTGTTTATTATTTAAAATTGAAGACCTCGACTTCGAGTTTGTAAACCTCAATGTTTATGGCTGTTCTTCATAACCTACACCAGCTGAGCAAGGAAAGTTTCATTGAAGAGGTTGAATAAGAAGATTGTTTCCTTTAGTTCAAAGTGGGGACAATCATTAACCAAAATAGCAGTTACTAAGGTTCTAATGAGAATTATTAACATACTTCTCCAGATCCATATCTGCCTATGTCCTTTTGTTCTTCATTCCTCAATACACCAAAAGCATGAACATAAACAAATAATACATCTCCAATTAACACTCGCTTAATTTGTGGAATTTAAGGTGTATACAGGCACTGCTTAACCGTTTCAGGGGACTAATGTTTCACACAGTAGACAAAAATGCATCAATTACATATCAAAAGGTAAGGAAGAGATTATAAGATCATGACTCGTTTTTCCAATCTACTGAACCTATTATGAATACAAAACTCAGTTTAAACAAAATCCCAGGTTCCTTTCTCAGAAGAAAAAGAATTAACACCCAAATTCAATATTCTATGCAAGCTCAGACCATGGAGCCATGAAATTCAAAACCCATTTCACAACACATACCTAGAGCTGTTAAGAATCGAAAGCGCCATAACAATAAGAGGGCACAGATCACTTACGAGTAGAGAGCTAGAGCTCTTCGAATCACATAGATGGCGTTATCGTACTTGGTCTTGAGTCTTCGATCATCACTCTCCCTGATTGCTTTATCGATCTCCATTGACCCTGACACATCAAAAACAAAACGATAGATAAGGAAATCGAATTTCCATAGATTGACACCATTCCGGTGAAGTAACCAAATGGGTTTCCCAGAATTGAGGAGATTTCGGATTCGGAGGCAAATTAAGCAGATGGGTTTTCAGAAAATCTCGACAAATTCACCTCTGAACTGTCTGTCAACCTCTGCGAATCCAAGAGATTTGGGGGAGAAAGGAGAAAAGCCGAAGCTCTGCAGTGACGGAGGAACTGATTATCAACTGATTTACGATCCCAGGAAGATCCAAAAATCGAAAACAATGAGATAGAATCTGGAAGGAAAGCCTCAGATTGTTTATCTAAGAAACGAAAATACAAAATTGTTTCTTTCTTCCTTTTGTCTATATGCTCTTCATTTCAATATTTTATTTATTTTTATCTCACCACAACCCATCCCCGTTGACTTTGACCGGCAGCCCATCATCATCAAATTCTATATACACTTTCCAAATCTACAGCTGAAATTGATACAAGCTAAGTTGACTTTTATACAATAAGAATTGCAAAATAAGTCACAAGTAAATCTTGTATCTGAATTGTTGTAGATCTTGTAACCTTTGCTCATGAAACCCACATTCAACCAATGTTCATGCACTTATTGAAAATAGAAAGAGTCCTGAAGATCTAATTCTCTTGCTTTGGCGTAGTGCAATGTACAGAAAAGCTTGTGAATTTAAGTATAGTTTCTCTGTAAAAGTCGGCTCAATTTTGAAGCTAAAACTAGTCTAAAAGAGGCTTGTTCATGCATGTAACAAGTGAGAGATTCAACTACACTTTGAATCAATGATCTGCTGAATATGAACTCTACATGGCATATGGGTTTTGCTTCATCTTCAATATCCTTTCGGTTCTAGTCGAAGAGGCCTTCGTCGTGCCAAATGTCAACTAAAAAGTCGACCATTTCCTGCAGAATCGAACAAGTAGAGACATTTACATCACTGTGGCTTGTAGGTGAGGGTGAGAACATATATATGTAGCTATTTAAGAGAACTTACTGCTAATGGTATTGGCTCATAGAAAGGTTCAGAAGACATAAGCAAATCCTCATAAGTAGTAGTCCAGCTGTGGATGAAGAAGATTTATCCATTAGTCTCCAAAGAGATTTATAAATAAAAAAAGGGAAATTATATGTTGTATCCTTATATACTTTGGACAAAAATCACATTGCAACCTCCAACTTAAAAACGCATCGTGTTAAAACCCTGAAGTTTTCTTTTGTATCACCGCTGTTAAAACTAACATAATCCGTCCAAAACTCGGTCACATGCATATCATGTTGTTAACCTGAACTTTTAAAAGGCATTATGTTGCAACCATGAACTATTGCTTTTTCT
Organism: Erodium maritimum; assembly: GCA_963921825.1. Taxonomy (NCBI): domain Eukaryota; kingdom Viridiplantae; phylum Streptophyta; class Magnoliopsida; order Geraniales; family Geraniaceae; genus Erodium; species Erodium maritimum. Next base: position 65,801,749 of record OY997594.1, on the reverse strand, counting down.
TTTTTGCTATTGTAGCTGGGATAATTTAGTCATTTCATACGAAAAATTAATGGCATTATTGATGATGATACAAAAACTATTTCAAGGTTGCAACATGTATATTCCCTCAAAAAAACATCATCTCCACGGAGTTATGATGACATATAAAAGAAGCCAAACATATATATATAAAAAAGTAAATAAACTCACAACTACTAGTAGTAGCAAACTACTGATACAAGAAAGGCTTAAACATAGAGGTTTTAATTATATGACTTCTCAAAGTTGATAAAAGTTTGCTTTACATTAACACGTCTTGTTTCGAAGTTTCTCAATTCAATGAAGTTAATATTACCAGGGCCGGCGAGGGCCTTAAGCCAGTTAAGCAACTGCTAAAGGCCCCAGTCAGATAAGGCCCCTAGAAATAGAAAATTCTCATTATCATTTAATGTTTTTTCCACAATTAATGATAAATAATTGTTCTTTAACTCTTATCTGCCAATAAAATTGGAAATTAGGCCCCTCTTTATTTTAAATTAAATCTAAAGACTAATAGACCCAAACCTGAACTTCCGTTCAATTAAAAAAAGCAATTATAGAGTCTAGCATATTCAATTTTTAAAAACAAAAAAAAATGTTTTGAACCTAAAAGTCAAGAGTTTATAAGATATGGCCTCCTCCCATAAAAAAAAAAGATATGGCCTCCAAACATAAATTAATCATAAGTCTAATGGTTTAATCATCTGAGTTGTTGAGAAGAACATTTCGTCTTTAACATAATACATCAAACACAACCCTCTCGTATATAAGGGCGTGAGACAAGAATTATTACAAATGCGTTACTAAAATCTTCTTTATTGTAAAACATTAGTAACATTTTCTGTGAAGACCTTTACTAATCGAAAATTTATTTTCCGTTTAGCAATGATTTGATCAGCTTGAACTTCAAATATTCATTATGTCACCTAATTAAGTGTATTTCTATTCATAAATGTTTTGGTTGTGTAATATGTTTTATAAGAAACAAAAAGCTTCGTTCAAAATTATCGCTTTAGGCCCCGAAATCTATTGGGCCGGCCCTGAATATTACTAAGGATAATTGCAAAAAAGTGTCAGTGCTGTTCACTTTTAGCAAATCATAGCCTTCTTGGATAATGGCAAAAAGCAGTGCCTTGAACTTGTATTTTTATTGTACTTTTTACCAACTTGTTTCGAAATGACAATTTTGCCATTGAAATTTTATAACAAAAAAAATCATAATTTTCATCTCCATAGTTATCTTCCTCTTTTATATGGTACAACAATACAAATGCATCTGCATATACTCATTGATATACACTACTTCAGGACTCCCCCAGTTTATCTCTTGTCCTTTGAAGGATATCGATTTTCTACTTTCTTTTTGCTTTTAAATTGAACGGGCCAAAGTCAAGAAGAAAATGTAAAATATTGGCAGTGAAAGTTAGAACCGATGCATGCCATTGGTATTAAACCCACGCTTATAAAAGTACAGAGACCTAATAAGTAATAATGTACCTCATAATTGGTTCTCTCGACATTCTTCTTAACTTTTTCGAAGCATCCCCAACCCACTCTCTCCTTATCTCGTGCCAAGCTATCTCAGCTGCATAGGAAGACAATTTACATCATTCTCAAAACAGAATTGGTTTCTCCGGGACAAGCTGTTGTTTCATTATTATGATTCGCCAATCTATAATTTGAATTAAGATCATACCATGATTAACAAACACGTCTGTCTCGTTGGTCTTTGCATTACTGACACTTGTTGAATTCCCCGAATTCTGAATTTCATTGGAAACAGGATTGCTGCCATCACTTTCCATCGTCATTGACGTGGAAAATCATTGCCTTTTAACTACACTGTATTCTGCAAAGTAAAAGACCAATTGTATGCAAATGTTCTTGACAAGGATTATATGCAGGGGGGTTGCTGTCAACTACCCTTTTTCGAATCACCCACTTGTTAAAAACTATCTTTTGATAACACAATAAAAATGTGAACTTTAAACTACCCTTTTGAATCACCCAATTAGAGGAGGTAAAATGAATATAGCAGAGACCATAGAGTGTGTTTCTTGACTCAAATGAATTATGAAAATAAACATGAAGTTCAGGCCAGAACTGTTTTTTTTTTTTTGTAGTTTAAACTTCACAATTTGTCAAAAGGTAGTTTTAAGAAATTACCCCTTATATTTATGTACACAGAACTAGCATCTTCTTGATCAGGATTATATTTATATCCAAGAAAGTATGCAAATGTTCAAACTAAGTTACATTGTTCATCAATGATAGCTAATTTTGTTCCTTTAAGCTCCTGAAAAGCTTTTAGCAGGAAGATGCAAAGAACAAATCCACCTTTATAATCCTCCCAAATCACAAATCAGTCAAGTTTTAACCCCTGCATATCTACATTTACAGTATGCCTTTCATCAGTGTTCTAAAATTCCCGATATCTCCCCGAGAACTCGCTGAAACTTAACAACCGGGTTTTTATCAATTTCTACCGAGTTGGATGAGTGGAAATCGGTCAAACTTGGTCAAAACTCAGTCACACTTGGTCAGCTAGTTTTCCTGAACAATTTTAAAGCGTATATGAAAATTTGTACGGCATGAGCACAATCTTCTAATTTGTACAGGGAAATCAAATAATGCATACACTACCAAGTACCAAATATCTTCACAATTATTTGAAGGATAATTGCCTAAAATTCAGCTAACCACTTCTCATGTTCTCCAAAACCACAACACATCATCTCCCAAACTTTAATTCAAACTAAGCTATAGTAGTTACCAATAACAGCAAAATGTTTTGACAATGCAGGACCTGTTAAGCCATTTTCAACGAACTTCAGAGGTTACGGATACGAAAAGAATCATCATCAAAACCTCTATTGAATCCATTACGCACAAATTCCACACTAACCCATCACTCCTCAATTTAATTGAAGTTCAATGAGTTCATGCCCAAACTCTCAGTCTCAGCACATTCTCTCTAACCCTTAACGCTTCACAGAACTCTATGATTGTAACAAACAAACCAGCATAAACCCAGATGAAATACAAGAAACATATGCATAAAAATACAAAATCTAAGCAGAAATATCACCATAAACACTCGCAATTACGAGTCCTGGCCGGTGAAATGTCTCAAAACATGAAAAACCCACGAACCCTCCAGAGGATTAACAATGTAATACGAGATCAGACCCAACAAATCTGCCATCTTTCACGAATAATCAAAGCCCGTATGGAAAAGAAAGGACAATTGGGAAGAGGAGAACGAACCAGTGAATGTGACTCGGCACTCAACCGAAGGAAACACAAATGCAGCAGCTCCGTGAAGATTCGAGAGAGCGACAATTACTGTAAAAACACAGTGAAATTCGAGGCTAATTAAAGTTCCGAGAACGGATACTATTAGCGAGGGCAGAATCGGAATTAGATGTAATAACCTGTGTAATTGCCCTGACATGTGTGACACGTGGGCATGATTGGGAGATTAACCTAATTTGTGAAATCTCATAAATGGACCATGTTATAGTTTTGGGCCTTTTCGATTTGGGCTCTGATGAGCTGGGCCAATCATGGCCTGCCTTGAAAATCCGTTCCCATTGTATGTTTTGCACGTAGCAAGGAAGGAAAAATGTATGTAATTTCATATCTTTGAATTGATCAAAGGGAAGGATGGAAATGTTAAATGATATTTTAAAACATATGTCAAAATGAGTTTGAAGAAATTATTATTGTAAGATCTGTGTGGAGACCGGAGAATGAGATTAAGACGAAAAATAAAACTCATTCCTATCTATTCATAGATTTAAACGAATGAAATCTTCTTTACATCTCCTTAATGTAATGTTCAAAACTTAGGTTACAGCACTAGCTTCTAAAGTCACAATTATTTGTTCAGTTGAGAGTTCATCCAATCACTAACATGGAACAAACAAAGATGCCATATCTTTTTGGATCATTCACCTAAACTTATATCTTGATGCAAAACAAAATAATCCAACTTTTGGCAATGCATTACCATCAAAGTCAACAAAGCCAAATCTTTGGGGGAAAGTTTCAACGTTATTTGCATATTTGGGAAATGTAATAGATTTACCTTTAATTTCATTTCACTTCCCACTGTATAAAGATGTGGTGTTTAATAATTGTTTTCATTCAAATCAAACAACTTCAAAAACCCAATAAACACATTTATTGATTTGTTTCATTTCTATCTTTATCAGAGATGACAAAACCTTATAATCTACACTTGTTATAATCTAGTTGATGGATAAATTGGTAGCTTATAACAAGATTTACTTTAGAACTTCAGTAACTAAAATATTAATTATTGTTCTTAAGGGGACATCCCAGTAGTAAAGCTCAAGCTTTCATGGGCAAGGTCTTGAGTTCGATTCAATCTGGACGAATAATTGTATTTGTTACAGACTTCTATCTATTTGTTACTATGCAATGTGTTGATGTGTCTCTTGGAATCTGTTATGTGTCCAACTATTTATTCTTATATTTTTTTTGTTGATATATAATATGCGGTACTATAATACTTCTCTAAAAATAATTAATTATTATTATTATTTTGAAGACAATGGACTACAAGAACATTAATTAATTTAATAAATAATGTTCCTAGGGGACTACAGTACCTTTGAAGGACCATATACATTTCAGATGGTGTTGGGTCAATATCTATGTGCATTTATAACATTTCAGATGCCAAACAGTCCTCTGAATCTTTTGCTTGTCGGACTATCACCCCAATCCCACATCTTATTTCCAGCCGACACAATAGTGCAATTATTTTACACTACTTGGATGAATAAGTTTGTTACCAAGTTTTTGTTTTTACTTTTTATTTACATCATTTGGATATGAAGTATTGGTATTCTCATTACATTCCTATTGTGTTTTTGATCAGTAAAACAAATTTAAATTAAACTTCCTTAGAGGATAAATAAGAGTTACAAGGTTACAAGAAAAGCCAACAAAGACAAGCCCAACAACAAGAAACAATAAACCAAAGAAGTTAATCCCAATGAAACCACCTCGCTTCAGGAAGCCAACAAACATAGGAATCTAGAAGATGAAACACACTCCGCTTCACGCAGGAAGCCAACAAACATAAAAACCGGGTCTAATACCTAAATTTAACAACCATGAAGTGCAAATAAAGGCAAACAAAGGATTTAAAAATCCAGATTTAACCAACTTGAAACACAAAAAGGTAGGGCTTCCAGCAGTGAAGCAAATGAACTGACACCAGATGATGAAGCTCGAACTAAGTTCACCATAACCCAATTCTGGTCAACACCGAGAAAATGCCCAAAAAGGGAGGACTAGTATTTCTACCGAGTACGAGCTCAGACCTCCAAGCAACGATCCGGAGATCCGACGTTGGAACTCAAACTGAGCGTTCCGAAACCGAAATCGGTATCCCCTCGCCGACCAACATAACTCATATCTTTTAAACAAGTGAAGGTTTAAACTTGTTATTAGATTGATCTGCTAATTCGTACTATGTTAATGTTCGATCAAGTTTATAAATAAAAACCTAGGCATATTATTAACAGAGAAAGCGCGTTTCCATTTATGTTTCACTATTGATACTAAGTTTTGTCGAACTGGTACAATAATATATGGAAATGTGAGTAAGATCTGGTCGATAGGGCATCAAATTGAGTGGCTGGTCCTAGGTGGAGATCCAGAGTTGGTATGGAGCCTCTGGATCTCTCAGCTTTGTTTATGCCCCCATATCTTTGCAAGTAATGTAAGAAGATTCAATGTCACTATCACCTCATATAATAGTTCCATTCCAATAAATCCAACAACAGAAAGTTGATGTAAGTGCATATGACACTGCCTAGACGTTACCCAAACACGCTTTCTCAGATCTATGAACGAAAAAAGTCGAAAGTTTATTGGACATTGATATCGAGACAAGGCTTGATAGTTCAAGTACTCTTTTCGGGAGTTTTAATTTCTATATAAGAATGATATTTATAAAGTTGTAGTGACGTAATCGCTTTAAAAAGTTATATTTATACCGTTGATGTGATTTGATCTTAATAAATAACTGGGAATCCAGGATATAAAAAGTACCTGAAAGTCTAGACAAATAAAACTTTGGTTATGGTATGTTCCTCAACAGTTGTGTTCTAGTGGATGTGAAAACAGTAAATGCAAGATCAGAACATAAGAACACATATATTTACGTAGTTCAATAATAATGTGTTGATTATGTCTATGATTAGAGAATATTTGTTTTATTAAAGATGAAGAACTCGAAATTACAGTTATTATAGGAATTAGTTTATAAAATGAATGATGTTTACAGATAATTACAAAACTTGTGGTGAACAATGCGCGTCTTATAAACCCTATAAGTGAATTATTTCCCTTGAGAAAAAAACATCCCCAACTATTTTTTTTCCTGCAAATCTGTTATCTTCAACGGAAGTTATGTGACATCCACGTGAGTTCATTTTTTAGAAATTACAATTATGTGTTTTACATTATACGCGTTTGAAACCCTTATATTACTTTCGAATTTTACAAAACTTTAACTTTATTAGCGAATTTGAGGACAATAAATAGTTGGGGGATGACTTTTGCAAAAAGAACAAAAATAGTTCACAGGTAATATTTGCAAAATGTACATAGTTCACCACAATTTTTGTTCAGTTACTCCCGATTTTTATGATAGAAATAACAAACCCTAATCTAAAACAGGAAAACCCATAAACCAAGGAAACTTGATCTCCAATAAGTCTTGGAGACAAACTGATTGGATTGATGAGTGTTTATACATTTTTGTGTGTCAACTTGTTGCCCAAACCATCAAATAGGAATGGTAAAAGAAGAGAAAAATGTAATAGTTGGAGTCATAATACACTAGAACAGAATAGACACATTTAATACATGCCCATCACTCACTCCTCTTTCCATTTCCAATCTCTCATCTCTTTTATTTCTTTCTTTCTTACCCTTTCCAACTTCTTCAGATCCTCACTTGATTTGCTCATTTATTGTGTTCTTTCTTACCCATTTTTGTGTGATAAAAGGCCAATTATACTCCCATTTTGTGTACGTCCAATCCTTCCAAGTTTATGTATTAGACCGGGTTTATATCTAAAATATCAATCTTGTTAGTAAGATGTGACATGTATACACATTGATCCGATACATTTGGATTGCATTGCATTGTATCAGTTTAGATATCATGTTAAAACTTGATTTAACCTCTTACCGACGGACTCATTGTACTGTCATTTACCCTACCTTGTCCTCAGCTCTCTCTCTCTGCATTTATATACTCAATCATTTCACTTACTTCACTGCACCATCTCTTCTTTTTGATGATATTCATGGCTGGTCCTCTGTTTTTCTTCCTGGTGATGATCATGGCTTCTTCAAGCAATGCCCAGTGGCCTCCTTCACCTGGGTACTACCCAAGCTCAAGGTTCAGGCCCATGAGCTTCTACTACGGGTACAGGAACCTCTGGGGTCCTCAGCACCAGAGAATGGACCAAGATGCACTCACTATCTGGCTCGATTCCAACTCAGGTTCTTCATTTTTTTTTTGCCATGCTTATTGGTTTTCTTGGTGGGTATCTGATTTTCCTGATTCCAGGAAGTGGGTTCAAGTCTATCAAGCCATTCCGATCTGGGTATTTTGGTGCATCCATTAAACTCCAACCGGGTTACACTGCAGGAGTGATCACAGCTTTTTACGTAAGTATCATGTCACTGGTTCTGATATTCGTATCTAATATTGTGGTTTGAAGTAATGTGTAATGTGGTGAATTGGGGCAATGTGAATATATGTGATTGTAGTTGTCAAACAGTGAAGCACATCCTGGGTACCATGATGAGGTGGACATAGAGTTCCTAGGGACAACGTTTGGGAAGCCGTATACACTACAGACCAATGTGTACATAAGAGGAAGTGGGGATGGCAAGATCATTGGGAGAGAGATGAAGTTTCACCTTTGGTTTGATCCCACCCAAGGTTTTCACCACTATGCCATCCTTTGGAGTCCCAAGGACATCATGTGAGTTTCAATTTAGTATACATTTAATATATTGTACATATTTGTACGATTTCACCGGTCGAATACGATATTATCGGTAAATAAAACGTCACATCATTAAATTTACTTATGATTCAAGGAATGATGACTAAACATATAACAAGTTGGATCTTGGCGGGCACACAGAAATAATCTAAGTATATCGGCTCATTTGAATCTTGTTTGATGAGTAATTTCTAATCTAACCATGAATCCTTCCTCACCTACTTATCAAATTTGCAATCAGACTTCTTCCAATACTCGTTTCTAAACAGATTATCCATTCGAATAAATTTTTATTAGATAATGTTCATCTAGACCAGCCAAACTATTTTAGTGGGTGACCCACCTCAAGTTTTACCTTTACAATGGTGACCAAGTGTCCAAACATCATACACTACAATTTTAAGATCAAATTACAATGTGACCATTAGGTGTATCTATATATATTTGTGTTCTTATTACTTTATTTTTTCTTGCCAGATTCTTTGTAGATGATGTGCCAATAAGGTGGTACAGAAGGAAGAGTGATGCAACATTCCCTCTAAGGCCAATGTGGGTGTATGGGTCAATATGGGATGCTTCATCTTGGGCCACTGAGGATGGCAAGTACAAAGCTGATTATAGGTACCAACCATTTGTGGCAAGGTACACCAACTTCAAGGCCGCCGGTTGCTCGGCCTATTCTCCGGCGAGGTGCCGGCCCATCTCCGCCTCGCCTTTCCGGTCGGGCGGCCTGTCCCGGAGGCAGTATTGGACCATGAAATGGGTTCAGAGCCACCATATGGTTTATGACTATTGCAGGGACTACAAGAGAGACCATTCCTTGACACCTGAGTGTTGGGGTTGATTGATTGGAATAAGTTATGCAAATATATCATTAGAAACATTTACTTGTTTAGTTTCTTGTGATTTTCAATTGAATTTGCCATTCGAGTGTTAAGGTAGGTCCTAGTGTCCTACCTGCCGAAAACATTGCTTAGTGGCTTTAAATTTTCAACTCAGTATCTTAAGTGAATGCCTGCAAAGGTGGGGGCGGCACTTACTATTGGGTCAAATGCACATGTAGGGTGCAAATCTGATGATTCGACTCTAAATTTATCGGAATCGATTCAAGTGAATAAATTACTTATTTAATCTTGAACGAACTTTTATATATAGACAAGTTCCATTCAAAAATACATATTCAAGCTTATTTCCGTGTGTTCGATAGCCTATTGAGTTTTCAAAAGTTGGATTCATGATCGATTCGTTTATAAAGAGCCAAAACTTAAACTCGAAATTGATCGGAACTCAATTACAAAAAATAAAATCAAATCGAATATGTAAGGAATAACATCAACCCGATTCATACAACCTTACTTACATATTTGTACTTCTGGCCAAGAGTGTAAGAAGTTGGGAACATAATGAGGATTTTGGAGAGTGAAGCAGAAGCCGACCTTAGCTCAGTTGGTAGAGCGGAGGACTGTAGTTGGCCAAAGCCTGGCAGGTTGATCCTTAGGTCGCTGGTTCGAATCCGGCAGGTCGGATTTTTACTTTATTTTCACACTTTTTTCCCTCAGTCACATTGGATTTTTTTACCTATTTTATACAAAATCACATCTTTAAAATGTAGTCTTGCTCAATTTGGCCTTGTAATCACATCTCAAAAACTTCTTTTCGATCTATAAAATATACAACAACAATGTTCTATCCAATAAATCCAGATAACCTACACTTGGCGAATAGAAAGTATCAAAATCATCCCAGAACAATCAGCATTGGTTCAGAGTCCTTCGGACTGCAAGGAAATAAAACGAAGATTAGAATAAATTGAAGCCAAACTTAAATACTTTTATAAAGAATCAACCAAAATTGATAAAAATCACGTTAAAAAAACAAAAGGTACCTTATTTAATCATTAGAGCTTGGTGCTAAAAATCTGCACCTTATCAGCACTCGAACAACCAAGCAAACCTTGACCAAGATCATGTGTGTACTTCACATCATGAATAGGTTGGTTTCGCAACTTCAAACGCTGATTAACAGTAACCAATGGCAGCTCTTGTAATACCAGTTCACAAGCTCCTTCATCTCCAGACACAAACAACCTGTGCTCATCTCCCGCATCCACAATTACTGATCTTGGCAGCAGAATTTGTTTTACTCTGGCGCATGTAGAACCGAGCTTCTGGTAAGAGCTGCTATTTTGTACCCTCTTGAAATGAACATGTGAGCCTTGCACTCCTTGCCCAGTAATGGGAGAGACTGAAGGCTGAGTTATGGGTATCTCATTAGAAACTTCACTTTTGGGACGATACGATGCAACAATGTCATCGCTGCTAGGACAATAAGCAAGAGATATACAAACTCCTTGATTGTCTGTTCCAGGAACTAAACACGGCCTTTAGAAAAAGAAAAAAAAAACAGTGCAAGATTAGCTAGCGCTTGTATATCAAGTGCTATGAAACTTGCCATTCTATGTTTTTAGAACATCATTCACATCTAAGAATGAATGATTCGATTAAAGGGATGATTGCAGATAGCTAGCCCGAACTAGACACCTTTTGCATATAAAACTATCCCTAACTTTAAAATGTTACTTATAGCTCCCCCAAATTTTACCTTTTCTCATGGTGTTAAATATGGTTACTGTACAATGAACTTTGAAAGTAAAAAGTCCAAAATGTCCTTCACTATTCATCAAATTTTCAAAAAATTGTCATTCACTGTGATGGATAGTTAATGGTATTTTATACTTTTACTTCCAAAATTAATTGTAAAGTAATGATATTTAAAATCATGAGAAAAAATGGAAGTTTGGGGAGCTGTAAGTAACGTTTTAAAGTTAGGGATAGTTATGTGCTAAAGGCATATAGTTATGACAACTAGCTATATGCAAATGCAATTATCCCTTGGATTAATATTTAGATGGCTTGAGTTATAAGCGGAATTGCTTCAGCTAAATTGTTTGCATGGCTTATCATATAATTGTTTATTGGTTGATGGGGAAAGTAATAACTTATTATAATTCTTGAAGTTATAAGCGGAAAGATTCATTGTAGCAGGGGTATTTTTGTCATTTAAGTGAGAAATGTGACAAGTTTAGTGTACTTTTGCAAGATTATCACTTAACATACCTTTCCTCAACGCCTATGTTCCACTGACATAAGCCAATAGATGAAGCAGTTAAGAGGGCTCTTTGTGAAAGAGAATGTACAGTATGAATCGGATTCGATGTCAATCCCTTCAGGGACTCCACAGGCTTTGAAGTTTGCCGAGAATCAAACACCAAAAGGAAGCCATTCTGTAAGAAAATAAAGGGATACATACTCAAGCTATGCTATATTGGCTTGTCAACAGCTAAGCACAGTTAAGGGTCAGACCTGAAGTCCAGCATACATATAATGTGAAGAGTTGAGATCCCATGAGCAGGACCAAGCAGGAACCTATAAGTACAAACACAATGTCAATTACGTGAATACAAAGCCACATAAGAGGAAAATAGCAATGCAACTAATGCAGTTTCAACATGCTTCTAGTGGAATTAGGAATAATACTTCCTGAAAGAGGGGAGATGCTCTTTCTCTTATCAATTTTGACTTCATATAAATTTGTAAATTTGGAGTTGGTGACTTTATATGCTTGCTCCATGCTTATTACATGTTGGGAAATTTAACATTGAGATGATACTCTCATATGTAATATTTGAACTGTGCAAATTTGGTGACACGTGCAACATGAAAAGGGAGGAAAAACTAGATCCATGATGCAAAGATAAGTGTTCTCTAGGGATAATAGTAAAAAAGTACCCCAAGGTATTGACTTTTTGCAAGTTGTAGCCCTCTTCTATGGTAATTGCAAAAAAGTACCCTGACGTATTGACTTTTTGTTGCAATTTGTATGAAATGACGAGTTTATCCTTATAATTTGTATTTAAAAATAATAAGTAAAAAACAAAAAATCTAGAATTTTCACATCCCTTAATTTTCTTCTTCTTTGTATGGTACAAAGAGGAAGAAAATTAAGGGAGGTGAAAATTCTAGATTTTTTTGTTTTTCACTTATTATTTTAAATTTTCAAGGGTAAAATCATCATTTTGGAACAAATTTACATAAAATGCAACAAGAAGACAAGTTCAGGGCCCTTTTGTGTAATTATCATAGAAGAGGGCTGCAACTTGCAAAAAGTCAATACCTCAGGGTACTTTTTTGCAATTCTCCCTTTTCTCTATGACTGTAAAACTATCATTTTATTATGACAGATTAATCTTTTTATTTCTATTAAAGATTGAAATGTCTAAATAACAAACAGACTTAAAAGAGATGTATTGAACTATTACCGGTAAGTCATATGTAAGGACGGTATTATTGCTTTCCGTGCTGAAACAAACAAAACTAAAGTTAGGAGAAAAATAAAAAATGTAGAAAAACAATAGAACAAAAGATAACGATTTTTTATAGTCAGTTTTAGTGGCACCTCATGACTGATAATTTCTTCCCAAGAGTAGTAAAAAGTGTGAGGCTTCTATCAAATGGGGAAATATGTAGATCCTTAACAGCTCTTGCACTAGGGGGTAATATTATATCTTCACTTTCATGCGGATATATCAAGCTCATCTGCACAACAATATTTGCAGAAACCTTAAAGATAAAGTTCTAGTTGAGAGAATGAATACCATGCAATAATGGAAACTTTACTTTGGTAAGTGCAAGCGTTCCACCAATCCCAGACAGCTTTCGTGCAATTATAACTATTTGGCTGCCAATATCCATGTCAATTAGTCGCGCTCCATCCACTCGCAACTCGTTCTACAAAAAAAAAATCACATCAACACTTGTAGCAGAAATGTCATTATAAAGAGTGTAGGGTTCAAAATACAAATATTAGGAAAAGGTAATAAATTTTTCAAGGGGTGAAGTATGAAGCATGTAATTCAAGGACTCCTATCATAATATAGGGATAATGGCAAAAAAGTACCCTGAGGTATTCATTTTTTGCAGCTTGTAGCTCTCCTTTGGTAATTCCAAAAAAGTACCCTGAACTTGTCTCTTTGTTGCAATTTGTGTAAAAATGACGATTTTGCCCTTACAATTTAGATTTAAAAATAACAGGTGGAAAAACAAAAATCCAAATTTTCACTTCACTTAATTTTCTTCCTCTTTGTACTGTACAAAGAATACGGAATTTAAGGAATATGAAAATTTGGATTTTTTGTTCTGCAATTATTATTTTTAGAATTTAAAATTGTAAGGGTAAAATCAACATTTTGAAACAAATTTGTACAAAGTGAAACAAAAAGACAAGCTCACGGCACTTTTTTGCAATTATCAAAGAGAGTGCTACAAGTTGCAAAAAGTGAATACCTCGGGATATTTTTTGCAACTAACCCTAACTTGAACACAATCACGTTGTTACAGAATGCTCCGAATGGCCCACCTGTAGAACAAAGTTGCCAGAACGTCCATGCCCGCCGAAATTTGGCCCAAGGGAATATCCTAGAAGACATGATAATAGAGTAAGGATTTCTCCAAGCTTGACAGACAAGAGTGAAAGAATTGAAGATGAATGGAGGAAACACATTTGTTCCTTGATACTAGTATGGTGATAGGTATCCAACAAAAACGAAAGAAATGAGGAAAAAAAAAGTAAATAAAACCACTAATGGCCTGTCATCTAAGAAGCAAGGAAATTAGTACCATTAGCAGCACCAATTTCGTATTGTCTGCTTTCTTTTTCTGCTAATAACTTCTCAAAATTTGTTGCCCTCTGCAATGCATAAGAGTTCAAAAACCAAAAGGGAAATAAGCAGTCTGCATATTTGAAATTGGAAGATGTATATTTCATATGAAGAAATAGTGTGTAGATGTTCATACGTATGAAAAACTAGCAAAATCAAATATAAATCAAATATAAAGCTAACCTCAGTGAGCCGGCGAATTTGCATATGCAACTCAGCTTCTTTCTTTAGCCAGCCAGCTTCTTTCTTACACCAATTTTTGCCCTGTATTCCACATAGACAAGTTGAGATCTATTTCACAGATGAACCAAGGGAATAGGGTATAGTAAAAATTATATGGCAATATGTAACAAAGATAAAATTCAACCTAATGACATGAAACAACACCGAATTATCGAAATGATTTCTATTCTACCAGTAATTTGATTACCTTCTTCTCAAGTGAATCACATTTAGACTCAAGAAAACGAATTCTCTGCAAAAAAAAAAAAAAGAATGTCATCATTGGAACATATTCTATATTTTTTTTAACAATATTGATTCAATAAGATTTAGCAGGACCTTTTGTGACTCTTCATCAATGACAACAATCTTTGGCGCAAAGAGCTTTCTTACATCCTTCAAACTGCATTTCCTATTGCATTGGGGACACTAGAGAGAAAGATGGAGCATAGATTAATTCATAACAAAGTAAAGGGTCTGTCTACAATATTACAGCTAACTAACAACCATTACCTTGGCCGAACTCCGCTTCTGTTGCAACCATTTCTTGATGCAAGACATACCATACAAGTGCCCACAAGGAAGACAACTGCAACAGCTCTAGGTAATTAAATGCAATGATTAAAACACAATAGAAGAATAGTGATCACAAACAAAAACTTAATCATCCCAATTATGCCAAACAAATGAAGGGTTTTTCTTCTGTTTCTTATTTTCCCCAAATTGACCCCTAGCTTCGTTCACTACCACACAGCAAACACTCACATTCAGCTCAAAGAGCCAGATTTTGAAGTCTGTTCCCCCAATTTCAAACCCTTCAGCCAAATTCAACTGAACCCCAGAAATTCTAACCTAATGAATGAAATTGAAATGGACAAGAGAAGCAATTCAAACCAGATATGGTGGTCGCCTTCGCTGGTCCAAGCATCCATGCAAATGGGGCAAAACAAACCCTCAATTTCCCCGCGGTTCCACTCGTTCCCTTGAGATGACGACGCAGCTTCTCCGCTATCGGTTCTCCGCCGCTTGATTCCGTCGTCCCCATCACCACCATCCCTAGCATCAGGTAAATCATTTGCATTGCCTCGTAAAACCTCAGGCGGATCATCAACCGGTTCGTCGTCCTCTTCCTCTTCCGCGTCGTCTTCGTCGTCCTCTTCTTCTTCCTCGTCGAGTTGTATAAATGCTTCCTCTCCCTCTCCCTCTTCCTCTTCCTCTTCCTCGTCGTCCTCTTCTTCATCCTCGTCGATTTGTATAAATTCTACGGGAAGTGGGGGCTGCCCATCTGAGTCTGTTGGGCTGTCGGCGGCGAAGTTCGACATCGCTTCAGAGACGCGGAGAGGGACAGTTGTGTGACTCACTGAGTTGCAAGAGAGTGAACGGACGAGGATGGGTTTCTCGAATCGGATTTTAACCGGGTGATTACGTGGACAAATATTCACCGTTGATTCTTCCGTATTAGAACCCAAACATTTTTCTGGCGCCACTTCTTCCTGTCATGAAAATAAATGGCGGCAACTTAGTTAGAAAGGGAAACTCTAAGAAACGACTATCATAAGATTTTCTAGTACACGAAATCTCGTATGACAATTTTGTCCTTTAAAAAACATGGTTGTGACTAATATTTACCAAAAATCATAATTTTCTGTCAAATATCACACGACGAGTTAACGGAGCAAGTCAAATGACACAAACACCCTCACTTTCTGTCACATGTCATACGAGATTTTTTGTACTAGGAAGTCGTATGATGGTTTTTTCTTGGAGTTTTCACGATTTTTCACTAACTGTCGGTGTGATATTTGACAGAAAATTATGGTTTTTGGTAAATATTAGTCGCAACCATGTTTTTTGAACGACAAAATTGTCGTACGAGATTTCTTGTACTAGGAAGTCGTATGATAGTTGTTTCTTGGAGTCTTCCCTAGTTAAAAAATTGGTCTTCAACCATGCAATGTAACGGTTGACGAACCCCCATCGCTTCAACAAGTTGGGGGGGGGGGGGGGGGGGGGGGGGGGGGGGTTAAATGCCATGTCAATGAGTATATATTCATTAGGTCCCCGACAAAGTAAACCTATACTATTGTGCCATGTGTCTTTAAATCTGGCATCATCCAAGTCAACCATGTTATCGGGGCACTCCCTCCGTCACCGGCCATATTCTGGCCTCACAAGTTTTTTTTTTATCAGTAACGCGAGAATATCATAAATAAGGGATATTGCAGAGCTTGAAATGGCACCCCAAAAATCACTACAATTCATCAATTCAGAATACATGAGCAAAAAAGAACATTAGAAACAAGAGTCAGAAAAGATGGAAGAACACTAAAAGGCAATGAATAAATCTGAAACAGGCAAGATCAGAGGGTTGAGAATGAGCAAAAAAGAACATTAGAAACAAGAGTCAGAAAAGATGGAAGAGCACTGATGTCACGCCCCAAATCCGGCTTGACCGAATTCGAAACGTGAACTAAAAAGAATAATAAAATAATTACAAAATAAGTTTAAACAACATAAATCTCCGGTTAGTTCGTAAACAAAATCTTAAACCACGAGTCAAAGCTCAAAAGTTAAATATAAAGGGACACTGTTTAGTACAAGAAAGAAAAGTACGTCTCTAAAGATAAGTCCCCGGACTCTCGATGAGCTCCCGAGCTCTGAGACGTCCTCTAAACCGACTCACAATCGAAACCTGTAAAAAAAATAGTAAAATAGAGGGGGTGAGCTTTCGCTCAGTAGGAAAAAGTAGTAATGGGAATGGACTCCCGCTCCGTTACCAGAAATGCTCGACCAGTGATTCTTACTAAAATTTGACAACGTAAATAGAAACCAACATGAACACAACAATATTGATAATAGAACCAAACTAAAGAAACGTACAAACAACAGGACATCATGCTGCTAAGACCACTACGAAAGTTACTCAGATTCGATATCATACAACATAAGACAAGTACCCAAGACAAACCGATCACCACGCACACTCAACAAATACATCATACCGGAATACACCATCGGTCTAGATGTCTTCCCGGTCACATAACACCGGGGTGAAGCAAATAATATATCATACCGGAAACGCACATCGGCCTAGATATCTTCCCGGAAACGCACCTCGGGGTACACAAACAATACGTCATACCGGAAACGCACATCGGCCTAGACGTCTTCCCGGAAACGCACCTCGGGGTAAACAAACATACATCATAACAGAAACGCACATCGGCCTAGATGTCTTCTCGGAAACGCACATCGGGGTACACAAATAATATATCATACCGGAAACGCACATCGGCCTAGATATCTTTCCGGAAACACACCTCGGGGTACACAAACAATATATCATATCGGAAACGCACATCGGCCTAGATATCTTTCCGGAAACACACCTCGGGGTACATAACCAATACGTCATACCGGAAACGCACATCAGCCTAGACGTCTTCCCGGAAACACACTTCGGGGTACACAAATCACACCACACAATAGCATACCAAACACAATACAACGAACTCAACATACCAACAAAACTTACCGGCACAACTTACCAAGCATACCACATCGGTCTATCATTCACCCGATCATATCACAAGACAACATTCATATCACATTCAACACATTCATTCAACCAATCATGTCACGAAGCAACCATTCATATCACATTCATCAAACTTCATATAGCCTAATATGATTCTTATATTAACCAAAGAATATACTATACCTCGACATTTATTGACTATTAACCACACTCAACACAAACGACACACAAACCTAAGGCCCGACATGGCCACATGTGAATCTACAGCACGACAATTCCCATAATTGAAAGCGGTTATTCTAGTTAATCACATCCTATATGCAAACTAAGACTTTACCGGTTACTAACGTCCTATATGCATACTATTAACATTCTTTAATTAAAAGCGGTAATTACTACTCTTCCCTACCTCAAGTGCTTTCCAAACGCTTAGTCACATGAACGCCTAGTGGTATCCTCCTCCGAGCTCGAGAATAAAGTCTAGGATCATAAATTAATACTAGAATTAAGGGTAAATTCCACCTCAATACCCTAACTATCGTCTTATTTCATCTCAATACCCTAACTATTTTTCGTGGCACCTCAATACCCTAGAATGACATTTTCCGTCACTTTAGTACCCACCGCCAACTTTCCATCCATTTTGGATGGAAAGTGGTCATGTGCTTGGCACATGACCCCAATTTTTTTTTAAATGACAAATCTACCCTTGTTATGTTAAAACCCTAAATTCTATTTTCTTTATTCATTTTCTTTCTATTTCTTCTTTCTATTTCTTCTCTCTACCTCTTCTCTCTACCTCTTCTCTTTTTCTCTCGCTGCCATGGCTGAGTTCATCTTCGGTGAGCAAATCCATGCCACCACTTGCTCCGCCGCTGTCGAGAATACACGCCCGAGCTCGGATCCTTGTTTGTCTCTTCTTCTCCACTCGGGTTCAGATCTCAAAGCCACGCCAGCGTCGACATCGGCTTCTCCATCCCTCGAACCCCTCGTCGGCGTCGACCTCGGCTTCTCCATCCCTCGAACCCACGCCTGGTTATCCCTCCAAATCTGAAACCGTGAGAGGCAACTACTACTTCCCCACTCTGTCTCTCCTCAAAACAGTCTGCTACATATCCCTCCAGATCTGAAACCGTGTGTTCTTTTCACCAAATCATGTTCTGGGCTCTCTCGTTGCTTAGCTCTCACTGTTTGTGGGTCTTTTCTAATCTAACCCCTTTTCCTTTGGGTTTGCTTCAAGCTACCAATCTTTTGATTCCTTTTGATTTGTTAATCTTTGCTAATCTGACCCCTTCACCAAATCATATTCTGATTCCTTTTGATTTGTTAGTCTGGGAAGCAAAATGAACAAAAAGAAACAATCTGGGTTTGAGTTTGATTTTTGTTTCTGAAAGAAAAAAAGGAATTAAAAATAAATCATTTTTGAAAAATTAATGAATTAGTATTGGTTTTAAAAGATTAATAAAAAAACTGATTTTATAATATAAAAAAACTGATTTTATAATAAATATACTGATTTTATAATATAAAAAACTGATTTTATAATAAAAAATCTTATTTTACAAAAAATAAACTGATTTATAATAAAAAAACTGAATTTATATAATATAAAAAATCTGATTTTATAAAAAATAAACTGATTTTATAATAGAAAAAACTGATTTTATAATAAAAAAACTGATTCTATAACAATAAAATATGATTTTATAATAAAAAACTTATTTTTTAACAATAAAATATGATTTTTAAAAATAAAAGTGAACTTTTGTAGTAAAAATTGTTTTTTAAAAAATAAAATCTGAATTTTTAAATTAAATATTAATTTTTTAAAATAAAAAAATGAATTTTGAAAAATAAAATCTAATTTTTAAAAATTAAAAACAGATTTTTATAAAATAAATAAATAAATATAATTTTTGAAAATCAATGGCATTGGTTTGAAAATTTGACTGTTATTGAGGGGTATTTTGGACTTTTCAAGCATTTTCCATCCAAAATGGATGGAAAGTTGACGGCGGGTACTAAAATGATGGAAAATGCTATTCTAGGGTATTGAGGTGCCACGAAAAATAGTTAGGGTATTGAGGTGAAATAAGACGATAGTTAGGGTATTGAGGTGAAATTTACCCTAGAATTGATAAACATTCAAGGTCGGTTTTAAAGAGAAACACCTAAATTACCTCTAACGGTAAAACTTGTCAAAATGGGCCCGGAAGGCCCATTTTGCCCGAAATCGGGAAAACGTCCCTCGGGACTCCAAAAAATACCCTTTTTGTTTCTATCGTTCATAATTAAATTTACTTGTTCCAACGCATTTGACGGAATTAAATTCCAAGGTTTGAGCGCTCTAAATTCGCAATTAAAGTTTCTAATCGTTTTTCCCGAAATTTCACGAATCACATCCATAATTCGTTCCGGGTGCAAAATTATCGTCCCGGGTTTCACCCAAGACCGTCCAAGTACGAAACCACCAAGTCCCGGCCATGTGGGCCCCACGACCACACATGACCATGGGTGGCCGGACCGGACCGCGCCGGTCACGGTCCAAGAGTGGCCGACTATGGCCGGTCTTATGGTCGGTCCTCCCCTCTTCCGATGGACGGAGCTCCGGCGAACCTCTGGTCGCCGGAAAATACTTCCTTTCTTCCAATAAGTTCCTAACTAGTTCTAGGTTCTCCACAACACCATTTTTAAGCTCTAAAACTTCAAATTTCTCTTCAAACACTCCAAAGTTTCAAGCCCCAAGGTGGGTTTCATCAAAAACTACCAAAACCCATGAAACTTCATCTTTAATCTCTACTTTCTCCATAACTCATCTAATTGAACACTTAGAACCTTAAATCTCTAAGAACTAAGTCCATTTCATGCCTTTTCTAGAAAACCCATAAACCCAATCTTCATAAAAATGAATTTGGTTTGATGGTTTACCTTAGAAATGGAGAAAAGAAGAGGAAAATGATGTTTTGGAGAAGAATAGTGTTGGAAATCACCCAAAAGAGCTCCCTTTTCCTCCCTTTCTTCTTCTTCAAGCAATGAAGCTTCAATGGAGGATTTCTTCTCTCTCTCTCTCTAGTTATGGTGGTCGGCCAAGGTGAGAAATATGCTGAAATTGTTACCCCATGTGGTCTTATCCTCAAGTTGGAAATGCCCCTTTCGTCCTTTAGGACTCTCTCTCTCCTTTGTCCATAAGTGGGGACCAATTGGTCTTTTCTCCCACTTTTCTTCCCCTCCAAGCTAACATGGACATGTGTCCATGTGGGGTCCACTCCTACCCAAAATATCTCATCTCATATTATATTTATTCGTTAATACTCTAAAATCGACCTAGTTTGACCCGAGTTTGACTTTTTCACAAAGACAGTCATTTGAAAAGAAACGACCCAAATAAGCTAACCGTAACGACGGCTAAGCTTTTTGGGTCCCGGAAAGTCCCCGAATGGCTCCCGGAGTCATCGGTTGACTTTTCCGGTGGAAAGTCAACTTTCGCCAAAAATCACCGATTCGACCGGGATCGGCCGGGGGCGGTTCTTACAACTAAAAGACAATGAATAAATCTGGAACATGCAAGATCAGAGGATGGAGAGGGTTACTTATTTCTTAAGTAGTAAGCATGTTGAGGGATATGAGAGTCAACTTAGAAAAGAGAAAGAGTAATTGTAATTGAAGGATGCTCAATCCCAATTATAGGTTTGATGTTGAATGAGAGAAAAGATTTCTGAGGAGGAGACATATATGCCCTGAAAATTGAGTTTGTTCCTAGCAAGACAAAGTTGCTAACAAGTGATTTTGAGGATGTGAGACCATGATATGTGGATTGAATAGAGTTGTAGATGATTCTGAGAGTTGATAAGACTGGATATTTTCTGAGGGTTGACCAAATGAATACTTCACCATCTTGAGATAAGACCCCAAACTTTCCAAACTTTAACATAATGAAGCAAAATATGAGATGTATAAAATCCCAATTACATGAAGAACACATAAGATCTTGAAAGGAGAAATGCATTCTCCTATTTTCCAATAAGCATTTAGAGGGAAGAGCCCTATGATAAGCTAGCAAACATAATGCGACTATTTTGGGAAGAACTTCTGGAGTCCATAAATGGTGAGCCCAATCTGATTTGTCAATGCATTGCCTAACAAGTAAAGCATACATCTTGACTGTGAAGCCTTTGGGATCCAGCTTCCAACATGGCACATCTTCTTTGTCAAAAAGCTAGATGCCAAGAGATAAAAAAAAACCATTCATGACATTGTCTACCAGATGGGATTCTTTTTAGGTTAATATCCCAAAAGGCTCCAGAAAACACCTCAACTACCAAAGAGGATTTTGATTCAGAAAGTAAATAGACTATGGGAAAAAGATACCTGAAGGCTTGATCACCCCACCAAATGTCATCTCAAAAGTGAATTCTTGAACCAGAACCTAGGATCCATTGCAATCCCTTAACTCCAAAGCAACCTGCAAATCTAGGTTCATTGATAAGATCTAAAATGTGCCTTAGGAAGCTTTGATTTCAAATATCTGGGGAAAATGAAAAGATCCCACATGGAACTACTCCAACCAAGATTAGCCCAAATGATCAATTTCTAGAGAGAATTCTCTTCAATAGCAAACTTTCACCACTATTTAGCTAGCAATGGCTGATTCATAAATGATAGATTTTTATACCTAAGCCACTATCCTCCTTTGCTCTACACACTATGTTTCATCTTACTTTGCAAAAAGTTTTAGACACTAAGGAACCATTCCATAAGAACCTTCTCTGGCAACTTTCCCTGGCTTTGATCACCCATTTAAGAGCCTTTAAGATAGAAAAGTAGTAGAGAAGGAGAGCTCCAATAGTTGATTTGATGAGAGTAATCCTTCCGCCAAAAGATAAGAGTTTGGCTTGCCAAAGACTAAAGAGCTCTTGTATTAATCCAGGATTTGATTCTAGGTTAGAAGTCTTTGGATTTTCCCCTAAACTAAAGTCTAAATTTGACATTCGGAGTGTACCAATTTTACAATTAAATTCAGAATTGATCTGAAAGGCTTCCTGCACAGTTAAATTCAGAGGCACCACTGAAGATTTATGGAAATTGACTTTTAAACCACTCAGAGCCTGGAACATATGTAGAGCATATTTAAGGTTTTTAACTTCTGATAGATCAACTTTGAGAAAGAATATGGAGTCATCAACAAATTGAAGATGGGAGACCTTGCCTCAAACCTTTAAAGAGAGGAAAATCTGGATTGGGGGATCAATTAATTAGAATTGAAACAGAAGCCTTAAGGCAAGAGAGAATCCACATTCTCCAGAGAACACCAAACCCCATTCTTGTCAACAATTACATCAAATACATCCAATCAACTCTATCAAAAGCCTTCTCAAAATCTGCCTTGAAAATTATGGCCTTGATCTTAGTTTTTTTTATATGTTGAACAATTTCAGATGCCACCAAGATCCCATCCATTATTTGTCTTCCAGCCATGAAACCAGATTGCACCTCACCCACCAAGGAACCAGAAACAACTTTAAGCCTAAGACCTAGAAGCTTAGACAATATCTTATAAGACCCTCCCATAAAGCTAATAGGCCTGAAATCATAAAAAGATAAAGGAAATGAGTTTTTTTGGGGGATAAGAGTCATGAATGAGGAATTAAGACCTTTCCCCAAGTGGCCTGATTTATCAAAATGGTTGAAGAATTTCAGCAGATCATGCTTAATTATTGGCCAAGCCACCTGAAAAAATCTCAAGGTATATCCATTTGGTCCTAGGGCTCTGTCCACTTTCCAGGCCAACAAAGCTTGCAAAATTTTCTCTTCAACGAAAGGCCTTTGGATCCATTTAACTTGTTCCGCAAATAGAGACTTGAATTCAGGATCATCAAGTTTAAGGGCATGAGGGGAAGGATGAGAGAATCTATCTTTAAAATGAGATGCAGCTGGTTCTTTTATTTGGTCAGGGTTAAACAATAGAACATCATTGACATAAATATGAGAGACCTTATTATGAGCCTTTTTATAATTAGCAACTTTGTGAAGAAAAAAAATTGAACCCTTATCTCCTTTATGAAACCAAGTCTTCATGGCCTTCTAACTCCACAGTTTGGAGGATAATTTTACTTTTTGGATTAGTCCAGCTCTTAATGCTCCTCTATCTGAGCACTCAAAGGGGTCAAAGGTCTTGATTTAATTATACTGTCAATTTGATCAATAGAATTCCTTATAGTTTCAATTTGAGATGACAAATAGCCAAAGACTTCCACAT
This sequence comes from Erodium maritimum, assembly GCA_963921825.1. NCBI lineage: Eukaryota > Viridiplantae > Streptophyta > Magnoliopsida > Geraniales > Geraniaceae > Erodium > Erodium maritimum. The sequence goes on along the minus strand of OY997594.1, from coordinate 65,777,933 downwards.
TCCAAGTCTTAAGTTTGTTTTTCAAGAGATTGATCTTTCTCCAAAGAGAAATGTGAGGCATGCCATAATCTTTAAAAGAAGGCCAGAAATATTGCACTGCTGGCAAGAACTTATGATCTTCAGTCCACATATTCAGGAATTTAAAAGGTCTTGGACCCCAATCAGGAGAATCATCATAGATGAGGAGAGCTCTATGATCAAATATGTATCTAGGAAGACATTTTTGAGTGAAGGGATAAAAAGTGGAAAGAACATTTGAGGATGCAAGGAATCTATCTAGTTAAGAGGCCTTTGAGCCTGAACCAAACCAGGTAAACTTGCCACCAACCAATGGGAGATCCAATAGGTCAGAGGAATCCACAAAACTCTAAACAGAGAACATATCACCTATATTTAATCTTTTATTTGTTCTCTCATCAGCATTGAGGATGAAATTAAAGAAGGAAGGATGGAAATTCCTCATCTAGAGCCAGCCATAATGATCTTCTGCCTTGTAAGGAAAAACAAACATATACATTAATAAGATCACAAATGTTGAGGGAGTGGATAAAGCTACCAAGACAAATCAGAGCTCCCTGAATTAGGGTTGAGCAAATATCCATCCGTCACCGTAAACCGATCGTATATGGCCGTCCCCATCACCGGAATCGCCGTGATCGGTGTCACTGACGACGGTTACGGTTACAAAACTACCAAACTGATGGCTTTCGGGTTGGGTATGGTTTTGTATCTTCCAAACTGAGAAAAAAACCGTCCGACCGGTTGTTTATTTCATAGGGCCTGATTTTTTTTAATTCTCACGTGCTGGCCTTTGTTTTATTAGTTTTTTGAGCCTATTTGTTTAGTAGTCCATGTCTTAAAAGCCCAATTAATTTTACCTGACCCATTCCTTATTTAACCTAATACATACCCCACGCCCCATATAAATACTAACTTATCATCTAACTTAGCAACTCACACCACACCACAGCAATGGCGGAAAAAACCCTAACCGTTCTCTCTATTTTTGTTTCTAGTTATCTGTTCATCCTTCTCTTTTATTTCAATTTCTGCATAATGATCCACATGGGTTCTCTTTGAATCCAAATGGAGTTTAAGGGAATCATGTGTTTTTTCACTTTCGTAATTTGTATCATCCACTTTCATATGGGTTTTGGGTCCACCCTTCTCATCTCTTATTCTCTAGCTTCGTCGGAACAGTAGGCGTTGCGGAAGATCAGTGGAGCTTGACGGCTCGTGGAAGATATCATAAGGGGTGGAGCCGTGGAGGAGAAATAGAAACAAATCTGAGCTTGAGCTTGAACATTTTTTGTTGTAATAAGTTGATAGAAGTTTAGTCATACTGAATTTATTGTTCTTGAATTGTTTGTGTTGTAAACTTGAAAAATGGTTCCCGAAACCTGTATTGTAAGACGATGAATATGTGAGGTATTAGTTCTAGGAATTTTTGTATTTGAATTGTTGAAAATAGCAGACTTTGTGAAGTTCAATTGTAGGTTTGTAAAAATGTGTTTGAAAAATGTTGTATTTTAGGTTATATTGTGAAGGCCCAACATAAAGCCCATTGGGCCTTATGGGCCGATTATAACCGTCACTGCCCGGTAGGTGGCCTGGCCGGTTATCAGTTTCCCTACCAGTGACCGGTGATGGTGATGGTTATGGGTTTTAGATACCCGGGAATCACGGTTTGGTTAATGGGTATGGGCTTTTAGGGTGGGTACCGGCCGGTGCGCAGCCCTACCCTCAATACAGTAAATTGAGGAAAGATGAAAAAAGTCAGGATCCCAGATTGTGATCACTCCTCTTGAATTGCCTGATGTTGGTAAGAACTCATACTTCCAATCACCATTTAGACCACAAGTTCTCAAGAAATGATAGGGGATGGAAACGAGCTTGTATTCCTGTATGCAAATTATTTTAGGCTTTTGTTTGCGTCTGTCACGCCCCAAATCTGGTATTGACCGGACTCGAGACGTGACTTAAGAATGAAACCAAGTAGAACATTGAAAGTAACATAAAACCAATAAAACTCTCCAAGTTTAGTTCAACAAATATCTCAATTACAAACTCTAACATAAACTCTTTAAACATGAGGTTCGAAACTCAAAAGTAAGACCATAAACGTCTCTAAATATGAGTGCACCCGGACCCACCGAAGCTCCCGAGCCTCGAGTCCACTACTCATCACGCAAGCCTGTAAAACAGTAAATAAACAAATAGGGGCGAGCTTACGCTCAGTAGGGAAAATAAATAACAAGGGCATGCCTTTAAGTTTACTAAATAGAAATCCCCAATTTCGTTGGAGTCTCAATAGCACGAAAACTAGGAAGGTGTTGAAATACGGGAATAAAACATGTGTTTAACATTTTCAAAGAACTAACAATAATCATGGAAATTTAGGGAAACAATACATTTCTTAACGATCAATAGAAGATAGAGCTTTCAAGTAATGTCGTGGGACATGAAGTCACCACCCTCCGATCCACAATACTCTTTGTGTCATATCGGATTTTCCCTCGGTCTAGAGGAGACGCATGACATCACAAAGACGTATAAATTCGAGAATACCGGAAACATCCATATGAGGATGCATTCGTCGGGACCCTCGGAAACGTCTCCAATAGACCATAAATCATCGGGGACCAAGGTAATGCTCCCGCAGGACGCATACACTTGGGTGAATCAACCAGTAACCAATCCCCGTAGGGTAAACCATCCAAATGCCCCGCAGGGTCCGATAATCAATGCCCCGGAGGGTCCAATAATCAATGCCCCGGAGGGTACAATCCATCGGCTATGATACTACCCCACACCGGCTTTCCCTTCGGTGTAGGTACCATACCGGATACCAAGTCATCGGCTTAGGTACTACCCCACACCAGCATTCCCCTTGGTGTGGGTACCTTATAGGCACTAACCCACCCGCAGCGTGGGTGCCATACCGATATAGAACCCAAATCGAAGACTCACAAAAGGATAACATACCAATCAATCAAGAAGCAACCAAATCTTAGCAGATCACAACTCTACCACACACACCACAAGAATCAATATAACCTTACACTTACCGATTACTTACCAACTTGATCCATCGGTCCATCGATCACCTGATCGTACCGTTTGGCACAACCAGTCATACTCGATCATCCATTCAGTCATTCAATCATTCAAGCATTCATCCAATCATTCAACTATCCAAGCATTCATTCAAATACGCATTCAGGTAGTCAAGCTCTACATTCAAATCATCTAGTTGTATTAGACTCTTAGCTTATCCAAACTAGGCAACTAAGCATGTGAGGCAAACACAACTAATCTGAGGGCTCATCACAGCCTCTCTACCAGTAAAGCAATTCCAAAGTATTGAAAGCGAGTTACACTAGTTATTCACATCCTACGCATGCATACTAGACACGTCCGATTATTAGTAATTGAAAAACGATTATTCTAGTTATTCGCATCCTATATGTAATTCTAGGACCTTTCCGATTTTATTAACCTAATAGGCATACTAGTATTGAAATATACGAGGAGTTAGTACTTTCCCTACCTTGTGGTCTTCCTCTAACAATACTCCTAGTTGTGGAGTTCGGCTAGCTTCCCCTCCGTTCTTCACACGGGTCCCGGAGTAGTCTTCGTCGCTTGAGCTCGGTTCCAAGGTCTTGAATCACAAGTAAACTCTAATTAAAGGCTAAACAAGTGCAAACAACTAGTTCAAAAGACTCTACTCGTTGTTTTAAAAACACCTTGAAGTACACAAAAAAAGATCAAAAAAGGGTTCAAAGGACCAAAACTGGTCTGCCACAGATCTGGTCACGGAGCCGTGTCTGACACCGTCACGGTCTCCCTCACGGAGCCATGACTCCCTCCGTGACGGTTCCTGTCACGGAGCCGTGACGCCTGGTACTGTTCATCCGTCTGCTTCCTCCAGCTTCGGTTTTTCACGATTTCAACCCCCAAAACCTCCATGGATGACCTTTTAAAGCTCGAAAAACACTTCCTAAACGTCTCTACTTCAAAACCCACCATGGGTGTTCATCAAAACACCAAAATAACCAATTAACTCCAACATCTAACAACAAAATCCTCCAAAACTTCAACAACCAAACTCAAACTTCAAACCTAAACAAGTTCTTCCATTATCCTTCAAAACCCATGAATCAAAAGTGGTAGAAACGAAATTAGATGAGAGATTTACCTTGAGGGTGAGGGATGGATGAAGAAGATGATGTTTTGGAGAGTTTTTGGGCGTTAAACCACCTCAAGACTCCATTTTTGCACCTTTCTTCACCTTCAAGCTCCAAAGTTGCCTCTTCTCTTCCCCTCTCTCTCTAAATTCGGCCAACACACAAAATGAGGAGAGAAGTGCTCCAATTTGCTTTAAAACCCTAGTTTGATGACATTCCAATAATGCCCTTAGGTCCAATCCTTCCAATTTGACTTTTGTGAGGGTAGAAGGGTCAAAAGGGGTCTTTTCTTCTCCTCCAAGCCAAGAGGGACAAGTGTCCTAGTTGGGGACCACTTTGCCTCTAAAAAAACCAACACTTTAGTTACTTCGGAACTAGTCGATAAAAGCCTCGGGTTTGACCGAAAGTTGACATATTCAATATTAGAGTCAAACGAAAGGTAACGAACCAACTAAGCTAACCGTGAAAGTGGCTACACTTTTTGACCCCAAAAAAGATCCTGAATGACTTTCGGAGTTATCGGTTGACTTTTCCGGCCGAAAGTCAAACTTCGTCCAGAGTCACCGGTTCGACCGGGATTGACCGGAGGCGGTTCTTACAGCGTCACACATCACCTAAAGTCATGTGCTTTTGATTAGAGGACAATCATCTCATATTCCATTAGAGGATTCTCATATCAGAGATTACTGAGAAGGAAGAGTGGGATGAATTCCCACTACTTCATCACCTTCTTAATCTCTATCCAGATCAAGGAAGTCTTCATTATCATATTCACCTAGATTCACTGTTCTTTTCATCATCTTAAAGAGATGAGATGCGATAAATGGCCTTTTTAAAATAAGTAGCCTTAAGACCTATAGCCTTTCCAAAATCTCATGCTTTACTTACTTCAGGATGCTGGAATGGGATAGGAACAATCTTGCCTTGTGATGAAGCTTGAGGAGAAATAGAGGGGATCTTTCCCTTTAGATATGGTTTCATAATCCTTAGATGCAACTATTTTTTTATTTCCTTTTTCATAATTGAACCTGTTCATATTGTTCCCTTATGGTTTGAGTCCCATAAAATCTGTCACCTCATTGATTTGTTTTTGAAAAAGATCTAGCTGAGAAGAACGTGCCACCTCAGCATCACCCAAAAGAGTTGCTGCACTTTAAATAATATCCAAGCCTTGGAAAATAAAATAATTAGAAATAAAATCTGAGGGACGATTTGCATCATTAAATGCTTGTGGTTCCAACACAATAATAAGCCCATGTTCGTTGGCAGAGAGTTCTTTTTGGGCCCCTCCCAACGTTAGTTTTACAGTGGGCATTGTCCTTTCTTCAGTTGGGGCTGTCGTTTCTTTGGTTGAGATGGGATGAGATGGTTGAGGAGTAACAAGATTGACTTGAACAGTCTAAAGCTCTCCTTCTTGTGAGTGGGAATGTTTTTCTGAGGTAGGTGAGGAAGGAAAAGCTTGTAGTTACAGGTTTGTCATTGCTGGCAAAGGTGCATTAACTTCATATGTAGCCAAACTAAGAGCAAAATGAGGTTGAATACTCTTAGCTAGGACATTCTCTTCTCCCTCATAAGTACCAGGAACAACTAGGAGATGCAATGAGTCTTGATTGTTCTGAGAATGAGAATGATCTTTCTCCATTTCAGGGAGCAATGAATGATGATGGTAGCTAGCATTTAATTCCATCTCTTGATTAAGATCTTTTTCATGACCTTTGAAGGAATTAAATCCCTAGCTTTGACTTTGTTCTTGAGTTGGAGAAATAAAAGGATTTGGACTAGATGAAAGTGAGTTAGAAGTCGAATCTGAATAAGTCCGTGTTGGCTTCCTCAGAGGTGGGATTGAGGCTGCTTCCAGGGAATTCAATGAGGCTACAAACAATACTTTTCCCAATCTGATCTAAACTTGTTTTGAAATTGCTCCCATAACCTTGGTGTGAACTAATACATAAGCAGTATCAATAAACAATCCTTTATTGGTTTGAGGATGGATAAACACCATGGTTCTAATGTTAGAAACTACAGCCTCAAATAATTCTTCACACCATCCTTAGTAAGGAATGCCTATAATGGCCAACCATATAAATTTACCCCCTTTAGAGCAGAGATGATCAAAATTGGGTATAAAGGTTAACCAAGGTTTTAGCCGTATCCCCTCCTCCTTCATCAATTCCTGATCATAACTTGGATCAGGATAATGGACTAGTATAACCTTATTGCCCAAAGATTTAAGTTGAATATCAAAGACTCCCTCAGAGGCTATCTCCTTCATTATAACATCAACGTATAGATTGAGATGAGTGATCGCAAGATGTGAACACTGCAACATTTTATCTTGGGACGTAACAGCATATCCCCTGACAACAGAACCTTCAACTGGATACTACAATCTCAGAGGAAAACCACTATCTCTCTCAGAATGAGGTCTAGGATGAGCCAAATTCTTACTTTCCCATGTTTCTATAACATAGAGTCTGTAGTTTTGGACAGAATACCACTTAAATTCTTAATTGGTTCTTGTAAATAACTCTTGTCAGAGAAGTGAACAAAACCAAATTTTCGTCCTTTTCTATTTGGTTGCATATGCACAAAAGCTTTTATAACATGTAGCTTTTATGAACAAAGGCTACATGTTTTGTTACCATGGCCTTCCGAGGAAGAATTTTGCTAATCTGAAGAGTGGATTATGTGTTATTGGGAGGCCTGAGATTAACTTTTGTGGGTATGACAGTTTCAAAGCCTAGAGAAGAGGAAGCTTCTTGCTCTTTAACTTGTTGATGCAACTCAGATGCCAAGACAATGTCAGATCTCATCTTCTTGGCCTGAGCTTCATTCCTTTGATGATGAATCTTGAAATGTTTTAGATGCAATCCTCTCTTGAGCATCTTGTGAGCTTTACTGAGAGCGTGGTGACCAAAATGAGTTGAGTTCATATTGTTGTCTTCATCTACCACTGTAATCGTCCTTGAGTCTGAGTCATTATCAGATGCCCTTGCAGCTTCAAAAGCAGGGGAGAGGGTCATCTTAGCGAGACAAAATCGAGAATCAAGTAAATACGGGCTGCGAGGTGGAAGAACCCGAGGAGAAGGATCGTGTACCTAGCCCCGTCACATTCCTAGCTTAGCTCAATCTTAATTGTCCATCTTGACTTGTACAAGAAAGTATAAGAGCACTTATTTGCAGTGGTTGAGTACATGGTCGATTCGATGGGTCTAGTTACGTGGGTAGAAAAATATGTCGATCTGTACAAATTTTGCAAGCATAGACGATTATGTAACGATTAGTTTGACCAACCAAACAAAATCGATCATGTGGCTTGGAAAATAATTTTTAATATAATTAATCCAAAAAGTATGTTATTCTTTCAATATAGATACTCCGCCAACAAATTCATTTGCACTCCACGTTTTCTCCTTAACTAATCATCCAAAAAATACTCCACATATCATATTTATTATTTTAGATGGATCCGTTCAACATTGACAACTTTGACCCTAGAACTGTCGACTATGAAATCTTACTAAATATGACTCGCAAGAAGGATCGCAAAGTGTATGAGTCGTTTTGGACACCTATAAGGGAACTCAAGGAGCAGATGTTGAACCGTGTGTGGCGAAGAAAACTCAGAGGTATATATGTTAGAATATAACTATAATTGGGCCTTCAACTATCAGCTTAAGCTTTTAGTTGAGTTGGTCCTCTAATATGGTATCAGAGCTTGGCACCTTACGGACCCGGGTTCAAACCCCACTCACTACAAAAATTATATTTCTTCTCTATTTATCAAATTTGCCCAAATGGGCCAACCCTTATCATTCTTCTTAATGGACTCATCTCCTCTTCTACATAATTCACCTCCAAACCCGTAAACGGGCTTGTCTGTGAGGGCGTGTGTTAGAATATAACTATAATTGGACCTTCAACTATCAGCTTAAGCTTTTAGTTGAGTTGGTCCTCTAATATGGTATCAGAGCGATTGGTTATGATCCTTGGTTAAGCTTCCGTGAACCATAGCTTTGCCCACTCGTTAGCTTATGGTTTTAACGGGTGGGCAAGGCAATTTAGAGCAAATATAACTTCTTCTTCTTCGCTTTTCCTCTAATAGTCAATGTCCATTCAATATTATCGTCTCTCTATATCGTTATATTTCAGTCATTATATATATATAGGGAAGCAATCAGGTGCGAACCCCTCTTAAAATGCGAACATGCGAACTCAACAACAACATGACACGTGTCGCGCTTAGAAATGCTCATCTTTTTTTTTCTCCACCAAGTTTATTAATTTAATTTTTCCCGCTTCGTTTCAACTCCGATTTTTTTTTGCACCAATATTCTTATTTTTTTCAAGAGCTTTCTAACAAGTAGTGTATTGCATATATTTTGATGTGTTCTTGAATAAGTGTGTGGATGTGTGAATATGAGTGCGAAAAAGTGTGATGTGTTTTGCAAATTTAGTGTATATGGTTTGCGGATTTAGTGTATATGGTTTGCAGATTTAGTGTATATGGTTTGCGGATTTAGTGTACATGGTTTGCGAATTTAGTGTGTTTTGCAAATTTAGTGTATATGGTTTGCGGATTTAGTGTATATGGTTTGCGGATTTAGTGTATATGGTTTGCGAATTTAGTGTATATGGTTTGCAAATTTATTTTTAGTTGACTACTATTAGATCTTCACGTTTATTTCTGAAGACATATTGTTAAATTGCAATGGAATAGGCTCATGGCATTGTTACTGTGTAATTAATATATCAACTAATAACCAATATACATATTGCATGAAATTAAAATAGAACTAAACATAATTTCTTAATGCAAACACTGAAACTTATTAATAAACTTTCTTGTGCAAACAGTAATCAAAATTGAGAGATAACTTACTCAATTATCAAGTACCAGAAATTGAAAAGTGAAGAAACTCTTCATCATTCATGAAAGAACCAAATTCTGACTATGTAATACATTATGTGGGTATGCATCAATTCACTTACATTCTCCATGGTTGATAATAATTGAACCCTTGTCACCCAAAGAAATACTTAACATTATACAATATATAAAGCAAGCAAATTTAGTGTGAAAATTACACTAAATTCGCAAACCATATACACTAAATCCGCAAACCATATACACTAAATCTGCAAACCATATACACTAAATCTGCAAACCATATATACTAAATTTGCAAAACACACTAAATTCGCAAACCATATACACTAAATCCGCAAACCATATACACTAAATCCGCAAACCATATACACTAAATTTGCAAAACACATCACACTTTTCGCACTCATATTCACACATCCACACACTTATTCAAAAACACATCAAAATATATGCAATCCACTACTTGTTAGAAAGCTCTTGAAAAAATAAGAATATTGGCGCAAGAAAAAATGAAATCGGAGTTGAAACGAAACGGGAAAAATCGAATTAATAAACTTGATTATAAAAAAAGGGGGACATTTTCTGAGCGCGACACATGGCGCAATCTGGTTGAGTTCGCATGTTCGCACCGTAACTCATGATTCGCACCTGATTGCTCTCATATATATATATATATATATATATATGGGGGCTATCGAGTACAAACCTTGTTTCGGGTCAGAACGTAGAACTAATCTGGACCATTGATTATCCAAATCGGATGGCCACCGAAATTCAGGGGGGGTGGGGGGTGATTGATTACGAAATCAATTACAAGATATGCATTAATTAAAAAGATATTAAAAGATATGCATTAAATCTAGGCCTTTAACTTTACGATCCAATGGCCCAGATTGAAAGTTCTACGTTCTGACGAAAGATACAAGTTTGTACCTGATAGCTATCATATATATATATGTATATATATATATAGACACCGTGTTGAAGCTTATGCACGACTTATGACTGACTATACTTCAATGACTAATCTGTGTACTCAGAGGCACAGTTTCATCTAAAAATTGTATGGCGAAAGGCATTTTTCTTCAAATTTTGGAAGTCTTGGTCGAGAACAACACCTACTTTTGGCAATGGCTAATAGTCAAGGTGTTCCCTGATGCTCTTCCAACCAAAAGTATACAACCACTATTTGTCAACTACGTTATAGATCCCCGATCGCTTGCATAGACGAATACTCACGAATAATGGGAACAACAACGCTAGAGTGTGTTAATAAGTTCTGCATGGGCGTCACTCGAGTGTATGGTCCAACATATATTCGGAAGTCGAACAAGAATGATATTTCCCACTTATTGCATGTCAACGAAGGACGTGGGTTCCCCAATTCCACTAGGAGTTTCGATTACATGCACTGGGATTGGTGGGACCAATACGAACGCGAACAACGTGTTTCATCCATCAAATACGCATGGTGTGACCTTGTTAGAGATATCTCAAAGCTTTGTTGTTACAATGGGATTGTTTGAGGACCATCTTCGTTGAATAATAATATATTTTCGTATTCCCGTTTCATTATTAAAAAAAATCATGTAATGTCGTTCACGTTAAATTGATCAATGAATTCATTTCAGATTATTTCTTTGTAATTTATAGGGAAACTCTAATTCCAAGCCATATACTATGAACCGTTTACAAATCATAATTGTGATTGACATTTTTTCGTAATTCCTAACTATAGCTTTGCATATTTTTACGAGAACTAACCATTTATGTCTAAACTAACATATTCATCTACTTCAGGACCACATGACATGCACATGACCATTTTTCAGCACATAATACCCATTTTACTCTCAATAATTTGTTGTCAACGACACATTTTTAGCTAGTTTGGAGCTTTCTTGGAGTGATGATGAGGATATTGCAAAGCAAACGTGGCCTTCAATAGTAGTTTGGCTAATATTTAGATTTGGAGTTTGGTTGATTTTTGGATTTGAGGTTCGACGAGGTTTGGGATCTAGGGTTTATTGAATTTAGATTTTGACTAAGGTACGAGATTACTAAGTTTGGAGCTTGACAAAGGTTGGAGATTTGGTGTTTCTGAGTACCTTGGTGTGGGACTGGTGCATGGCTATGGATGGGCAAGATAGTGTGTGTGACTTTGAGTGGGTGGGTTTCTTCGTGTTTGAACACCGAATGAAAAGATAATAGAATATCCATCAACTCAACATTTTTTTGGTTTCTAGAGAGAGAGATAAAGAGAGTTTGATTTTGTTTCCAGAAAGAGAAAGTGCTTCTAAATAAGCAACACTAGGTAATAACTGAAAGTTTTAGCTTATAAAAAAAGGTAAGAATTGAAATTATTCAAGAATGCAATTTTTTAGAATTCGGAGGGTGAGAGAGGGGCAGTTTGACATTTTTCACCTCAAACAAACAGTTTTATTAATTTAGACCGAAATTGTTAGTTCTCGTAAAATTTTGAGAAGTTATATTTACGAATTGTGATGAGAGGTCTGTTACCATTAAGATTTGAAAACAAGTCATAGTATATGGCTAGAAAGTAGTGTTTCCCCTAATTTGTATACATTATGATGGAATAGTCCCAACATGGCCTATTATCACTACATAGAGGAGGCTATTAGACTCCGAGTTTTTGGAGAGAAACTAAAAATAACATTACTTGTAGTCTAATAGACCGAGTGGATGCTCTAATTTGACATTCTGACTATATCACCTTTCCTTTCTTCTTCATGTCGAGCGAAAACCAGAGGGGCAGAGATGGCTTGCATCATATCTACATTGCTGGCTCTCAGCTTCTTTCTCTCAAGATCCGCCCAAACATCGTTAGTTATTTTCCCCACATCTTCATAAGTTTCTAGTTTTTATGTAGATTTTTTCTATGATTTATTGATTTTTCGGCGATTCGATGGGACAAAGAGGGGAGATACGATTGGTTAATAGTTGGGTCTCTATACTACGATGATGTTTTTATATTTCATCAAACTTATCCTTTATAAAATGTTGTATAATTTTTTTGTAAGGCGTTATTTACGACACATCTTTGGATGCTTTTTAGATTCGTGGTCAAACATATGTAAAAAGTTTGGCCATCTAACTTGAACGAGGACGGATTTGATACACAACCTGCGCATCTTTCTTCAACATTTTACCTTTTAGCCTCCTCGACTTCCTGCTCCTACCCATAACATTAAAATCCAAAATATTCTCAACTTGAGTAAGTTCAGGACTAGACTGAGCTAGAGAGGATATGTGCGAGGAGTAACTTGAGTCCTATTTACTAAAAAAACACTAAAGTAGCTCATTTTCTGTTGGAAAAAAGTGAGTGTGGACAAAGTGAGAAATGTCAACTTGACGCTCAGTTTTCTATCGCATCGGCTCATCCTAGAACTATGGAAAGATTAGTTTCGTGTTCTAGAAAGTGTGACCTTTCCAACAAGATATCATGAGCTCTAAACGGACAAAAGTTGAATGAGAAATTAAAGCTCAAAGATCACTCATTGAACTTGATTGTTGAAAAAACATACAACTCGAAAATGCATTATTCTTATAAAGTCTCACACATAAAGATTATCAAGCTTTTCTGGGTTTATATAGAGAAGTCTTCCTAACACATTTGAACTACTTATATGTAAGGTTCTCTTTCATGCGCAGGCGTAGAGGGGGTACAAATTCAGGGTCCGCTCAACCTGAACAGACTTGCACACGTACAATGTGTGGGTCGCGAATGTTGTTTTGGATCCGGGTTCGTAATCCGTCCTATAGTAAATTCTCAACAATTGATTTCCAGTTTCAATTTTGGAAATTTCCGAAATTGATATTAATTTCACTATTAGAAATTAATATACAATAAGGAAATTTTGGAAATATAATATTCAAACTTCCGAAATTCATAGATATAATATTTTAATTTTCGAAATTCGTGTTTCCAAAATCTCACTCTCAAGTCTTTCCCCTTTCCCTATTTAAGCTTCGCTCTATTCATTATTCGGAGACACAAAAATACTCCGAAAAATTCCTCTTTTTTTTCTATATCAGATCTTTCGTTTTCATCTCCTTCGATGACAATCCTCATACACGATTCGAGTTTGCCAGGCGTTGTCATTATATCTTAGGAGACTTTCTCATACGGGGTAAGAAAAAGTCTTAAGGAAATTAGTTCGCAAGCATCGACAAACCAGATCCCTCTCCGACCATAGTGAGAGGTTATTGTATCTGATTTACATTAATAGTGCGATTTCATTAATAATACATCCAACACTTTGAACCAAAAAACACCGTTATGTGCAACGACAATCTCTGAAATCGGAGTAGCAAAAAAATGCATCCCGGTTAGTAACATTTTCAAATGATTCTAAACAAGGTGTTTGATCCTCCCAAATCAACGAGCGCCCTGCAAACCGTTCCTCTATATTTCTGAAAACTAGATTAGAAGCCTTCCCAGAGATAACGATTTTGTTAACAACATCAACTCACACATTTTAGTTCAAAACTGGGTTCTCCGAATATCCAAATTGTTGTATGCCCCGAGAATCAAGAGAGGCCAATTCAAAATTTGAAGAAAGATCAGAGCCTACTAGAACAATCCCCTTCTGATTACTAGCAAAATCATCTTTCTTCTCTAGGTCAGCTTCAAAATCCTCTGTTCTCAGCTCAAGAACACAACACACCTCTGTATCTTTCACCGAAAGAGCAAAAGATTCCCACAAAAGAGCAAGTTCCAAACCAGACAAATGAAACACTTTCTCCTTATGTACCAGAATGAAAGCCCGACCAAAAGTTTGCCATAACTCCTCACCCTGCACAGGTAAAACAGAGCCCAAGACAAAGACAATAACTTCCAAATTTTCGAGGCTCATGAAAAGTAATTCCGATAACCTCTAACCATAGAAAAAACCAACCCTTGAGGAATAACTCACCTGTAAGATTGGGGAAAGAGAACCAACTTTCCAGCTACCGCCACTTTGTCTACTTCATTGTCTAATCAAAGTCAAGATCCAAACATGAGATTAGAAACACACTATTTCCAAATTGTCTCAGTTCCAAATATAGGACTATTTCCTTCTCAATGGTTGCTTGAATTGTCTCTGCTTTGTTGATTGTACGAGCTATACTTGAGACACCATTTTTGGCCAACACTTTCCTTTCTTCCACAGTGGAGCCGCTGCAACAAAGTGGACCCACACTCATTGATGTCGTCCCACCTCGAACTGTGCCTGATTTTGATTTATGCTGCTAAGTCCATCCTTGATATACCATTGGATGAACTTTTATCCCACTCTTTAGCCACCAACAAGTCATAACCATGAACCGTACATCCATTACGTTTAGGGATCGCATAATCCACATCGTTTGTATAGATCAAGACGAACCCAAAATACTTCCCTCCTTTGTTTGGTCTGCGAACAACATCTCCCTTGAACACTTTCCCTTCCCGAGAAAATAAATCAAACAACCATTCGTCGATGGGTTAAAAAGGGATGTTACAAACGAAAACTATTATGATTTTTTTGAACAGAGAATCACTAGCAAACTTTGTCTTATGAACGTGTCCCTCGAAAATTGGATGTGGATAACCCAATGAGGAAGACGATGATGCTGTTACACCTTAGCAAAATGTTTATTAATTGTCCACATGGGTTAGCATGGTGGTGAATACAACTTCACATTTCACCTCTCCTTGAGGTCACATATTCGAATCCCGGTGGGTACATTTGCTTGGGAGTAGGTGTGGGTGATGAGTGATGGGTTAGATTAAGTTAAAATAGGATTTTCCATGTATTTCCCTCTGATAAAAAAATGTTTATTAGTTATATAAAGTTATTTCATTTGCATGTTATGCATCGATTCTATTATTATTATTATTATTATTATTATTATTATTATTATTATTATTATATGTACACTATCGAGTGCGACACCGTGATAGAATGCGACCATCCGATTCTTAATTTGGACTCTTAGATGAAAAAATAAATGGCTAAAATGAAGAATGGATGAAATAGCGCGTGAGTTGGTTGTAAAAGGACAATTTAGAATATTAAATTGGTAGAACACGCCATGTGTCGCCTTCTGGACAAAAGTCCATTTTTTTCTTGACAAGTTTACTAATTTAATCATTCTCGTTCTGTTTCAACTCCGATTTACTTTATTCTTGCACCATTATTTTTCTTTTTCTATAATCTATCTATCGTGATGCAGATTGAACATGTTTGGAGCAAGAAAAAACATTTGAACATTGGACCATATTTTGCATATTCATATGCAAGATGTGGATTTTGGATATGCAAGATATAGATTATGAAAATTTCTTCAACCGAAAATGGGTAATGAGACCTATATTAAGCCTTGAATATTTCCTTTAGAAGTTACAAAGATCTTTTCCAATGGGTTCTCTAGATAGAGAGGAGTGAGACCATCAGGTCGGTGGTCGGATTACTTTGAAGATACTTTTATTCCAAGCATCATGTTCGTTTAAGATTAGTTTCCTATCTTGAATATACTTTTATACTAAATAAGTCTGTTTACTTTAGGAATTATTCCAAGTTATGGAAACTTGATGATTGTGTTAGATCGTGACTCCAAGGCTTGAGAAATCCTACGGAGGCACGACTACAATAGAGGGAGAAGCTATAAAAAGGCAGAGGGATTTCCATTAGCTGTTGATCGTCATTGTCATTATCCTAGCGATGATTGTTGGTTGGTCAACATTTTCATCAGATGCGTCAACGCCATTTTTGCATTTATGGATATTGTACGTTGTTCTTTGCTTTAACCTTCAGAGCTCCCAAGCATGCTGGACTAGCGTGTTTGGAGGCTAAATTTATTGAACAAATAAGCAACGCTATTGTTCTCAAACACTAATTGTAACTGAAAGAGAGGCTTGTGTTGATATTGTAGTCATCCTCGTTTCGTAACTGAAGAGTGATGATTTTGTGTGCGTGATTGAAGATTCACGACTAACCTTTAAAGACAAAGACTAATCTGAGACTAAAGGGCTCGAAGGGTGGAATCAAGAGTGGTTCTTGGATTCAGGGGGAGACCCTGAGATAGGTTTGCACTTGTAATAATAGAATAAGTTTGATTTGGAGGATCTGAAACTTGTATGTTGATTTATTACGTGATAGTGAAACCTTTCCATTGGCAACCCAAACGTAGGTGATGATGCATTGAACTAGGTAACAAACATGTGTGTCTTTATTGTTCGTGTTCGTTATTAGTTTTGTATCCATTCTGTTCGAAAGCAAGATGTCAGTCAACATGTCATAACATCTAGGACGACATCTTGCTACTGCACTTAGCCAGAATTTCACAGTCCTTGGATAGCATGGACCAAAACGTTTAGGCCATACTTTGAGCGGTTCTTGACAGTTGGCACATTTCGGACTTTATTTCTGTTCTAGTTTTGGTTTCAATTCATGTTTTAGCTATATTTCTTGTTTTAGTTTTGATTGCTATAATTGTTTCCTTTTGAACTGGTTCATTGCTAAGGGTTGTTGGATCATTATACCTAAAGAGGAAATGGGCAGTGTAATGACTCTATTTTTCTAGTAATGAAACTACTTCTTATTCTAAAAATAGTGAATGGTTATCGACGATATTTAGGAAAAAGAATGCAGTTCCAAATCTGAATTTATATTTTTATTTTCAATAATAAGTAGTGAGGAGAAAATGTGAACTTCTAAAAATACAATTTTTATTAGTTTTATTTAAATTAATGCAAATAAATGACAAAAATCAAGAACCTTTCGATGAAGTAGAATCTAATAGACATACTTAGTTTCCCGTTTATATTTTTTAAATAAAAATAAATAAATATATTATCAAAATAAAGATTATAAGCAGAAGTAATCCAAAAGAACAAGGATTAAAGCAGAAAGCAAGAAGGCACCAAAATTACAAAGAAACAATCAAGTTTTCGGTTTATATTTCATATTTAGTTTACACTCGTTTTCTTCTTTTCTCACTTTTTTTCCATTCAATATCAATTTTTTAAAGCACCCAAACCAGGAAATACAAGTTGACATAAATAATGAGGATAAATACAAAAAACACACCTCAAGCAATCACCACTTTCCTAATCACCTTTTCTATATTCTTATTTCGCCTAAAAGGGACACTCACCTCAAACGGATCAAACTCGCACTCATCGACGTCGCCCACATTTCCCCCTCGCTTTGATCCCAACCCCAAATATCAGAAGCCAGTTGCGAGCAGCTCATGATCATCGCTGTCGTTTATTTTATGTATTTTGGTTGTATGTTTATCTGTTTTTTGCTTGTCCCCTCTGCTAGAATCTCGCATATCCGGTAGGTGTGGTTGCTATCTTTGGTACCGTGTCCGGTTGGGTCTTCCTTTTGGTGGATCTTTCTAGAATGCCGATAAAAAAGACCGATCTAGTAGTGGTTTTTAGGCGTTGCGTCGCCCTTTTCGAGAGCTATTCTTCTCGTTGGTCGTCCCTCGGGTTCCCGAGAATGACCGACAAATATAATAATTGTATTTCTTGGTGTGTGTTATTTGTTTTGTATGATTTGTTTAATTTATTAATTAATCTTTCTAATAAAAAACAATTCTAGGCTCAGGTTGACATGCGTCACATCTTAGTTTGGGTAAAACCAAGTAGGTAAAAAAATTACACCTTTCAATTCAAAACAATATTTTGTGACGCCTCGGAAGGTAAGCTACAAATTGCGGCGTCATACACCCGCTACCGCTTCATTCTCGCCCAAATTGGACTTGAAGCCCGCGTGCGCAGACCTTCATAATAGGTCGAGCCCGGGTCGAATCTCGTCTGTCCACACCCTATACCAGTACTGGCCCAACCCGATCCACGTCCCTTAATGGTCGTGTGGCTCTAGAAGCTTCCAGAAACATCTACCTTGTTGTCCAAGTCATCCGCCTGACCAAGAAGAAGAAATTCTCAAACTTTCCCCTTTGTTCGTATCAACAAGACACCAGTCTGGTGATATGTTGTTAAAAACCCTAATCCTTCTCTGACTTGAAAAACGTGCCCTCCCTCTTTACCTCTCTTACCCGCCGCCTCTTCGTCCTCGCCGGCGACGGCCACGGATGTCGTCGGCGAGGACCCTTCTCCTATGCTCCTCCCTTCCTTTTACTCCTCCTCTCCTCCCAATCCAGTCCCCCATCCATTTCTTCTGCTCCCTTGCCGCTAGTCTCTCTTGGGTCTCCGACGTCGGGTTCATGCTCCGGCGACATCGGCTCTCCGTCCCTGTCCATGCTCTTCTCCGGCGCACCTGCTACGGTCTCGTCTCTTGACGACAACCTGAGCGACGCTGCTCTTCCGGCAAATCTGGGCCGGTCTAGTTCGGGTTTTCTCACGCCGGTCTCCTGCTCCGGTGACTTCGGGTCACTGCCTTGCTTTTCTCCGGCGCCCTCAGCCAGCGTTGGTCTCGGCTCCTGACGGTGAACGGCGGGGCTCTCCTCTTCCGTCAGATCTGGTCGTGCCCTTCCCTCTGCTTCTCCGACGCGAACGTCGCAGGTATGACTGCTCCGGCGTGTCGTCTCCTGGTCGTGGTCGGACCTGCATCCCAGATCTGGTCGTGTTGCTGTAGTTGGGTGCTCGGTGTGGATGCTATCGGTTCAACGAAGCTGGCCAGAAAGGCTTTTGGATACTCCATCTTGGTACAAATTGCAGAGAAAAAGCAGAAGTAATAAGTCATCTTCTGGAGCCAGCCTCACAATTCAAATCCATGTGGCCCAGATCTGAACTTATTTTTGGCATCACCACTTTGAAGGTCCCCTTCCATGGCTACCCCTGTTGGCAAGTGGGAACACTGATCAAAACTCCCAATTTGGTGATGACTGTAATGGGGATTTAAAGGTGATGGCATCTTGCCAATGCTTTTGCATGTTGGCTCTCCATTTCAAGATTGGAGCAGTTTGGTTGGACGTATCGGTGGTGATTGGTGATCTTTTGCGATGTGGTGGCTGGATCTTTGTGGCTCGGATCTGTTGTCTGCTCGGGATATATCGGCTTGGTGTCAGCCTCATCCATAGCGGGCCTCTACTCGAATCAAAGGAGACATCACCCTTTGTCCTTGATCCTCTCTAGTGGTACGAAGGGTTTTCCCGGCCTCCTCGGGCTTCCCTGGGGCAGAACCGCTACTCTCCTCTCTCGTCTCCGGTTTGAAAAAATTCAGGTTCTATTCTTGCGTTCTCGGTGATGGCTGAAGCGTTAAGAGGACCCTCCGTGAGTTCGAAGGCGTCCGAGTCTGTTGTCACGCTTTTTCACTGAAGTCCTTCACCTGCACCATGTCGGCGTGCTTTGAGATGAGGTTCTCACTGAAGGGACTCTCCGGCGAAAGTAGGGGCGTGTGAGATCGTGTGGTGGCAACTCGGTTCGTTGCTAGGAAAAGCTATCGATTCTTGGATTAAGCTTTGGGTGGCTCTCGGCTCCCGAGTTCTTGGATGTGGTTGATGTGTTGGGATCTCACCGGTGGTATCCAAGGTCTGACAGAAAGGCATGTCTGGTGCTCGGTAGAAATATTGGGTCCCCTACAATCGATTCTCGGTGTTGACCGCTTTCGTGTATCGGATCGGCACAGGTACATGCCATGATGTTCAGTTCTGAAGTTATATTCTTCCTTTTCCATGGGTAAGCTAAGCCTCTCCTATTCGTTCTTGCTATCTTAGTATTTGGTTTCGCTTCATCTCGACTCGGTGGTGGGTCGAGCTCGTCGGTTAAAGGCGTTGACCACCGGCGAGTTTCATAGAAGCCTTACGCTATGGTTGGTAGGGTAATTCGGATCTGTCTCAGCCGTTAGTGGTGTTGGCCACCGGCTTATAGTTATTGCCCCTCGATGGCCAATTCTATTGAGATGGGAGTTGGTTCAGAAATCCAAGGATAAGGTATGGATTTCTCCGGTCAGGTTCGACAGTTGGTTTTTACTCCCCCAGGGCATCTTGGTTCAAATTCAGAGATACTTGGTAGCTACTTTCGGTTCTCAGACCTTTTATCATTTTTGGGAGTATTTCAATTGTGTTTGGTTTTTCAGGACTTCATGGTAGTAAAATCTAGTTTTTAGAACTTGTTGTATGTAGGCTGAGTCCTACTTTCATTTGTGGTACCGCCCGAAGATGAAGGTTGCGACCTTCTAGGGGGTGGGGTTTTCATTCATTCCCTGGGTTCATACTGTTCTTTTTTGTGCATTGATCTGTAGTAGAAGATCGGCCCTGTACTCCTCTATTTCCTCGTTGGAGGTTTTAATTTAAATATGCTTTGCCGATCAAAAAAAAACAAGACACCAGTCATACTAATTCAAGGAACCCATGCGTATTTGGAAGGTTCCTTGGTCCGTTCAGATTAAAGAAATACCTTGGAATATACTCAATGTTAGGAGCGTACCTCTCACCTACATATAGATCACCACTCTCTATTGTGTATGCATTTACTGCCACATCATTAAAACCATCCTTTTATAGGGTGTATCTTCTTCCAATACATCCTTTGTAAAGCTATCTTTATTATTAACAGCGGAAAACGTCATTTCTTAGTCCAGTTAGAAAGGTTATTCGCATATCTTAACTGCGCTTCACTTTTTGTGATAGATCCTTACACAAAGGTGATATTTTGTTACAAATCCTAACATGAAGGTGCTATTTTGTTACAAAAAGAAACATAAAGGTGGTATTTTGTTACAAATATTAGCCCCCTTCTTCATAATTATTTAACACGTGATTGATACTTTTTGTAAACATGTACCACCTTTGTGTTAGAACCTGTCACAAAAGGTGGAGCACGATCATGATGTGAAAATGATTTTTCCAAGTAAGCTACGTTATGTCACGCCCCGACCGGTTCATCAGGTTTTGGCGCACGAATGCACGTATTTTATACGAGGCACGAGGCGACGTACTTGTTTTGGTGTTCGCCCGATATGGCGATGCGGTTCCGTTGTAGCGCACGGAACTACGTGCGGTTTTTGTGAAGCTCGAGACGACGAGCTTCTCGGTTGATTGAAGCACGATGTGAAGTGACACGACCTAGTGTCCTTGGCCAACCAAGACCATGCAAATGTGACATGCATGCATGCCGTGCATGTATATTCTTGGAGCCATTTAGACTTGCTTATTTGGCAAGGTGGGTGCTTGTGTCCCACGAGTGGAAACCCAAGCCAATGAAAGGCTTAGCACAAGACAACATCATCCAAGCACGTGAAGCTCATGTCACTCACCATCCTAGCACAAGGAGCACACGGCCTCACCATTCTCAACCTAAGAAGAACACATGCCAAGCTTTACTTAGCAAGAATGGATTGGTTTTGGTGGCTCATTTAATACATGAAAAGGCGTGGAACAAGTTGAACCAATTGGAAGCATTAATTGTGAGAGTTAGCTTAACCATTAAGGCTTCGGAAGTTGTGTAGCCGAGAGTTAGTATAAATAGGATAGTTAGTTGTTAGTTTAAAGCATTCATCCCTCTGCAAACCTAGCTCAAATTGTATAGTTGTAACCGTAGTTCTTTGTACCCCTTTTCCTTTATAATGCCAAAAAGCTTTTGAAGCTCAAAACATCGTTACCTTGTTCTTGTGCTCGTTATATTGGTGGTTTGAGGTCAAGAGTTGATAATTCCATTGGTATGGAAATGAACGCTTCCGCAATGCAACGAATCAAGACTTCCGCAGCGCACCGATCTCAAAAGGCCGACTGGGAACCGATCATTCCAAGTACCGAGCGAGCCGAGAGGGGCGAGACGAGAGCCGAGTCACGCTTCTTAGGGAGAACTCGCAGGGCGTCACAGTTGCGCTCCGAGACGAGACCTCTCGTGCCGTCGCAGAGGGTAGCAGAAAAGGCTGACTTGGGACAGGTTCGGCGAAGTTTCCCTGTCCAAGTGCCGGGCGTCCATGTGAGCGAAGCCAGGGCGTCAGCATCAGAGCTTGGCCCGGTCCGCTCACCTCCCCGGGCGTCACAGTTATCCACATTAATAAAGAGACATGTTGCATAATTGTTTCCCTTATCCAGCTCTTTCTCAAGGCTTGTGTAGACATATTGCCTACCAATGCAACGTAATAGCTCTAGACTTGTAAGACCAGAGGCAAGCAATCAATAATTCTGTAAGACCCGCTTCCGGTCGAACCGATGACTCAAGATGTCACTCGGGACTTTTCCGGAACCCAAACGAATTAGCCATTATCACGGTTGGCTTCAGGGGAGAAATCCCTTTCGTTTGAGTATAATATTGGATAAAGTCAATTTTGGTCAAAACGAGACTTTTTATCGACTAAAAGCTTTGTTTTTAAAGTGCTGGAAATTATTTTGGAAAATTAAGTGACCTAGGTGGACACTTGTCTTCTTTTGGTTGAAAGAGAGAAAAAGGGATAGTCATAGACCCTTTTACCCTCCCAAAAGCTACTACAAGGGAATCTAGCTCAAGGGCTTTTAGGTTATTGCTACATCTAGGTATTATATGAGATTGGAAAGGCAAAATCACCTCATTTTACCTTGTGTAGCCGAAAATTGGAGGAGGAGCAAATGAGAAGAGCTCCCATGGAGGTTTGAAGGAAAATCAAGGAAGAAGAGGCCACTTGGAGTCTTCCTCTAGCCATCCACCCTCCAAATCACTAGCATCTTCTTCATCTCAACATTCTAGAGGTAATGGAACTCTCTAATCCTCATTTCTCTTCATCTATTTTCATGGGTTTTTGGGTGAAATTGTTAGATGATGTTGGGTTGAGTAGAAATGGTGGGAGATGTTGTTGATGAGAAGCCTTGTTGGGTTTTTGTTGAGAAATCATTGATTTGTTGGGGCTTTTGAGTTGGGTTTGATTTGATGAATCATTGGAAAGTTGTTTGTGTGTTGTTTCCTACCATGGGTAGAGGAGTATTGAAGGTTTTGGACTGTTTTGGGAGTTGGAAGGGGTAAAATTCTGGGTTTGAAGGTGGTTTTTTGGAGAAAAGGAGCTGGAGGTTGAAGAAGGGCGAAACTGCCCTGGTGCGCCACGGATCCGTGACGGATCCCGTGACGGGCGACGTCACGGCTCCGTGAGGGAGTCCGTGACGGCACTCGTCACGGCTCCGTGACGGTAACCGTGAGGGTTAACGTCACGGATCCGTGACCAGGTCCGTGACCGACCAGGGTGAGGGTTTCTTGAGGGTTTTGTACCTTGGTTTTGAGCTGAACTTTGGAAGGGTTTTGGGGGTCTTCTTGCTGTTTAAGTTGAGTCTAATTATCGTTTCTTTGTGTCCAAGACTTTGGGGATCGAGCTAGAGGAGCAAGGATCACGCCAGGACCCGAGGGAAGAGCGAAGTGGTGATCACCGGGCTTCATCAAAGTGTTGAAGAGGAGGACCTTGAGGTAGGGAAAGCCTTAACCTCTCGTTTATGATGCTTAGTATGCATGCTAGGTTAATAAAATTGGAAAGGTCCTAGAAATGCCTATAGGATGCGAATAACTAGCATAATCGTCTTTCAATTACTAATAACCGGAAGTGTCTAGTGGTGACCGATTAGGATGCCAATCACTAGTATAATTCGCTTTCAATACTTGGGAATTGATTGTCTGGTAGAGGAGCCTTGGCAAAGCCCTCGGATTAGTTGCGTGTTAGGATCACATGCTTGGTTGTTGGTTGCTTAGTGGATAGGCTAAAGAGTCTAACGGAACTAGTTGAATTGCATGTGCGAATGCTCTTTTGAAGGTTGTTATGATTAGTTGATTACACTCGTACTTGCTCGTTGATTGTATTCGAATGATTACTTGATTTACTTAATTGGTTGTTTGGAGCATCGAGTATGACTGGTTGTACCGAGCCGTGCAATCAGGTGATCGATGCCCCGGTGGTTCGAAACTGGTAAGTGAACGGTAAGTTGGGATTGTGTGATTGGTGTGATATGATTTAGTGATTCGTGTGCTGTGTGCTATGGTGAATCGGTGATGTGTGAGCTATGTGTGTTAGTGGATTGGTGGTGGTTGGATTGGATTGCGTCGTGGTTCGGTTGAGTGCGTTACTAAGTTGTTATCTGACTATGGTTGACTCGGTATGGTACCTACACCGTTGAGGAGTCCGGTGTAGGGTGAGATAGTGATTGTTGTTGATACGGTTTGGTACCTACACCGTTGAGGAGTCCGGTGTAGGATGATATAATGGTTATTTAGTGAATTGCCCAAGTGTATGCTCCCTATGGGAGTAATACCTTGGTTCCCGAGGACATAAAATCCTTTGGAGACGTTTCTGAGAATCCCGATGATAAGCGCCCCGAAGGGTTGTTTCCGGTCGCCTCAATGTTATGCGTCTCCTCTGGATTTGAGGGAAAATCCGAGAGGACACATCATATGTGGATCGGAGGGTGGAGACTTCATGTGCCACGGCATTGAACTGGGTTATCTATTATCTGTGTTCGTTAAGATCTATATTATTGATTTGCTGTTGACTTATTTTGAGCTTAAGGTCCACCTTGTTATGGGTTTTCTCTACTGAGTGCAAACTCACCCCTGTGAGTTTACTGTTGTGTTTACAGGCTTGATTGAGGAGTAGAGGCTCGGGAGCTCTCGGTGTGGGTGTCCATAGCGACTTCGTTTTATTCTATTTTTGTTCAGAACAGTTTTTGTAGAGAATTATTATTACACCCCTGGAGGGTTACTTACGTTTCAAACTAAATTTGGTGGATTCGAGTTATTTATTGGAGTTTTCTGGAACTTTTTGTGAATTGTTATCTTTTTTATTCATGTTTTACTAGTCATGCCTCGAGTTCGGGCAAGAACCGGATTTTGGGCGTGACAAATTCGATCACTGAAGTCTTGAAAATCATGCAAAGTTACTCATAAAACAACCAGACATATTTTGTGATCCCAACACTTTAAAATAAGCCCAACCCCCCATGCAACTCTAACATAAATAAAAAGTCCAATCCTGTAAAAAAATAGCAACACAAAGCACAAAAGAACTAAACCTTTCCCCTGTGTTAACCTAGTCGCCACCCCGTCTCACCACCGACGACGCCAGGCTCTCCGGCCTGCGTTGTTGCCGGTGGTGACCCCCTCTCTTCTCTCCTTCTTCTACCTTCTCTTTCCCCTCTCCTCTGTTCCTTCCTTACCTGTTTTTTCCCCAAGCTCCAGATCTAGGCCGGTTCTGCTTGTGGCCATGACTGCTCTGCGTGGGTCCTTGGTTGGTCGTGTTCTTCGGGCTACTTCTCCACTAGCAGGCCGGGCTTTCCCCTCGCCGGATCTGGCGTTTCTTCCTCCTCTTGCAACTCCGGATCTCGTCGGCAAGAAGTTGCTCTGGTTCTGGGGTTGTGGCTGACCTCTTCTATCGCCGCCGGGACGCCGGGCTTGGCCGGAGAACGGGCGTGTGGTGTGTGCTGCAGAATGCATCGGAGGCGACAGTTTCATCGCGGCTTAGGGGCAGGACCGGTGCGGGTAGGGCGTGGTCCGTTTGGGCTGGACGTTTTGGATTGGGCCGGGTCGTGCCATTTGGGTCGGGTCAGTTCAGATGGGCAGGAGCAGATCAGTGAGCAGGGTCAGAACTCTTGGGTCAGGACAGACCAGCTGGGCTGGGTCGGATCAGGGGGCCGGGTCAGATCAGTTGGGCTTGGTCCGGTCTGGTGGGCTTTGGCTATTTTCTCTTGGGCCTACACCGCAATTCCTATTTGGGTTGGTCCTGATTTGGGACGGCTGTCTTTTGTTCAAGTTGCTCGGATCGTTGGTTGCTGCTGAAGTCTTCACGGTTTTGTCTTCTGGTTGTGGTAGCTTGTTTCAACTCTTTCTTGTCGTGGTTCTGAGGAGGTCGGGGTTCCTCGCCGGACCAGTAGGGCACGATCTCCTTCGGCTTGTTTCGCCGGACCGTCTCTGGCCCTTGCTCAGCTCGCCCGCGTTATGGTTTCCGAAGCTTGGAAGCTCTGTGCAATTGTTGGTGTTATGGGGGATGCTGGTTCGGGGGAAGCTTGGAGGCGGCTGGCTCGGGAGTCACAGGTTTGGGAGGAGGCAGGGTCGGGAGTCAGGTCTTTTTTGTTCTGGGTAGAGCTGAACCGGATCGGTTGGGTTCGGCCCACCTCCATCGGGTCGGGCCCATCTGATCTGGGTGGTTTGATGGGTCGCGGGTCAGGCCTTGAAGGGCTTGTTGGGCCTGGTCCTGGGTTTTGGATCTGGTTCTGGGCCTGGGCCCTTTATTGGGTATAGTTATGGGCCTAGGTTCAGTTCTTGGTCTGGCTCTAGGCTAGTCTGATGCTCATCGGTTGGTTTCGGAGTCTTCTCTGTTGGAGTCTGGTTTGGATCGAGCTCGGTATTATTACAGGCCTTCTCCTTCGGGTCCTTGCTGTTGTCGGTGAGGGGTTACCTGTTTGGTTTTGGAACGCTCAGCTCACATTTCAGTTTTAGGCTTCGCAAGAGTTTTGACGTGCTGCTGCCAGCTTGGTGTCCAGAGCTTGTTCTCGGAAGAAATACCGGTCCTTTGCCTGTAAAGACCGGGAAAATTTAATATTTAAATTATTAAATTGTAATGTCGAGGTTGGGAACGAGTTTGATTTTTTAAATCGAAATAAAAAAAAGAGAAGAAAGAAATTCAAAAAAAAGGGAGGAGCTGAATTTTGGGTCTGCTCCAAATCTGGACCTGGGCCGACCAGGGCAAGGCCCGTTACGCACGCGCACCAGGACCGGCCCAAGGCCCATACCCCCTAAAACCCTAGCCTCAAAATCATCTCTCGCCGCTTCAGTTACCATTTGCTCGCACGACAAACGAGGTCGTCTTCTACCTTCGCCAGAATCCTCTCGACTTCGTCGAGTTCTCCCACCGCCCAAAGCTCGCCGGAGCTCGCCCCTCTTCTCCTCCCTTCTCTTCTTCATCTCCGCCTCAACCCCAAACCTCCCATCACCTTCTCATCTCTCCAGACACCAGAAACCCCTCGACCTTCTCTCCTTCTTCGATTCAAGTCGAGCCGTCGTACCACAACGCTTCGCCGCGTCTGTAACCGGCGTGCACTTCAAAGGTGAGCACCTCCTGACCCAAATCCGACCTCCCCGTCTCTTTCTCTCTGCGTTTCGAGCTTGTCCGAGCTCTCTAGGACGAGGTCTGGAGCGGAAGAGTTCGCTGGAACTCGCAAGGTCAGATCTGAGATCTGGACGCCGGCGAGCTTCCCACGGCACCAGATCTGGCCGGAGACGCGCACCTTCGACCTCCCTCCGTCCTCTCCGTGCCCAGAAACATTCCCCCGCCGTCAAACCCTCGCTCTGACGCCCCTTACCGCCGTGGAGTCAACCTTCGAGCGTCGCCGCTGCCGTACCAGACGATCACCAGAACCCTAGGCGTGTCACCGGACCTGGGCGAGCTGGTCTGGGCCAGGGACGACACCTGAGCTGGGCTTGGGCCTTAGCTCTGGTCCGGGACTTGGACCGGATTAGGTTTGGGCCTCGGGCCTGAACTTTGTTCGGGCCTCGGGTCCGGGCTGGATCTACAGTCCGGGTCTTGAGCCGGGTTGGATCCGGGTCTGGGTCGGGCTTGGTTCAGGGTCTGGACCGGGTTCTGGATCGAGTTCGGGTCGGGCTCGGGCCGGATCAAGACAAATTAATTAAATTAATTAAATAAGGGTTTGACTTAAAATCAAATTAATTACTAGGACTTTTGGACAAGACGAACTATTGGATTTAATTATATAATCTGAGAACCGTTATGGGTTGGACCGGGACTGATACGTCCCCTTTGTGTTAAACCAGGACGTTACCCCGAGCACGGAGAAGACCGGTGGGGCCAGGACGTTAACAGCTAGGAGACGCAACGGTCGGCTCTTCAAGAGGTAGGGATTACCTCGAAACTCGCTTATTACGGTTTTACTAGAATGCATATAGGGAAACCTAATAACTGGTAAACAACTAGTATGCATGTAGGATCAGAACAACTAGCGTAGTCGATTGAACTGTGAACATTTACGTTTCTGTCTTGAGAATTGTTGTGCTGGTAGAATCGGGCCATGTCGCGCCCGTAGGACTTGTGTGCTGAATGTATCTGTGTATGCGTTTGATGCTTGAACGGTTAATAAATAACGAAAACGAAAACAAGAAGAATTTACTAGAGAACGCATTGATCAGTGATTTGAGTGCTTTTCCCTATTTTACTTGATATGTTGGATTGGGAATATTTGGGGATACCGGTTAAGCCGGTGGGGTAACCACGTGGAGAGTGGTATCGGTAAGTGATGGTATGTGCCTGTTGGCGGTGTTATTATTGAAACATGATTGTGATTGTGATTGTGAAAGTGATTGTGACTGTTCGGTGATAGTTGTATTGAGTGTGTCCGATAGGGTATCGGTAAGTGTTGGTCAGTACGGAACAGTTGTGAGTGTAATTTAAGGGTCAAGACATATTGTAATCGGTGTGACTTGTCGTTGCTATGTGTGGGAAAGTGTGCCGTGATTGTTCTGATGAGAATAATTGTTTCTGATATGGACGGGTGAGTGATAGACCGACGTGGTCGTGAGTGTGGTGATGGTATCGTGGTTAAGTGTGGTTGGGGTTCCGTTTGAGAGTGTGATTGTGATTGTTTAGAGGCTAGGCCTGTGGACCGCGATGAGGTTGTACCGCGAAGAGGCTGGGCCTGTGGACCGCGATGAGGTTGTACCGCGAAGAGGTTGGTCCTGTGGACCGCGATGAGGTTGTACCGCGAAGAGGCTGGGCCTGTGGACCGCGATGAGGTTGTACCGCGAAGGGGCTGGGCCCGTACACTGCGATGAGGTCGACCGCCTCTCCCGACTCTGTGTTGGGAAAAGTTGTGTACGACTTTGCCGGGCCGAGCGGGTTGCTCTCGAGACCGTGTGTTTGTGAGAATCGACTGTGGTGATATTATCTGGGTTGAGTATTACGAAATTTGTGGTTGTGGTAGTTCCTTGGGTTGTTCCTTCGGGGTTGCATTGGTTTATTGACTATTGTCGGGTTAAGGTTGGAGATTGTTGGTTCGGGGATTGACCAGGAAAACTGAGTATTGTTTTAAAATGGTTAAGGGTCGTATCGTGTATCAAACCTTTAATTGTATTTCTTTTAATCGTGGAAGCGTGTTTTCGTAAACCCGATATAAGGACTTTTCATGGTTTTTTCCCTACTGAGCGTCAAGCTCACCCCTTACCGTGTTTTCTACAGGTAGTGGCTTTGATTTGGAGTAGAGGACGTCGCGGAGCATGGGGCTAGCGAGGGTCCGAGTTTATATCTATTGCATGTCTCGTAGTGACGTAACGGTTATTTGAAGTTATGTATTTTACTGAGCGTAGGACTCAGAAACTCTTATTATTTTACATTTATCAAATATTAATGACTTTCAAACTTTTTTACTATAATTCACTAAGTCGCGTCTCGGGTCCGGTCAATACCGGATTTGGGGCGTGACACCGCCTTATTGGGCCTCTTTTTGGTGTTTACCGAATTTAGGTTTCGGAGGGTTGAGTGCGAGCTTCTTCGTCTGCCCAGTCTCTTGCGATCTTGTCAACTGGTTTGGATTTAGACCTTCTCTCGGGTCTTGGAGGTGACTAGTTTCTGCTTAGGTCATGGGATGTGTTTCTACAGTCTAGCGGGTGTGGATCGTTGCTGATCTTCTCTAGCTGCTTCTGGTGCTTCAACCATCCGGGTACTCCTTGGATTCGGTGGTGTGACACGCTGGCTGCCGATATTTGTTTGGTAATTCCTCTCCCACACTTCCCTTTCTTTTAATTCGATTGGCTTCGCTTCTTCTCGACCCGCTGATTGGTGTTCGAGCTCGCCGGTTCTTGTGGTGGTGTTGGCCGCCGGCGATTCCTTTATATTGTTCCTTGGTCTGAAGCCTTTCGTCTTAATTGATTGGGTGTAGTGTGTCTTAGTGATTTTTCATTGATAGTGTATCTGTCGATCGTGGTCCTGGCCACCGGCGTTTTTAGTGCTCTCTTTCTCGCTAGGATTGAGTGTTACTAATGATACAGGGAGTTGGGTTCAACTCTGATTAGGGTTGCAGTGTTTCTTGTGTGCCTGCTCTTCTAGGTGGACTTTTCTTGGTTGGCGGTTGTTGCCTTGCTCGGTCCCCCATGGGCATTTGGTCTGGCACTCCTTTGCGGTTAGCCCTTGTTGGCAGTTCTTGTAATCTGCACTTTCTTATCTTGTAGCTCTTGGTGGCTCTTCTTATGGTCTGCCCATGTTGGCGGTTCTTGTTTTCTGTATCCTGTCTTATTGTTGTTGTTGTTTCTTCTGTTGTAGTTGATCTCCCTTATAGATGGCATATGATCATCTTAGGGAATCGCCTTTTTGTGCCCTTATGTTCATCATCTTTCTCCTCAAAAGAGGATTTATTAATGAAAAAAATTGCTTATTCAAAAAAAAAACTCTAACATAAATAAACAAAAGGGAAAACTACAGATACCTACCCAAAACCATGGTCATTTAACCGATGTTTACTCTGAAGTTTAAAGTTAACTGATGCATACCCTGAAGTTACGACTTGTAACTAAAAAACCCTTTTGTCAACTAAAATGGCGAAAATACCCTCATTGATTTTTTTTAATTAATTTTTTTAACATATAAATGAAGTGATTTTTTAAAATAAAAATGAAGTCATTTAATAAGTAAATATATAAATATAACAAAAGTAATTTTTAAATAATTTTTTAAACATAATTTTTGAAGTGTAGTTGAGGGTATTTTCGTCATTTTAGCTGACAGAGGGGTTTTGAGTTACATTTTTGAAACTTGAGGGTATTCATCAGTTAATTTTAAATTTTAGGTAGGCATCAGTTAAATGGGCATGATTTTGGGTAGGTATCGGTAGTTTTCCCTAAACAAAATATGCACTGCAAACACGAAAGAGCAACCCCACACTTAGTTTCAACAAATATGCAAGCCACAAAATCTTGTATACATAGTCTAACAACACCGAAGGTTGGGTGCTTAGCACCCACCAAGTAACAACATAAGAAACAAACCAGCGAAATAAACAATGTATAAACAATAGAGGTATGTCGAGATATCGTTACTGGCTTGCACATGAGCTTGGGGAATCCTTATAGTGCATGGATGAGGTGCCTCCCAACTAGCACATTTGTTTAACGTCGTTAGGAATTAAAAACCAATAAAATAAAACAAGAAAATAATATAAACAAAATTTACATGGGCTAGGCCACAGAGTAGGGGCGGAACCAGGAATAATTTTCAGGGTGCTCCGTCAATAATTGTTAAATATATCAAAAAAAATATGGTTCACTTATAGATAATTCGATTATTTTGTATTGTTCGTTCAATAATCCATATGTATAATTGATACAAAAATAAATTATTTTTTTTATATATTAATATTAATAAAATTACAAGAGTTTGAAGTTAAAATTGAACGTTTTGGACTGAAAAAGGTAAAATACCCATCGGATCTTTAAAGATCCACCATTTTTTTCATACGAATTCTAATTTAGGCTAATAAGATATTAAATTAAATTTAAATGAAATATTTATAACATATTAAAAAATAAATGTTTTGTTATGTACGAGGTTGAAATATGAGGAGTGTTTTAATATATTTATAATATAGTAGTTAAGATATTGGTTATTGATTAATTCTCATAATGTATTTAATTATTTTCTTTACAAAGTTTTTTTTGATAAGCGAAAGTTTATTAAACCTTTGCTTTCCTGAGCAGAAAAACAAGGCAGCAGATCAACCTCAAAAAAGGATCGTCCCAAGAACAAAACAAGCTCAGAAGAGCAACGAACAAAACAACAAAACCAAGCAGGAAAACAACAAGTTCAAACTGTCGGCCTACTTGTCTGTGTCCTACCCGAATTTAAGCACAAAAATCGGTTGGATACCGAAATAGGGGTTAAATAAAGCTTTTCCTGTAGTTGGGTCAAAGTAGTCCTCATCCTCACTATCCTTGACGGTCTCCTCAAGACGCTGAGGTGCGTCCAAAGAATTTAAAGGTACCACCAAAGAACAAAGATTAACCGTCTTTCCCCAATCCTTCTTAGCAACATCAACACTAAAGCTACCTGAATTGCCTCCTTTATTAGAAGAAGTTTTAGCTCTTGTCTGATAAAAAACCGTTGGAGGAGCAATCCCTTTTGACTGTCCCACGTCTTTTTGGTTGAATAACGTTGCTTATTGGAGATTTAAGTAGGACCTCCTTCCACGTGCTACTCTGTTGGTCCCCAGCAGGATCACAAGCTGCCACCTGATGTGAGGACTGGCCCGCTGAAAGAGCCATATCACAAGTGCCTCACAAGTGCAGAAGAGTGTGGGTACGACTGACACCACCACAGTCGTACCCACCACAAGTGCCTCACTCAATTGAGTAGGCAAATCTGAACCTGTCAAGTTGGGGTTCGAGTTTGGGTTGTGCACCAAATCAGGCCCAACTGAAAGCCCCACATGTTTTTGGGCCGTTGCAGAAGAGTGTGGCCCGAGTCGATGAATTGCGTCTTTACAAAGTTTATGGTGCCTTAATTTATATTTAAGATACATATGTTTATTTATTATTTTATTTTAGAGATACATATTATGTGGGATATCATAGAGGAAAAATCGGCTATAAACTCCTCTTATCCTAAAAACTGTGGACCAATCCAAGCCACACACACCTAAGATCCAACATTCACCATAATGTCACATCATCATCCCAATTCCATCTAAATACACGTCACTTTCAACCTTCCTCACACAAGCAAGGGCATAATTGTAATATCATGGTGCCGTGTGGACTAATGTCCATTTTTTTCTTAACCAATTCACTAATTTAATATTTTCCGATTTGTTTGAACACCAATTAGCTTCAAACTTGCGCCAATATTTTTCTTTTTCCAAGGGCTTTGAAAATAAAAATTTATATCGGGGTGATAAAAATAATGTTGAGTGTTGATAAATCTTCACTAACAAATGTTTTATATCGGGGGTGATCAAACTAGTGTTAAAATATTGATAAAAAAACATGTACAGATGTGATAAAAAACAAGTGATGAGGTGATAAAAAATCATGTTCAATTTTGATTAAAAAAACGCGTGATAAGGTGATAAAACACATGTAATTTAGTGATAAACCTAGTGTTTAGTGTTGATAAAATTAGTGTTCAATGTTCATAAAAAATATGTGATGAAGTGATAAAAACCATGTTCAATTTTTGGAAAATAAGATGATAAAACTAGTGTTTACTGTTGATAAAACCAGTGTAAAGTGTTGATAAAAATTACCCAGATATAACTTTTTAAGTCAGTCCCAAAATAATTTATTTTTCTCTTGCTTCAAAACATATTCACCACTGATCTTGATAAAAAAAAAACCCTTGAAAAAAAAAGATAGTGACGCAAGCTTGAATCCAATCGGAGTTCAAACGAAACGTAAAAAAATAAATTATGTTCAGTTTTGAAAAATGAGGTGATAAACGTCCAGTGTTGATAAAACCATTGTAAAGTGTTGATAAAACTAATGTAAAGTGCTGATAAAAATTATCCAGATCTATTTTTTTTAAATCAGCCCCAAAATAAATAAAAAATGTGCTTCAAAATACATTAATGACAGATCTTGATAGAAAGACCTTGAAAAAACATAACTATTGGTGCGAGTTTGAAGCCAATCGGAGTTCAAACGAAGCAAGATTTTTTTTTGATAAGCTAAAAATTTATTAAGCAAATGTTCTACAAGAAAGTAAAACAAAGCAGAAAAACGATCCATAAAAAAGACCGTTTCCCCAAACCAAAAACAGTTACAAAGAGCAACAAAAAACCCAAGCAGGAAAACAAACTCTACTTCCTACTCGAATTCAAACCGAGAAACTTTTTAGACAGCGGAACCGGAATAAGAGCTTCTTCTGTAGTCGGATCAGGGTAAACCACGTCCTCATTAACCTCGATGTTTTCATCCTGCAGGACTCTACGTTCGAGGGCCAAAGAAGCGAGGTAGACCGGCTTTTTTCCAACTTTCTTGCTAAAACTCCAAGCACCCAAGCTATCTTTTGTAGCAATATCAACAGTGAAGCTCCCTGAAATGTCTCCTTTAACAGCATATGCCTTGGCTCTTGACTGATAAAAAACAACTGGAGGAACACTTCTTTTTTGTTGTCCATTTTTTAGACGACCACGACCCTTCTTTGGTTGAGGTAAAGCCTCTGAATTCGAGGATTTAGTCAAAGCATCCTTCCAAGGGCTTCCTTGATCGACAACCGGGATTGAAACATCAATCCGAGGTCCATCACCAAAACCCGCCACCTCAGGATGGGAACTATGACCAAGCCCTTGGGCCTGTTCTGTTGTAGCCTGCAAAGCCCGACCAATACTTTTAGAGGCCTGTGACTCAACCTGACTCACAGCTAAATCATCAGGGGTCGGACAAGTGTCGGAACACGACTGAGAAGGTCCACTCGTACCAGAGCCAGAACCTTGAATTTCTTCCACCTGCACCACACCACGAGGGTTTGCACGAGGGAACCGAGCTTCGAAAGCTCTGATTTCACGGTGGTGAGTTCCAGGTTGAGCCAAAGCAATGAAGAGTATATGCCCATTCAATTTGAGTCCGTTTAATCCCAAAATTGCCCGAGAAGCCTCAACACAAGTCGAGAAGGAGATGAAACCGAAAAATCTCCCTCCCTTGTTCGAACGCTTCAAAATAGAACACCTTCAGACGGACCCAAAAACACTAAAAACATTACTTACCCACTCTTCCGTGGAACCATAAGGGAGATTGTAGACAAACACATCGGTGGAACTCGCTGATCCGACGTTCTCCGAAGTATTCTCCTTTATTTGAGTGAACGTCTGATTCTTATCTGCAATCACTCCAGGTTGCTTCGTATCGATATGAGGATTCGGAACGATCACCAGATCAAGAGCAGCGACAGAATTTTCGACCGCAACTCCACCCTGTCCACGACCCTGAACTGAGCTCGGCTGCATTGGTTCCACTGTCTTTTTCCCAACCAGACTGGCACGACCAGAAGTGTCTTTAGACGTGACCTTCTTAGCCCGTACTTTCGCCTTAGTCGATATGGGAGCACGAACTTGTTTGGCTTGAGTTCCTTGCCTATTTCCTGACATCATCTTTCCAACAGGATAAACGATGTCGCAGTAGGTAGCATAGCTCGAAATCAGCACGGAGCAAAAACTAGAAAACGAGAGAGGTTTGATCGTCGATGTCACGCCCCAAATCCGGTTTTGACCGGACTCGAGACGTGAACAAAAA
Source organism: Erodium maritimum (assembly GCA_963921825.1). NCBI lineage: Eukaryota > Viridiplantae > Streptophyta > Magnoliopsida > Geraniales > Geraniaceae > Erodium > Erodium maritimum. The sequence continues at coordinate 65,742,721 of OY997594.1, read as the reverse complement.
TAAAAATAAAATAATGATAAAAGCAGTTAAATTAACATGAATCTCTGAATAAAAGTCTGATAATACGAGTCAAAATTCAACAACTACTAACAATAAGGACAATGTTTAATACGAAACTGGAAGTACGTCTCTAATAAATAAGTCAACTCGGACCCTCAATGAGCTCCCGAGCCCTGAGACGTCCTCTAAGCCTACTCACCAACGAAACCTGTAAGACAGTAAAAACAGAAGGGGTGAGCTTACGCTTAGTAGAAAAAAGTAGTAACGGGGAAAAGGACTCCCGCTCCGTCACAAAATTTATCGATTAGAAACACTTATTAAAATGACAACACAATTAGAGATCAAAAGGGACACAACTTATTCACCAATGGAAAGCAACTAAAGAAAAGCACGAATACTGAAATATAAGACAATTAAACTACGAGACTCCGATCCACACACAAGCTCAACATATCGTACCGGAAACGCACATCGGCCTAGATATCTTCCCGGAACACAGAGCATCGGGGTGAAACAATATACATCATACCGGAATATCCCTCGGTCTAGATGTCTTCCCGGAACACAGAGCATCAGGGTGAAACAATATACATCGTACCGGAATACCCATCGGTCCAGATGTCTTCCCGGAACACAGAGCATCGGGGTGAAACAATATACATCGTATCGGAATACCCATCGGTCTAGATGTCTTCCCGGAACACGGAGCATCAGGGTGAAAGTAAACAATACCGCACAATGCCAAACCAAAACACGTTACACCGAACTCATTATACCAACAAAGATTACCGACACAACTTACCAAGCACGTCACATCGGTCTATCATTCACCCGATCATATCACAAGGCACAATCATATCACACTCAACACATACATTTAACCAAACATGTCATGAAGTAACCATTCACCACATTCATCACAATTCTTATAGTTTAGCATGATTCTTAGATTAACCAAAGGACATATTATGCCCCGACATTTAAGGATTAATGACCACAATAAAACACACACAACAATCAATCTTAAGGCTCGACATGGCCACATGTGATTCTACAGCACGACAATTCCCATAATTGAAAGCGGTTATTCTAGTGAATCACATCCTATATGCAAACTAAGACTCTTCCGGTTATTATCATCCTATATGCATACTATTAGCATTCCTTAATTAAAAGCGGAAATTTACTACTCTTCCCTACCTCAAGTGCTTCCCCAAACTTAGTCACAAGCACGCCTAGTAGTCTCCTCCTCCAAGCTCGAGAGTAAAGTCTAGGAACACAAATTAACACTAGAATTAAAGACTAATCAAAGGTGGTTTAAGAGGCAACAACAAAGTTAAGAAACCCCCAAGAATTCGGTTCAAGATAACCTTTCGATTTAAACGAAAAACACCCAAAAAGGACCCAAAAGGGCCAAAACTGGTCTGCCACGGTTCGGGTCACGGAGCCGTGAGGCTCCCCATCACGGATGACGTCACGGTCTCCCTCACGGAGCCGTGACGTCTCCCGTCACGGTGCCCGTCACGGATCCTTGACGGCCCAGACCTGTTTCGTCCTTCTTCTTCATCCAGCCTCCTTTCCACGAAAACAATACCAAAAACTCCATTTTTAACCATCCAAATCCTCCAAAACAGTCCCATAACTTCAATACTTCACTACCTAAAGTGGTATTCATCAAAACAACAATTGCCCAAGAGATTTCCAATCCAAAAACAATTGATCTCTATAGAAATCAATCTCCTTCTTCCCTTAAACAATCATCCGACAACAAATACTCAAAACCTAACTAGTTCATGCAATTTCTAAGGATACCCATAACTTGAATAGATTGAAATGAGATTGTGAGAGCTTACTTACCTTGGGGATGAAGAGATGATGAAGATTAAGAGTTTTTGGAGAAGATTTGATGAAGAACTTGACCAAAGCTTCCTCCTTCCTCCCTTTCTTCTTCTTCAAGCTTCCTTGTTTTCTTCTCTCCTTCCTTATCTCTCTAAAATTCGGCCAACACAAAGTTATGGCTGAATTGTGCTCCCAAATTGCTTTAAAACCTAATATTTGTAAAGTCTAAAGTGCCCCTTAGCTATTAACCTCTCAAGACTAACTAAGGAGGGTCAAAAGGGTCATTTTAGCCTATTTTCTTCCCTTCCAAGCTAACATGGACAAGTGTCCATGTGGGGACCACCTTGTTCTTAATTATTTCCAGCATCTCTAATTTAATTAAGTTTAGTCGATAATTAGTCTCCGGTTGACCGAAAATTGACTTTTTCACAAGGACAGTCATTTGAAAGGAAACAACCCATCTAAGTTAACCGTAACGATGACTAAGCTTTTTGGGTCCCGGAAAGGTCCCGAATGACTCTCGGAGTCATCGGTTGACTTTTCCGGCCAAAAGTCAACTTTTGCCCGAAATCACCAGTTCGATCGGGATCGACCGGGAGTGGTTCTTACAGCCAAAACCTCGCCTGAAATCCTCTCTCTCATATTGGTCACCACAAGCAGCAATATTAGCCACTGATATTGAAACCACAATTAGGATCAATTGCACCACAAGCAGCAGGATTAGCCACTGATATTGAAACCACAGTAGTAGGATCAACTGCAACCAAGCCTATTGAACTTGAATAGGTTGAAATGTCACCGGCAGAAGCAACCAAACCGCATGATTCGTTACCTCTGCAACACACATCCCTCACCGGAAACGCGAGTACTGAACATAAAACAATCGATCCTTCAATACCTCTGCAACTATAAACACTCACTGGAAAGCCGCTCGGAGAAGTAGACAAGCCGCTCGGAGAAGGAGACGAGCCACTCGGAGAAGAAGCGAGAACAACGACCACCTGCAACCGACGGCTGCACTGAGCTAACCTTCTCCAACCTGGGTGCGCTCAATCTGTGTCGTCGACTGGCGACTACAACAGTTTAGACCGGAGAAACGGACACAAACGACAACATCGAACTGAATCTCGATCTCAACATTGCACTACGACGGCTCGTACACGACCAAGCTCGATCACTACACATCAACCGGAGACGCTGATCACCCCAAAGTAGGTCGCCGTAACGGCGGCGCGCCCAAAACTTGTGACCTAATATCTCTGCGCGTGTGGCGCGTTCAGTAGACTTTGCAAGAGAAGTTTAGTCTCGAACCCTCTTCCTCGAAAGGGGGAAAATTAAATTTGTGATTTTATAAAAAAATATATATGATAGTTTTATTAAAAAAAACTCCTACAACTTATCAAAAAAGTGTTGTTTTTTTAGTCAACAAATCGACAACTTATTTATATCTCATTCATCCATTTATTAAATGGATGACTTGGATTGGTTTACACAGTTTTTACGTTAAGAGGTAATTTATATTTGATTTCTTTTCGGCTATCATAAAAAGAAAAAGAGTGAGAAGAGTCATAAGTAGATAAGTTTTAATGAGTTGGGGACCCAACAGCTCAGCCCATAGCAAAAAATCAGGATTAAAAAAGCCCAAACCAAGTTTCAGCAAAAAAATACAAAGAAAAATAAGAGTCTATGAGGGGATTTGAACTCAAGTGGGAGATTAATAGTAGAAGCCTTCAACCATTAAGCTAACTTTCCACCATATACCCCTTTGGTTCCGCCCCTACCACAGAGGCTACTGTGGTGGGCCAGAAGGACGAGATGGCTCAGGTGGTGGAGGATGATAGGACTCGTCGAGTAGTGGAGGCTGTGATGACTGACCCATACTGAAACGCTCCATAAATGGAGCAAAATTCTCCTTAATCCAAGTCCAAGATTCGTCGTGCCGGGCCTGCATTGAACTCTGGAATCTGTCCATCGAACTCTGGAATCCGTCCATCGAACTCTGGAATCCGTCCATCGAACTCGAGAATCTGCCCATCGAACTCTGGTATCTCTCCATCCTGCTCGCCATAGAAGAGATGCTGGTCTGCAGGATCTGAATGCTGTCCTGCCACCAAGAGGGGGGCTGAGCGTACCGGGAAGAAGGCCGAGAGTGCCCAGATGCAGCCTGATAGTACCCAGATGGAGCCTGATTAACTGGTTCCTCTGCCTCAGCCGGTGCCTGGCGTGCAGCCCCTCCTACATTAATGGAGGAAACACATTAGTTCCTTGATGTTAGTACGGTGATTGGTATCCAACAAAAACGAAAGAAAGATGGGAACAAAAGTAAACAAAACCACTAATGGCCTGCCATCTAAGACGCAAGGAAATTAGTACCAGTAGAAGCACCAACTTCGTATTGCTTGCTTTCTTTTACTGCTAATAACCGCTCCAAATTTGTTGTCCTCTGCAATGCATAAGAGTTCAAAAACCCCAAAGGGAAAAAAGCAGTCTGCATATATAAAATTAGATGTATATTTCATATGAACACTTAAAAGAATAGAAAAATAATTTTTTTGAGAAGTAATATCCTTAAACATAGTGTGTAGATGTTCATAGTGATCAAAACCAGCAAAATAAAGTATAAATCTAATTATCAGGTCTACCTCGGTGAGCTGGCAAATTTGTATACGCAATTTAGCTTCTTTCTTACACCTATCGTTGCCCTGTATTTCCACATAGACAAGTTGAGATCTATTTCACAGATGAACCAAGGGAATAGTTCATTATGACAGGCATATGATGCCAATACAGAAAAAAAGAACTTGGGGTATAGTAAAAATTACATGGCATACATGTAACAAAGATATACAAGAGATGAGAGCATTTCAAGAAAATGGTAGCTAACCAATATGAAAATTCAACCCAATGATACGAAACAACACTGAACTATCCAAATGATTTCCACTACTAATTTGATTACCTTCTTCTCAAGTGATTCACATTTAGACTCAAGAAAACGAAACCTCTGTAAAAAAAAAGAATGTCATCATTGGAACATAATCTATACATTCTTTTTAACAATATTGATTCAATAAGGTTTAGCAGAACCTTTTGGGACTCTTCATCAATGTCAATGACTACAATCTTTGGCCCAAAGAGCTTCCTTACATCCTTCAAACCGCATTTCCTATTGCATTGGGGACACTAGAGAGAACGAGGGAGCATAGATTAATACAAAAAATAAAATAAAGGGTATGTCTACTGTATTACAACTAACCATTACCCTGGCCGAACTCCGCTTCTGTTGCAACCATTTCTTGATGCAAGACATACCATACAAGTGCCCACAAGGAAGACAACTGCAACATCACTAGGTTGTTAAATGGAATTATTAAAACATCTATACACGACACATTGACACTGGAAAAGATTGGGAAACTTATTGTTTCCTAAAAATTTACACTTCATAATGGAAGAGTAGTGATCACAAGCACAAACTTAATAATACCAATCAAGCCAAATAAATTATGGGTTTTTCTTCTGCTTCTAATTTCCCCCTATATTGATTCACTCACTACGACATTGCAAACACTCACATTCAGCTCAAAGAGCCAGATTTTGAAGTTTTTCTCCCCAATTTCAAACCCTTGAGCCAAATTCAATAAACCCCCCAAAATTCCAAGCTAATGAATGGAATTGGGATGGACAAGAGAAGCAATGCAAACCAGATACGGTGGTCGCCTTCGCTGGTCCAAGCATACATGCAAATGGGGCAAAACAAGCCCTCAATTTCCCCGCGGTTCAACTCGTTCCCTTGAGATGACGACGCCGCTTCTCCGCCGTCGTCTCCATCACCTCCATCCCTAGCATCAGGTACATCGTTTGTATTGTCTCGTAAAACCCTAGGTGGGTCATTAACCAGCTCTTCGTCCTCTTCCTCTTCCTCGTCGAAGTCGTCCTCTTCCTCTTCCTCGTCGTAGTCGTCCTCTTCCTCTTCCTCGTCGTCCTCGTCCTCGTCTTCTTCTTCCTCGTCGAGTTGTATAAATTCTACGGGAAGTGGGGGCTGTCCATCTGAGTCTGTTGGGCTGTCGGCGGCGAAGTTCGACATCGCTTCAGAGCCGCAGAGAGGGGCAGTCGTGTGACACTGAGTTGCAAGAGAGTGGACGGACAAGGGGACTCGGTTTCTCGAATCGGATTTTAACCGGGTGATTACGTGGACAAATATTCACCGTTGATTCTTTTGGCGCCACTTCTCTTCCAATAAATGAATGGTGGAAACTTATTTATGTAGGAAAAAACATTTAATAGCAAATTTACATGATTTTTAATAAAATAGTATATAATAAGAAAAAACCACATAAAAAAACTCAGCTAGGGTTCAACCCTAACCGCCACAAGTCGTCGTTCTTATTCTCGTTCTCCTTTCGTTCACGATGTTGTCATTATACAAAACTTTCATCACCAAGAGACTGTTTGTGAGGATCCTCTTTGTAACCTTCGTGTTCTTCTCCACGCCTCCATATCGCGACATTGTTGCATCGGAATGACAGTGTCTTCTCCGTGACGATCCGCGCCTCCCTGTCGTAGTGGTGATCGTCCTCTCCGTGTTAGCCTCCCACACCGTGAGCAAATACACGGTCACAACATGAGGGGCTCTCGTTGGTCTAAACAATCAAATGACTCAGGCAAGGTCTGTTATACAGCCTCGTCAGGTCCAATGAGGCCACCCAACCCTGGACTTCATTAGAGGAATGACAGTCTGCCCTATTATGCGGTCCCTCTACAACATCACGTGATCCCTCCCGACGCCACACACGTCTCCCAGTTCGCTAGAGATCCCGGTTGGCGGATCCACAGGCTTCCAAACTATGATAGGTGGGCTCAGGTCGAACCAGATATGGTTTTTAGATTAAGTTTAGGTAGTCGTTTTGAGCCTTGTCGTATGTGTCTTGATTTCTTATTTTTCTTTTTTGACTGCTCTGGTCGTTTCATTGTTAAAACTAAGTGTGGTCACTCAAAAACCTGTCTATACCTCGGGTCCTTTTGTAGGATTAGTTGTAGTTTGTCTTTGGATGTACTGCTCTCCCCTATTCCTCATCTTGTGCAATATACTATTATGAATAAAATGTTCCTTTCGCTAAAAAATATATATAATAAATTAATGAGTGTTTATTGGTAGGGATAGATATTGATTGGTTAGTCGATTATGGAACCCAACCTTAATATGAAACCAGGACATCTGTTTTTTCAAAAAATGGGAATCGATATTGGTGGGGGTAGGGGGTATGCATGCGCAAGTATCCAGCCTGACCCACACATATGTAGACCTGGCCGACGATTTGCGAATTAGATATATTCAACTCGAATCCGCCCATCAGATCTTTTTTTAGTTACAGATCTGTCTAAACGGATTTCGATCGAATATGGTCCAAAATTGAGAATATGCAACTATAGATACAAACCCTTAACAACCTCAAACCTTGGATGATATACATCTCTTCTCAAGTCTCAACGTTGATTTTTCTCTCGGCCTGCCGAGAATCCATATCACTAAGATGTGAGACGCCACATACGATATTTTTGCACCTTTCTCGCGGTTGTTGGGGTGACACACCACCGTTTGAGAGCCCTTGTCGCTGTTTTTGGGATATTCAATGATGAATGCTCGGTCATATCTACACCTTCCTAGGAATCAATGTCTGAGAAGGTAAGATGTAAGACACCGAGAGAACTCAGCGCCAGAAAACTCGATCTGTTGCTGCAAGACACCAATCTTGAGATCGATTATGGATGCCCGGACTCGCTTGGATGGAGAGGGAGGGAGAGAGAGAAAAGAGAGTGGTTATCTGCAGATGGTGATAGACAATGAAAAAAAAGATAAAGGTTCAAGTTGGTAAGAGGCTTTAAGGTTCTAATAGGAAATTAGGGTGTGACTAAATAGTGGGGAAATGAAAAAGAATAGGAGAGACATATAATGATTGTATTAGATCCATATACACATTAACGCCCTAAAAGGGCAACTGAACCCACGTGCACAATAGTTTTTCTCTCAACATGGAGAAACCCTCGAAACCCTATTTGCTTCAGTTGTCGCCTCCACCAGTGGCCATAGTTGCTCCGGCCGCGAGGGTTTTCGGTGGGGCTCCTCTTTCCCACCCTTCGTCTTCTCAGTCCGTAGCTGGTCGTCTTCATCATCTTTCCCCTGTCGTCTGCCACTATCTCTCCCCGTTTCTCCTCCCGTCTGCGCCCATCCTCCGGTCAGATCCGACGCCAGAGCCACCGCCTCCGCCCTCCACAGCCACCCACCTCGCCTCCCAGGCCAAACCTCCCTTCCCGCCGTCGCCGAAGCTTCATCCCCGACCAGATCTGTTGGTCAGTCAACCTCCCACAACCACCCCTCTCCCCCTTTCTCTTCCGTCGTCCCATCTCCTCATTTTCTCTTTCCACCACCCTCATCGGCCCACCCACCCTCACTTTTCTTCCCCTGCAACTTTCCCTCCGACCAGACACTCCCTTTCTTCGGTTAGAACCCCCTGTTTTCTCCACCCTCACGACCTCCCATCCCTATCGTCCCTCCTACCTCCTCCCCCAAAGACGACGACCAACCATCAACTTCCCTTATGGGTCTCATCTTCCGACAAAAAAAGACCCGAGTTACTCCGGTCGAGCCTCTCAGTCGTACTTATCTGGTCGGACGGTCAGATCTGTTCCCATTTACCGTCGGAGTTCCATATTCCGAGTCGCGCAACCGTGCTCCCTCTTTAAGAGATCTCTTAGTTAGACCCGTGCACCCGTCTCAAGTAGATTGGATATGTACCCACCGGCGCCGTCTACCTTCGCACCTCGCTCCGCTTTCAGCCCTAGACATCGGAAGTTGTTCGTGTGTAGTTCGTGATTGTAGTTGTCATTTAGGTATATTTGTTTAATGTCTGTTTTTTGTTTGTACCCTATGCTCGAATCTTGTATCTCTCGTAGGGTTGGTTGCCGTCTCTGGTGGCGTGTCCGGTAATATCTCTCTTTCGGCATATCTCTCTAGGGAGCCGATAAGAAATACTGATCTGGTAGTTATTGTCTTTTTAGGCACTGCGTCGCCATGGTTGAGAGTTATTCATCTCGTTGGTCGTTTCTTTGGTTCTCGAGAACGAACGGTGGATGAAACACTTGTATTATTCAGTTTGTATTGTCGAGTCTGTAAGGTTTATTAATATTTTAATGAATCTCATTTAAAAAAAAGAACCATGCACACATATTGACGATCAAGATGAAGGATATTAAGTTGGATTGGGCTGAACTTGGGTGCTTCGCACGTCATGATGTTGGATTTGTGAGACACCCTAGAAGTTACAGATCGGGTATTTTGGACTCAAAATTTGACATATAATTCGCAAATGACCATTATTGGGATCTCGGATCGGGCGAGTTACTAGACAGATATCGGGCCGCGGGTATTTTGCACACCCCTAAATGTGGGCACCACCATATATAATCGACTTTATCCTATTGTTATTCAGCTGATTTTACCAATTTCAATCGACACTGCATGTTCAAGAATTTTGGACTGTTGAAAAGGACGAGAACGACGAGGCAAAGAGGAATGATGTGAGACAAGGACCATAAGTTGAATGAGGGGAGGTGTAGTGGTTGCTGTTAGCTCGAAATTTCGGTGGACAAAAATAAGATAGAGCATCTGCAATCCTTCAGCCTGGTTGGGGCTGAAATGATGAGGCTGAAAGGAGAAAACACTTTTTCTTTCCTCTTTCAGTCGGGATGACACAGTTTCATTTTTAGTCCAATGGACTAGAGTAAAAAATAAATAACAAAAAGATAATTAAAATCCAAACATTTAAAGGGAAATGACATTACATTAAGAACTACCATACGATAATATGAAAAGTAAACAATTCGAAATAAAGAAACACAATGAAGGATAATCAATCTTGCTTGCCAAAGTTATTCCACATGTGCTCGATGAAGTCTACTTTGAGTATTTTATGTTGATGTTGATTGTGGATCGTGTTGTTGTTTGCTAGTATGAGATGGGTGGGGACCAAGTATCCCGACCTGAATCTCGGTTCAGTTGACCCATCTTCATCTAATTGTTCTATGAAACCTTTATACATATGGCGTTCTTCCTAGACAATCATATTGTGCATGATTACATATGCAATCATGATCATACCAAATAACGAGGGATTCCACATTCGAATCGGACGAGTGATAATGTGAGACCGAGCTTGAAGGACCCCAAATGCTCGTTTGACATCCTTCATGTATACTTTTTGGACTTGAGCAAAATTCTTGTGCTTTGGAAGTTGAGCCAAAATTATTGTTTTCACAAACACTGGCCACGAAGGGTAAATACCATAAATCAAGTAATAAGGAAGATCATACTAGTGTCCATTTACCGAGTAAGTGAACGATGGTTACCAACCATTGACAACGTCCGATAACAAACTTGATTAATTAAGCACTTTATGTCATTGTTCAACCCAACCATGCCAAAAAAATATGTGCCAAATCCACAAATCATGTGTGGCAACAACCTCGAGCATCATTGTGGGGACATTATCGTGATCCCTTCACGAATGAACTCCTTCCAATGCTTTCAAACAGTTTTTTCACTACTAGTGCATGTAGTCTAGACTACCCAACATCCAGTGGAATCCACGTCCCCGCATTCATCGCTAATATGTGATTCATATAAACTTGTGTAGGCTTTTGTAGATAGGTCAACCCAAACACCGTAATTATGGTCTTGCAAATTTTTTTAACACACTCAAGAGTCGTGCTCTCTCCTATTTTGAGGTACTCGTCAATACCATCAACTACAATTCCATACCACAATTGCCTAATGATCGGAATACATTTTTGATAAGAAGAGAATGATACATGTCCCAACTCGTCTATGCCTTTCTTGAAGTATGCATCTTTTTCTTCCAATTCCCGTACAATACGTGTGACACTTCATTTGGCATTCGAAAACGAAGACGAAATTGCTACTCCTTGTAAACTAGGGAGCTACTGAAATAGTCACGTATTAAACGTTCCTTCCCAGCTATACGGTCTCTCTTGATGTAGTTTTTCTTCAGACAATGCTGGTGGGTTCAATGTTTTGATCATACAAAATTTGAACCTCTTTAGATGGATTGATGATAACATTCAATTGCACGTTCAAACATTCACTCGAGCTTTTGTTGTTTGGCGAGAAGCGCTCTTGTTTCATCATAATTGCTCGCCATTGAATTTGAGAAAGGTAGAGAGTACAAGAATATTGGATTGAGAGAGTAAAGAAAAACTTGTGATTTTTGTGTGTATGAACATGTCGTATTTATACTTATTTTTACAACATTTATCGATTAATTTGAGCTATTTCCAACAAAACATTTTATTTAAACAATGATCAACTATTGGTGATGCCAAATATGATAGTTGGCGCCGACAGTTTCAATAGGCGGTAACGTTTTCGCCAATGACTTTCCATCACCCCTTTTTACCATCGTTTCAGCCTCGTCTACAACGATTTCGTCGACGTTTACAAAATGCCACCTATCCGTCGCCGCCTGCAAGTGTTCTTAAGGGGGGGGGGGAGTTACTGTGTTTATGACTACTAATTCTAATACCGATGGTGAAATGGTTTTTTAGTAGACTGATACTTAGTGGACTAGTGGTTTTTAGATGTGGGTTGAAAGGGTCAATGGTATCGGCGGGTTTTCACTACCGCCGTTCCATCACTTACTAAACCGTGCACTAGTTAAAAATCATTGGGTCTTACTTTTTTGTCGGGTTAATGTTGAAAATTTTCAGTTACAATTTCTTCAATGCCACTAATAGTCTGTAGTGGTCTGTTTCCAACTATACGATTATTTGTACACATGCTTCCTCGTTGATTATTGTAGAAACGGGCAACCTGACCCGCCCTATAATCTTTTTGGATGGGCTAAGAGCATTCACAACCCTTCATTCCGGCTGAGGCTAAAAAGAGAAAATCAGTTTCTCTCCCTCCTTTCAGCCTGACTAATACACTTTCCTTTGCAATTCATTAGATTAATGTAAAGTAAAAGGCGAGGCTAAAAACAAACAAACTAAATTAACTAATTTTTGAAATCCAAAAGTAGAAAAGGAAATCATACTATTATAATAAAACTAAGAGCGATATTACACGATTTATTTGTTACTTAAACAAAAACTAAATATGGATAGATAAATGTCTTTATATAAAATAAAAAATTAATTAAAAATTTAAAATGATGAACACAATTAATTTATGAAATAAAAAATTGAAAAAACAAATTTGTAATAAATATTTTCATTTTTGAAATTAAAATAATTCTGAAACTCTAAAAATCTTAAGAGAAATCGAAACATATTTTTAATAACCGAATAGGTGTTTTAAATGAAAAAAATATATATATTATAAATGTGTTTTTAAAACAATAATAATTTGAAATATGAAAAGTAAGCATTTTTAAATAAAAAGAATACGAAAAGGTTCTTCTTCCTTGTATTTAGCCGACGGTATTCATGTCGTCTTTGATTAATCATCGCATGTTTATGTTGTCGTTTCAGCTTCATCCGTACCAATTATTCCGATGTATACAAAATGTCAGACAACAAAACATTGACTTTCCGCAGCTGAGTACAAATGCTCTAAAGCACCTGTAACGATCGTGGCAGACGTGTCGTTGTAGGGCATGCGACAGCTCTACCACGACTCGCTGCCACGGCTCCTCGTTGCAGGGCATCGTTGTAGAGGGGTCGTGGAACTGTGTCGTCGTAGGATCCTGGTACGACGCGACGCGACACGTCGTTGTAACGCCAAGGCTGGTCGACGGCCCACTCACAAGCCGACACGTGTCGACACTGAAATTAAAAAAAATGCAAACAATTTAATTTTAAGTATAAACAATAACGCCCTATCATAAATCATGATTTATTATTGGAAAGACCATGACATGAGGTAATAGTATGGAAGACAGAAAATAAAAAGAATACTCTTAGTCTTACCATAGCTTCATACTACCGTCATTGTATAGCATTGTAGATGCACTTCCGATCAGAAAAACATGGATATTCTTTCAAAAAGAAACACATGGAATCAAGAAGACCCGGCCCGTATTAAATCTTGAAGATGACACAAACAGGCCCTATACATAAACTAGGAGAAGGAGCTCAGATCAATCTCAACCGTCCATCTTGACTCGTTGAAGAAAGTATTATAATCTGACTAGATCACTTTCCCTTTCTCCTCCCGGTCGAGAAAAAACCAGAGGGAAAGAGATGGCTCGCAGCATCTCCTACATCACTGGTTCTCAGCTTCTTTCTCTTAAGGTCCGCCCAAACATCGCCGTCGTCGATGTCAGGTATTTTCCCACATCATAAATTTCCAGTTTTTATGTAAATTTTGTCTCCGATTTATTGATTTTCCGGCAATTCGAAGGGACGAGGAGAGGAGCTACGATGGGCACATAGCTGGGGCTCTGCACTACGCCAGTGGCGATTTCTCTGATAAGATCCCAAATCTGATTCAGGAAGTCAAAGGGAAGGACACTCTTGTGTTCCATTGCGCTTTGAGCCAGGTCTGTTCCGTAGCTCGCACTTGCTGCTTCTGTTCTTTTGCTGTGAATTGTGTTCTCTTTGTGATTTCTGAGTTGTTTCCTATTGGGTTTCAAACAATTTTATCTGGGTAATATTTGTATTAGCTGATTTAGTTACTGTGTGTTAAATCAATCGTTCCGTATCTGAGGAACTGGAGGTGTTAATCTAATTTTGTTGACACAGACGATAGATTATTCAACATAGTGGTATAGCTTGATTAGATACATGAGTAATTGCTAATCAACTTGCAATAAGAAATAAGCAATAATCACTGCAATGGAATAGGACACACATTAGAGATTCACAGTTGCTTTTGATGTCAACTGAATGGATACTAATAACCTTCATTATACCAATTAGGATCCGCTCTCTTCCTGAATTGCTGATTTATGTTCTCAACTTGTCTTTTCATGGTGATGAAGGAGACAAATAAACATTTGTTATTCATATTAATGTTTTAGCTGAGCTCAATTCTGCAATAATGTTGGGTCGTCGATAAATTTGCACTGCTTTTATCTAATCAAATAAGTCCAGGCCGAACGACAATATAAGCAAGAAGTTGGAGTAGGACAGTGTATTATAAGATAAGAAACCGTCAAACATGCTAAATATATTATTTGTAAAAATATGGAAATCTAGATTTCTGTTCCTATAAGGTTTTAGAAAAATGGTACTATTAAATACATTTTCTTCTATCTTCAAAAAAAAAAAATAAATACATTTTCTTCTCGAAAAATAGGAAACTTTCTACAACTAACCACACCCAGTCTCTAGAGACCTTTTCTTGGGAACTAGCAATGCCCAGTTCACATGAGTTTTTATTCATTGTGCTCCCTAGTTTATAGTACTCTTCTAAGACATAGTTGAATTGTTGTGCGTCTCTGAAATTAATTTGATGGGAAGTTGTCTAAATGCTCATTTATATTGAAACCACATTTTCTTAGAAAGGTAAAGTGCTGAAATTTGGATCGACTCCACATCTTTTAATTTTCTACTCATTTTATGAGTTACCAATTCTCCAACTGTTCACCTTCTATTGTTGTCATGGTATGCCCAAATTCAAACATGCTATAATTTTTGTTGGACAAAAATTATGTTGCAACATTCAACTTAAAAACACCTCATGTTACAACCTTGAACTCTTTTTTTTGAAGATCATACCAAGTACGATTTGTTTGTGTTTCATCAAACACGACCCTTTCAAATGTTATATGATGTTTTTGCATATCCTGAAGGAGCTCTACATGACACATCTTTTACATTATGTTAATGCTATGGATGCTTTTGTAGGTTCGTGGTCCAAGCTGTGCAAGGAGGTTGGCCAATTACCTCGAGGAGAAGAAAGAAGATACAAACATTAAGAACATTCTGGTTCTGGAACGTGGCTTCAATGGATGGGAAGCTTCTGGAAGGCCGGTGTGTCGCTGCAGTACTCACCCATGTAAAGGGAATCACGATAGCAGCAGCTCGTAATAGCCATTCCAAATGTGTACTTGTTCGATACAATAGCTCTCATAAAACATACAGAACATACTAGACTGCCAATATGCAAATTTGATTGCAGTAAACTATCATCTATTTGGAGGCTTGGAGCTGTTGAGGATTATGCTTATTGAGAAGAGTAGTGACGAGAACACAGTGTAATAACTACTCCTGAGAAGAGTAGTGCCAAGAACACAATGTAATAACTACTCATTCACTGGTTCTAATTTTCTTACATACCATTACTGTTATGTGCATTTGGTTCTCCAGGAACAATGAGATAGAAATAGAACAGAAACTGAATGGAGGTATAATGGTCACAGTTATCGGAAAAGTTGTGAAATACTTGTTATATAGGAGATGGGAATGATCATGGTCCTTGTGGACCATTTTTTGATCAATTGTATTTGGATATTAGCAACCTTAGCCACGAAGAAAGAAAACAAGCTCTCCAAACTATTGCATATTTTATGTAGCTTCGAATCCAAATAAGGATCTGGAAAACCATTCTCATGTAATTCAAGAGTACGAAATGATTAAAGCTTGTAATACCCAATGCACATAAACTTTCTTGTCTCATCAACCAATATCACACGATAAAAAAACAGCTTCTGCACATGCAAAAAATAAAAATAAAAACACCTCATACAATGGTTTATCCAAATTGTACACAAGATACATATATGATCACACAAGTACTCTGAAAAGGTTCAGTTATCATGCAATGGTTTGTCCAAATCTATACGAGATGCGATGACCTCATGTTTTTCTTCCAACGCTTTCTTCTTCTCCTTCATTGCTTCCAAATGTGCTTCAACTTTAGCAATCTGTAACCCCAACTCACGAATCTCTTTCGTTTGCTCCACATATTCTTTGGCCTTGTTAACATAAGGGCACAACCAATCCATAGAAAAATTCATGGTGGACAGATTACTGTAGGCATCCTCCATGAACCGGACATGTTGAGGGCTCATGCTCTTCAGTGGTTGATTTTGAATGATTTGAAGAAATTCACTCAGTAATGGAATGAAGTGCTTATTAACACACAAGTCTGTCGCCCGCTGAGAAGTGGTTATTTGAGAAAGGTTCCTTGGATCTTCAAATTCTTTTTGTTGACCTTTGTCACAAACTTCTGCTTCAGATTGATTACAGGATGAGGTTCTTGAAACTGTGGCAGTCGCTCTATCAACCTCCTAAACACAAGGGCATGATGGGATCTTACTTATTCAAGTTAATATTCATTTTGAAACTAAACTTGAAATGCAAAAATGGAAAATTAAGAGTGATAATGAGGTGTAGATTAAGGACAATGCATACCACTTGTGTGGCAAGAGAAAGAGCGATTTCATCAGGAGGATTGGTAATTGGTGGGATCAATTGTTGAGAAGCCATAGAGCCTGCAATGGTTTGTTCTTGGGATGTATCATTGGGACAAATTACCTCTTCTTCTCCTTCCTCACCAATCTCAGTCCCTTTTCTTGGCTCAATGTCATTTTCACAAACCTTAGATGATGAAGCTATGACTGTTCCTCCTTTTGTTACAAGACAAGTACTTGTTTCAGATTGGTTCCAAATCTCATTCTCATTTCTTAGCTCCACAATTTCTTCAAAAACCTCAGATTCTTTTCCTGCGCATTTCTCGTGAATATCAGCTTCGTGTCCACCCTCCTCGAGAACCTGTAATTCTTTTGCTTTACCCTTCTCACGGATATCATCCACCACCTTTACTAGTTTCACACAATTGTAACTATCTTTTGGTGCCGTTTTGACTCCATAAGTCTCGGTTCCTTTTCTTGACTCCATAGCATTCTCCGATACCCTTCCTAGATTCTGACCTTCCATTCTTGGCTCAGTCATGACAAAGCACTCACGGATTTGAGTCTGTGCTTCTAAATGGTTGCTCGATGGAGGAGTGGTGGCCAGTCTTTTAGCCTCCTAAGAAAACAAGCCTTTCATTACTTGCTATAGCAAAAGGAAAACCAAATCCAAATAAACCCCTTGGATTTAAACAACATCATACGCAGCACAGCAGCTGTAATGGCAATTTCAATTGAACATTTTGTTCAAAAAAAGTCCTTAATGAAACATTTGGGTACAAACAGTAAACCTAACATAACATTTTTATGCTTGAATATCAATTACGTGATGATTTTCATTAATTTTTCTTGCTTTTATTTCGTGGCAGCAATGTGTTCGCCAAAAAGGTAAGCAGAGCTATACTTTTGTATTCAACCATTTTTTTTTGATAAGCTCGAAAATTTATCAATAAGACCGTGCCTAAAAAACGAACCAGAATGTCCTGATCCAAGAAAAAACAGGGTAAAGTCAACGATTGCATAAGAGCTCCAGTAAGGAGAGCTAATAGACCTAGCCTTTTCCTAAAAACGAGACAAGGAACAAAAAAAAAAAAGGTAACCCCGTCAATCCTCGCCTCCCGGAATTAGAGATGAATCGTCGCATATTCCTTTTTGGAAGTCAATTCACGAATTGTAGTCCATGCGTCGGTTCCATGAGACGAAAGCGCAACTTGAGTTTTTTCAGTTCAACCTTGCTCAACCTGTTTCCCAATGTCGACGGGACGAACATATCTTTCTCAATCTAAAGAACGATCCCTTGGTTTACATTAAACGGTATAAAAATCCGATAAGTGTTTGGGAGATTGTCTCACCAGTTTCGACGGTTTGAGTAGGACCTCCTTCTGGGGACTACCCTCCGAAGGATCACCAATCTCACCCAGAGCATCCTTCATACTACCCTTATCCTAACTCGGGTCATTAGTTACCTAAATCGGGTCATAGGTAGCCTAAAACAGGTCAATGGTTGGTTGACCCGCAACCAACCCACAACATTTCGGAGCAGGCATCTCCATTACCTGCTGTGAAGTAAGGGCCTTGGAATTAGAGTATGGTACAGGGCCTCACGATCGTTGGAATGGGTTGGAATTCTGGTACCAGGCCTTGTGGGGATGCATGCCCAGAACTAGGCCAAGAACCGATCCAATACCCACAACCACAACAGGCTGAACTTGATCAAACCCATCTGCACACAGAGTCGTCGTCTTCACGTACTTCTTCCCCACGCAACTTAAAAACGAAATCCTCTGGAGATCTGATCGTATCCGAAACAGAATCAACAGATCCGACTACGAATAAGGAGAAAACGGGAGAATCCCATGAAACTCGGGATCACGTATCGCACCCAAATCCATCGGAGAACCACCATCGCTCCGAGGGACAGACTCAGGTGAAGCACCGGTGAAAGCATCAACCGCTCCACCAGTACCCTGCAGCAGCTCGAAAACAGATGCCTCAACCATGACGAGCTCCTTACTACACTGCCCTTCTTCTCCGATGCTCTATTTCTGAGCGTTCATCACCAGTTGAGCGTTCTGACCCCGAGCAATGGCCACAAACAACGTGAAGCCATTGATCTTAAAACCGTTGAGGCAGACAACGATTTGGGACGCCTTGCTCTGAGTTCCGTAACGCACAACAACATAGAAGTTCCCGCTGCGATTTGACCGGGACAAAACAGAGACAAACGAAATGACACCAATCGCACCAAAGACATTATGAAACCACTCGACTGTGGTTCCATACGGTAAGTTGCAAACAAACATCTTGTCTTTTTGCAACTGAAAATCCTTGGGCTTCGACCGTGCACCAGAACCTCTCGCCGGACACGATTGGAGCAACCTCTCCAACTACCGGAATCTGCATCGGTTTAGAGGAGCCATCATCAATAGGAGGCGACGTTAAATCGTTGTCCTTCCGTGATGCTACTTTCGATGAGACCAACGTCGTGGCCGACGGGATCCTTCTCCATTATGATCTTCAGATGTCCACTTGGTTCTACCTGTCCATCGATCACGAGTGTGTTTTGCAGAAGAAACAGAGCCCTTCACCGTCTGTTTCCAAGCCACATCATCACCCAGAGCACAAGGCTCACCCTCACCATTGGCCATCTCCGGGGAGGTGCCCCCGAAGGCTGTTGAGGGTCTGTGTTACTTTGGTAGGGGATGATGGCGGGGTGGTTTTCCTCTAAGTTGGGAAGACTTGTTTTTGGTTTTTATTGATTCTTTCTTGGTCTGGCGTAAGTTTTCGCTATTGAGCTGCAAGAGTTCCTTTGGTTTTAAGTCGTAATGTTTGGGTATGGCGTAAGTTTTCGTTTTTGTTTTCTGTGTTCTTCATTTGTTCTGTGGTTGGATTGGTTTTTTCCAACTTTAATTCTGTTTGAACTTTGTAGTTCGTGGTTATAGTTTGCAATCGTACAGACGGCTTTTATCGCATTTCGAGATCAAGGCCTTCATAAAAATTCTCTGATAAAAAAAAAAATCCTTCAAGCTCAGGCTCACCTAAAAGACCCATTAAATGTGAGTTACATTGTTGAATATGAAACCCAAATAAGAATGAATATTGAAAAGTTTGTATTTTTATATTCTTTAACGTTATACTAATTAGCAAACAAAACTCGTGATACTTTCTAAAAACAATTAAAAAAACACTGTTCGGCTCCACTAGAGTTTTCTCCCCTTGTTTCTCTCTCGCAGCCCCCAAACTCCTTGATTTATTTTGCCTTTTCTGAGCACTTTAAGCACCCCTGCTTACTCTAGGCCATGGCTCCCTCCTTCTCCAGCCGCCACGGTGGTTACAGCCTTATCACGGTAGGGGCTCAGCCGCCCCGGCTGAGTCTTTCCCCGTCACGTCGCGTGGAATCTCCCCCACCTTCGCTGACGTCGCCGTTGTTACCACTTACGCCTCCATCAGCAACATGTACGCTGCCGTCGTCGCCGTCATCAGCAGCGCCTCCATCAGCAGCAGAGCCGTTTCCGGCCTTATCATCCCCGTGGGCTCCGATTCAGGACCAGCCACAATCTCACTATGGCTGGTTCTCGCCGAAACGCAGGGAGCAGGTCCAAGGAGAGCCATCGACTGTGCATGCACCGATGCAACCAGCACTACTGCCGTGCGCAATGGTGGCGACGCCCAGTCCGAGATTGACACCGCCGCCGGATGTGTATAGATCTGACCATCCCATTTGCTCCTCTACCACTGACAGTAACCAACCTCGACAACGAGACACTGAGGAGGACTCAGAGATGACGAGGGCTGCAAAGCAGCCCCGCCAGACACCATGAGGCTGATTGGACCCCAAGGGTTGATGGTTGGTGGTCTACCCCTCATAACCCAGGACCGAGCTGTGGATGGGAGATCGGGACTACACCTCAGGACTTTTATTATTTCAATTGTCTTTATTTATACTTTTGTTTCCAGTACTTTTTTAGTTGTTGGTTTTTTATATTTCTGTTTAGTTAGACTATTTGGTTTGAACGGTTTGGGCGTAGGGTTAATGATCGTTGTCTAGGATGTAAACTGAACTATTTCTGCGGGTTAAGAGCGCTGGGTGTCCTACGAGAGGCCCAAACTTATTATGTTCTCAGAACTTTTAGTCCTATACTTGTACTGGTTACTTTGCACTAATAATGCACCCCCTCGTTTCACCCTTTCAAAAAAAAAAAAACTAGCAAACTAAACTAAAACAAAAATATACAAGTTTTGTGGAAGGAAAGAAGAGGCAATCAGAGGCGCACCTTTTCAAATTCATGATCTCCTTGTTTTTCTGGAAAACTAAGGAAATCCGTGGCATATACTTTGCCACAGTCATCCACTTGTAATTGCTTGAGTGCCGGACATTTGGTGGTATGTTCCCTTGGGTAGAAGCACTCCATTTTTGGTAGCCTCTTAAGTTCCAAATTGGTCAGTTTAGGGAACAGAAACGCAGCCACTTGTTGTGTTGATTCCTCGTCACCAATTATTGTTTCCAATACTTCACAATCTAGTATTACTAGATATTCCAATTTATTCAGACAATGGGCTGCAGAAACTGGAAATACATGTTTCAGACTTGCACAACTTTGGATCCCCACATATTCCAGTTTGCAAAATGAATTGACATGATACAGTTGCGGGTTCTGCCATAGAATGTTGATGCTCTCCAAATCGTCGATTTCCAATTGATTCAACATAGGAAATTGTATCTGTATATATGCATCCCCATTCCAGCTATAAATTAAACCTTACACAGTTACTGAAATATATTCACAGTGGAGATGAGTTCAAGAAAGAAACCTTTTCATTGAAGAGAGCTTGCATGGGAGTATCAAGCTTCTCATTTGAATCCTTTGATCCCGCATAGAATGTAGCAAGATGTGGTAAATTCTTAAGACAAATACAGGTTAACTGTGGGAAACTGATCATCTCTATGTTTGTTTCTCCTTCTTCCTTTGCCACAATGTGCTCCATCCTCGCACAATTTCGCACCGTCAAAGTTTGGAGTCCCACTAGAGCCATGGCGACGGAAGGGGTAAACACATACTTCAACCTCTCACATTCTACTATTTGTAGTATTGTTAGATTGCCACAAGACATCTCCGGGAGTTTATGGCTCCATATATTTGTCAAATTGGAGATGTCAGACAATTCCAATTCCTCTAGCTTAGGAAATGAAACCTGCAAATGAGACCAATATGTTCCATCATACTTGGGATAATCTATATACGGTTTATTGATGACCATAGTTGAAATAAACCTTAGACAATTATTGAAAATTGATTCATAATTACTATATATATATATGTATATTCTATAATAAAGGCACTAGACTAAATTAATAATTGACATTGAATATATAAAAAAATGGAGATGAGATAAACAAAGAAACCTTTTCATTAAAGAGAGGTTGCATGGCATTGTGACATGAGTCCGTTTCCTTGATTGATCTTGTGTAGAATGTAAATAGATTTGGCAAATTTTCTAGACAGAGATAACTCAATTGAGGAAAGTTGATAGTGTCTATGTTTGTTTCTCTTTCTTCCTTTGCCACAACATGCTTCATCCTCGCACAATTTTGTATTGTCAATCTTGTTAAGCAGCAATACGGCATCTCCTGGAGTTTGTAACTCCATATCTCCGTCAAATTTGAGATTTCATACAGTTTCAGTTCCTTAAGCTTAGGAAATTTTACCTGAAATAGCACCAATATGTTCCAGTAGTATTCAGATTCAAGATCTTAAATCTCAAGGAACTAATTTACTATATATGAATATGAAAGCTAGTAACATGTACCTTTTCAAAAAATGGCACACAAGATTGCAACTCCTCTTCGGACTCCTCATCACTTGTTGAAGACTTGTGGCTTGCGGGAAGTATTGAGATGAAATTCTTGAGCTTTGGTAGACTTTTTAGAGATAATTCACGTAACTGACCAAATTCTATCTTCTCGCAAACTCCACCATCTTCTTTCTCCTCCCCTACGATTCCCTCTAATGCATTGCATGCAGAAACTCGGATTTCTTCAAGGCATTGAAGCTCTGTAGCCATCGAGAAAGAAAACAAGCTCTTCAGCTCATCACAATTCTCCACCTCCATGATTGCTAAATTGATGAAAGATTCTTTCATCAACCGACCATTGCATATCTTTTGCAGCTTCAGCAAATGACTAAGGCACAATGATTTTAAAGAAGGAAAGGTGACTTGGTGTTGTATGTCCTCTACATTTACAATGTATTGCATCTCATAGTCTTTTTTGACACACAGATGCTTCAACTCTAGAAAACCATTCTCATCTAATTCAGGACTAACATTTTTAATCCCCTTCACTTCTCCAAGATATAAACATTCCGTTCTCTTAAATAACTTCTTAACCTCATGCTGCCAAAGATCAATGCTTGTGGAACCGACCTGTAAACAAATTTTCCTTGTGATTTCTGGGTCTATGATGCAGCCCCTACATTCCCAATAATCCTGGATTACTCCTACATTTATTTCATATCTTTTAAACTTTTCAAAATTCAAATCTTCAGGAAGAAGTTTGGCATCTTGCACTGCTACTTCCAAACTGCAAAGGCTAGGCAAATGTTTGAGCTCGACAAGACTAGCATTGTTTCTTCCACAACTGCTAATGCAATCAACAGCTTCCCATCTGACAAGCTTACTACTCACATACAATTCTTCTAACAGGGATAGTCCTCTTATCAGGTCTGCAGGAATTACTTTTAGTCTGAAACAATTCACAGCAAGCAACCTTAGCTCGGACAGTCACTTGGCAACTCTTCAATAGCTGACCCCAAAATACTAAGTATTTGAAGTTTCTTCAATTCTCCAACTCCAGATATGTCTTTCAGGTTAGGACAATAATGCAAACGTAATGTTTGCAGATTTGTCAGAAAGGAAATAGATGAAGGCAGTACTGAAAAATAGAAACAATGCATGTCTAAGACTTGGAGTTTGCGGGTCTTTTCGAAAAAAGTGTTTTGGATTGCCAAAGAAAAATTACTGTAATATGGTCTCCCGTTGTTGAGGATACACATCTCAAGGTTAGGGCATTCCAGTTGTTGAGGAAGACAAGACAGGTTAGGACAATCACGCACAACAATTGAAGTACATCTCTTAAGAACATCGTCCATAGGCCATGTATTTAATTGAGCATCATCGTCACCAATTGAAAACATGCTGAAATCCTTTTTCCCGATGGAAATGGCAATATCTCTAACAACATCGTGCATTTTGATGGAGTTTCTTCAACGATCATCAAGCAATAAGCAATGATCCTTGAGGTCGAGGACTAGACTATGAAGTCGTTCTCTCGCTCCTTGTATTGTCACTACCTCATCATCAAACAAATCCCACCCAATACTGTATTGTAACACATGTTCAACATAAGCATCTCCCCCGAGTACACCACAAAGCACAAACAGGCGTTTGTGTGCTTTCTCCAAGTGATTATAACTGATGGACTCGATTGCAGAGTTAATAATATCATGCATTTCTTTGTTATTCATCTTCTTGAGTTGTATCAAGGCATCATTCCATGCATTCACATCCGGACGTCTTGATAAAGATGCTGCAACCGTGACAATCAGACAGGTACACCTCCACATCTTTTGGCGACTTCCTTTCCTACGGTAAGGAAGACAGGATTCTTAACAACATTAGTAGCCTTCTCCTCGAACAATTTCCAAGCTTCTTCTTTGTTCAGAGAGACAAGAGAGAATTCCTTTTTAGTCCCCATTGAAACTAACATGGGTAGAGACCTGGAGGTAAGTAATATCTTGCAACCCATATGCTCGGCCCCAAAAGGTATCCCCACTTGTTTTAAATCCAGTTCCTTCCAAAGATCATCTAAAATGACAAGAACCTTCTTCCCCTTCAGCCTCTCATGTATACGGCCAACCCTTTCTGCTATGGTGGACTCGTCGAGTTTGAGTCCCAACATGCTTGCAATTTGTCCTTGAATCTCTTTCATCACTGCATTCTGGGTTACTGATGCCATAACAACTTCATCATACATGATCTCTTTAGTAGCTTGTGATGCAACTTGTTTGGCAAGTGTAGTCTTCCCCATGCCGCCAAGACCATACAGCCCGACCAAGTTGTTAGCTTCATCTTGCAATGCCTTGATGATATCTTTCAAGAGTGACTTTCTTGAATCAAAGGTAAAGCAACCCTCGGTAGACAGGATTGTCTTTTCCTGCCTAATAGGAGGGTCGGAAACTTGTGTGATTTGTTGTGCTTCTGTCATGGATTCTTCAATCTCCTTCTGTTCCTTGAAAGCTCTCTTGCTGAACTGATAACGCGAAACAAGATTTGGATACAAACCCAAGAAACACCTCTTTTTCCCTCTGTCTTGATGATCTTTAAGAATTTGAGCTGCCTCCTCACTGATTTTCTGGGCCTCGTCCTGCCAGCACTTGGCACGTTCTCTTATCTTTTGAGCGTTATTTTCTGCAGTTGCAGTGAGATGTGTCTTGTCAGCTCTTTCTTGATCCAGCTTATTCACTAGGCTTTGCAGTTTAGCCATATTGCTCTTGTAGTTCCAGATGTACCTCAGATGCTCGCCAGCCGCACCAACACAACGATCGAAAATGTTGGGTGCTACTGCAGTGATTAGGTCTGCCATTTTCACTCTCTGTTTTGGAAACAAAAAAAAAACAATGAAAATGTAAGAGGATTCATCATATTTGTAAGATAAGAACAAGGGTTGAACTTAGAAGAAAGGAAAACAGCCGGGCTGAAAATAAAGATGAGATCACACAATGGGAGAAGAATGGTAACAACTAAGTAGCAAGGGTGTAGCGATAAATCAAACTGAAATAACTTGAATTAGCATATAAGCAATTAACATAAGGTACATATTACAAAGCTCTCACGAAGAAAAAGAAAAGGAAGAAATAAAACAAGCAGAGATCAAAGAGTGGTAATTGAAGAGCAAACAAAGGCTTACCCCGAATCAGATGCAGAACCAACACAAGCAGGAAATAGGAAGCAGGAAGAGGTAGGTGTTTCTTGAATCCAATAGAAAACCAATGAAGATGGACAATATTAACACACACTGGAATGCCCTGAAATAAATAGCAAAAGAAGAGCACAGTTGAGATAAGATGAATCTAACAATTCAGCAGAAACAGCACAAGTGTTTTAGACTAGTTGAATCAAAATGGAACACATGACATGAATGATCATTACCCATAAGATGAAAGATGGTGAAAAGCTTTTACGAAGACAGCAATGATGCAGCAAGGTAGAAACCAGAAATGAAGTGTTCCTAGTTTGAATAAGATGAATATCAGAACACAGAGATGGAGATAAATGTAGAATGGCGATATGTCCAATATTACCAGAGGGAGTGGCAGGGTGTATTGATGAAATGAGGTGTAGGGTAGTAGGTGGGTGGGTGTCTTAACTTAAGACTCTTAAGCAATCAAGTGCTTAACTATGGGTGGGTGGGTATTGATGGTGAAAAACACAAGTACTGTAATGTTAGTTGTGGACAAATTAATTACTGATATGATGTTTACTAGAAAATTTTATCGATATATATGATGTGAAAACATAAAAAAATAGCTTTCACAGTATGATTAACGATATTTGCAATAATTTAAGGTGACAGTTGCAATGTGAAACTTATAACTTTCAAAAGAACATGATTCGGTCCTACGCTCTTGAGCACCAGATTCAGTCTTAGCTCATACACATTTTTTTCAGTCAAGTCCGAGTCACTCATATGAGTGATATGTCAACACCCCCTTTGAAACTGCACTCGACCGATGTCCGTCACTCATGATTTATTTGTCGCCAAATATTATGTCACTGACACCTCGTCATCATTTTCCCTTCGCTTCATCTTTGTCACTATAATTTAATAACAGTGGACAAAAGAAATGTTCGAGACTCCGAGTGACAGACACAAAATCATAGTCGTAGAAATGTTGTTCAGCCGCGAGCAGCTCGTTGCTCTCTTCTCTGTTTTTGGCCCAATCTGCCGTGCCTATCTCCCTGGTAAGCTCAACAAGTCGGGAAAGAGGTTTAGTTTCGTCCTCTTTCTTAACTCAGTTGATCTGTTAAGGTAGCCTCCTCCAAACATCTGCTTGCAGCTTCCCAACTAGACAGTTTCTGCCCGGCTAAGTTAAGGGCAAGGAACTCAAACTTCATATTGAAAGGGCTAAATGTTACTAGTCTTACGGTCCGTAACAAAGTGGCCTACCAAGAAGCAAAAGCCCATATAGAATAGCCGTGTAAGGGGTTATGGGTATTAGTTGGTTTCCTCTTAATTAATGTAGTACAAATTGTATTAGGATTTGGAAAGTTGAGTAGTTTATCAATTAGAGTTGTAGTAGGACTTGGAGATTAAGAAACCTCCTTAGCTATATATACCAAGAGAGAAGAATGCAATAAACAGACTGAGAATTAAATAAATTGTTTAGTCTCTACGAGGTTTTCGAGTTCTCTCTAAATGAGCTCGTATCAACGAGATCCCGAGTTCTCTCTAAAGGAGCAAAATTCATCCACCATTATAGCAGCGTATTCGGCCCTATAACGCGATCCCGAATCAGGACCTTATCATTAAACACGTCTGCTTAGACTATTTCTACAAAACGGCACTTCTACCCAAAATGAACATATAACCGCTCGTTGAGCTGATCTCGTTATTACTTGAAACCCAGTTTGTATCGTTGTATCTCTCTAACGCAGATAAAAACTTACTATAATGCAGGGACCAATCCAGAACCAAAAAGCAACGATATAAAGTATAGTCCAAGTAAAAGAACTATACTTTAACGGACACATTATTGTAAAACAATCACTTACTTGATTGGAGCAAACACCAATTGAATTGTAATTTTCGAACCTTTAATGTTCGCAAAGCCCATGAGCGAGTCAAGTTGGTGGCTCCACAAGCATAACGTGTATCTGGAAAAACGAGCTGTCCAAATCCGATCTCCACCATTCAGATCGTAGAACCACAAATCATGAATGCTTTAGCCAAAATCAGTTTAATCGGATCAAAATCAACCTCCGACCGACCCCTCAAATTTAACTGGACCTGCAGAAATTTCTGCATTTTTTCCCTCCTTCCTCTAGATGTCATTTGAAATTCGACCATATAATTATTTCAAACCATAAGGCAGACTAGTTTCTTTATTGTAAACTATTTGATTTTCAAATAGGTATTTACAATGTCCAGACCAGAGAGTAATAATATATACGATAAAGCTCATATGAGATAATTATATTCCGAAAATAAAAGGTCACTTAGCTGATGAGTATCAACCCCCTAATGCATGTCACTTCACCATCGCTCGTGGACGCATTGTCTACTTATCAAGCTTTTTTTCTCGCAGTTGCATTATATATACTGGACATGCTAGTTGATACTTTCTCCATCAGTTTCTCATTCATGTCTCCTCCCCTTATTGCTCTCTGCACCAAATAAACATTCCCAAGTAGTATATGATAAAGTCTAAATGTGAGGTCATTAAAGATATTACTGTTCAAAAATCTATCCGAATTCTTCTTCCCATAGCTGCATATCATGATTACGAGATATGGCAAATGGATGTCAAAACCGCTTTCCTAAACGAAAATTTGTCGGAGGACGTTTATATGTCTCAACCCGAAGGTTTTGTCGATCCGAAGAATAAGGGAAAGATTTGTAAGTTGTTGAAATCCATTTATGGATTGAAACAAGCTTCTCGGAGTTGGAACCTTCGTTTTGATGAAGCTGTAATTGGATTTGGCTTTATCAAGAACGAGGATGAACCTTGCGTTTACAAGAAGGCAAACGGGAGTAAGATTACCTTTCTGGTGCTGTATGTCGATGACATACTACTCATTGGAAACGACGTCCCAACCTTGCGCGAGACGAAAGCTTGGTTAGGGAAGTGTTTCTCAATGAAGGACTTAGGCGATGCTGCTTATATCTTAGGGATTAAGATATATAGAGATCGTACCAAGAGGGTCTTGGGTTTGAGTCAAAGCACCTATGTGAACAAGGTATTGAGTAGGTTCTCAATGCTTGATTCCAAGAAATGACTCTTACCTGCACGTCATGGCGTACATCTCAGCAAGACTCAGTGTCCTACGACACCTGATGAGCTGAAAAGGATGATGCGAATCCCATACGCATCGGCGGTAGGATCGATCATGTATGCCATGATATGCACGAGACCGGATGTCTCATATGCCTTGAGTTGTACCAGCAGACATCAGTCTAACCCTGGTGAGGAACACTGGATAGCGGTCAAGGCGATTCTCAAATATTTGAGAAGAACCAAGGACGCGTTTCTAGTGTACGGGGGAAAAGATGATTCTGAACTAGTCGTTAATGGATATGTAGACTCTAGTTTCCAGACAGATCCAGATGACTTTAGAAGTCAGTCAGGATATGTGTTTATGCTGAATGGCGGAGCTTTCAGCTGGAAGAGCGTGAAGCAAGACACCGTCACTGACTCCACGACAGAGGCCGAGTACATAGCAGCTGCAGAGGCAGCCAAGGAGGCTGTATGGATCAGGAAGTTCACGGCAGGGTTGGGTGTAATTAAAAACCCATCCAACCCGGTGAACCTATTTTGCGACAACACAGGGGCCATTGCGCAAGCTAAAGAGCCCAGATCGCATAACAGATCCAAACATGTACTGCGACGTTATCACCTCATCAGAGAAATACTGAACCGAGGGGATGTGAAGATCACCTATATTGCAACTGATGATAACATAGCCGACCCATTGACTAAGGCACTAACGTTGCCAAAACATGATAAGCATGTAAGGTCAATGGGAATAGATTGGAGTTTGGATTGGAACTAGGGCAAGTGGGAGATTGTTAGCCTTAGTGCCCGTAGTTCAATCATAAATGTCCAAATGTATGTGTCATCATTAGCAATAAAATAAAAGCGGCTTTATATTACTTATGTGTTGGAGTAATATATCGATGTGTGTTCTGATCTATGCCCACAATGCGAATAGAACCATAGATCGAGATATATCACACTCGATGGGTCCCTAGTCAACAAAGCTTCTCTAGAAGCGACTAGTATGAAAGATGGCTCTTCATGTCTTACGTTCTGTAAGTCATTGGAATGAGATTCCGGAGTCTGATCATAGATATCATGTGGGACATGATATTGGACGACCCGACATGAATATGTGCCATAGATCAAGTCATGAGCATATTCATTGTCGTAGCTTGTCATGTATCCTTAGACCAAGGAGTCTTTGTGATCACTATGCAGTCAACAACTAAGTTTGACTTGAGCCTAACGTTGTCCGTAACATGGCTTCCATAACGGCCAGGATTGGCTTGGGGACAGGCTGCATGAGTGACACGAAAGACGGCTAAGGGATTTATCCCTCATACTGAGGTATGGGAAAGATATCGGTTCTCGGCCGCTTGATCGAGAGTGACTGAAAGAACAGCATGGCCATGCACATGATACTAGGTATCATATATTCAGTCATCTCACATATCAAGGAACAGTGATTGAGAATAATAAGGATGACGGCTCTATGCCTTATCTCAATCAGGATATCAGAGATAAAAGGATAATGACAGGGACGACGGAAAGGTTAGAATCGATTGGTTCGATTCGCTATGTAGTGTCTGGCAATACTAAAGTCTCGTTAGTTGCCACTTATATAGGATCAAGTAAAATGGGATTTTATGTTGATCTATCGACATGCATAAACCTAAGGGTCACACCGAAGGATGAAACTCATTGACACATTTATGGAGAATGGACAAAAGAGAGTTGTCTCGGGACATGACCAAAACTGGGTTTTGGGTCATGTGCCCGGAAGTGAATAGGACATTACAGATCAAGACAAGTCTTGGAGTCTTGGGATTGATCGCGTCGGATAATGTTGGACATTTCCGGTATGGAAGGCTTGGAGGCGATGAGCACGTCACGGGACCTCGTTGGGAATGGCCATGGGCCATGTTCCAAGAGGCCCATGAAAGGCCCATGCAACCAAGGCCCATGGAACTAATTAATCAAGTCTTGATTAATTAGTACTAAGTAAGCAAGACAAGGATTAAGGTGTTGGTGATTCACCACCTAACCCATCTTGTCATGCCATACTTAGCACCATACTTGTCTTACTTCACACCATGCTTCACACCTTACTTGTCCTTGATGGTTGTTGATGGTTTAAGTCATCTTTTTCCTACAACAAATCACAAGACAAGAAGAAAAACACAACTTCTCTCCCTCTCACCCTCCAATTTCGGGTTTGGCATTTTTCCACCCTCTTGTTGTGTTCTTGAGTCATCTAAAGAAGAACTACGTGGCTTTGATTCCAATTGGATACATAGGCGTCTTGGAGACTCAAGCCGATCATCGTTTCTTTGGTGTTCTTGAACGAATTGGTAAGGAGACATCCATATTGTTTATTTTCTTGTTTATCTAATATTTGGTAGTGTTCTATGGCATGGTCTCGAGTTATTTCCGCTGCAAGTATGTGTTCATACCCTCCATCGAGACCCAACAGTGGTATCAGAGCCGTGCTACCTTCGGGATTCACAAGAGAACTTTCGGTTTTGCTTTCTAGTTTCGGTTTTGCATGTTAATTTGCTAAATTGTTTGATAACATGTTTTAAATTCTTGTTCATGGTTTTAATGCATGAAAAATGAATTTTTGAAAAGTTTATCAAATCTGGAATTTTTGAAAAAAATTTGATTTTTCGGGTCTCGGGAGCGGGACTCTCGGGGAGCCGAAACCGGGACCGAACGGGGCTCCGTTGGACGGAGCTAGGCCAAGAATTACCATTGGATGGTCAATATTCCGAGCTAAACCGTTTTATTAGTCATGACGAGTTTGGAACCGTCTTGACAAACTCAAAAATCAAATGTTCAAAAGTTTCAATTTTGAACGGTTTCGATAAACCGAGTATCAAAAATTTGATCAAAGTCACTCTTCCCCCAAAAGATTTAAACATGGTCTGCCATAAGCCTAATCTCTTCTTGAATTTGCAAACAGTTGGATCTCTGGTCTTGACTTTTCTTAAATCAGCACCAAAAGGAAAATTAATGTACTCAAAGGGTATATTAATGACAGAACAATCCATAATAAGAGTAATCTCTTTAATGGAATTGTTGAAGGATTGAGTAAAAGTACCTTAGATTTGTGAAAATTGCTCTTCAAACCAGTGGCATGTTCAAAGCATTTGAGAGTGTGTTTGAGATTGTTGGCTTGTTCTAATCCAGATTAAATAAAGATCAAAGTATCATATGAAAATTGCAGATGAGAGATCACATGCCCTAATGTGTTACAACCGACATCGGTAAATATCCCAGCTTCAGTTCCCTTATCCATTAGTTGATGTAAGCTTTCTGCCACCAAAGCAAACAATAGTGCGGATAAAGAACAACATTGTCTCAAACTTCTCTGAAGTGGAAATTCACCAAAACCCATTCTCCTTAAGAGATTTAATAGGGAATCCCAATGGACATGATCATAAGCTTTTCAAAACCCACCTTCAAAACAATCACCTCCTGACCTGAAGATTTAATGGAATGAATCAACTCAGATGTAATGAGAACACCATCCAGGATTTGTCTGCCAGCTATGAATCTATATTGAACATCATGGACTAAATGATCTATCAATGGTTTAAGTTTGACTACAAGGACTTTGGAGAGAATTTTGTAAGGATTGCTAATGATGTTAATATGTCTATAATCATCAAAATCTTGTGAAGAAGTAGACTTGGGGATCAAGATAATGAAGGTGGAGTTGAATTTTTTCCCGATTCAACCTTGTTAAAGAAATGTGAGAGGAAAGCCACGATATCAAATTTCACAAAGTCCCAACAAACTTGATAAAAACACAAAGAGAATCTATCTAGACCAGGTGATTTGTCCCCTTTACAAGCCTTAATAGCCTTGAACACTTCCAATTCAAAAAAAAGTTGTTCCAAGGAATTAGCTTGTGTCACGCCCCAATTTCAGTAAACCGAACTCGGGAAGCGAACGTTTCATGAAGCGGGCCCACAACCTCAGGTAACCACAATCACAATCACAAACAAAGTTCAACAAACAGCAACAACACAAGTTCAGCACTCCACATGCACTCATGGCCACCCAAGACACCAACCGTAAAACACGGACTCAACAACCCCACAGGCACTCACGGCCTCCCAAGATACACCAACAGTAACTCACGGGCTCAACAACCCCACGGCCACTCACGGCCACCAAAAATCACCAACAGTAACTTACGGGCTTAACAACCCCACGGGCACTCACGGCCACCCAAAACCACCAACAGTAACTCACGGGCTCAACAACCCCACATGCACTCACGACCTCCCAAGACACTCCAACGGTAAAGACACGGGTTCAACAACCCTACGGGCACTCACGGCCTCCAAAGACACACCGACAATAAAGACACGGGTTCAACAACCCCACGGGCACTCATGGCCACCCAAGACACCAACAGTAAAACACGTACTCTCATGGCCACCCAAGACACAACAGTAAAACACGGGCTCTCATGGCCACCCAAGACACCAACAGTAAAACACGGGCTCTCATGGCCACCCAAAACACAACAGTAAAACACGGGCTCTCATGGCCACCCAAGACACCAACAGTAAAACACGGGCTCTCATGGCCACCCAAGACACCAACAGTAAAACACGGGCTCTCATGGCCACCCAAGACACACCAACGGTAAAGACACGGGTTCAACAACCCTACGGGCACTCATGGCCACCCAAGACACCAACAGTAAAACACAGGCTCTCATGGCCACCCAAGACACAACAGTAAAACACGGGCTCTCATGGCCACCCAAGACACCAACAGTAAAACACGGGCTCTCATGGCCACCCAAGACACCAACAGTAAAACATGGGCTCTCATGGCCACCCAAGACACAACAGTAAAACACGGACTCTCATGGCCACCCAAGACACCAACAGTAAAACACGGGCTCTCATGGCCACCCAAGACACCAACAGTAAAACACGGGCTCTCACGGCCACCCAAGACACAACAGTAAAGCACGGGCTCTCATGGCCACCCAAGACACAACTGTAACAAACAACCTCCGGCGTAACCAACGCCTCCAACAGTTCTAATATCAACAGTTTCACAATCAACCTCCGGGCATGGTCATATGCCTCCAGTACTCCTAATATCGATAGTTCATAATCAACCTCCGGGCATGGTCATATGCCTCTAGTAATTCTAACATCGATAAGTTCGCTGCTCGTACGACACTACTAAGTGTCACATGCTTTTATAATATTCGCTACGTTCCGGTATCATGCCTTTCTAATATTCGATAAACCTACTTAACCCACGACACCCCGGTGTCACATGCAATTCTACTGTTAACTTTCCCTAGTCAGAGCCGAGATCCGGCTACTTTTCCCTACCTCGTGCGTGTTCTCCAAAAGCCAACCAACGAGCTCCGGTGTGATCTCAGTCACTCACCCAGCTTTCCCTTGCCTCGGTCCGCGGCACGATCTAAAAGAACACAATTTTAAACGCTTTTAAGCTTGCAGGCATAATGCTGAATTTTAATAAAACTGACACCCAAAAGTAACCCCGACAATGTCGATCACTCCCAAACTCCCCAATAACTCGACATTGTCGATATTGGACTCGTAAAGGCCCGATTCACCCGACATGGCGAATCTGCCCGGGTTTTGGAAATGCCCTTCCGGGGCTCCAAAAATTCCCGTTTTCGTTTCTACGGTCTTAGAATAATTCAAGGGTCCCAATGCACTTGATGGAATCGAATTCCGACTTCCGAGTCAATTAATTGATGTTTAAAGTTTCTAAACCCGATAATTACAACTTTTGCATTTTAATTCCAATTTTCGATTCGGTTGTGGATAAATGGTCCGGGTAACGTTCTAAACCACCCGAACACTAAACCCGAGCACCCGAGCACGTGGGCCCCACCCGGCCCAACTTGGCCGTGGGCCCTAGGGTTCAAATTGGGGCTCGGCCACCATGGTGGTGGCTGGTCCCAGCTCCGGCCAGCCACCCCATGGCCGGCCGGCCACCACCCACGGTGGCCGTAGCTCCTCCCGAGCTTCCGGTCACCAGAAAACGTCAAATTTCACCTCCAAACACCTCCAAAACGTCTCCAAGACTCCCCCAACATCAAAACAACCTTAAACTAGTAGTTTCAAACCAAAACCTAAATTTAGAAATTAACAAATCAAAGATTGGTTTGGTGTATACCGTAGAGGAAGACGAGGTGAGCTTGAATCTCTTCACTTTGAGACGATCCAAGGGTTAGATGACGTGAATAGTGCCTCCAAACCCTAGCTTTCTCTCCCTTCTTCTCCTTCTCCTTCTCTCTCTAAACCACTATCTTCTTTTTCTATTTTTTTTCTTTTCTTTTTTGTCTTGGCCGACCACCCCCTTAAGCCTCACCTCTCATTTTCCCCCCAAAACTAACACCACCACTTGTTTGACAAGTGGAAAGGTGGGTCCCACACCTTTTGGAACAATATCTAGAAGATATTTTCCAATCAGATTCGCGAAAATCGGACGTTTCGAGCCCCGAACGGGCACTTTTCCTAAGAAATTACGAAACTCGACGGGCTACAAGAAAACGGCTCAACTAAGACCGCTGCGACGACTAAGCTTTTTGGATCCAAAACGGTCCTCGAATGGACCAAAACGTCGCTCGGTTGACTTTTCCAACGAAAAGTCAACATTTCCCAAAACGATCAGAAAGTTGCCCTGAGTCCCCCGGAACTCACTTTGGTCGATAACGGGGTCAACTTAAGTCCGGTATGACTCTCGGTGTCATTTTAGGTTCAATTAAGTGTCTGCTTAAATTTTTAAAATTTCCTGTTTTTCGCAGGTTTGACTGGCGTTGACCGGGAGTGGTTCGTAGAGCTTGAGCCAAAGATAAGGACCAAAATGATAAAGATGATAGGTCAATGCAGAATGCATCACATTTTTGAAATCTCTTAGAGAAATGTTGAAAAGATAGTGGTTTAATCTCAAAAGGAGCTTCAAATCTTCTGCCCAAGTGAGTTATTTGTGTGATTTTCTTCCGACTGTGATTAAAATTGGCCACTAGGTGAAATAATTTAGTACACCTATCTCCATCCGTATGCCACACTATATTTCCCTTTTGGCTCCATAACTTAGCTTATAGTTTAAGTTTCTGTATAAGTTTGGCATTGAGGAGTGCCCTAAAAGAGATCTCTTCCCTAGTTAAAATTCTGAATTCAATAGTGCCATCCAAAACACTAATCTATGATTTGTAGTATTCAATCCCCTTATCCAACCAACCAAAAACCCTCCCATTCCAATATCTATAAAAAGATTTCAATGATCTCAACTTATATCATAAAGTATAATGAGGAAAACCAGACACCTGGATAGAATTCCAACAAGCCTTGGAATCAGGTAAGAATTATGGATGAAAGGTCCAGGCATTGATAAACTTAAATGGCCTAGGACCCCAATCAATCCAATGATTTGAAAGCAGTATTGGTTTATGATCAGACAAGCATCTATTCATACATTTATGTGAAAAAGTAGTAAAGATTGATAGAATCTCAAAGGACGCCAAAAATATATCTATTCTTGAGGCTTGAGATCCCCCACCAAACCATGTGAAAGGACCCCCAATAATTTGTAAGTCTGCAGCACCCAAAACATCTACTAGATTATTGAAACTGTTTTGATTGGACTTGGAAGAGAATAAACCAGTTCTCTCAACATGATCAAGTGTAGCACTGAAATCACCTACTATCACAAATAATGAGTGAAATGTGGAAGCCTTATGCAAAATTTCAGACCAAAGGAGTGTCCTCGGAGAAATGAAGCATGGATCATAAACATTTAACATTATGATGTTAGGATTCTTAGGCAAAAAAGTCCCGGACTAGTAAATAACATGTGTAGTCAGCCAAACCCTATGAAACTCTCTTTGTTGCATGTCTTGATCGGAACTTGATCGGAAATGACCCCAAAACGGCAGAGGTTTAAAGGCTCTTCGACAAAGACTTTTGAGGATCTCCTTGTTGTTTTCAAGGCTCTAGGAACAGTCGCTAACACCCTCTGGCGAGCTGCTAAAGGCTTGGTGGTTGCCCAGGCCGAGGCGTCGACTTGGAAGCATAAGTTTGAGAAGTTATCTGGTAGTGGTAAGGTGGCTTCAACAACGACTAGCCCTGGAAATGGAGCACGGGGTTGGGCTGTTCCGACTGTAGCTGCTTCGCCTTAGGTTGCAGGTCAGTCGGACGTGATCAAAACTATTGATACGTCTACAGCTCTAGCTGCTGGTGGTCATTGGCGTTCTCGACGGACACGGAAACACCGGATGAGGAAGGAAGTGGCGCGATCATCCGTCCCCCAGGTGAGTGTCGGTCTCTAGGTTAAAGAGGCCTTTGTTTTTGGTGGATGCAATCGTCGGAAAAAATTCAGAGAATTTCAATTGCAGGAGGGCGAGGTTCTCGTATGGAATTTTTCATACGATACCAAAGTTGAGTGTGTGCATAACGTATTCGAAGAATTCGGTACGATACGGGCATCCTCTGTTTTGCTCCAGCTTACCCGTAACGGGAAGTTTTTTGGGTTTGTACGTTACAACTCACAAGATGAGGCGAAGAAGGCTGTCGCCACCCTGAACGGCTTCAAATACAATGGCTTTATCTTGCTGGTAGCCATTTCCCGGCATCGAAAAAGCTCCTCCGCTACAATTGACCTAAAATAGAGCAACACCAAGGTGTTGCAGAGTAATCGGCAAATCGTCGTGGGTGATGCTATTGATCCTATGGGGGAAGAGACTCAATTGGGTGGTACTTGTATTAGTGACTCACCGGAGTTTGCTCCTCGGAGCAATGCTGGTTCGCAAGTCTCGCCAGAGGGTGTTCCCCGGACCAGTGATGTTCCACAGGTTACGATATGCGATCCCGTGAATCGCATGCTTTCAAATTCTAAATTGGTTGTTCTAAATGATCTAGGAGTGATTGTTTCGGTTGATCACGAATTGGACACAGATTCAGTTCCAACTGATCGCGATTTATGCGAGGTAGAAGACAACCTTACGTCTTTTGGGTTGGAACCGGCTAGGCCTTTTGGGACTAGCTTGAGCCCAATTCGGCCCAGTACAGAGATAGGGATGGGTGTTGGTGTTGGTTCTGGGCTGGCTGCTACGGGCCGGCTTAGTACAAGCCCATATCAAAAATCAGTTTCTGATTTGGGTACCAAAATCGTCGGGTCTATACAGTTTTTCAGTCGGGATTGGTTTATTCAAGTCTCTTGAATTAGGTGATATTCGTGTTCAGGGTGACGACGCGGGACAATTATCCCACTAAGTGGCTTTGAGAGATCCATCAGGGAAACAACAGAGTAGTCCATGGAAGGAGGTTCTTCTCCAACCTCCGACAATTAAACACCTAAATAATGGTCGCCTTTCGAAGCGGGAGCCGCCTAGAGCTTCGAATCGACAGAGTCGACCCCCCAAGTTCTTACGGGATTACTACACTGTTGAAATCAAACCAGCTCGCTCTCTGGGTCGTGAGAGAATGCCAACCTCGGTGGGTGGGAAGCAGTTTTTCCAAGCTCGATCGGATCAGTTAACACAACATGCGCCCGCTCAAGCAAAGACTTTTGATGATCCGAATTTGACTTCGGAAGGTGAAGAGTGGGTATCTGATGGGGATTAAGTGCTTGCTATTTTTTTCGGGTTGTGTACTCGCAGCTCCCGGTGAGAGCACCTCTGTAATGTTTGTCCTTTGGTCTGATCTTACTTGGATCAAATTTTTTATAATAAAATTTTTCGAGCTTATCCAAAAAAAACATGTGTAGTAGTGAGAGAAGATTCCAAATTAAAGATTTCCTTGTTCCACAAAGTAACGAGTCCTCCAAAATTCCCAATAGATATAGTAAATATAGAATCCCAACAATCATTACAACCACTAGAAGATAAGAGAGTAATCGGTAATGATTCAAATTTGCTTTTTTGAATCAGAACCATGGACAACAGTTGCTTGGTACACACGTTTCTCAAGGCCTTTTTTTGTGAAGAAGAAGCCCCTCTCATATTCCATAAGAGAATTCTTAAATTGAGGAATTAAGAATATAATGAGAGGTATTGTGAGCTATACCCATCCAATCTAATCTCCCATTCATTTTCCAGATCATTGAAATCATCCTTTGAGTTAGCCTTCAGATTTACTGTTTGATTCATCTCATTCTCCAAGTTGTCGAATAGATCAGCTACTAAATTATCAGCAATGAAAGATTTTAATCCCAAGGCCTTACAATATTCCTAGCTTCCAGCACCTAAAAGTTTGAAGGACTGAATTTTCTTCCTAGATCTTGTAACAGTGGAAGGAGTAGATGAAATTAATAGAATTGGTATGAATCGTGATTTGTATTGCTTTCATGTTCCATATGTATACATAGTCTTATCCTTATTCAAATTCATTAGCTAAGGATAACTATCTATTCAAATACAACATTTGAATATATACTAACTAACAGATCAGATATGCTAACACACCCCCGTAGTCGGAGCGGGAGGTTCACGGACGTTCAGACTATTACGAAAATCAACGAACAGAACGTGAGGAAATCCCTTGGTAAATATATCTGCAATCTGAGAGCGAGTAGGAACATGAAGAAAACGAACATGACCACAAGCAACCTTCTCCCGAACAAAATGGATATCAAGCTTAATGTGCTTGGTGCGCTGATGCTGAACAGGGTTCCCAGGGAGGTATATGACGCTTATATTATCACAGTAAACCAGAGTGGCTCGAGATACTGGACAATGAAGCTCCAAAAGAAGATTACGAACCCAACATGGTTCAGAAACCACCTGAGCAACTCCACGATATTCTGCCTCAGTGCTGGAACGCGAGACAGTAGGCTGTCGTTTAGAGGACCAAGAGATAAGGTTGTCCCCGAGAAATACACAATATCCAGAGGTAGATCTACGTGTATCAGGACAACCTGCTCAGTCGGCATCAATGTAGGCAACCAGATTCACAGACGGAGTGACATATAAATGAAGGCCAAGATGTAAGGATCCCTGAATGTAGAGGATGATGCGTTTGAGGGCTCCCATGTGACCAACACGTGGATCGTGCATATGAAGGCACACCTTCTGAACAGCATACACAATATCAGGACAGGTGAAGGTGAGATATTGCAAGGCACCAGCAAGACTCCTGTATAGCGTCGGATCAGAGAAAGGTTCACCGGCCGTGGCATTGAGCTTGCATTTTGAGTCAACCGGGGTGGATGATGGAGAACAAGAATCCATGCTAGCTCGATGAATAATTTCCTCGACATACTTCCGTTGAGATAGGAAGAGGCCCTCTGGATGACGAGTAACCGCGATGCCCAAAAAGTAAGATAGAGGACCAAGATCAGTCATGACAAACTCGGAAGCTAAAAGCTCCATGATGGACATGTGAGAATAATGTCATCCACATAGAGGATGAGAAACGTCGTGTCAGACCCTCGACGATATATAAACAGAGAATGACCCGTCTTGTTGTGAAAAAAAAACAATAGTGGCAACATAATTAGTGAACCGTGGATACCATGCCCGGGGAGCCTGCTTAAGACCATAGAGAGACCGACGGAGGAGACAAACATAGTCTGGATGAGTAGTACTACGAAATCCTTGTGGATGATGCATATAGACAGTTTCAGTCAGATCACCATGAAGAAATGCATTCTTGACGTCCAGTTGGTGAATGGGCCACGGTCGTGATAGTGCAATACTCAAAACAGTCCGGATGGTAGCCGGTTTAACCACGGGGCTAAACGTCTCAGTGCAATCCACGCCAACTTGTTGAGAGCTCCCATCACCTACAAGACGAGCTTTATAACGCTCAAAAGAACCG
Organism: Erodium maritimum; assembly: GCA_963921825.1. NCBI lineage: Eukaryota > Viridiplantae > Streptophyta > Magnoliopsida > Geraniales > Geraniaceae > Erodium > Erodium maritimum. The sequence continues at coordinate 65,702,647 of OY997594.1, read as the reverse complement.
TCAGAACGAACTTTATGATGAAAAATCCACATAGACCTAACAACATTAGCAGTACGAGGACGAGGTACAAGCTCCCATGTATTATCTTTAATCAAAGCGTCATACTCGTCACGCATGGCAAGGCGCCAATGTGGGTCAGAGAGAGCATCTTTGGTAGATTTGGGAACTGGAGATGGAGAGGTAGATGTAGTGAGGTTAAAAAGTGTACGAGGTTTGACAATTCCTGAACGTGATCGAGTTTGCATAGGATGAATGGGTGGTGAAGGAGCAGTAGGCACGTCGGTCACAGGTCGATCAGATGTAGGGGTGGTCAAGGCTAGGGATGACTCCATAGACAAAGGAGAAGTAAGAGGTATGGGTACAGGAGATTGAGGAACTGGTCGAGAAGGTGTGATAGGGTTGGGGCAATCTATTTGTGAAAAAAGAGAGGTAGACAGGTCTAAAAAATCATATGCATTAGGTGAGGGGGGGGGGGGTTAGTAGAAAAAGGGAATACCGTTTCGTCAAAGATAACATGTTGTGCAATAATGATGTGATTCGTTGTCGGGTCAAAACAGATGAATCCACGATGCTGAGATGGAAAACCCAAGAAGATACAGGGAACAGAATGAGCCTGCAGTTTGTGGATCGAAACAGCAAGAAGAAGAGGAAAACATGCGCACCCAAATATACGTAAGTGATCATACGATGGAATGCGAGAGAATTAATAGTGTGCGGGAGTAACGAAAGGAAGGGACTTAGATGGAAGAATATTATGCAGATACGTAGACATGGACAAAGCAAAATGCCAGAGTTTAGGAGGGACTAATGAGTGTACCAGAAGCGTGCGAATTATGTTATAGATAGTACGAAATTTACGTTCTGCGCGTCCATTTTGAGAAGATGTATACGGGCAAGAGAACCGAAAGAGCCTGCCAAAATCCGAGCAAAGTTTCTGAAGTGAGCAATTGTCGAACTCCTTCACGTTGTCACATTGGAACGCTTTGATGGAAATCCCAAACTGAGTGCGAACATAAGAGCGAAAAGATTTGAACACAGAATAAACTTTTGATTTAGCATGCAACGGGAACGTCCAAACAAAATTAGTAAAACCATCCACCAATAATAAATAATAACGATGTCCTTCAGAACTTAAAACCGAGGATGTCCATAAGTCCCCATGAACAATGTCAAAGGGAGCAAAAGTACAAGACCGAGATAAACGAAAAGGCAATTTAATGTTTGTTTCCAAGTGCACAAGACTGACAAAAAAAAGCTAGAGTACGATCCGCAACAGAACAGATTATTACGCCGAAGAGCATCAAAGACCAGGGCACCAGGGTGACCCAACCGCGAATGCCAGAGAGACAGAGAGGAAGCCAAAAAAGAAGACGCTGCACCTTGGAAGGAGGAAGACATCGAGGATACAAGATAAAGATCTTCTGAGCTATCACATCTCAGCATAGCTTTGCCCGCCTGGAAGTCCTTCACAGAGAAACCAAACCGATCAAATTCAACAGACACATTATTATTATTAGTGACGAAACGGCGTACCGAAACAAGGTTTTTAATAATGTTAGGAGCATGAATAACATCAGTCAAGGTAAGGGAAGGATGGTCGGGTGTTAAAGATGCACTACCATAACCCACAATTGGAATATGATTACCGTTACCTACCACAACATGACGATTAGAGTTTGAATTAAAATAAGAACGAAGACCACCTGAGTGTGAGGTCATATGGGAGGTCGCACCTGAGTCCATGTATCATTGATTGGGTGGATTTAACGTCATGGATTTGAATGCGGCATCAATATTTGTGGGGATGTTATTCTCATTCCCATAGGTGGAGGAAGGAGCTCTAGAAGCTGGGCCGCTGCTGAAATATGACTGGGATAGGTTCTGGCGCTGAGGTGGGCCTTGACCACACTGGCTAGGAAGTGGGCTGAGCAGGCCCTACGAATTCACTTGCTGCTGCGCGTTGTGAGGTGCGTTGCTGCTAATGGAGGGATTAGCTGGGCCGAGATAAGGAGCCCGTGACAGTTGATGTGGACCGGTCCATGCAGCTTGAGTAGGATATGGACACGGCCCAAACTGCCAAGGCCCAAATACATGAGAAGGTAAAGTCGCATGAGACAAGGGTTGAGCACCTCGTTGCTGAGAAATGGAACTCGACTGCGATTGCGATCTGCCATGACCGCCGCCCTGCCTGCGTCCCCAATCAGATCGATCACTACGCCGACCACGTTGAGTCCGACCGAAAACCTGACTGGCGTCAGCGTCCTTATCAGCCAAGTGCGATACAAAAGCCGAAGGTGCTCCCAAAATGGCAGATTGCTTGTGTTTCCGAATCTCCTCCAAAATCAGTTGGGACCGGGTTTCGTAAAACAAAAGCAATGGATCTCGCTGTTGGATAAGAGCGGCAACATGGTCATCGGCAGAGGTTAGCCCTATGACCATCTGCACAACCAATCAGTTGTTGGAGACGGGAGCCCCTACATTGGTAAGATGGTCTGCAATTTATTTTAGTTCTTGACAATACGCAGAAATACCAGTAAATGCATCTAACCTCGTGTTGGAAAACTGATTTTCAAGGTGAAAAATTCGTGTGTGACGATTGTCCTGAAATATGCTCCTCAACGCAGACCACGCTCGAGCAGCAGTGGTATCCGGTTCGATGATTGTTTGCAACAGATCGCTGGCATAAATCCATTGAAGCACAATCGCATCAACGCGAAACCACAACTCAATATTAAGAGTGGTAGAGAAAAGAGGGACCTGATTGGAAACGGGAGCAGCGGGGGCAGCAGGAGCGTCACCTTCGGTGGTTCCGGTGTTTGCATAAGCAACAAAAGTGGGGGCAGCGGGGATGGATGCCTGAGAGGACGTATGTAAAACCCACTTCGTTCTATCAGGGTGTCTAACTGCAATCTAAAACGTGGGGGTTTATTTTTGCAAAGCAAGTAGTTGGAAAAGAAATTTCAAAAAAAAAGAAAGAAAGAGGAACCAGAAGTTTTGGGCCGAGCTCGAGTTGGGGAAGCTCAGGCCCATTCGCGTCACGCGTGGCCCATCTACGCGAGCCCAACCCAGGCAACAACGAGGTTCGTCTAAAAAAGGGACTGAAACCCTAGAGGTGTACTGTTCACCTCTTCTGCCTCGCCTCTTCGTCTTCCCTCTCCCCAAAACCAGACGACACCTCGCCTCATCGCCGTCCCGTCCTCCGGTCCCGACCTCACCGTCTCTCTCCTTCCTCTACACCTTCTTCTCCGTCTCCACCTTCCATTTCTACCAACCCGCGACAAAACCCACTGAAGCCAGAGAGATCTCAGCCTCTTCAGCCTCTATTCGAAACCCTAATCCCTTCTCCGTCGAATCGAGCCTCGCCGGAGTCGTCACCGTCAGAATCAGCTACAGTAAGCTTCCCTCGTTATTCTCGACCTTCCCCCGCTTTCTCTTTCCTGGAAATCGCAAGTTTTGGGGCTCGTTGAGCTGGATATGGTCGGAGAGGAACCCCGGCGAGGAGCGTCGCCAGATCTGACGTTCCTATGCCGGAGAGCCTCCACGCCGCCAGAATCACCGTTTCCCCTACTCCCCTCGCCATCTGACGCCTTGCTCCGCCTCCCTTTCTCCTTCCGACCCTCACTTGACACCGTGAAGGTGGCCGGAGTAGCTCGAGCTCGCCGGAGCTGGAACGAGCTCAACCTCGAACTCGTCAGGCTACGGGCCTGAGGGCAGCCTGGGCTGGTTACCTTGGGCCGGGTGTTCCTAGGCCGGAACTGGAGCTCGGGCCAGATACTGGGCCGGATTTGATTCAGGCCCAAGTCCTTGGACTGGGTCTGACTCGGGTCCGAACCGAATTTGGACCGGGTCTAGAACCAGGCCCGTGTCAGGCTTGGACCAGGGTTTGGATCCGGGTTTAGATCTGGGTTGGGCCGGATCCGGGTCTGAACCGGGTCAGAAATGAAATTAAATAATTAATTTAAAGAATTAATTATAAATTGGATTGAATTTGGATAATTCATGAACTATCAGATGAATTGAAAGACGAACCTGTTAAATCAGGGGACTTTGGACGAATCCCAGGACTGATTAGGACATTTTATGTATTAACCCGGACTAGACTTCGCCCGAGAAGACGAAGACCACGCCGGTACCCGTGTGAAGAACGGAGGAGAGCCTGATCGACCTTACAGCAGAGTGTTATTAGAGGAAGACCACGAGGTAGGGAAAGTCTTAACTTCTTATTTAAACGCTTAGTATGCATGTTAGGATAATAAAATCGGAAAGGTCCTAGAATTTCCTATAGGATGCGAATAACTAGAATAATGGTCTTTGAATTATTAATAACCGGAATGTCTAGAATGCATGCTTAGGATGAAGATGACTAGTGAAGCTTGCTTTCAATACTTGGGAATTGATTTACTGGTAGAGAGGGTGTGAAGAGCTCTCGGATTAGTTGTTTGTTTGGTTCGGTACTACACCGGGGGGGGGGGGTGTAATCCGGTGCCGTTGTGGTGGTTGGAGTTTGACAGAGACAGTGATTATTGAGTGATATTTGAGTGGTTATTGGAGCCTGAGAGCTCGACAGATCCTACGGGATATTGAGTGATTATTAAGTGATTATTGAGTGGTTATTGGTGCCTGAGAGCTCGGCAGATCCTACGGGATATTGAGTGATTATTTGAGTGGTTATTGAGTGAATTACTTCATGAGAGATGGTTTCTGAGGTTTCACCCAAGGATGTGTGTCCTACGGGAGCACTACCTTGGTTCCCTATGACATATGGTCCTTTGGAGGCATTTCCGAGAATCCCGACGATGAGCGTCCCTATGGGATGGTTTCCGGTGCCCCGAAGTATGTGCCTCCTCTGGACCGAGGGAAAATCTGATGTGATATGAATACTCTAGTGGATCGGAATATGGGAACCGAGGTGACACTAGAATCTATTCATGGATCGGAGGCTTGAGAAAGCAAGTGGTTGGCGTGATATCAATTACTCCCATTTAATCGTTATGATATTTTATATTGATTCTTTTATGGAACCTTTCAAGTTAATATTATTTTCAAGAGTACGAGCTTATCTTATTCTACCTTGTTTATATATCATTTCATCGTACTTATCTTATCCTATCTTGTGACACATTATTTCATTATTGGTCGTATTTTGTTGTTATTGAGTCATCTGTTTGCACAGTACAATATTGATCCAAGGGTTGAATTGTTAAGGTTTTTCCTACTGAGCGTAAGCTCACCCCTTTGTTTTCTTACTGTTTTACAGGAGTACCCGATGTCTAGAGAGGCGAGGCTTGGGAGCTTCAGTTATCTTGGGTTTTAGCGTAGACTTATGTTGGTCGTTGTACTAAACATTTTATTTATTACTCTACTTGTTGAGTTGTGACTCACTAGGGATTCTAAACTATTTACTGATGATTTGAGGAGATTTACTTGTCTATTTAAATATTTATATATGTTATTTATCGCTTTTCTTTTATAAGTTCTATTCACGTCTCAAGTCCGGTCAAAACTGGATTTGGGGCGTGACAACGTATCTGAGGCCTCAACACCAGGTAAAATATGGTGAGTAACTTGAAACGCCCTGCAATGGATCTTGAAGAATTCCGCCCATGAAGAATAATGTTGTTTCTCCATGTCAAGGACGATAGGAATAGCCAAACGAATGTTCAAGACCGTTAGAGCCGGATGAGTAGACATGGCTGCCAAAATAATTGTCTTTGCAATTATGAAAACCAAAAGACAAAGAATACCAATTCTTAGAAATAGAGAATGAAAAGTATAGAATGAATTAGAGAGAATAAAAATTAGAGATAGAATAGAGTTATAGCTGAAATAAGATTGTCAGCTCTGATACCATAATAGAATTGATATGAATCATGATTTGTATTGCTTTCATGTTCCATATTTATACATAGTTTTATCGTTATTCAAATACATTAGCTAAGGATAACTATATATTCAAATACAACATTTGAATATGTACTAACAGATCAGATATGCTAACATAAATGGTGATAGGAGGATCTATCTTCTTCTTAGACCTGGTTAGATCAGCCACAGTTGGGAGGTTTTTTTGGTCTTTCTCTTGAGAAATGACCCCTGATTACAAGTGGAAGGGTTGTGAAAATTACTCCCTAAAAGGTTTGTTTTTTTGTTAACCTTTCCCTCCAAAATTTCAAAAACTAGAGTCTGAACATTAGAGCATCTCCAATGGTTAGACACTGCACAGTGTCTATGCGCAGTGTCTAGCCATTGTTTTTTGCTTCCAGACACTGCTCCTCCAATGGTAGTGTCTACGCAGTGTCTGGAGCAGTGTCTACACAGTTTCAGTAAATTAAAAAAAGCACCCCAAATATTTCTAACACTTTTAATTATACCCAAATACGAATTGCATAACTATTTTTTTATTACAAACAAAATAGAAATTACATTAACGTTGCTGATTAATATTTAATTGGGGCCGCCATCTCCAAATTTTGCCCAAATGTGTTCGATGAGATCATCGTGGAGTTGGTGATGCACATTCCGATCCCGAATCCTTGCTCTATGGCCCAAGATACTTTCGTTGGTCACCGCTGGGGGTGGTCCTCTACGTACGGTGTGGTCCGGGACAACAAGATCTGCAAGCGGATCAGTGGGCCACGGCCTACGCTCATCCTCTACGATCATGTTGTGTAGGATCACACAAGCAGTGGGCCACGGCCTACGCTCATCCTCTACGTACGGATGCTACGACTTCGAGCATGATTGTGGGGACGTTCCCGTGGTCCCTACTTGCGAACTGTGCAGCCCATGCCACATGACAGTTCTTCCAATCCCAATGCATGCAGTCCAGGCTCCCTAACATCCCCGGAAAGCCGCGCTCTTCGTTGATTCACAACAACCGTTTTGTATCGTCCACGGTCGGGCGTCGTAGATAGGTCCGCCCGTACACCTTGATGACGCCAATGCAAAACTTCTTCAGGCAGTCCAGCGCAGTGGTCTCCGCCATTCGCAAATACTCGTCGCAAGCATCGGCTGGACTTCCATAACAGAGCTGACGAAGTGCTACCGTGCACTTCTGGTGTGGAGTGAAAGAGGCCCTCCCCGTAGCGTCCTTTCCGTTACGGAAGTAGGCGTACCGGCCACTCAAACCATTCATGATCCGGATGAACATGTCCCTCGACATCCGGAACCATCGCCGAAATTGTTGCTCGTTGTACACCGGTTGAGGCGCGAAGTAGTCACGGATCAGCCCTTCGTGTGCATCTTCGCGGTTGCGCTCAATCACTCTCCGCTTGGGTCTCGGCGCCGACAATGAGCTCTCGGCCTCATCATCATCATCACTCATTGGCTGTACGGCTGCCATCAGTTGATCCTCCAATGCTTGTTGTGTTGCCTCCAGATACCTATCCACCCCAGCGGCTATTTGTTTTTCTGTCATTTGCTTCATCTCGTCTAGCGTCAGAAGACTAGCCATCGGGAAAAAAAATATGAAACACTATAGGATTTGGAGAGAATAGATGAATAGAAGCTCGAAAGAAGAGAGGAGAAGTGAGATTTCAATTGGGACAGATCTGAATTTATAGAAAACTGTTGGGCTTTGGGGGGGTCGACGTCGCCACGTGGCGGGTCGTGACTAACCAGCCGACTAGCCGTTGGCGCCAGACACGACCAGCAGCGTCGTTGCCAGAACCAGCAACGACGCGCAGCAACGACCCCGCAGACACGCCTCGTAGACACGACCGTTGGAGGTGCTCTTAGGACCCAAATCTACTACAAAGGGTGTAGAAGCCCCATCCTCATTAATGAGTATAGGTTCCAAAACACCCTTTAGTACTTGTGTGGCAGTATCCATCCCATCTTGGTTTATAGGCTTAGTTAGAGGTTGTGGTTCCCCAAGTAAAGCAATTGGAACAGTGGAGTCCCTTTGTGAAGCTAACTGAACAGTGCTCACATCTTCAACTAAAGCCTCTATGAAAGATTGAGGAAGCTGTATCATGTTTTCCACAAACTTGAAAATTCTGATTATCCCATGTCTGAATTATGTTTTGGAGAAATAACAATGTTGTAGCCTGTAGGTGAAGGCATTTAAGTTGAGACCAACATTCTCCTGTCCCCCAACAAAATATTGATCCCTCTTCCGCTCACCAATAAGTTGTTGATCTGTAGCTTCAATATCTGCATTTTCAGTGCCTTTGTCCTCAATAATTGTAGTCTCAATAACTTTGTGGAGGGTATCAGTATTAATTGGGGTAGGAGAAAGATAAAATTCACTAGAGAGAGAATCACTCCCTCTAGAACACTCAGGTGAAGACTGAGATGAAGAAACATGTTAAGGGTATTTAAAGGAAGGGACCACATTAGTATCAATAGAGCTGGCCAAAAAATCGAACTCTTGATTGTCCAATAATAAAAAAAGGGATAATTGTCAAAACATGCACTTATGTTTCGTCCACAAACGAAATAGTGCACAATGTTTCGTCCACGTCGTCTGGCTACCCTTATGAACCGTCCACGCACTTCTGTCAGTAAAATTAACAGAATATTCGAATCTGTAGCCTCACGTGCTATCATGTGCTTGTGTCTGAATTTTTTTTTGGACGAAATTGCCCTAACAATCCTCAACCACTCATTTTTTGGACGAAATTCTTATTTTTGAATTTCAAACCAAAAGGACAAAATTGTCAATTCAGGTTCTGTTGTTACACTTTTCTAACAGAAGTGCGTGGACGATTCATAAGGGTAGCCAGACGACGTGGACAAAACATTGTGCACTATTTCGTTTGTGGACGAAACATAAGTGCATGTTTTGACAATTATCCCATAAAAGAAAAGAATCTTTGACCAGTTTCTGCATATTTCGTGTGAAGTGGGACATATGCAACATCAAAGTGAGCTCCGTCCAAAGAAAGAGGATGAGTAAACACCAAAGTAGCAAGATCAAAGTAGCAGCCTTGAAAAATCCTCACACCAACCCAGAATGGGTATCCCAAATAATGTTGCAATATCCTTGAATAATTCTTGTTCCAAATCTTTGTCATGGCAGTAAATCAATACCACTCTATTACCCCAAGACATAATAAATTAAAACTCCCTCTAAAGCAATCTCAGCCATAACTCCCTTTGTGTAAGATGACTATGTGTCCTCTTTCCAACAAATATTTATGAGATTCAACTATTTTTCTTTTTGGAGGAGATGAAGTGGGAGGATCATCATTGATCTTTCTCCTCCAAGCTCCAACTGGTAGAAGTGTGAGTCCTCTTGGACGGTTTGCTCTTCTCCATGCTTTGACTGCAAAGAGCCAAAAACCTTTAAGAACATAGCCATTAAAGATCCATATCTCCTTGTTGAAACATGTAGAAATTCAAAAACCTATGAAACCAAACCACTTCCTATTCGAGTTTGGTCTCTATGGAGCCTCAACCTTCAAAATATCACTAGCTTCTTGGAAGAAATTTTGTATCCAGGTACAAAAAGTATTAGGTGGAAGATTGTGGATAAAAATCCAATGTTCTTCACCCATGAGTAAATTGTTACCACTGTAAATGCTCTAATGATTAATTACGACATATAAATGTTTGGCCAAGTTGATACTAGTAGGTATTATTAGAGAACCAACTCAACTAAAAGCTTAAGCTGATAGTTGAAGGCCCAATTATAATTGCATTCTAACAGGTATCTTCATTTCTTTCGCTTGTGATTTACAAGAAACACTCCCTCTTAGATTTGTCCATTTAATTCAAGCCTAGTAGATATGGTGGTTGCTGACGTGATTGTGAATCGCGGTGTGTTTGCGTGTGTTGGTCAAGACGTGATGCATGTTTTTAGGGTTGGGCTGTCTTGTGTGGGTCGGCCGAGTACAAGCCCAAAGGCTAATCAAAATTCAGTTGATTTGGGTATTGAAGTCGTTGGGCTTTTTCCGGGTCCTATAACCCAAGATTTTTCAGCGGTTTAGTTGTCACAATAGGTGGCAACCAGTGATCCTATCGGGGATCAATAGAGTAGTCCGTGGAAGGAAGTTCTTCTCAATCCTCCGAAATTCAAACCTTCGAATAAAAGTCGTAATTCGAAGCAGACATCGTCTAGAGCTTCGAACCGTTAGAGTCGGCCTTCCAAGTTCTTAGAAGACTATTTTACTGCTGAAATCAAACCAACTCGTTCTTTGAGTCGTGACAGAATTGTAAATCTTGTGGACGCTTGGACGCAGATTGTACAAGCTCGAAACGCTCAATTAGCTCAGCCTGCTCCAACAAAGGCTTTCGATGATCAGAACCTGACTTCGGAAGGTGAAAAGTGGGTCACAGATGAGGGTTGATCTTTTCATTTGTGATCCCTTTTAGTTTCTAGGTTTTGTTTCCGTAATTCTTGTTGAGGGTTTTTATATAATGATTCTCTTTTGGTTCGATCCTTCTTAGATCATATTTTTTTCAATAAATAAATTCTAGCTTACAAAAAAATATCCATTAATATGGTTTGACGGGTTCAGATAAACATTCTCTAACAAAAGGTCAAGTGCTAGACCTCATTGGGTCGAGTAAGCAAAGTTAGAAATTAGGATAGGAGGGTGAAAAGAATTCAGGATTAGAATTACATTGCTGATAAAAGAAATTAAATGATAAGAGGGTGAAATCTTGAAATAGATCAACACACTCTGACCTAAAAGATAGCAAAATGAAAATGAAGAAGATCTAGAGCCACCAAACTAAGTTATGTCCCCAAAGTGGCTTCAGATGAGTTGGGCCTAAACTTGCATCTACATCAGAATTTGGTAGTCTCTCCGAGTAAACGTTCATCTAATACATCAATTTTTGACGAAGAAAAAATAAAAGGAAATGGAAACCAGAAAATTTTAAGGTACATGTGATGAAAACAATGTTATAATTGCTGTATATGTAATTGTGTATTTTGTTGAAAAAGTTGCTTCTCATAGTTTCCAGTAGATGCCGAGTTTGTGCAAGATACCCGAAATCACGCTCCAGAACGTGATTTCCCCAAATATCACATACAACAACGTCCCAACCTTCTCCGAGTTCCACACATCAACGAAAACATGCTTCTGAATCCAGTGGACCTGAGATCACATATGCAATTTCGATTCGTAAGCATTAAAAAAAGCATACTTTTTCTTGTTGAAATATATGCAATCCATATAAAAAAGATATAACAATAAAAAGATATTTATAAAGTTTAGAAAAGGGTAAACTACAAATACATACCCCAAACTTGTAGCGTTTAATTGATACCTACCCTAAAAAATTTTTTGTAACTGATACCTACTCAGATGTTTAGTTATTTACTGATAGCCCAAGCAGACACGTAAAATGACGAAAATGCCCTCAATGATTTTTTAAATAATTTTTTTAAAATACCATTGAAGTGATTTTTTAAATAAAACTGAAGTGATTTAATAAGTACATATATATACCTAACAAAAGTGATTTTTTAAATATTTTTTTTCAAATAATTACTGAAATGTAGTTGAGGGTATTTTCGTCATTTTAGCTAAACATCTGAGTAGGTATCGGTTAAAAAAAACTTTATGGTAGGTATCAGTTAAATAACTAAACATTTGAGTAGGTATCAGTTAAAAAAAAACTTTAGGGTAGATATCAGTTAAACGCTACAAGTTTGGGGTAGGTATTTGTAGTTTACCCTTTAGAAAATTAACCACTTGGTATCAAAGCTTGGTTCTAATCTAGGGACACATGGGTTATGGGCCGGACACCAATATGTTTATCAAGTGTTTAATTTGTGCATACAGTTTCAATGTGGGACGCATACTTCAATATTCCTCTTTACGTGTAGGATTGGACATCTATACATGGGTCATATCAGAGCTGGTTTGGCCTACGACCTGTTTGTCACCTCCACCATGTGGTTTCCGATCCATATACAGATGTCCAGTCCTGTTATGACCCATGTATAGATGTCTAGTCTTATACGTAAAGGGAATGTTGACATATGTGACACATATCAAAAGTGTATGGACAAATTAACCACTTGATAAATATATAAGTATCTCCACACATCAGTTCGAGTTTTTGGATTGGATTGAGTTTTAATAACATCCAACTAAAAAAGATGTGTTTGATAAGTAGAGACTTACCAGTGAGTTCTCCGGGTCCTTGTAGTACCATCCATTAACGAATCCCGCGAGGATGCCTTGCGCCCCCAAGACAAACACCAGCATCGCATTCATTCCTATCCATTCCAAGAACAACAACGGCCTCCGAATTCCCCAAACATCGATCTGTTCATGTTTTTGTTTCCATCACAAACATCACTGATTAGCATATAATTAGTTTCTTGATCAGTCTTGCTGATTAACATATAATTAGTTACGGGACTGTCTAACCAGTAAGTAGAGGCCGGAGAAGACTATCCCCGCTGCGCCTGCCGTGAAGCAAACGTAGCTGAAGCTGTAGAGTTGTTTGTTGATTGGAATTGCTGCAATCAAGTGACATAAAAGATAAGGAGCTTGAATGAATCAGAGAGAGTTTTAAGGTTTCGCGGGAACAAACCATCGGTGAAATGAAGAATGATGGCTATAACGATCAAAACAAGAGCCATTGAGACCCATTGCTTGAGCCTCTCACGATGTTCCTGCAAGAAACGTGATAATACAGTTAGTGATCAAACCCATTTAATAAGTTTAGACATTTTAATTTGGAGTCACTGTTAGCCTATGCCACGGGTAGAAGTCCAGTCTTACACATGTCAATAAGACTATTGTTTTGTGAAGTCTAACTCGATATATGTAGTCTCATATTAAAGTTTTACAATTTGAACGTTCTTACCTTGAAATGAATCAGAACATGCCCGTAGTGTATCCCAATAGTGCCAGAGAGGATGGCCGAGATGGAACTAACAAAATGACACCAAACATTACACCGACTTCTTCATTTTGCATTGCATTTGCTTGACAAATAGTTTTTGATTCACTAACCTTAACATTCCTTCAGGCTCAAATGGACCGTGGCACCAAGTTGGCGCATCTGCCCTAAACTCACCAGCGGCCGGAGAGCTAAGGGTGCAGGCCTACAAGTTCAATAGCAACCACATAAATACCTTTTCTATTTGTTAGAAAACCAATTCAACTGAAAATTTAAGCTTAAGCTGATAGTTAAATGTCCAACTATAATTATATTTTACGGACATAACCTTAAAGAAGAGATTAGTATTTTGTTTTTGTAAAAAATAGAGTTTAAACCAAAATCTTTGAGATACCAAACTCTAATATCTATCGTATTAAAGAACCAATAACTCAACTAAAAGTTTAAGCCGAGTATACATGAAACTAGGATTTAATGTTAACCTTTAGGCGCTGCCAAACAGGCATAGTGTAGAGATGATTGATGCCCCAAACTTGTCTGTCCACAAACCCTACAGCATTGCAGGCAGGTCCTAAGTGTCCTCGCATCCCACACTTCACCTAAAACACTAACCATTTAGACCAAGCAGTATAATGTCCGGAAAAGCCCTTCCTTTCTTTTAGTACATACCATTAGTCTCTCTGATGTTCCATCGTCATGGAGGTACTCGAAGCTCCAATCTGGCACGTATAGTGCATACGTCGTGATCATGTAAACGAGGAACGAAACCAACCCTCCAAGCCTAATTAAACCACGGGGGAGAAACTCAGTGTGATTTTACACAATATGCCAAGAACTTGGTTTTGATTATTGATTTTTGATTACTCACCATTGCCATTTGTATGCAGTGAAGACAGAAAAATGTCCCGGTTCCAAGACGGCCGGTCTGAGCTTGGTGGTGAGAGTTTCTATCAGAGCTACCACCAGGTACACCAATGCTATTCTCTGACCAAATCAGTAAGAAAAAAATGGTGATCAAGGCTCAAATTTACTAGGTGACCCACTGGGATTCAAACCTGACTTGATTTGCTCGAATTTTGTCACAATGATAGATAATTCTTACCTGTAGGATGCCAAACCATCGGATTTTCTTCATGTCAACTCCATAAACGAGTTCATCGGGGGCATGCGAGTATCCTCCTGCAGAAGATTTACATATCAGATAAGGGAAAACCACCATCTTCTTCCTTAGAAGTCTCTCAAAACCGAAACGAAAAGGCATCGAGCCATTACCTTGCAACAGAATGCCCCAAAACAGAAGCTTCAAGGTCCTCAAAATGATCTTCTTGATTGCATACTTGATCTTGGGAATCCTCTACACAACATCAACATCAACATCAACATTACACACTAAGTTGTCAAAACTCCTTTGTTGTTGATGAAGGGAAATTTAAGGAGTACGATGATTGTACCTTGAGTGCCAAGGCAATTGCAACGCCAACGATGAAGAGGAAGAAAGGCATCACGAAGTCAGCCAATGTGCAGCCATTCCAAGGCGAGTGATCGATTCTTGCATATGCTCCACCAGCATCATCCACCAAGATCATCAGCTATAACAAAAAAAAAAGTACTAAACTTAGCACAATAACATTTATATGTAATGTGTGAGACCTTGAGTTCTTAGCACTTACAACAATGGTGAGTCCTCTAAAAGCATCCAAAGTCGCAACCCTTTTGGTCTTCTGCTTTACCGGTGGGTTTTGGTCTTCATCTTCCTTCTTGGCCTCCGGTGACGGCTCAACCACTGCCTGAGCTCTACCATCGTTGTTGTCTTCGACATGTTCACTGGCTGAAACCTTATTTTCTCCGTGGCCGCCTAGTCCTTCCTCCAGCTTCTTAGCATCTTCCATGGTTAGAGCTTGGCAAGTCAAACCTGTAGCTGAGATTAATATTAATAGACAGTGAAGCTTACCAGAGCTGTCATTGAAACGAGGATAAGACGGTCCAGCGGCCGGCCCAATTAGTTGTCAATAGTAACAAGGAGCGGGAGTGGGTCCTAACATACAAGTACATATTCTTAATAGAACTACAAGGACAAACATATAATGTTAAAGTCTGACCCATTTAAAAGTTAAGTAGTAACGTTGACTCCACATCTAACATCGTAGAGAAAACTAGCACGTATGTCTGTCAACGGTACATTGACTAAATTATATGGTGGATATAATAGATCATTTGTACTTAGTAAAGTGTATATGATGTTAGACTAATTACTAGGTTATATAATAAACAAACCTAAATCTGAAGCCTTAAGAAAATCGAACCTTCTAAACACTCAAGTTGATAGGTGGAATCTCAAGATGCTTATCAAATGATAACGAGATCTACGACTCTTACATGTAAGATGCTTCCTATAGTCTGGTTTATGATTCAGACAAATCGCGGGCTTTATGACAAGAAAGACAACTTAGACAAGAGACAACTCTAGATTCTTCTTGGTGGTTGGTCTGTAACTGTCTGCCACAAACATAACTAAAGTTAATCCAAAGATTCATCACATCATATGTGGGACTGCAACAATTAGTTCCTAACTCATTGTACTAATTACATTGACAGCTAATTAAGAACTGCTCCTTGTGAGTATGGTGATGCAAACAAGCATAAAGGACAAGCACAATGAAAATGAACACAAGCCAAGCAGCTCCATTTTATAAACAATTGACCCATCTTTGCTGCTTAAAAATGACAATTTTCCGAGTCAATTGATTTACTAAAACACACAAAGCGCATCCGCTCAATGCAACCGAAACTCGGCCGGCTAAATCATAGTCTAGAATGCACAATTGGACATAAAAATCATCAATAACATATTATGATCATAAACATATGGGTTCGATGTCAATAGCCGGCTAAGTAAACCGGTCATTTTCATGGGTCCGAGAGAGTAGAAACATGGTGGAGAAATGAGACACTATTTTGAAGTCCCACATCGGAAGCGAGATAGAGTCCAGCAGAGAGTAACTGCTACATAACCTGAGGCCCAACAGGGGTTGAAATCACGCAGCCGTGCTATGTGTACACAGCGAACTATTCTTTCGCCTTTTACTAAAGAATACCGTGTACACGTTGCATATAGCGGCATACGCCTATTTTTGTAGGGCTTGTCCATTATTGGACGGGCCTCATAATTCGAGTTCAAGGTTAGTGGGCAACGCATCATAGCTATATGGGCCTTAGATATCCAATCCCTTGATACTGATAATCAAAATTTATGTCCGGCACAATCGAATCTACCTTTTTCTTGGCTTAATGTTTTCGGTTTTGCAACTGTTATAATAAAATTAATTTTTATATTTTTAGTTCTGCAACTGTTATTGTCCACATATTGGTAACATATCTTTACTTTCTTTTGTACCAATTCAAAAGATAACCCGTAAGTTTTTTTCTTTGAAAAACAAATCTTAGTAATATCTCAAAATTTTAACAATTTTTTTTGAAAAACAAATATATCAGTAATATCTCACAATTTTAACAAAAAGTTAGGAGAAAGAGCACACCTCAGAGGGTGCCTCAAAATAAGAAATTAATGTTCCAACAATATAAAGTCTCGAACCTCGATCTAACTACCATAAAGCACATAGACCTACTACCAACAAACTCAGGCTTAGTAAACGACCAACCCAAGCATTATTCATTCACCTAAGGCCCACAACACCGCGAGCCTTGTGCAGTCAACCGACCAAGACCCCTCAAGAAAAGAGAGGATCTCGGTAAACAGAACACCACCAGAGCTCCACATCTGCACCAACCACAACTGTGACTCCAAACGAGCACCACCAACCACACCAAAGACCTTGTAAGAACCACCCCCGGTCGATCCCGTTCAAACCGGAGGTTTTCGGCGAAAGTTTACTTTTTACCGGAAAAGTTAATCGATGACTCCAGGAGTCATTCAGGACCTTTCTGGGGTCCAAAACGCTTATCCATCGTTACAGTTAGCTTAATTGGACCGTTTCCTTTCAATTGACTGTAAATGTGGAAAAATCAACTGTCGGTCAATTTCGGGTCAAATCTCGATTATTTAAGGACCAAAACTAATTAATTAAAGGTGTTGAGAATTAATTGGGTTAAATGGTCCCCACTATGGACACATGTCCATAGTGGCTTGGGTGAGAAGAAACAAGAGCAAAAAGACCCCTTTACCCTTGAAATTGATCTTGAGAAGCTTGTGCGCCTTAAGGACATTTGTGTCACTCCACTATTTGGTTAAAGGGAGCCTTGAGTGTGCAATTCAGCCCATTTGGAGAGAGCTGGCCGAAGTTGTCAAGAGAGAGAGAGAGAAGAGTCTTCCATGTAAGCTTGAAGGAGAAGTAAGGGAAAAAAGAAGACTTTTTGCCCATTTCTACCTCAAATCACCTCACAAATCTCTTCTTCTTCATCTAATCATCATCCTCAAGGTAAATCCATCTTCTATTTTCGTTTCTATCAATTTTGATTCATGGGTTTTGAGGAAAAGATGAAGGAATAGATTGGGTTTGAGTTTGTGAACATTGGATGATGTTGTTTGGTGAAAAATGAGTGTAGATGATGAATTTAATTTGGTTTTGTGGAGTTTTGATAAATACCCATGAGGGGTTTTGAAGTAAAGACGTTTAGGAACTGTTTTTGGAGCTTTGGAAGGTCATCAATGGAGGTTTTGGGGGTTAAAATCGTGAAAACCCAAAGCTGGAGGAAGAAGACGATGAACAGTAACAGACTGTCACGGATCCGTGACGGGAACCGTGACGGAACGCGTCACGGCTCCGTGAGAAGAACCGTGACGACGTCTGCCACGGTTCCGTGAGGAGAACCGTGACGGTTCAGCCCACGGATCCGTGACCCGAATCGTGACAAACCTGTTTTTGGGCCTTTAGGCCCTTTTTGTTGAATTTCGAGTAATTGGGACGGTTATATGTAACCGATCACTCTTAGGGTTAATTGAGAGTATTTTCCTCTTTTAACCTTTGTGAATTACTCTTAATTCGGGTATTGTTTTGTGATCTAAGACTTTGGACCCGAGCTCGGAGGAGGAGGTGACGTTTGGACTACGTGACGAGACGGAGGGGAAGCTAGCCAGGTCGTCAGCAGGTAAGAGTTGATACCTGTTTACTTTTGAGGTAGGGAACGTAGCGAATACCGGTTTAATTACGGAAAGTTACTAGTATGCATGTATGTTAATAATAATAACCGGAAAGGTCCTAGTTCGCATATAG
This sequence comes from Erodium maritimum, assembly GCA_963921825.1. Classification (NCBI taxonomy): domain Eukaryota; kingdom Viridiplantae; phylum Streptophyta; class Magnoliopsida; order Geraniales; family Geraniaceae; genus Erodium; species Erodium maritimum. The sequence continues at coordinate 65,684,606 of OY997594.1, read as the reverse complement.
GATGTGATTCACTAGAATAACTGCTTTTAATTACATTAATAACCGGACGAGTCTTAGTGTGCATGTAGGATGTGATTCACTAGTTTAATCGCTTTCAATTCTTGGGAAATTGTCGTGCTGGTAGAATGGCCATGTCGAGCCTTAGGGTTGCGTGTTGGTTGATGCCATGATCTTTGATTGAGATGCATGATGTGTGACTTAGTGTCGATAAGATTAAGAAACGTGTTGAGATATACTCGGTGTAGCATGTTGTGGCTATGTGTGGGCGAGTGTGCCGTGTTTGATGTGATGTGAATCCTTGATTGTGATATGATCGGGTGAGTGATAGACCAATTTGTGTGTTATGGTGAGTTTGCTCGGTTGGTATACCGTGGTCGAACTATGGCTTTGTGACGCGTATTATTCTCTTGTTGTGTGTTCCAAGAGGAGGTGGGTCCGGCTTGATACTTACATTGAGAGAGTATGCCGGTGTAGAGTATCGAGGGCGAGGACGGTTTAATCAATACCCCGATGCTTTGTGGTCCGGGAAGGCGTACGACCGAGGTATGTGCCGGTTCGTTATGCGTGAGGCCCCGATTCTGTGTGACGGGAATACGTCCGACTGAGGTATTTCTGGTCTGGGATGTTACCCCGATTTTGTGTGACGGGAAGATATCGGGACCGATGATGTGTGTTCCGGTACGATATAAATGGGACGGGCTGTGATAGCCGGTGATATTGGGAACTGTTGTGTGAATTATGTGTCTTTCTGCTGTGTGCTGCTTGCCCGATATTTGGCTGTGTGCATTTCTTTTAAGGGTGACTATGGCCTCATGAGACTCTGTGGTGATTGGTAAATCCCGGGAACGTTGTTGGTAGTTATGCCCTGCTAGTATGCCCTAATTGGACGGTTACTCGTGGTATTGAACTGATGTTCATAACATTAACTACTTTTCCTACTGAGCGAAAGCTCACCCCTTATCTTGTTGTGCTTCAGGTCTTGAGCCGGATTCGTACTAGCTGAATGCTCGATGCTTGGGAGCTTCTGAGGGTCCTAGACTAGATTGTTTAGTGACGTGCCGTGTTTCTTTTTGAATTAAACTTTAACTCGGGTTTGGTGAGCTGTTGACTCTTTTATCGGTTTGTGGTTACAATTTATTATTACTTTAAACTCTATTGCCTTTAAAATTGCTTATTTATTATTCTTTTAAGTTTACGTCTCGAGTCCGGTCAAAACCGGATTTGGGGCGTGACAGACCTAGGGTTCACCGGAATCCCAAAGAGGCAAGACCGGTAGTCGGCTGCCGATACCGAGCACAGTTGAGAAACGCCAGAACCAACCAAACTCGCCCCGCCCGACCCTATGCCCAATGAACTCTAACCAAAGGCCTAAGAGACCACAACAAGCTCGTCAGGGAAACCACCAATGAGGAGGCCAGAAACCCAACGATGCACCACCACAATCGAAGGAACGAAATAGTAGAGAACAAAGGGAAGGAATAAAGGCAAAGCAAAAAAATTCGAAAATGACCTGCAGGAGGGAGACAACAATGGGAAGCAAAACACGGTGAGCAGTATCGTGGTCAATAGAGGTCAAGGGAATAAGGATCTGACCTAGAGGCGTCGAATCCCCACCAACTGCTTCTGAATCTTCCAAACTAGAGTCGAACCAGACTCGAACACTCCTCTGAAAAACTAAGGGATTAAGAAGACGGATAGGGAGTGGTAGAGACTACCCAAAAACCAGATCAGATTACCTCCAAAATGGCAGATTTGAAAAGACAAAATGAGAAAACGGATCAGAAGAAGAGCAGGAAAAGGAAAGAGAAGTAAAGGGTACCAGCATTCACCATGGCTTTAGATGAGTCCCAAGCGAACGCTGGCAATGAGAAAAAAAGATCTAGGGTTAGTTTCTAGAGAGGAGGAGGAGAGAAATTCTAAAGAGAAGGGTAACGTTGATGACAAAGAGTAATTAACTCGTAAGTTAATTTGTGTGTATGACCTAAACTTCTTCTTCATATACCTATACATTTCTTGCCGGTAACTTGAGGTTTCACTGCCTTTGATATTAGTATGTGTTTCCGGGTTGTTAAATTTAGGTAAATTAGATCTTTGTAGTTGTGTTTATGTGCTTAATGGTGGAAAAATCGGAGTACAGGACCTGCTAGTCCCTTAATTGGTTGGTTGTCTGTTATGTTCATTATTAGATTATCGGGTTGCTTAATGTTTGTAAAATCTAGATATTAAGAGCATCTCCAACGGGTCGTGTCAGGGGGTCGTTGGAGGCGCTGACACGACTCGCTGGCACGACTCGTCGTGTCAAAAGGGTCGTGTTAGGGAGGGCGTGTCAGCGTGTCGTTGCAGAAATCCTGCAACGACGCGATGCGTCGAGTTAGCCGCAACGGCTAGTCGGCGAGCCAGTGTGAAGCCGACACGTGTCGACGACAATTAAAAAAAAACTAAACTTTTCTATAAATTCAGATTCACCTCAAGCAAAAAATCACTCCCTCACTTGTTTCAAGCTCCCTTTCCTCTATTCTTCTCCAAAATCTCTCGTTCTTTTTTTCCTCGATTCGCAATGGACGAGAATCAAGCCCTCCAATTCGTATCCGAGTCATTGCACGACGAAGACCCCGATTCTCAACACACCGAAGACGACGTCATGGCCACTTTCACGTCATTCACCAACCTGGCTAAATAATATGTAAGTTGTGTTTTAAATTATCGAATATGAACTAGGTTAAATAATATGTAAGTTGTGTTTGTGGGTTTAAATAAAAGTACTAATTAAATATGGGGTGCTTTTTTAATTATTGAAACTGTGTTAACATGGCTCCTGACACTAATCATGTCAGACCATTGGAGGAGTCATGTCAAGAATTCATGTCAGGAAGCCAAAAATCACTTCCTGGCACTGCTCCTTTTTTTTGATCAGCAAAGACAATATATAAAAACCTCCAAAGAGGGGTGAATTACAGAGAACGAGCATTCTACACATAAGCTCAAGAACTCAAACTAATGAAAGAAATCCACGCAGGGGTATGAAATGAAACGCACACAGGGGTAAGATGAAATCCACACAGGGATAATAATGAAACTCATGCTCCTTGACACTACTAGTGTCAAACCATTGGAGATGCTCTAAACATGTTCGTCCTAGTTCGAATTTTTTGTTGTTGGGATCCCTTGGTAGGAATACTCTGGTTTGTTTCTTTGAGAGGTCATCTTCTTGTCCTAGCTTTTTATCTCAAAGAATTAGGATTAATAAAATCTTATTTGTGGATAATAATAATAAATAAAAAGCCCTACACATACCTTCAATTCATGTTGCTTTGGAGTTGAGTACTTTGAGGCTTTGATGCAGCACTTTTTTCTAACATAATAATGAATTGGCTTCATCCAAAGTTAACCCATTTGGCAGTTAATCACTGGAACACCATTTATTGTGTGAAGAAATTCTGTTTTTGGCCTTTGGTTATATGGTTGAACCGTTGGAACATAACATTGACGGGGGCATTTAATGGCAGCTCGTGTGGTCTGCGGCTGTACACAACAGTGCAGCATAGTGAAGTTGCATACAAGTAAGGTTAAAGTGGGGACCTTAGCCTTGCTGGTACATTTACGAGGGTAACGTTCTGTGGTCGCAGGCTTTGTTGGGCGATTGGTAAAGATTATTATACCAGAAAAAAAAAATCACATATTGGTATTGGGTTCATGAGTATTGCAGATGAGCATGCCATGGGAGAGGCTGTCAAGGACATGCATGGACAGGAGCTATATGGTTGGGTTATCTCAGGCACTGCCAAATCAGGGGAGGATGTGGTAGGGACCATGTTTCTGGTGGCAGGCTCTAGTGTTTATTCATGGTTGAGTTATCTCACACACAGCCAAAACCATGTTCATCACCAAGAATGAGGTCTCGTAGAGCAACTACATTATTGGGATTTTGTTTTTGATTTTGATTCCTTGTATCGGAAAGTGTGTATATAAAGACTTGAGGATGAGAATTGAGATGTTGATGTTAAAAAGTCCACCCTATATTAGATTCCTATTGAGATTTCTCTAGTGGTGACATTTTTATAGCAAAGTTTCGTCCAACGAATCAGTGGAACACACGTCGTAAATTCTTCATTCGTCATGGAGAATTCTTGCGGCCTGAGTACTCTGTTGCTGAAGGAATTTTCGCTCATCGTCGGTTGCTCCGCCCTCGTCTAGGGTTCCAACAAAAATGTCTTTGCCTTGCAAAGCCGGAGGTTAGATACTCCACCTTCTCTCTTGTGTCTGGTAAATTTCCTCTTTCCCTGGTCTCCATTTTTTGTTCTATCTTCCCCTCTTCCCGTATGCTTCTTGGTACGGGCTCGCCAGTTATGAGGTGTTGGCCGCCGGCGAGTTTCAGGGGCTTTTGGCCTCAGGAAGTTTAGCAGATTTTGACTTGGCTTTTAGGGTTCCGGTTGAGTTTTCTCCCGGTGTAAGCCTCTGCCATCCGTGGTGCTGGCCGCCGACAATAGAGCAGGGAGTTTTTTCCGGACATTTGAGGTGTTGATTTTTCTGGGATAGCTGGAAGCAGTTTTCTTGGGCTTAATGTTTGTTAAATTTTGATAATCAAGACCCTTTTTTCTATGAGCTTAACATTTGGTAAATCTGGTTGTAGACCAATTTATTGTTAGCTTCTTTCATGTACGCCCTTGTTGGGTTGGTCTATGGTGGTTCATCTGGTTCTTGTAATCCTCAGTCTGTTGAGGTTCGGTAGTCTGAGCTTCTTATTAGAGTGGAACACTCTAGGCTGTTCATCTTCTTCATCCCCTGCTCTTTATTTAAAAGAGCAGGTTTTACATAAAGCTTTGTTGATAAAAAAAATAGTATTTGCAGTGCGACTATGTATTTTTGTTGCGGAGATAATCAAGGCTGACAAAAGTATCAGTGCGCCACATCTCCCTCCATAGTGTGAGTAAAAAGGGTTCAGTTCATTTAGAACCGACGTCTGTAGGCTCGGGATCGTAAAGTACACAAAGTGATCATGCATCAGTCGCTCGTAACCCTCTGCACAACCTCGAGGCACCTTTCCTCTTGACCGACATGACTCTTCGCCTCACTACCTTCAAACTTTACCACATTTAGGATGTTAATTAATTAGGTCGCCTTTTGTTGAATTCGTGCCTCCACCCGCCACATTCTAGTTATTATACTCACTGGTAAATTTTCTGACGCTTCTTTTTCCTCAGCACGAAATTTTAGAATATGATGATAGGTGTAAGGTTGGAAGTAATATGCTATTGGAAAGGTGGAGTGTTTATAAGACTATGTAGTTTTTTATATATATATGTAATTATTATTCTTTACAAAGTATTAGTAAAATATACAAAGTAGTCGTTGGTATTGTCAACGACATTTTTTTTTCCAAATCAGGTTGTCAAGTGCCCTCTGCTTATTGGCTGTTCGTAGATTTAGGAATAAACTCTTACTGACGCTAGGAGCGATATCGCCTCTGCGATTCTGGTTCTTGTTTTGAGATAAGGTACCATAACTGCCACAAAATCGTAGTTTGTATCGTTGGAGATCGGGGATCTGAATTTTTTTTTTTGAAAAGAAATTTTTTATTAAGCTCTTGTCCTTCTAAGATGGAAAAACAAGACAAAGAGAGACACCCGAAAATAGGTCTCATCCTCAGGTCCAAAATGAAGCTCAAAAGAGCTAACAAACAACTCTCACATGAGCTAATAACTCCCACACGGAGGAAACAACCAAAGCACAAACAAGAAACCACTAAAAATCAGCACACAAAAAAACACTACCCAAAAAACGAAACAAAATGAAACAAAAGGGAAACGATCCCGACCACCATAGGGAGCAGCAAAACTAGAGACGAGACCAATCAAACCAAAGTTTGACCATCACAAAAGGCAGATGATCGAGTCTCATCTTGAACCCAAACCTCAGACCTCAAGGACTTATCCATGGGAGTCAAATCCAAGGTCAAGCAAGAGTCCAAGGCACGATGAACCACCTTATCAGCCGAAAGGATCGAAACCACACCGTCTCTATCCTTGCTACTAGACTTGGGCTGAATCTGATAAAAAAAAAACCTTTGTTGTGACCTTCTTCTTCCCTTGACTTCTAGGCATTTTCTTCTTCTTCCTACTCGACCCTCAACTGTGAAATCATCCTCAATAAACGTGTTACCCGTAGAGGGGGAGGGGAGAGGGTCATAAGCCTCTACAAACGGTGTTGTCACACACTGATGAATTGTCGGAAGGACAAAGAACTCGTCAGGGTCGACGGAATCCAAGAACTCCGAAGTAGAATATGATGATTTTGAAGGATCGCCACCCTCCCTAGACCCTGCACGCACAAAAGAAGCTAATCATGTATAACCGACGTCTGAATTAAACTTAGAAACACAATCAGGGTGAACAGAATCACCGGCCAAATCTCCCGAGCTCAAGATACTAGGGACTCTACTCTCTTCAATGTCTCGAACATAAGAACCGAAAAACAGTTTCATCAAGGACCATCTCCACCTCCTCGCCCCTCAAAACCTTTTCGCTGTAGATCAAGACAAAAGCGTGACGAGAAGAAGCCTTAAGTTCCTCAACCTGGATCGAAAGTACAGAGCCGAATAGATTTCAAATGGATAAGAGATTCTTGATTCTCCACCCATGGAAAGACAAACCATCAATAACCACCCACTGGAAAAACACCACTCTTATGCATCAAATCCCTTGAACAATCAGATATCACGAACCACTTCTCCAGCCAACTCCACTTCACCTCCTTCATCGCCGCTTCAAAAATAGGATCTTAACAAGTAATAAGACACACCTTGTTGCCAAAAGACCGAAACTCTAAATACAGAACCCCTTACCTCTCAATCTCTTCCCGAATCATTTCCAAGCCACGAGAAGAACAGACTACAACTAAACACCTTGACAGTGCCATAGCGCAACATTCAGGAACAATCGATCATGTATAACACATCAGAATTTCTTGGGGGATAGCCCCTCAATTTTTGCTTCTAAACCTTACCAAAACAGGAACTATTCTTGCCTATCTCCAAAGCTCTATCAATCAACAACACAAACCCCTAGACCGTGCTTCCGTTGAGATTAGTGATCATGATGTCAACATCGGCATCACACACCCACACAAAAGCGAAGTAGTCACCTCGATGGTTAGGCCTTCGAATTGCATCCGCCTTAAACACCTTTCCTTCCTTATTGAAAAGTTTGAAAAGACATTCATCTATTGATTGATAAGGCAAATGACAAACAAAGAACTTGACAGTCTCAGAATTCTTCATATTTCGAACGATAGAGGGATTCAGATTGACTCCTTCAAAACCAGGAGGAAGACCAAACAAAGAGCATGAAGTTGTCATACTTGCCTATTTAAAATAAAATAAAAACACTGAACAACGATATCGACTTCACCACTTGTGGATTGACCAAGCCACTGGATTGAAAGCTCACATCACAAGTAGCAAAATGACGCCAGAAACTGTGCATGATAAGTGCAACCTGAGTACGTGAGTTCGTGATCCTCTAGATTGAAAGGAAACAATCTTCGTCTGGTCCCCACGATCTCGGACAGAGATGTACCTTTTAAACCCTCGCACACCAAAACGGAGGTCGCGATTATCATAAACCGAACAACACAATCGGCGGTTGTCCCCTAAATCTGAATCGACTTACACGGGGGTCATAATAGTTGTGAATCAAGGGGATTTTGAACCATTCAAGATAAAAAAAATTAGATAAGCTCAAAAAATTTATTTAGAAAAAAAGATCGAAGCAGGATTGATCCAGAACACAACCATAACAAGATAGCTCTCATCTGGAGCTGTGGGAACAAACCCCGAAAAAAGAGCAAACCATAAACAAAAAAAACAAAAGATTAGCCATCAATGACCCACTCTTCACCATCCGAGGTCAAGTTCGGGTCATCAAACGCCGTCTCTGTTCCACAACCAGAGGCAGAGCACCTCCCGTGCGAACCTTGGATCGACGATTCTCACCAGTAACAACCGGCACCGTCCCGACCTTCACAACTTGTAGAGCATCCCCACCACCGCTCTGAGACGCCAACTGGACACCAGAAAGCCTCGTATCAGTAGTTTCTCCCTTCTCCGACCGACAATGTCGTGCCTTCCTCCTCTGACCAGAGCCAGGGTCCGAGGAAGTCTGACCCACTTTCCTGCCCTGTTTGCTTGGTAATTCAGTAGCTTGGGGAAACAAATTGCAATAGGATTTGTATGAAAACAGAAGAACCGAACAAAAGGAAGAAAAGTACAACCGCTCCTCCTTCCTCCTCCATGTCGTCTTCCTTTTCATCATTCCTTTAAAGGTTTTTTCAGAGTTGATGAGAAAGAGGCTATAGAGAGAACATGGTGATTTCGCTCGGTTCTGGTGTATCCTTCAATGAGTTTGAATGAGTTAATTGAGAGAGTCGTTTAAGGGGAAGGTTCATCACCATTCAAGATAAATATTAAGGTGAACTATATAATTTTGCAACCATTGTACGATGGAAAAGTGGCTAACAATTTTTTTGTCTTTCCTCTCCCATCATAGCGAGGCGCGCCACAAACAATACATTCTTTAAAATTTTCCGCTTCATATAAAGCAACAAATAAATTCACAGGTATCGTATGCTTCATAACTCATCCTAACTTCCTTCAACACTGTCTTTGTGTGATTAAACGATTCTAAATAAGTGTTTGGATGAGGAAACTTTTTCTTCTTAAACGCATACAACTTATTGAACGCTTCATTCGACACCTTAAGTCATTCTTCGAAGGACATTAATTATACAATGGTTATCAATCTACTGAAAATAATGCACCTTTCGTACAACGCCCTTCTAAATAAAGGTTATTGAGGCGACCATGATATTAATGTGTTCTTATAATATAAAACTCTAAGAGGTATTTTGACTATAAAACTTATGACCGCGTTGACTATTCATTCAATACAATATCATAATCTGGTTTTAACGTTAGCCTGAGTCATCTGGTGACCGACCCAAAGCTCCAACCCGCTTTGATATCAAAGCCGTAATGCTCAAACAAAGCCTTGCAAAACTCTCAAGTTACGGTTGCATTGCACGCCCTCATACAATGAAGTAGTCCTAGTTACAGTTAAATATCTGTAAGAGTGTAGCAATTATTATATTTTTGTTGGGCAGAAAGAGATTAGGGGAAAAGAGTTATTGCCACTTTTCTTCATCACCAAACATGTCTGGTTAGGTTTTTGTTAGGAATGGTAGGTCTGTTCCATTACAAGAGAGACCCAAAGTCTCGAAGATCTCCGTAACGTTCTTCATTCACTCCCGTGTGTGGTCACTCCTAAACATATATATATACTTATGTTGTGTCACTCATTCATGGCTGTCTTGCCTAACGCACATGCCACTTAACAAAATACACGACAACATGATTTTATTCATTGACCATCGTATTCTTTCCATGCTACGCATTTCTTACGCGCCGAGTTAGAATACTGGGCATTGCGAATGTAATGTAGTATCTGAGTTATGTTGGATTCAAAATCTTTTTCTTGAGCCTTATTATCCTTTTTCCCGAGCTACGCTAGTCTATTGTGACATCAGTGCCATCTACCTCTCTGATAATCCTGTTCAACATCAGCGTATAAAACACACTGAGCTTGACATTTCTTATTCATTGACCATCGTAATCGTTCCATGTTATGCATTTCTTACGTGCCGAGTTAGAATTGGCAGTCTCGAAACGACGCATTGTTAAATCACGAGTCAATGTCGTTGAGAGTCAAATGAAGAAAAGAAGAACATCACGAGTATGTACGTATGTTCGGAGGAGAATAGGATCTTTCCCTACAACGTACAAGTAGAAATGATTGGATCCAGATCTTGTATACTTCTCCGGGAATGTTATAGCATAAGTTAGGTGGTGGAATCATAACGAGCACCATTTTCGACCTCTAATAGTGTCGTGGGCCGCATGAAACAATGGCGGCACATTTCCGGATAAGAGGATAGGGATACATATGGGTGGTGCTCGCTGTCCGTTTCCAGCTGAAAACGTGCTCTCTTCGCCCACTCAAACCTTCTAGTCATCACAAAACACTTGGGGGTTTGCTCAGTGGCCGTCTTTTTCTTCTCGTTTCTGTAGGTTAAAAGCTGATCCACTTAAAAACTCGAATTGACAAATATAAACAAAATGTGTTGCTTGAAGGGTATTTATTTTGCTCAGATTTGTTATGTTTAGGCTGGACGGAATGTCGGACTCATACCGCACAAGTACGATTGAATCTGAGTTCAACACATAAATTAGAGATGAATCAAATTCTGATACTACATTGTGATTTTATTACTATTAAATTGATGTATTGATTTACATTTTTTAAACTAGTGACTATGACACTGTTACTTACCAATGATTATCCGAACATGTTGGGTCGTGGACCACATGAGTAAGATTTGCCTTTACCCGAGAATCTAATTCTTTTGAGTTTGTTCATAACTCTACAGTGTTTATAGAACCCAAATTCGGTCACGCCACCGTGATTTTGGACTTCTCTTGGTATCTTTGATCCATATATTCTCGGACACTATATTTGGATTCTCCTACAAAAACATGTTAAACAAGAAACAACCCAGGAATCCATAAATTGTTGGCATGTTCGAATTTACTTCCAACTTTAGATTCTGTTCCAGTTGTTCTAATTGAATTGGTATTGAATTGAAATACTTTCCTCGACACTGATATTCGCTTGAATATTATGAGAGACGATCCATTTCGTGTATTTACTTTGGAGATAAGATATTTTCCAAATTTAGCATTATTCCATTATTTCTGGGAACTGAGAAAAAGAAGACATAAGGGAAGAAAACATGGGAACGGAAGGACACTGAGTTCGTGGTTTGTTTTGCTTGCATGGTGGAAGTTAATGTTCATTGGTGCAACTTAAACAAACTAAACTGAAATTAATATGTTAGTAGATAAGGTTTAAGGTAAGACATAATTTAGCAATAAGGAAACATTGGAAATATAAATACTAAAATCAATACAAACAAACATATAGGATAATGATCTGAATGGTAGGGGTTGCATGACCTATACCCTTCCTAGAAACTGTATACAAATTATTCGGTCAATACCTTCTTCATCTATCGTGACTTGAGAGCAAACCCTAACCCTAACAGCCATACCCATGCGATTATGGTACTTTCTAATACTATCTTTGCTGTCGACATCCTCGTTGACGTTCTTGCCGCACTCCCTATCGGCTCTGTCATGGCGTCTCCGGTGCGGATTTCTCCCTCGAAGCCTCCGTCGTCTCCTCTTGTGAATCCACCTTTGAAGGCCCGATGAAAGAGGACGTCGAAGCAACCTCTACACGGTATTTCTTCTGCGCCTCCTTCTCCTTCGGCGCTACATCTACAGCCGCCATTGAAGCAACCATCGTTGTCCCCACCTCCTTGGCCTCCACCGATGCATATGAACAATGTACAAGTTCGGTGCACCCCTATTTCCTATACCTCTTACAGATTGATCTGGCACTGGATCATAGTATATCGGATCGTCTCGCCTGAGCAACCCTCGCCATCTCTGAAGTCGGCGCGTCCATGTCCCTGGCCTCCACCGACTCAACTTTATCGACCACTATCTCGATTCTGGATCAAGCTAATCGAGTGGGTCTTTCTTATTTTCACTACTTTCGTTTCTGCAGGGTCAAAAACTAGGGCGCGGAGATTCAAGGACTGGTCCTGGGAGGGGTCCCTAGACGATGCTTTGCCTCCCACCATCACCATTACTGTTGAAGTCTCTAATTTCCGGTACCCCTTCCCCCTCCCCGTCTTCTTTCCTTGCCCATGGGGCGTCAAAATAGCGTATGTGACGGTTCTGGTATTACAAGGCCAATCGAGCGGGTCTTTAAAACTGATGATAGTAGGTTCGGTCGCACTTTCCAGAGTACGCAGCGTTTAGGCAATACCTTGAGCAGTCGTAGTCAGTTTCGTCATAGTTTAGAAGTGGATGATAGCAGGTTCGATCATACTCCACTCTGCTTGCAACGTTAAGGCAAGACCTTGAGCAACCGTAGTCCACTTCGCCTAGTTTTCAATACTGTTAGTGACAGTTAAAATGTGAAAAGAACTGCGACACCATTGTGTCTTTTGTTTGTTCTTCGTGGTTAGGGATTTATTCCTGATGCACTCAGATGTATTTGAATTTTAATTAATGAATTGCACCTTTCGCTCAAAAAAAATTGTCACGCCCCAAATCCGGTATTGACCGGACCCGTGACGTGACTTAGTGAATTGAAATAAAACAATTTAAAAGTAACGAATAACTGATAAGGATAAAATAATATAAATCAACGAGAGTTTCAAACCCTGAGTCTTAAGCTCGGTCAAATACAATGGTTTCAAGAAGAGAGGTACGTCTTTACGAAATACAAATAAACCCCGGGTCTCCGCTAGCTCCCAGCTCTACGTAACCCTCTAGTCCAAAGTATAACTATCACCAGTAGAAAACACGGTAAGAGGTGAGTTTGACGCTCAGTAGGGAAAACCCCGAAAACCACCTCAAACAGATTTACCAGAAAGTCTTTTTCACAAGTTTAAGTTACATCAAAAGGTTAAAACAACGATAAGGTTACAATCCAGTAAGACACCTGATTACGTTACTGAACTAACTTGTTAACAATTAAAAGGAGAAAGCGACAACGAGGACAATTAATCCAACTTAAACAAACTTCACTTTACCCGAGCACAAACTGTCCCGAGATTCCACATCCAAAGCCCCTTCACAACCGACTTACGGACAACCAAAAATACGACACTTTAACTTACACGGGAGCTACACACATAAATTCACCATCAAAAAATCAAATCAAGTCGTTCACGGTTACACACAACTCATAACAAGGAAACACCCATAGCCACAAACTCAGCAACACTCATTCAATCCAAACATTATCGAAACACACAACTCGTAACCCATGCACGGTCTCGGGAGAAACCCGCTCGGCCCGACGTAGCCGTACGCAACTTTCCCCTAACACACAGTCAGGAGAGGCGGTCGACCTCATCGTAGAACACATCTCTTCGCGTAACACATCGTGTAACACAACGTTTTACCAACACATGGAAGGCAGGGAAAACGCCTCTTCGCGCAACACATCACGGACACAGCGTTTTACCAACACATGAGAAGGCAGGGAAATCGCCTCTTCGCGCAACACATCGCGGACACAGCGTTTTACCAACACATGGAAGGCAGGGACATCGCCTCTTCGCGCAACACATCGCGGACACAGCGTTTTACCAACACATGGAAGGTAGGGAAACCACCTTTCTCGGGTAACCACAGTCCACAGTCACAATCACAATAACACTCACAGGTAACCACAGTATCACAACCACAATCACGAACATACTCATACATGGCATACTTGCCCATAACATAGCAACACATGTTTCACCGAATATCACGTATCATGCTTCTCAAGTTACCACACATAACAACACATGCTTCACCGAGTATCACCAATCATGCTTCTCAATTTACCAAACATAACAACACATGCTTCACCGATATCACATATCATGCTTCTCAATTTACCATACGTAGCAACACATGCTTCACCGAGTATCACCAATCATGCTTCTCAATTTACCAAACATATCAACACATGCTTCACCGAATATCACATATCATGCTTCTCAATTTACCATACGTAGCAACACATGCTTCACCAAATATCACATATCATGTCACGTCGGTCTATCACTCACCCGACCATATCACAGACAATGATTCACATCATACAATCACGGCACACTTGCCCACACATAACCACGACATGTTACACCGAATAATATGCTTTGACCCTTCATTACACTCACAACTGTTCCACACTTACCATCACTTACCGACACCACACTCCACGTGGTAACCCCACCGGCTTACAGGTATTCGATCCCCAACTTTCCCACAATTCAACAATTCACATAACTGGAAGTAATCACTCAAATCACAATATGCATCATCAAGCTCCACTCTATTTGTTTTCATGTTAGTTATTTATTAACCGTTCAAACAACACAACGTACACAATCCACGTAATCAGCAATCATTCCTACGGGCACGACATGGCCCGATTCTACCAGCACGACAATTCCCAAGACAGTAATCGTAAATGTTCGCAGTATATATATCTAGCTAGTTATTCACATCCTATATGCGTACTAGTTCGTTATCCGGTTATTATGTTTCCCTATATGCATTTCTAGTACATCCGTAATAAGACGAGTTTCAAGGAAATCCCTACCTCTTGAAGAGCCGACAGCTGCGTCTCCTAGCTGCTGACGTCCTGGCCAACACAGTTCTTCTCCGCGCTCGGGGTAACGGTCTGGTTTAACACAAAAGGGACGTATAAGTCCCGGCGATGTGCGAGAGAGGGAGGAAACGCGAGAGTTCGCGAGGGAGACGAGACGTCTCGTTTTCTGTGCGTGCAAGTGAGGCGGAATCGAAGCGATGCTAGGGTTAGGGTCGTCCAATTGGGCCTCTGGCGTGTATTTGGGCCTGACATTCAGACTTGCTCGGCCCAATCGCATGGGTCTGGCTGGTCCAGACCTACTCCCCCCTCTCTTCTCTTTTTTTTATTTCAATTCTTTTTCTTTTCCCTTTTTTGAATTCGATCCCGAGATAAAACCCGCTCTCCAACCCTCGACAGTCCGACAATAATTTAATTCTCTTAAATTACCCGGTCTTTACAAAGATACTCGTCCTAGTATGGTCATTGAAGATTTCATGAATATAGGTTGAATTTTACACTTCAAAAGGTTTATCTTACTGAGTCTGGCGTTTTATTTATTGGATGTTGATTATATGTCTCACTTCACTGGATATTTTATCTCACATATAAAGCACAAGAATATCAACCAGAAGTCAGTAGATTGCGAACAATTGTCTCTGGTTCTGAAATAACCAGACTTCTAATTGATTCCACTAATGGACGTCATCGAATTATGCAGTTCGGAATTGACCCACCGATCCGATTCCCCAAGCGATCAAGTCTTGGCAAAGGAGTCCATACGATTCCGCGAGAGCACCTTTACAGGCACGTGTGAGAGATATGATTAAAAAACGATCATTCTTCAAAGAAGGATTGAAAACGAGGTCGGTATTCAAATTTTCTAAATTTTCATATGCATTGTTATACTGTGTGCACAATACACAATATCTTAACTCTACAACAAAATTTATATAGTCTCAAATTTTCCTTTAAGTATGTCTAGGAATGGTTGCACTCATGGCCGATTCAATCAATTGTTCAAAGATTGTAAATATCTATTCGACAGAGATGATTTTGAAGTATATCGAGACAATCAAACGCAACTACCTGAATCCAATGGACAGAGGATTCATTCCTAAACATGATTCCTCGTCGATGAAGAAGGAGTCATGTCAATGTAATATTCAACCATATGTCTTTTCACTGTCACAATCGGATTTTGTTGATGTTTCGCAAGATTCATATCCCTTTGTCATCGATCGAGATATCGATGACAAAAGGATTAAGATATTGACGGTAGAAGGTTAAGTCGGATTGACGATCATCATACACGTTTGGGTAGTCATAATGTCTTGCTAGAGGTCAACTATGATATGTGGGCGAAACGAGGATTTCGGGCCTATTGCTAAACGTGGTATGATCCTATAGGGTCACACACAACAACGAGCTCAAAATAGAATTGCACTTTGGAAGTCCTTAAGTGAATAAAATAATATTATATTTGATATAATATTTATTTATTCATTAACTCGTTTTTCAATTATTAAACATAATGACAATTATGTTGGGAAATTAATATGCAAAATGACTCTTGAATTTTCAAAATTCAACGATGGTATTTTTGCATGTCCACTACTCATAGAATGCCAACACTCGTCAAACTTGGAAGTCCAAGAGTTGGACTCTTTTGAAATGACATAGTGGGGTTATGTCTAGGAATAGTAAGCATGCAAAACCAAAGTGAGACACTTGTCAAACTTGGAAGTCCAAGAGTTGGGGTTTTCTAAATAAAAGAGTGCGGTCATGTTGGGATATGTAAGCATGCAAGAGTAGTAAGAAAAATCATATTTTTCTCAAGGTTGTGTGGAGCGAAAAAGAAAGAAGAATAAGAGTTCTTCCTTTGTGCTAGCACACAAGTGATTTTGGGAAATCTTGTTAGTGTGGATACCGGTAGGGGACAGATTCCGTTGAAGACGTCTCATCATCCTCAAACAGCAGAAACGTTCTTGGTCCCCGTCTCGAACCAAGTTCAAATTGAGAGGTAATCTCTTTATTTTTCGTTTGTCAGTTTACTTGAAATTACATGGATCCATAGGCTATTCTAGGAATTTTTTTTGTTTTTTCACTGCGTTTTGCTCCCTAGAACTCCTAGATAAATGTGATTTGTGGTGAATTGGAAATTGTTGATACAGACGATACGAGTTGCGTTTCTCGCAAAGAAGATGGACTGTTGGTAAGCGAGGATGGGCCCGTGGCGGAAGTAGATGGGCCTTTGGAAGTTGTCGAGCATGTGTCGCCAGTTCAGCCAGTCGTGGAAGTGAATCCTACGTCTGGGCATGAGGCTGGTTTGGGCCTGCATCCGACCCTATTGTGCGGCCAGAGATTAGGGACGCTCTTGCAGCAAACGTAGACCGTCCTCCTTCCTCGTGTTCTTCGTTGATTCCTACTCAATCAACATCGTTTGTTAGTCAGGTGGTGGTTGATGTTGTTATCAAGGATGCTCAACCAAAATCGGATTCTCAGGTGTCACCGACTTCCTCCCTTAAACTACATTCAGGTTTCGATCAGGAATTTTCAGTGTGGTCGCCTAAAACAGTAAAGAGGGGTAAATGGAAAATAAAGAAGAAACATCAACAATCTTTTAGAATGTAAACTTGTTCACTTTGTCAGAGTGATAGTGACATTCTAGAAGCTCAACGTACAAAGGAAACTTGGAGACATTTTTTCGTTACAGGGACTATGCTGAAGGCTGGGACTGAGGACATTGTTCTATCCTTGACTTCTTCGTGAGGTTTCAGTTTTCTCTTTTTGTAGGGGCTTTTTCTTTTTTTTGTCTTTGGTTGATGTTTCATTTTTTCTCTCTCGTTTGAGGGATATTCTCCTACCACTAAGTTGTAAGGTCTATTTGAAAGTTTTTTAAGAATAGTTTTTCAACAATCCTTTCTTTTTTTCTTATCTTGGAGTAATTTTTTTTTAATAAAACCATCATCTAAAAATAAAAATAAAAACCTTTGTTCATGCACAAATTGAGCAACTCACAGTCATAAGAAAAAAATGATTAAAATATTAACGAGTCAGAGATAACAAAAGAACGAGTTGTAAAATTAAACTATACGAACTCTTGATAGCAATTATTTCTTAACCATTACAATTCTTTCGACAAAACTAGATATTTTTCAATGTGATTGATCATGTTATGCAATTATGAAGTCATAGCAACTCATTAATTTATTAATTAGGTAAATAACATTTTCTCAAAAAAAAAGTAAACAGATTTGGACAGTTTTGACTATCATGAACAACTTACACTTTTGTATTTCTCTCTTCTGCTTTATCTAATTAACAGATTCCCATGACCTCTCATAACACCTCCCAATACTAAAATAAAATTGAACTTAATGCATAGGTTGTAAAATTCAAATGAACTGTCAATTTTACTAGAACACTGTAACACGTGCTATGATCCTAATGCTGTTAAAGTCTTGAGTCTATAAATAGATGTAACCGACTTTTCTACTAACTGCTATAAGTGTCTCTCTTTTCTACTCAGAGTTACCTACTCATTTTCCACACTAACATCTACTTCCAAACATATAGATATAAACACTAAGCCTTAGCCTCGTACATAAGAAACTTCAAAACAACCTGAGCCACCCAATGGTAGCCGGTGAGTTCGCCGGCGCCGGCGGAGGCTGGAGAGACATGATGGGCTTCTCCGCCCACATGATCCTCGGCCGATGGTTCATGGTCTTCGCGTCGCTCCTAATCATGTCCGTCTCGGGCTCCACCTACATGTTCGGCCTCTACTCCAACGACATCAAAACCTCCCTCGGATACGACCAGACAACCTTAAACCTCCTCAGCTTCTTCAAAGACCTCGGCGGCAACGTCGGCGTCGTCTCCGGCCTCATCCTCGAGGTCACCCCGCCGTGGGTCGTCCTCTCCATCGGCGCCGCCATGAACCTCTTCGGCTACCTCATGATCTGGCTCGCCGTCACCGGCCGGACCTCCAAACCCCAAGTCTGGCAGATGTGTCTCTACATCTGCATCGGAGCAAATTCTCAGGCCTTCGCCAACACCGGAGCTCTGGTCACCTGCGTCAAGAACTTCCCGGAGAGCCGAGGGAGCGTGTTGGGTCTCCTCAAGGGCTTCGTCGGACTCAGCGGCGCGATCATGACTCAGCTCTACCACGCCTTTTACGGCGAGAAGGACTCGAAAAGCTTGATTCTCCTCATCGCCTGGCTTCCGGCCGCCGTGTCATTCGTCTTCCTCCGGACGATTCGGATTATTAAAATCGTCAGGAGCACGAATGAGCTCAAAATCTTTTACCGGATCTTCTACATATCTCTTGGCCTTGCTGGGTTCTTGATGGTTTTGATCATCTTACAGAACAAATTTACATTCTCGAGAACAGAGTACATCGGAGGCTCTGCCGTCGAGTTGGGTTTGATCTTCCTTCCCCTCCTCGTCGTCGCCAATGAAGATTTCAAGCTCTGGAAGATCAGGAAGCAAGAATCGAGAAACCCCAAATCCCAATTGAATGTAGTAACTGTTTCTCCGCCTTTGCCGGAAACAGAGCACCGGCCAATAACAGAGCAACAGGAGCACAAAACAGAGCAAGCTCCGAGGAAGGTCGATTCTTGCCTGAGCAACGTGTTCTCTCCGCCGGACAGAGGCGAGGACTACTCGATCCTGCAAGCGCTCTTCAGCGTCGACATGCTGATCATCTTCATCGCCACCACCTGCGGGGTCGGCGGGACCTTGACGGCGATCGACAACCTGGGACAAATCGGCCACTCCATGGGATACCCAACTCGGAGCACCACCACGTTCGTGTCCCTCGTCAGCATTTGGAACTACCTCGGACGCTCCGTCGCCGGATTCTCGTCGGAGGTGTTGCTGACGAAATACAAATGCCCTCGTCCCCTGCTATTCACCATCGTCCTCCTCGTCTCGTGCCTCGGCCACCTCCTCATCGCCTTCGCCGTCCCGAACTCTCTCTACTTCGCCTCCGTGATCATCGGGTTCTGCTTCGGAGCTCAGTGGCCGTTGATGTACGCGATCATCTCCGAGCTCTTCGGACTCAAATACTACTCCACGCTGTACAACTTCGGCGCCATCGCGAGCCCCATCGGAGCTTACATTCTGAACGTCAGGGTCGCCGGACCTCTGTACGACAAGGAGGCTCTGAAGCAGCTCAGAGCATCGGGTTTGACCAGACAGAAAGGGGAGGACTTGGTCTGCACCGGCGATGACTGTTACAAGACGGCCTTTTTGGTGATCTCGGCGGCGACGTTTGTGGGGTTCCTCGTGTCCATCGTGTTGGTGGTCCGGACGAGGAAGTTCTACAGAGGGGATATCTACAAGAGGTTCAGGGAGGAGGTGAAGTCGGCGGAGATTGGGATGGCCGAGTCCACCGGAAACGGGGTTGTGGTGGTGTCGGTCGGTGGTAAGGAAAGCAAAGACTCTACCGCCGACGCCGACGCCGTGTACAGTGGCGATCGTCAGGGCAAGTGACGGTCGGTTGTGTATTCTGCAACAGTAACCATGGTAAATGACAATAAAATTCATTTGAATCTCAGTAGTGTAATGACACTTCATATTATAACTGTTTGATTTGAGAGATGATACTAATCACTTGTGGGATAAACACTGATCAATATCGAAAGGGTTATAATTATAGGATTGATATCTTGGTTATTCAAATAATAATACTTACACCGTACCGAAATACATTATCATTTTTTGTTTCCGACTGGTTTCAAGCTATAACAGCATGTACAGTCTTGAGATATTAGAAGAGATGTAAGTTGCTTAATATAAAAAAAGGGAAACTAGAACAAACAAGATCTACTACTAACCCTAAAATTCTTCCTAGCAAACCCGCCACCCCTTCTCTCTTCAACTATCGGCGACTTTCGTCTGGGGAGGTCGTTGGTGCTTGGTCCCCCTTTTTTCTGCCCATAGCGGCTTTTTTTGCCTTATGTGGTTCTTGTCTTGACCCTGTGTCGCTTCGTCCTATGTCGTCGACTTTTCTCGCTGCTCCTCCTAGTTTTCTCCGACCAACCGTTTCTCTCCCGGTCATATCTTCCTTCTCCAGGCAGATCTCGTCTTCTCCGCCCCTACTCATGAATCAGTTAGGTTTTGGTTGGTCAGGACCGGTCATGTTGGTCTCGGTCGGGCCATGTACAACCACTGGCATTGTTCCTTTTCCTCACCTTCATATCACCGACTTCAGTCAACCACTACTGACCCTTCTCATCCGTCAGCCCTCCGACCACCCCCGTCCCAAAATACGAGCTGGATGTCCCATAGGGGCCAGATCCGGCAGGAACTCAGTCACCACCAACTCGCCCCGGACATTCCTCTCTCCTTCTCAGTGCTCGGCTTCTATTACCGAAATAGTGAATTCGGTCAGGTTTTGGATAGGGGGTGTAAGAACCGCCCCCGGTCGACCCCGGTCGAACCGGTGAAGTTTGGCGAAAGTTGACTTTCCACCGGAAAAGTCAACCGATGACTCCGAAAGTCATTCAGGACCTTTTCGGGACCCAAAAAGCTTAGCCGTCATTACGGTTAGCTTAGTTGGGTCGTTTCCTTTCTAATGACTACTTTTGTGAAAAAGTCAACCGCGGGTCAAACGGGGTCAAATTAG
Source organism: Erodium maritimum (assembly GCA_963921825.1). NCBI lineage: Eukaryota > Viridiplantae > Streptophyta > Magnoliopsida > Geraniales > Geraniaceae > Erodium > Erodium maritimum. The sequence goes on along the minus strand of OY997594.1, from coordinate 65,663,702 downwards.
GGACTAAACCGATTTAATTTAAATGTGCTGAGATATTTTGGGTAGAGGTGGTCCCCACATGGACACATGTCCATGATGGCTTGGAAGGGAAGAAAAAGGTGAGAATTGACTAAATTACCTTCATTTGGACCAAAGGAGAAGAGAGGGAACAAGAGGGGCAATTTGGGTGTTTCTAGTTTAGGTTAAATCCCCCAGTTGAGAGCATTTCAGCTCATATATCTCATTGTGTCCGAAAATCACACAAGGAGAGAGAGAGAAAAAGAGGAGTTCTTAGCTTGAAGAAGAAGAAAGTGGAGAAATGAAGCTTTTTTGGTGGATTTCCTTCTCAAATCTCCTCCAAAACTAGTTCATCTTCATCCTCTCTTTATTCTTAAGGTGAGTAATCCTTGAAAACCCACTTTTAATGAAGGTTGGGGTTATGAGTTTGTTAGAGAAAGCATGAACTAGGTTGGGTTTTCCATATATATGAGTTTTTGATGTTTAAGTAGATGATTTGTGGATAAAAGTAGAGATTGGATGATGAAATTGCAATAGGTTTATGTTGTTTTGATGAAACCCACTTGGGGATTGAAGTATTGAGGTTTATGGGACTGATTTGGAGGTTTTGGAGGATAAAAATGGAGTTTTGAGGGTTTGATTTCGTGGAGAAGAAGCTGGAGGAAGAAGAAGGACGGAACTGTAAGACCCGTCACGGATCCGTGACGGAGTGCGTCACGGCTCCGTGACGGAGGCCGTGACGGCACACGTCATGGATCCGTGACGTCACCCGTGACGGTGAACATCACGGTTCCGTGACCCGAACTGTGATGGAGCCCGTCAAGACTTTGTGACCAGAACCGTGATGGATCAGAATTGGGCCTTTTGAGTCCATTTTGGTGATTTTCGAGTAATTAGGAAGATTATCTATAATCGAGCCTATTGGGGGTAATTGGGATTATTTTCTCTCTAAAACCGAACTTGAATTAGTATTAATTCTCGTATTACTTGTGTTCTTAGACGTTGTTCCCGAGCACGGCGGAGGAGGCTACTATGCGACTCGCTTGGCTTGCGTTTGGATAGCGATTGAGGTAGGGAAAAGTAGCGAATACCGGTTTAGTTGCGGAAAGTTACTAGTATGCATATAGGTTATTAAGAAATGGTATAATTGTAGAATTGCATGTAGGATGTGAGGAACGAGTGTAACTGTCACGCCCCAAATCCGGTTTTGACCGAACTCGAGACGTGAGCTTAAACAAAAGATAACTAAAGCAGTTTAATAATAAAAAGGGTTTCAGATAGCAGCTAAAGCTCCAAAAACAACGCGAGTCAACAGCTCGTCAACAACAAAAGGTAACTCAGTTTAGAAATAGTGAAAACTGTATGTCTCTAGACACTAGCCAAGACCCTCGTCAGCTCCCAAACTCCGAGAACCCTGCTAATACTGATCCCGCTCAATACCTGAAAGACAACAAGGTAAGGAGTGAGCTTTCTCTTAGTAGAAAAAGTAGTTAAGGTTATGAACATCAGTTCACTACCACGAATAACCGTCCAATTAGGGCATACTAGCAACGCATGACTAACAACAATGCCCACGGGACAAGTACCAACCATAAACCCTCTCGCAAGACCATAATAACACAAATATAATAACGCACATAGCCAATCAGCACACACAACACACACAACAGAGCAATACATAAATTAGTACAACCGTCCTTAACATCGTCGGCTATCACGGCCCGTCCCATTTATATCGTACCGGAACACAAAGCATCAGTCCCGACATCTTCCCGTTACCGAGAGTCGGGGTAACATACCTGACCGACAATACATTCAGTCGGATGTCTTCCCGTCACAGAGACTCGGGGCCTCACGCATAACGGACCGGCACATACCTCGGTCGTACGCCTTCCCGGACCACATAGCATCGGGGTAATGGTTACACCATCCTCGTCCTCGATACTCTACACCAGCATACTCTCTCATTGTAGGTATCGCACCGGACACACCTCTTCTTGGAACACACAACAAGAGAATAACACGCAGCACAAAGCCATAGTTCGACCACGGTATACCAACCGAGCCGACCCACCATAACACACAAATCGGTCTATCACTCACCCGATCATATCACAACCAAGGGTTCACATCATAACAAACACGGCACGCTTGCCCACACATAGTCACAACATGCTACACCGAGTATAATCTTATTAAGACTCTCAAACAGCGGCTACATCAAGCATCATGCATCTCAAACAACACGCAATCCTAAGGCTCGACATGGTCATTCTACCAGCATGACAATTTCCCATGAATTGAAAGCAATTATTCTAGTGAATCACATCCTACATGCAAGCTAAGACTCGTCTGGTTATTAAGTAATTGAAAGCGATTATTCTAGTGAATCACATCCTATATGCCAACTAGGACCTTTCCGGTTATTATTAATATACAAGCATGCTAGTAACTTTTCGTAATTAAACTGGTATTCGCTACTTTCCCTACCTCAACAGAAAACAACTCAAACTCTTAGCTGCTGACGTCCGGGCCTACCTCCGGTCTTCTCCACGATCGAGGTCAAAGTCCGATTTTAACAAGTAAAGGTGGTGATCAGTCTCGGTTCAGTCCGAATTAGTCCTCTAATTTATCAATTAAGTCCTATAAATTCTCCAATTTAAATCATTTAACTTAATTAAATAATCTGTTAGACCCGGTCCCGACGCGAGTCTGACCCGAATCCGGAAAACGGATCCGGATCCGACCCGGTTCAGGTCAGACCCGAACCTGACCCAGGCCTGACCCGGACCCGGCCCTAGACCTGGCCTGGCCCGAGGCCCGGCTTGGTCGAGGGTAACGCCGATGAGGGTTTCGATCTCGACGAGACGGCGGCTGGCGGCTGGGGAGCTCGGAGGAACGCGCAGCGGTGCTCGGGAGTGGCGGAGCACGGCTCTGCAGATCTCTCAAAGGTTCGGTGGGGCCGCAAACGACTGCGAGGACTCACCAGAACTGCGGAACCTCGCGTCGATCTGCTCGGCTTGCTCTCTCCGGTGGCGGGGTGACGTCGACGTGTTGGATTCGGAGCGGCACGGGGAAGGTACGTCGTCTCGCGAGCCCGAGCAACGTCTCCCGTCACTGGTACGGCTTGACACGGTCACCGGGGGAGGGGGTAGCGGTTACTTGAATCGAACACGGGAGGCGATGGTTGGTGGCGGGTTGAGGCTTAAGGGTTTCCTCCTTCGCCGATGAGTTCGAAACGTGCATGGAGACGAAGAGAGGTAGAGGGAGAGGTTTGAGAGAGAGGGAGGAAGGATGCACGAGGAGAGAGAGAGAGGGAGAGAGAGAGTCGTGTGTCGGGATGCGTGCACAAAAATGAGAGAAGACGAATAGTGCAGCTAGGGTTAGGGGAAAGGGCTTGGGCTTGGCGAGTTGGGCCTGTTCTGCTGACCGAGCCTGGTCTGGCCGGCTACAGGCCTGTTTCCTCTCTTTTCCTTTTTTTTTCTTTTGAATTTGGCCCAAAATTCAATCCTTTTCCAACCAACGACGGTCCAATCTAATAATTTAAATATTAATAATTTTAACCGGGGCGGTCTTTACAATAGCCGTGTAAAATGTGGGATAACTTGCGGGCCATATCGTGCCCGTAGGTTTGGGAATTGCCGTGCTGTAGAATTGAATGTGGGCCATGTCGTTCCCTTAGGATTGTGTGGTGATTGCGCTTGGTTGTGTTTAGTAGAATTGGAATGATTAGTCCGTGGTATGTTCCGGTGTTAAATTAATGATCATGATATGATATACTCGGCATGATATGTGGTATGATATGCCTGGTATGATATGTGTGGTATGACGTGAACTACTGCCTTGTGATATGATCGGGTCATTGATAGACCGATGTGATGTGTTTCGGTAAGTTTGTTTGGTAATGATATATCGTGTTTTCCGGTATGATGCCTATACCAACGGAGGATTCTGGTATAGGATATCTAGATCGATGATGTGTTCCGGTATGATACCTATACCGAGGGAGGATTCCGGTATAGGATATCTAGACGAATAATGTGTTCGGTATGAGGTGTTTGAGGATGTTGTTCTGGTCCGATATCATGGCGGATGTTGTGCCAGTTCCGTCACGTTATGTTCCGAGGCGGTATGTTCTGGTCCGATATCTATATCGGTGGTGGTTCCGATATAGATATCTAGATCGAGGCTTCTGGTATGATATCTATGCCGTGGAGGATTTCGGTATAGGATATCTAGGCCGATGATTTGGTTCGGTTTAGAAAATCACAACGCAGGTCAAAACCTCACAGTCTCGACCCTACTCATCACACAAATGTAAATCTTATTCTTGTAGCAAAATAGTACATGTTGATATCATCTCGTTACAACTCGGTTCATGTGTCCCCGAACTACGTTGAAACCAACTGACATCCCCACTATCATGATTTGTTGTAGTCAATCATAATAGGACATACACTCTAATTTTACAGAAAATTTTGTCATGTTCTGTTGGAAAAACTTTACAACCAACCGCGCACGCGGAACAAACACTCCACATTTGAAAAACTCCAAGAGATCACTTCAGTAAGCAATCCGCATCACATTAAACACAGCATAACGACACACCAATAGTCAACCAACTCCCGACAACTCCTAATGATCCGATCATAGTTTAAATTAACCATCCGCTTAAGCGGGACCACCCATTACCAACTGCACGTAGTACCGAAATACAAATTTAGCCTTCAGCAAAATATCTCATCTTAGACCTCGAGTCTCGGTAATCTCACTATTACCGCCCGGCTAAGTCCAAACTTGGGAAAACAACTTAACTCAGACAATAACCACAAACCACACAAGTCCACCCAAACATCCATTTCACTTAGGCCTAACGTTTCACCAATCACACAACGGCTGACCAAGGCGGCAACCCACATATCAATTAATCAACTAACACGTCATAACCAGCCCGAGCCACGCTCGTTAACCAACCTCGATCTCAACCGATCAGCATCATGGATCCTCTAAGGTGTACAACCAATAGAGAAAAATGTACCAATCAAGTAAGGTAAAACTTAATCAATGCATTTTAACAAACGAGGCTCTCGTCGTTTCGACTCTACGCATAGGAAAATTCCGACTTGCGTCACCGAGCACTACGACCTTAGCCAGCTAACTCTACCCACCTAGTTGACGTACGGTCCGAGGTTTTGAAAAATCGTTTCAAAATGAAACCAGGCTCTGATACCAAATTGTCACGCCTCAAATCCGGCATTGACCGGACCTGAGACGTGACTTAGTGAAATTTAGATAACAACAGTTTCAAACAAGAAATAACTGATAAAGATATATAAAATAGTTCAATAGGAATTCCAATCTTGAGTCCTACGCTCAGTCACATACATAAGTCCAAAACAAACGGTACGTCTCTACGAAACATATAATAAATATAAACCCAACCCTCGCTAGCCCCATGCTCCGCGATGTCCTCTACTCCAAGACAAAGCTAACACCTGTAGAAAACACAGTAGGGGTGAGCTTGACGCTCAGTAGAGAAAACCATCAAAACCTCTTTATCTCGGATTTACCAAAACACACTTCCATAATTTAAAATATATTACAGGGCTTGAAACACGATACGACACTTAAGCCAATTAAAAGCCAACACCCCTCTGCAACTCTGACACTCATAGTCCGACTTTACCATCAACAACTTCACACTAACGCCTACCCTGAGGCCACACCAAGGAACAACCAACACTCAATTTCCACAACACAAGGTCAATAGCACTCACAGGCACAATCACAAACAATCAAAGCACGGAATTCTCAAACGCACACTCGACCACAAACTATTCCGAAAGTTCTCGTTCAGAACCCTTTCACGGCTGAGTCACGGATAACCACAAAGACGACGCTTTAACTTACAAAAAAACCACACACATGAACTCATCATCAAACAATCAAAATCAAGTCATTAGCAGTCACACACAACTCATAATAAGGAAAACACCCATAGCCACAACACAACAACACTCATTCCAATTCAAGGTGATCTCAACACAATCAATACACACACTTGCACGGTCTCGGGAGCAACCCGCTCGGCCCGGCGTAGCCGCACGCAACTTTCCTCTAACACACAGTCAGGAGGGGCGATCGACCCCATCGCGGCACACAATGTTTTACCGATCGACGGAAGGTAGGGAAATCGCCTCTTCGCGGCCTGGAACCTCGCGGCACACAACACAACGTTTTACCGAGTGCTAGTCGGAAGGTCGGGAAACCACCTCTTCGCGGGACACAACGTTTTACCGACTCACGGTCGGAAGGTAGGGAAACCACCTTTCTCATGTACCACAGTACACCAAGCCTCACACTTTACCGATCGCGCTCCGGAAGGTACGACTCACCTTGCGGAAGTACGTCTCTCACACTTTATCGGCGGCACAACGGAAGGTACGACACACCTCTCGGGCATAAGTCATAACAAATATCACCAAAACAATCACAATCACACGCACAATCACAATCAAGTTTCAACAACGTACACAACCATCATGCACTTACCATCACTTACCGACACCACTCTCTACGCGGTCACCCCACCGGCTTAACCGGTATTCGTCCCCCAACTCCCCAATCCAACATATCAGGTAAAACAAGAAATAAAACTCAAATCACTAATCATGTATTCTCAAGTCAATCTACTCATTTTCATGTTTATTGTTTATTATCCTTTCAGACAGCACAACACAAATCCACACAATCTGCAATCAATCCTACATGCACGACATGGCCCGATTCTACCAGCACGACAATTTCCCAAGACAGTAATCCTAAATGTTCACAGTTTATTCGTCTACACTAGTTATTCACATCCTACATGCATACTAGTTCTTTAACCGGTTATTAAGTTTCCCTATATGCATTCTAGTATAACCTTAATAAAGTGGGTTTCGAGGTAATCCCTACCTCTCAAATCTCTATCTGGGTCGCCTAGCTGCTGACGTCCTGGCCAACTACGGTCTTCTCCGTGCTCAGGGTAAAGGCCTTGTTTTAACAAAAAAGGACGGGTGTCAGTCTCGGTCCAGTCCATAACGGTCCTCTAATTATTAATTAAGTCCAGTAGTTTGTTTGTCCAAACGTCCTTTAAAAGTCCGATAAGCCTCTGAATTTATCTGATTTTAAACAAATTAAATTAATTATTAATTTAATTAAACTGGTTTGACCCGGATCCGACCCGTCCAGGTCTCAGACCCAGACCTGACCCGAGCCCGACCCAGACCCGGATCCAGGCCCGAGTCCAGATTCAGTTCAGAATTCGGACCCAAGACCGGTTCACATCCAGGCCGAGGCCGAGATCAAGTCCAGGCCCAAGAGCCCGGACTCGCCCTATCCCAAGGCCCGTCAGGGAACGAGCTAGGGTTAGGGTTCGTCTGGTTTCACTCCGGCGACGGCGGCGGCATGGAAAGCTCGGGGAAAGGCGGTTCTTGGCGGCATGGAGGCGTCAGGAGCTCGGGAAGTCGCGGGGAAGGTCGCTGGTGCGAGGCATGACCCTCTCCGGCCAGATCTGACGCCGTAGGGAGCTTGCCGGCGCGTAAATCTCAGATCTGGAGTCGAGGGTTCCAGCGAACCTCTCCAGACCAAACTCGGCCACCAAAAACTCGCGTGCGAGCGGTTTTCAGGGGAAAAGAAGACGGGGAAGACGAAGCTGGTCGGAACGAGAGCTCACCGTTATAGTGTTTCACGATTTAGGTACGGCGAGGTTTCGGCCACCAAAAACTCGCGTGCGAGCGGTTTTCAGGGGAAAAGAAGACGGGGAAGACGAAGCTGGTCGGAACGAGAGCTCACCGTTACAATGTTTCACGATTTAGGTACGGCGAGGTTCGAATCAACGGTGGCGGCGCTAATTTGTTTCGATTCGAGGAGAAGGAAGGGAAAGAGGGAGGTTTTCTGGCACGGGGGTGATGACGGTGGGCCGTGGTGGAAGAGAAGGGCCATGCAAGGACGAGGAGAGCTCCGGCGATGGTTCTGATTCGCGTGAGGAAGAGAGGGAGACGAGGGGAAGAACGTGTATCGGGCGCGTGCGTGCGAATGAAGACTAAGCAACGAGTGGTTAGGGTTTGTCTCGCGTCGCGTTTGGGCCTGCATCGTGGGTTTGCGCGCGGGTTGGGATTGGTCTGGCTCGGCCCAAATTCAGGGTCTGGCGGGCCCAGGCCTAAACCCCTCTTTTCTTCCTTCTTTTTTTTCGAATCTTTTTTTTGAAATCGATTCAAAAATTAAACCCGTTCTCAACTTTTGACATTCCAACAAGTTATTTAAACTGTTAAAATCCCGTTCTTTACAGTGTTCCGGGAAGATGTCCAGGCCGATGTGAGTTCGGACGACGAGATAAGTTGGGCTGTTGATGTGCCGGCGCATTGCTCTGGAATACCATAGGTAGCAGTGATTGATATGATATTACTATGTGCGTTGATCTGTGTTGACTGCTGTGACTGTTTATGCATGCTATATTATCTTCCGTGATTTGAAATACAGTTATACCTGAGTTCAATGTGTGTCGTGCGAGTTCACATGTGTGGTCGGTTATGAGATCACCGTGGTTTTTATTCACCGAGACTTGATTGGGTATTAGTGGTTAAGAGCATGGTCGATAAGAAATGCACGAGTTTGGTTCCGTGTAGAGTTTGATTTACGGGTTGCTCCCGATTGTGGGTCAAGCGTTTCCCTGGGTTATTTGTTTAACTGATTTGTTAGTGTTTATGGTTACTAGTATGCCCTAATTGGACGGTTACTCGTGGTGGTGAGCGGATGGCTCATCGCTTTAACTATTTTTTCCTAATGAGCGAAAGCTCACCCCCCCCCCCCCTTCATTACTGTTTTACAGGTATCGATTGTGAGTCGGTGTAGAGGATGGATCAGAGCTGGGGAGCCTGGCGAGAGTCCTTATTTATTTTGAGTTGTTAGTGACGTACTTCCCTTTGTATTAAACTCTTTACTATTTGGTTTCGAGCCTTGACTCGCGTTATCGGAATTATTGGTTTTGGAATTATGTTTGGAGACTTATTTCGTTAAAGTTGTTTATTTATTGTTATTTTAATTCACGTCACGAGTCCGGTCAAAACCGGATTTGGAGAGTGACAGGGGGAGTCGTGGGCCAGGTAATTAAAAATTATATATTTTCAAACTTTTAAAAGTAGAGGATGCGATGTTAAATTGTAATATTCTATAGTAATACGCCTATAGAAGTGTTCAGAAAATGACAAAAAATTAAAATATTAATAAACTTGTTTGTTTGTAAAACTAAAATACAAAAATTAAATATTACACTTTACAAAAATACATTTTAATATTTTTTTTGCGCAAAAGAAACGACTTTTATTCATAGGAAATCATCAAACAGACCGAGCAATAGGAGCAGAGTAGTATATCCGAAGACTGACTACAACTAGTCCTCTAATGAAACCTCACGTATAGTCGGGTTTTCTGAGTGACCAAACACTTAGTTTAAACAGATAACGACCAAACCAAACTAGAATATAAAACAAGGGACAACACAGTTGAGAATAAGACTCAAAAGGACCACCTGAAACTTGACCAAAAAATCATATCCGACTCGACCTAAGCTCACCAATAATAGTCTTGAAACTTATGGATCGACAAATCGGGATGATTAGGTGTCTAGGAGACGCGCGCGGTGTGAGGGGGACCACATGATACGGTGGAGGCGCCCCTTTACAGGGTGCGCTACCAATCCTCAAATGCAGCCTCTCGTTAAAGGCTCTCATAGTTCCTGGCGGGGTTGCTTTCCAGCCTCGCCTAAATGTCGGTTATTCCTTCCAATCCATACTTCCCTATTTTCTTGTAAAAGGTGATGGGCATCAGTTTAGCCCACCGGGAGAAACCATAGATATCCTCCTGAAGACTTAGTGGTACCCGTCGTACCTACTCTCAGGTTAGGCAGGACGGTGGACGTCACCAAACCCTCCTTGATTTCCTTAAAAAGACAAACGGCTCGGGTTGGGTTGGATGCCCCAATTGATTCTCTCGATTTAGGCAGAATGGTAGACCTCAATCGTGGAGCCATATATAGAAGAGCATGTGCGTCGGATGGTGGCCCCTCAAGCTTCGAGACCTCCCCATACAGCTTCTGAAATTGGAGGCGTGATGTGTCGAGGCCATGATCCCATTCAGTGGCAGGCCCTCGGTTCATAGACAGGGACAAAGAAGAAACCCACCCTTGATAGTGCATAGGAGCTGGAGTCCTAAGACGGCGGTCCTACAACTCTGAGAAGGCGAACGCCCAAGACAACCGAGAGACGAGACGCAAGGATCTAGCTAGTTTAGGGGGGATAGAAGGTCGTGAAGAAACCGTTGGGAGGCCCATCACCACCACTCCTCCTCGCGGTCTTTCCCTTGCGGCGGTGGGCATGTACTCGTACACAAGAGCACGATGCGATCCATCAGAGCAGAAACCTATCAATTGCATAATGTTTCTGTGGGGAGTTATTCCAATTGTGGAGACCTCACTGATGAAGTCGTCGCCGCTGAACTTGGAGGAGGCGTTGAGAATCTTGACGGCAATGAAGCAGCCACCGGGGAGCTGCCCTTTGTAGACGGATCCGAAGCCTCCCTGGCCCAATTTGTCCCGAAAACGGTTGGTGATGGCCATGATATTAGTGAAAGAGTACCTCTTGGGCATTGCAGACTCTTGGTCGCGCAGAAATTCCTCCACATCGTCCACTTTCTTGCGTGTCCTAACGTATTTGTGGATTAGGAACACAACAAGAACCGGAGGAAGAGCAATGAATCTAACAAACAAAACCGCACCTGCAATAGCAAGGGAACAAAAATGAAAAACATTCTACCACTGATTACTGAGTTGCTGATTATCAATCAAGACAAGACAACTTGTGGGTAGATTTTACCAAACAAGGAACTCCCGAGAATCTGAGCCTCCATTGGAATCACTGGTTCATTAGGATTCTTGCTTGGAGATGGCTCAATGAACAAGAACCATCAAAACTGATGATGATGTTACCATTTTTACTTTCTGAAATTGGATCAACAATAGGTGAAGAAGAGAGAGGGAGTAACTATTTATGGGAGATAGCAGAAAACTATCTCTTAAAATTTGAGACAAGTCGTTGTCTAGGATGGAATAATAAGCATACACAGTGGTACTCACAACGGGCCTACGTCTGTCCAGCCAACTTGTGTTGGTGCAATTTCGAGACCAGATCCTATTTTGAGCCCAATCCATCCAATAGATAAGGTCTAAGAATTGGGGCCTGTTTCAAATTGGTCGGTATCGGGCCTCGAGACACAAACTCAAACATCCGTTATGGATTTTTCGGGAGCTACTGTCTCACCAGGTGGAGAATAGAGATCTGATCGGAGTTCTTCAAAATAGTTCGTGGAATGAGGTTCTCCTTAAACCTCCGAATCCTAAACCTTTGAACAAGGATCGACATTCGAAGCAACCTTCTAGAACTTCGAACCGTCAAATTCAACCTCCCAAGCTCTTAGGGGATTACTGCATCGCTCATATCAAACATGCCCATTATAGGAGTCAAGAGAGAGTTGTAAATCCTGTGGACATTGGGAAACAGATTTTACAACAAACTCAAGCTGCTCAGCTGGCTCATGCAGCCAAAGCTTTTGATGATCCGACCTTGACTTCGAAAGATGAAGAGTGGGTCACTGATGGGTGATTTTGTGTTACCTTTTGTTTTTGTATCTGGTTTTGTTCCCGCAGCCCCTTCTCAGAGCTTCCTTGGAATGGTTGCCTTTGATTAGATCCTACTTGGATCTAATTTTTTTCTAATAAAATTTTCGAGCTTATAAAAAAAAGGTCATAGTTGCTCCGCTAATTCATTAGATGAAAAGAATGTGAATGGGTGCAACAATCGTCAAAAAGTACCTACGAAGGTTTTTACTAGTATGATTGCGAAATTTGGACGACATGAGGCTCCTCTTGGTATCAACAAGATATGGGGCTTCTCGGAAATGATTGAAAGTATTGTTGCATGCATTGGCAGCGGACATATTGTCCCATTGTTGAAAAGGAAAATTAGAACCAAAAGATCTTGGTGTCCCATTAATCATGCTTGAAATAGTTTTCTCACTCGACTTATGGATATGTCATGCTTTATTTGATACGGTTGGGTTGAACAACGACATTGTTGTGGTCAATAACTTAATGTAGCTCACCGAAGTGTTGTAAGGAGAATAACCAAACGTGGAGTACGAAGTAAATGACATGGCGTACAAGTGTCTGTACTATTTATGTGCTGACATTTATCATTAGTGGAGTTAGTTTTTCGAAATCATATGTCATCCATGGTAGGTAAATAGCTTAATGTTTATTAGACATATAAAAATGTAAGGAAGGATGTGAGAAGAGCGTTCAGAGTTCTTTAGACTTGTTGACGCATCGTTACTCGATTAGATTGTGTATGTAAGACCCGCCCCCGGTCGATCCCGATAGAACCGGTGAATCATAGCTAAGTTTGACTTTCGGCCGGAAAAGTCAACCGATGACTCGGAAAGTCATTCAGGACCTTTCCGGGGCCCAAAAAGCTTAACCAACTTCACGGTTAGCTTAGTTGGGCCGTTTCCTTCAGTTTGACTGTAATATTGTTAAAGTCAACCGTCGGTCAAACTTGGGCTTTATATCAGTAGTTTTCCGATAAAATCTTGGGAAGCTGGAAATTAATTGAGTGGGAGTGACCACACATGACACTTGTCATGCTTGGCTTGGAGGATGAAAATGGGACTTCAAATGACCCTCATACCCTCCTAACTTACCTTTAAAGGGATAAGACCTTAAGGGCTTTTGAGTAAATTGACATTTTTAGGTCATTTAAAGGAAAGGGAGCAACAATTCAGCTCATTCCTTGTTGGTGCAGCCGAAATTCACTAGGGGAGTGGAGGAGGAGAGCTCATTTCTTGAGGAAGAAGATAGAGAAGAAAGCTTGGATTTTGGAGCTTGTTCTTGGTTCTTTTGGCTCCATTTTCACTTCATCTTCTTCATCTCATCTCCCTAGAAGTAAGGATACTCTTAACCCTCCATTTCATCCACTTCCAATCTGTGGGTTTTGGCTTAAAAGTTGAAGAACTTGCTTTGTGTGTGTTGCTTGGAGAAGAAGTAGTGAAGTAGGATGTTTGGATTGTACTTTGGTTGAAGTTTTGATGAACCCATTGAGGGTGTTGATGTTGGGTAACTTTGGATGAACATTTTGGAGTTGAGAGGACTTGGAAATGGGGTTTTTATGGTGATGTTCGTGAAACTCGAGTTGGGGAAGAAAGGGGAAGAAACTGGTCAGGTTTGATACGGAAGGTGGTATGGAGAGTGTCACATTCCGGCCCTCTGAGTGGCATGGAATGGTTCACATTCCGTATCAGACCCCCAGAGCCCAAAACCCTTCCTTTTAGCTCAATTCGATTCCCACATTACCTCTTCAAACCTTGATCCATTTCTGAGCATTGTGGTGTATTTTGAGGAGAAGAACATTTTTTTGGGGGAACTAATTTGTGGTCTTTTTGTGGTTCAACACCGTGGGACCAAGCTAGGAAAGAAGGAAAAAACGTGGACGCAAGTTAGAGGAGCAAAGATCACGCCGGGACCCGTGTGAAGAACGGAGTGGTGACCACCGGGCTTATCATCAGAGTGTTGAGAGGAAGACCTTGAGGTAGGGAAAGTCTTAACTTTTCGTTTAAATGCTTAGTATGCATGTTAGGCTAATAAAATTGGAAAGGTCCTAGAAATGCCTATAGGATGCGAATAACTATAATAGTTGTCTTTCAATTACTAATAACCGGAAGTGTCTAGTGGTGAATGATTAGGATGCCAATCACTAGTGTAACTCGCTTTCAATACTTGGGAATGTTTTACTGGTAGAGCGGCCTTGGCAAAGCCCTCGGATTAGTTACGTGTTAGGATCACATGCTTGGTTGTTTGGTTGCTTAGTGGATAGGCTAAAGAGTCTAATGGAACTAGTTGAATTGCATATTTGAATGCTCGTTTGAAGGTTTTCATGTTTGGTTGATTGAACTCGTATTTGACTGTTGGCTGTATTTGAATGATTGCTTGTTTTCCTTAAATGGTTGTTTGGAGCATCGAGTATGACTGGTTGTACCGAGCGGTGCAATCAGGTGATCGATGCCCCGATGGGTCGTAACTGGTAAGTGAACGGTAAGTTTATTGATTGTGTTATTCGTGTGCTGTGTGTTGTGGTGAAACGGTGATGCGTGAGCTATGTGTGATAGTGAAGTGGTGTTTGTTGGGAATGGATGGCTTCGTGTTTCGGTTTGAGTGAGTGCTCAATTATTATTTGATTATTATTGAATTTCCCAAGTGTATGCTTCCTATGGGAGTAATACCTTGGTTCCCGAAGACATAAAATCCTTTGGAAACGTTTCTGAGAATCCCGACGATATGCGCCCTGAAGGGTTGTTTCCGGTAGCCTCAATGATATGCGTCTCCTCTGGATTAGAGGGAAAATCCGAGAGGACACATCATATGTGGATCGGAGGGTGGTGACTTCATGTGCCACGGCATTGATCGGTTTACCTATTGCCTGTGATTGTTAAGATTTATCTTGTTGACTTTGCTTATGAAATTATTGAGTTTAAAGTCCACCATGTTATGTATTTTCCCTACTGAGCGCAAGCTCACCCCTATGAGTTTATTGTTGTGATTACAGGCTTGTTTGAGGAGTAGAGGCTCGGGAGCTTCTTGGTGTGGGTGTCCTGTAGAGACTTCGTTTTCATTTCATTTCAGTTTTGAACAAACCATGTTGGAGGATTATTATTACACCCCTGGGGGGTTATTTATGTTTTAAATTGAGTTATTTGGATTTGAGTTTTAGATTGGAGATTTTCAGGAAGTTACTGTTGAGTTATTGTCTTTTTAATCGTTTTATCCTAGTCATGCCTCGAGTCCGGGCAAGAACTGGATTTGGGGCGTGACAGTGTATGGGATAAAAGAATCATGACAATTATCATGTATGCTTGTGTCATTCTCCACAACATGATAGTTGAGGTAAAAAACAATCAATATTGAAGACAACAAGATTTTGTTGATCGGGAGTTATGTGAATATATGTTTTGGTACCATAATATTAAGATTTTCATCATATTTTATTATATTTTTAATACACTTTTCTCTCGTTATTCGTAATTTTTCTATCACTATATTTTTGGATAAAAATATGATAAAATCAGCTTAATGAGTCTTGAAGTCTGATTGGTCTTTTGAGGAACATAATTTTCTCATACGAGCTCAATTTTTGGCCAATAAGATATAAATTCGAAGGGAATTCAAAGACCTATGTTCAGATGTGGGTCAGTCCGAGGCATGGCTTGTGCCTTAATTCATGCTAATGTCAGTCTCATGCATGGTTATGCTAGAGGGAGTGTTAGAGCATGTACAATGGAAATACCCATATGTGAGGCTCACATGCTGTCTAGACAAAATAGTGGGACTCAGAACTCAGAATAATGAGTGTTTTACAATGAGAGGCTTGTATTGTTAGTGGATGCTGACTGGATGCTGAGTGGTTAATTAATTGATATTTTGTTGTTATATTATTTCTTTATCAGAAACAGTTTAAATTATATAAAATTTAAATAAATGTGAAAAAATATAAACAATGATAATAAAAAAAATAATCAAGTAAATTAAAACTAATAATTTTATTTATTCCCGAATAGGAGCATTAAGTACAAAAGACTAATGTCGGGATTGAAATCAGCTCCATATAGACCCCATAAGTGCTCAATAAGATCATTTTGTAGTTGCATGTGGGTCTGATGACTTGTGACACTATGTTGAACATCCACTCGTTGTTGGTATTGCAATGGCCCTCCTCGGTGCCATCGTTCCGGTGGTGTCCAATTCGGCATTTCTGGAGGTTGCACGTACAACAACTCATCATCTCCATATTCGTATCGTTCGCGTTCATCCTCTACAATCATGTTGTGTAGAATGATGCAAGTGTGCATGATATCAGCCAAAGTGTGTTTGCTCCAAGTACGAGCGGGACGGGAAATGATGTGCCACCTTGCTTGAAGTACTCCAAAAGCCCTTTCAATATCTTTCCGAGCACCTTCTTGGCATCTAGCAAACAACTTCTCTTTGGACGTGTAGGGATGCCAAATACTCTTCACGAGCCGTCCCCATGATGTGTAAATGACGTCCACCAAGTAATAAGGTCGGTCTTACCGATGCCCGTTGATATGGTACTCCACTACAAGCTCACGTCCGTAATAAGCGTCTTGGAATAAGTGGTTGTTGTTGAGGACGTTGATGTCGTTGTTCGAGCCAGCCATCCCGAAAAAAGCATGCCAAATCCATAAATCACGGGACGCTACATCTTCAAGCATAACGGTCCTTACCCCGTTGTGATCTCCCTGTCCACTGGCTCCCTGCTCTGCGGTTGGGCAATTATTCTACTCCCAATGCATGCAGTCAAGACTCCCAGCCATTCCGGGGAACCCTCGGTTGTACCCTTCTCGGAATAAGCGCTCCATGTCAGCAAGTGTGGGTGTACGCTCGTACTTGGCTCCGAATACCTCAATGACGGCCTTACAAAACTTACGTAAACATTCAAGTATGGTGCTTACCCCAATGTGCAGAGTTTCATCCAATGAAGGCCGAGCACCCATACACAAGCATCTGTATCGCGGCGGTGCACTTATGTTCCGTTGATAAGCCCAAGCGTGAGGCCGCGTCATACTTCTGAACGAAGTAATTGTCGTGTTCCTTGATCTTGTCCATAATCCGTTGAAAAAGTGGTTTGCACATACGGAACCGACGCCTAAACATATATGGGTCATATATGGGTTGATCGACACAGTAGTACCTCATTAATTGGTCGTGGGCTTCAACACAACCTCTGCCAATCTGTCGTCGCATTGGTTCCCCACGGGAGACCCTCTCCATCAAAGCGTTGATCCTTGGCATTGCTCTATGTATGCCCCTCTCAATCCTTCGCCGGACTCGTTACTCAACTATCCGCATTTGGGCTGCCAACTCCTCATATGTCGGACCCTCATTGTCGGACATTTTGTATCGAAAAATAGAACTGAAATTTGTAGAGAAGTTGTAGGATGGTTTGTGGTTTGAGAAATGAGTTTAAGGGGGGGGGGGGGTATTTATAGGGGTAAAATGTAGGAATTTTGAATTAAAAAAATAGAGCCCTTAGCCAACGTTCGGGGACACGTGACATCACGGGAGTGGCTGGCGGTCGAACGCGGGCTTCGGCCCGTCCCAAGGTTGTGGGACGTGGGACGCGGGCCTCGGCTCGGCCCGTGTTTCCGCGGGATGCGTAAAAGCCGTCCCACAACGGGACGGCCCGCAAAAACGCGAGCCGGGCCGATGGACCGATCCGTTGTACATGCTCTTAAACTAGACGACTTTCTGAAACAACTCAGTTTGAGGCACAGGCCATGCCCCGACTCATGCCGGGCCCAAGAACAACTTACAACCCAAGAAGGACTAATTTCCTGTAACTCTAAATCTGTATTTTTATAGCTTATAAATAGAAAATCAGATTATCTAACTAGAGCATCACTACATGAGTTGGAGTGAACATTTTGACAGCTATTGGAACAACACTTTTTAAAGATTACTCAAGATTTTTATAAATCAGTACTTGTATATCACTCTTGGTCTTTTATAGGTGTGTCTTTGAGTTTTTCGCATACTGTGTTTTCTCATAATCAGTATGAACTAAATTTCTAATGATTTAAAACATTTGAAAATTATACGAACAAATAAAATATCAGAATATAATATTACTTAATAAATATTAGTGATCGACCACCGGAACATCGAAATGGAAAAACTACTGATTAGAAAGAGAATGATGGGCCTGTCAATAGGCTCAATGATATTGGGTCGTACTTGTTGGCCAACACAGAACAATGGATCTCAATGTCATATCTTTGTGATAAAAATTATGACCCACAACACAAGTGATATCATGATCTCATCGTTGATTGGAGAGCCATGATTTAGGCTTATTTTGAGATCCTCTTAAGCTTAATTTTCCTTTAAAAAAACAATAATAGTATTTCTATTAATAAGTAGTATATATGAAAAAACTTGTGTAATATTTTGCCGTTATATTTGTGTATGTAGTTAAGGGACATTTATTTTTGTTTCATCGTACTTTTTACACTCGTTATAATGGTCTAACATGAAAATCGATAGATTTTATTATTCAGGTATCAAGGAGTCAAGATTTTTCACGTTGGAAAAAAAACTTAAAAGGGAGAGGTGGAAATAAAACCTCTTTATCTACCATATCCATAACCTCTCTACATCTGTCATAGTCCCCGTTTGGAAAAGATACATGCATGTTATATATATGTTGATATAGTAATATAGTCTTCTTTGGACAATGCTTAAGGGGCATATATATTCACACGTAAAGCCAAAGAGATGGTGATGCATAAAAGTGAGTGAGAAGTTAGAACACCATCTAGTCTCATGATAAAGAAACAATACAAAAAAAGTCATACGTATGACCTAATTGCTAAACCTTGGTTTGTTCCTGAATTTCATGAGATGATAAGCCTATGGTGGAGCTCCCACAAACTAGTGTCCTACACCTTCCTTGCCATGCAAGCATTTTCTGGTCATCCTCTTTTGCCACCTGGCTTGTGTCATCATCCATGTCAATCTATATATAACCAGTCTTCACTACTCTCTTCTCCTCACTCAGACAAGAAGGTTGAACTTGGGAGCTGCCATGCAAGGAGAAGAAGATATAAAGAAAGGGCCTTGGTTTGAGGAGGAAGATGAGTTGCTCACCTCCTTCGTCACCCTTTTGGGAGACCGAAGGTGGGATTCAATTGCAAAAGCATCAGGTAATCAACTTAATTTCTCTAGAAACAAACAGAAAGAAAAGAAATCATAACTCATTGTAGTGTACGAGTTATGACATGTATATGGTTTGTCTTTTTGATGTGCTTCAGGTCTGAAGAGGAGTGGTAAGAGCTGCAGATTAAGGTGGAAGAACTATCTTCGTCCCAATCTCAAGCGATGCAAGATCACTGCTGAAGAAGAGAGTGTCATTCTTCAACTCCATGGACAATTTGGTAACAAGTATGCATCTTTTCCATATCTAAAACTCGAGTTCAAAATCGGCAAAAACATTGTTGTTCTTCACAAAGTTAGGGTCTACTACCGTGTTAAAGTCTGATTCATCCAAAAACTTGAACTAATACGTGAGGTCTAAAGATGTTTATTAAGCCATGATATGATACGCAACCACTAGAGTACAAAGTTGACAAAAGTATGGTTGTTATCGACAAAGTTAGGGTCTACTACTGTGTTAAAATCCGATTCATCTAAAAACTTGAGCTAATACGTGAGGTCTGAAGATGTTTATTAAGTCGTGATATGATCTGTAACAATTCTTGTCGACTTATAAATAGGTGGGCACGAATTGCACAAAGTTTGCCAGGAAGAACTGACAACGAGATCAAGAACTATTGGCGAACTCATATGAAGAAGAAACTGTCATCATCATCGGCTGATGAAGAACAAGGAGCGAGGAACAGAACCGACAATGCCAAGCCACCAGAGTTTTATACTCAGAATAACAAGGCGAGCGACAAAGAATGTAACAGCGATAGCATCGAAGTGAAGCTTGGAACATCATGGGACAGTGCAATGGGATCATCCGACTTGACAAGCTGGTTATATGGAACTAATGAGTTGTCATATTGGAGGATGTCGGAACTGTCAAATGATCAAAGTTTGGAACTTTTGGGGGACTACAACTGTATAGAGTCCTCTTTGAGTACTTGTCCTGACTGGGTAACGCAGAACTCATGTGACACTAATTTATGGGACTTCTCGTGTTACCAGTATGACATGGTTTGATAATCGGTGTTTTTGTTGTAATTAAAAATAAAGTTCCAAGTACAAAATTGTCACATGAGTTCTTTATACTGGATCGAGCTTCAGTAACTAAAGATTAAACTTGTTAATTGGGTGTGGCATAGTCTTTATATTTTTTATATCAGAGATGTTTTATAAACGCTTTTTTCAAATAGAGAAAGAAACAGCCTACATAACCAGACTAAGACGGGATTACAAAGTGTCCAACATAGACACTCTAACAGAACTAGCAAACGAAATTAGTACCACAACAAATAACCAAAGGGAAACGAAAATACAACCCCCCTCCTAACAATCACGAACAATAAAATACTGATACCATAGGCCTCAAAAAGACATGGGCTCCTACTACTAAATCAAGAAAGTGCACCACTCCACGACGCATAACCAGCCGAATGGTAAACTCAAAAAGGCGAAAAATCGTACTCGTCCCTTTCGAAGATCTCAAGCCCTCTGACTCAGAAGTGTCGAACCCTCTATCGATGACCTAAGGGTTAAGCTCGGCGTCGAGGTGCTCAACTCCTACTATAAAAATGTCATCCGCAACTTTAGATTTGAAACCCTATTTGCTGAAGTAGGCCCAAGTTTTATAAGTAGTTTTTTATTCTTATATATTTTTCGATGTGGGTTCAACTTCAACAAATCCGACATAAGAAACTTTGAACTCCTCATACAACAGTCATATTTGAGGTATCAAAATCGTCACAAGATTTTGTGAATTCCATACAAATGTGCACCATGAGTACGAGTCGATAAAACAAAGAGAGATCAAATTTCAGTCAAGAAATTTGAATACTCCAACAAGTAAGAATCCAGTAACAAATCTAAAAAATAACCGTCCAGAAAATGTATTGTTTTCCAAGACCATGCAATAATTTTCATCTGTATATTTTCCGCATATCCTTCATAATATAACACGCTAAATGCTTGAGAACCAAACGCAATATCCACACAAAGAAAATAAACATATTAACACGGGAACCTTCCTCAAATAGGTCTAGGATAAATTACATAAGCAATATGAATTTTCATGCACGTTGAAGATGTGTTTTACATGATGTGCTTTTTAAATCTTATTTTGTTAAACTACACCTATATGGGACACAAAGTTGGTCAAGTGGTAAGTAAAAGGTACGAAGAAGATAATATTTTTGGACCAATAACCAGCTAATAATAAGCACTTAATCGGGAGCAGAGACAGATAAGGCTTATAAGCACCAAGGCAACAGATACTAGTAGTAGTAGGGGTCATATGCTCTCGAAAACAGATCTAACCAATGATTCTAATCCCTTTTTTATATTCGGAGAAGATGAATGTGGCATAAAAAACCTACCTTCCGAATGCGTCACCTTCTATTTAACCATTATCTATAGCTTCGTACCGAATGGATTAAGGATAAAAAGCAGAAAAGGCAAGAACCACCTATGATCATCTTTGGCCAAGGACAAGTTGTTCATCATTAAAAATTGCTACAACTACATCATCTTGTTCGAGCAGAGAAAGAAGTTTATCATGACGAGATCCTCATCTAAACTCATCACATGCAAATTATACCGAAAGACGGGTAGATTAACAAGGGGCATTTCCTCTTATGATGTAGATCGCGTAACAGACAGAGAGTTTTTCTTATCGAATTCTTGAATTCACAAAAAAATCTTGAATAAAATAGTTGAGCATCAAACTCGTTTTTGTGTTTATTACTTTAAATATCTACCATCATGCTTATATAACGAAACTAAAACCCAAAGTACTAATACAATAATGAAACTAACCCAAAGTCCTAATACGAATAAATAAAATCTCAAAACCCTAAAGTAAAAAGGAAATAATAGCCGTACTCCAAATATTCGAATGTGCACCTCTAGATGACCTCGGATGGCCGAAAAATGTCTTTGATACGAAAAAACTCTAGGGTTTTGTCGGGTTCGAACACTAACGCTATATTCTCAAGGAAAAACTCCGAGAACCAACTATCATCAACTTGTACCTTTCAAAAACTGACTGTAAACTTATTAGTCGATCAATTTGACACTGTAGACTTAAGGTTAATATTCAAACTAACATTTTGCGTTAGAAATAATAGAAAACGTTAGGAAAAATTCTAAAAACTAACTGTCATATGACTATTGAACTCAAAAACTAACGGTAGACTTGTTCATTTTTTGAGTTTTTCTTAATGTTTTCTGTCATTTCTAACGAAAAATGTTAGTTTGTATAATTACCTTAAGTCTATAGTGTCAAATTGATCGATTAATAAATCAACAGTCAGTTTTTGAACGGTACAAATTGATGATAATTAATTATCGGTGTTATCTCTATCCTCAATATAGAATGCATCATCTTATCTCATGAAACTTTTAAAACATCTTTAATTTTGCAGTTAGCTTCCATTTGACTTATGTAGTTATCTTCCTTTAAAAAAGGTAATTTTAAATCGGTAGTCGGAAACGCTACCTACTCTATCTTAGTTCATGCCCTAATTGTTGTTCTATCGTCTTCTGCCTCCAACACTAGTTTTGCCACACTGCCTGCATCCCTGCGTACACGACTACCACGCCTCCATCCTCGGGTCTCCTCGCCTATCCCGCCAGTAGATTTTGCAGAATCGATGGGTGGCCATAGGTGCTTTAAGGAGTCTATTTCCTCTGTGATCACCGCACCGGATCGTTCACCCTTTCTGATGCTCGACATGCATCATCTCCCACCATGTACACCTCGGGACTTTCTGTCCAACGTCTATCCCCATACCATGATTGTAAGAACCGCTCCCGGTCGATCCCGGGCGAACCGGTAACTTCTAAGCCAAGTTTGACTTTCGGCCGGAAAAGTCAACTGATGACTTAGGAGGTCACGCGGGGCTTTTCCGAGGCCCAAAAAGCTTAGCCGTTATCACGGTTGGCTTAATTGGGTCGTTTCCTTTCGTTTAAGTATAATATTTGAGAAAGTCAACTTTGGTCAAAATTGGACTTTTTATCGACTAAAGCTTAATTAATTAAAGTGCTGGAATTAATTAGAGCACAAGTGGTCCCTACTTGGACACTTGTCCCTTGTAGCTTGAAAGGGAAGAAAGGAGGTCAAAAGTACCCTTTTACCCCTCCTTGGTGTCCATAAGTGGATAAGCACCCAAATGAGCTTTTGGTCATTTCTCTTTTAGGTCTTTAAAGGCAAACAAATACCAATTTCAGCTCATTTGCATTGTAGTGGCCGAATTTTAGAGAGAAAAAGGGAGAGGAGGAAGAACAAGTGTGTCTTGAAGAAGAAGAAAGGGAAAATGGAGCTCTTTGATCCAAGTTTTGTGCTCTACCTTCTCAAAACCTCACAATCTTCTTCATCTACTTCTCCTCAAGGTAAGAACACTCTCTAAACCTCTTTCCTTTCATTTCATTTTATGAGTTTTTTCTTGATTTTGCTAGAAGTTGTAGGGTTTTGATTGGGTTAGTGTTAGATGATGTTGTTGAGAAGTGTTTATGGATATTTGGTTGGAATCCTTGGGTTTCATGGAGTTTTTGATTTGATTTTCATTTGGAAATCCTTGGAAACTTGTTTATTTGTTGATTCCTACCATGGGTAGAGGAGTGTTGGAGGTATTTAACTGTTTTGGATGTTGGAGATGATTGAAAATGGAGTTTGGTTGGGTTTTTTTCGTGAAAAAGGAGCTGGAGGTTGAAGAAGGGCGAATCTGCCCAGACCTGCCACGGATCCGTGACGGATACCGTGACGGGAGGCGTCACGGCTTCGTGAGGGAGTCCGTGACGACATACGTCATGGTTCCGTGACATCATCCGTGACGGGTGGTGTCACGGCTCCGTGACCCCTTCCGTGGCAGACCAGTTTTGGGGTCTTGTGGGGTGTTTTTCATCAAATTCGATCTTTGTTATGAACTGAACTTTTGGGGATGTTTTTGGGACTTTGCTTGCTTCTTGGTTAGATCTTGATTAGATTTTAATTATGTACCAAGACCTTGGTGTTGATCTCGAGAGACGAAGACCACTCCGGGACCCGTGTGAAGAACGGAGGGGAGGTTGATCTAGCTTTACGACAGAGAATTGTGAGAGGAAGACCACAAGGTAGGGAAAATCTAACTACTCGAGTATTTCAATACTAGTATGCCTATTAGGTTAATAAAATCGGAAAGGTCCTAGAATTGCATATAGGATGCGAATAACTATAATAATCGTCTTTCCATTACTAATAATCGGACGTGTCTAGTATGCATGATTAGGATGAGAATAACTAGTGTAACTCGCTTTCAATACTTGGGAATTGTTTTACTGGTAGAGAGGCTGTGATGAGCCCTCAGATTAGTCGTTGTGTTAAGTTCACATGCTTGTTTTCCTAGTTCAGGATAAGCTAAGAGTTTAATGAAACTAGTTAAATTGTATGATTGAATGCTCGGTTGAAGGTTTACAGGATTGATTGATTGAATGTTTACTTGATTGGCTGAGTGATTGCGTGTTGAAATAATTGTTTGATTGAGCGGATGATCGAGTATGACTGGTTGTGCCAAGTGGTACAATCAGGTGATCGATGTACCGATGGTTCGTGACAGGTAAGTATACGGTAAGTGTGGAGTACTAATGGATGTCTTTGCTGTGATGAAAGTGTGATTCGATAAGTTATAGTGTGTTTCCCTTATTCTTGTTCTTGAGATGTTTGGTTGTTCGGTTCGGTACTACACCGGGGGGGGGGGGGGGGGTAATCCGGTGGTGTTTGGCAGATCCTGCTTGATATTGGTTGATTATTTGAGTCTAAGGGCATTGGTTATTGGATACTATGGGGATTGATTATTGGAGCCTGAGGGTATTGGTTATTGGACCCTACGGGGCATTGATTATCGTAGCCTGAGGGCATTGCAGGTAGACCCTACGGGGCAGTTGGATGGGTTACACTGTGAGAAATGGTTACTGTGGTTTCACCCAAGTGTATGCGTCCTACGGGAGCAGTACATTGGTTCCCTATGACCTATGGTCCTTTGGGGGCATATCCGGGGGATGGTTTCCGGTAGCCCCGATGTATGTGCCACCTCTGGACCGAGGGAAAATATGATGTGATATGAATACTCTGGTGGATCGGAATATGGGAACCGATGTGATACCAGAACCTATTCATGGATCGGAGGCTTGAGAAAGCAAGTGGTTGGTGTGATAGTACTTGTTCCCATTTTAATAACTGTAACGTATTATTGGTATATTTCATACAATCTTTTTAAAGTTATATTTATCCTTGAGAATGCGATATTGTTCTTAGTTACACTGTTTCCTAGTATTTCATTGTGTGATAATGTTTAATTGTAAATTGTTTTACCACTTTAAGACAGTTTTATTACTAACCAGTAGGTTAACTTAATTACGATTTTCCCTACTGAACGCAAGCTCACCCCTATGGTTTTTCTTACTGTTTTACAGGCGTACCTGATGTCTAGTGAGTTCGAGGCTCGGGAGCTTCTGGACGTCTTGGGGATTGTTCTAGAGTTATGTTGGTCGTTTGTACTAAACATTATTTATCTTGCACTTTATGTCGAGTTTTGGACTCACATTTGAGATTTTCGAACCTTTTATCTATGATATTTTGACGGAGTTTATTTGAAATGTTAAGAGATTTATCAGTTGTTTATCATTTTCTTTATTTTACTAAGGTCACGTCTCGAGTCCGGTCAAAACCGGATTTGGGGCGTGACAATTTGGTATCAGAGCCTGGTTTCATTTGAAACAGGTTAAATTTTGAACTTGTTTTCAAAACCTCGGACCAACGTCGATTAGGTGGGTAGAGTTAGGAGGTCTAAGTCGTGTACTCAGTGACGCAAGTTGAAAACATTTGATGCGTAGAGTGGGAACGATACGAGTCTTAATTGTTTCAATGGTTGTTTAAATTTGAATCTCTTTATTATGATGGTTACATCGCTTGAGTGGTATCCTTACCCTATTGACTGCAAGATACAGTGATCGGTGAAACCGAACGGTTGAGATTGGTATTGGGTTAACGAGCAATGATCGAACCGTTATAAAGCGATTGTTGAGTAAATTATTTGCTAAGTGTGTTACCACCGTGGTTGGTCGTTTCATGTTTGATAAGTTTGGAGTGTTAACTTATCAGGGTGTTGATTTACTGAAGAGTTGATTTATCGAAGTGTTGACTTACTGAAATGGTGACTTCTCGATTTATTGAGGGATTGACATGTTAAAATGTTGAAATGGTTGAGTGTTGACTTGGTTAAGATGTTGGGAATTGTTTAAAGAATTAAAGTTGAAAAGATGATCTAATTGGGATGACTTTTGAGGAAGAGTAGAACTCGAGTATTCTTGTACTCTCATTAATTGCGTTGTGTACTTTGCGGAGCATGAGAACTCTGAGTATTGTTTACCTTTTGAAAATTAATTGGTAACTGTCCCGCTTAAGCGGAGGGTTAGTGGAAAATACGAATAGGTCATGACGAATTTTCCATAGAACGGAACTGTTTGCACTATCACGGGTTGACTCAGGGACGCCACTGTAGTCGAACATGATGGTTGGATGTCAAGTGGTTACAATGAGGTTCGGGGACGCCTGAATCAAGTTGTAACGACACGAGATTGACACGAATGTTTTGATTAAAGATAAGGGAATTGAGGAAAGAGAATCTTATGATAAAGAGATTACAGACTTTATCTTTCCAAACTTGTTGCTTTGTGCTTTGAGCCCCTGGTGATGGGTGTGATTGTGTGCGAACTGTGCCTCCTGTGGGAGTTGGTTGCATTACTTGTTTGTTGTGTGAGATGCACGATGTGCGGACTTCTTTGGCTATATAAGTACTATATACGACTTATTTACTTACCCTCGATCCAATTAGGATCCGTTGAGACGCGCGAGAACGTCCCTTTTGCTTAAATCGATTCGATTGTGTTAAACTAAGTTGAACTGTACGTATTACTGCACCGATCCTACGTGATGTCTCGTGTTTACGTTCCGAGAGGTACCAGGAGCCGCCCAGGTTTGGGGCAGAGCCAGTCACCAGCCGTTGGACTAGCAGGGGCAGCAGGTGCCCACGGTGCTACTTCCACGGAGCACCAGAGCTTTGAGGGTGGACCGGCAGGGTCACCTCCTAGAGCCACACCAGTCGCAGAGCCGACTCAGGCGACCCCTATTCATGAGGTGGTACGCGTAGTACTAGCAGCGCCCAGCGCTCAGCAGGAGACCGCAGAACCGGCGTCAGAGCCCGTGCCTGCTATTGAGACAGTCGTCGTCGAGAGGCCAGGTCAGATGGACAGCTACACGGCTCAGGCACTCCGTGATTTCCGTAGATTGGGTACACCAACTTTTTCTGGGAGTGCTGACTCCGAGGCAGCAATTTTATGGTTGGAGCGGATTACTCGCAACCTTGACACGTCTGGTGTTTCTGAGGGACGTCTGAGAGTCTCTTTCTCCACCTTCCAGCTTGAGGGTGAGGCTTATTACTGGTGGCAGTCTGTGCAGACCAGAGTTGGTCAGGATTTTCAGCTTTTCAGTCGACTGTTCCTGGAACAGTATTTCCCTCGATCGGTTCAAGATGATAGACGACAACAGTTCCTGGAGCTGCGGCAAAGAGGGATGACGGTATCCGAGTATGCGGCGAGGTTCTTATCCTTGTCCCGCTTCGCACCCGAGATGGTGCAGACTGAGGACAGTCGTTGCAGACGGTTCGAGCGTGGGCTCCTCCCTTCTATTGCAGATAGGATCATTGCACTAAGGACAGAGGAATACTTTACATTGGTAGACCAGGCCTTAGCATTGGAGAGGCATTTTCGAGAGACCGCTAGGGCGCGGGATGTCAGGCCGAGGCCGAGTGGCTTCCTCAGGCCATCCGAGGGGCGTGACGCGAGGCGACAGACGGTTTCTGGGTCTTTCCAGCCACAAGTCCAGCAGAGCGGCATGCGCAGAGGAGCAGTAGTGGCGTCAGTTGGACCTGCCCTTCTGACGCAGTTCTGCCCGGTGTGCAGACAGCAAGGGCACTTAGCTCGAGACTGCCCGAGGAGCATAGGACCCGCAGAGCGACCGATGGATCGCCCACAGGGGTTTGGTGAGAGACAGCGGGTTGATGAGAGGATTTGTTACCAGTGCGGCCGACAGGGGCACATTGCTCTCACTTGTCCCGA
Source organism: Erodium maritimum (assembly GCA_963921825.1). NCBI lineage: Eukaryota > Viridiplantae > Streptophyta > Magnoliopsida > Geraniales > Geraniaceae > Erodium > Erodium maritimum. The sequence goes on along the minus strand of OY997594.1, from coordinate 65,635,693 downwards.
TCGGGTTGGAGTTGTACCCCCACCGAGGCCCCAGCAGGCACAGCCCTATCAGGCACCTCCCGGTCGACCACGACAGGCACAGCAGCAGAGAGCTCCTCGTCAGGCGGTGGGAGCGACAGCCCCGAGACACCCGGCTATGCCTCAGCAGCAGGTGGCATTACCACCACCACCGAGAGGAGGACCACCGGCACGGTATGGCCGAGTTTATGCACTCACAGATACCAGAGCCGAGGGACAGTACGCCGGCCATGAGGCCACTCAGGGTACGTGTTTACTTTTTAATTCGTGGGCGTCTTTTCTGTTCGACACTGGTGCATCCCATTCGTTTATTTCTACTTCTTTTGCTCGTTCTTAAGGTTTGAGGGTGGAGTTCCTTAGTAGACCATTGTGTCTTGAGACCCCCGTTACGGGGGAGGTAGTGTTGGATACTTGTTGCCGAGATTGCGAGGTTCGGGTGGCAGACTGCCCCTTCGTTGGTGATCTACTCATTCTGGAGATGACCGCTTTCGACGTGATCTTAGGGATGGACTGGCTTGCGAGGTATCAGGCAACGATCGATTGCTATCGACGTTAGGTGATAGTGAGGTCAGGTGACAGAGTTATTACTTGTGTTTTGGGTAGCAAGAGCGGAGTCCTTCTATCCGCCTTGGCTACGGGAGTGGGGACTGAGGCTGTGCAGGGTGGCAGAGACCTGCCGAGAGTAGTATGTGAGTTCCCGGACGTGTTCCCGGAGGAGCTATCAGGTTTACCGCCAGCGCGAGAGATAGAGTTCAGGATCGGCTTGATCCCAGGTACCGCGCCGATCTTGATGACACCTTATCGGTTTGCGCCAGCTGAGTTAGTCGAGTTGAAGCGAAAACTCGAAGAGCTGCAGGAGAAGGGTTTCATCCTCCCTAGTGTTTCGTCGTGGGGAGCACCCGCCCTCTTTGTGAAGAAGAAGGGTGGCGCACTGAGGATGTGCATCGATTATCGGAAGTTGAACCGGGTTACGGTGAAGAACCGTTATCCGATGCCGAGGATCGATAACCTGTTTGATCAACTGAGAGGAGCGACATGCTTTTCCAAGATTGATCTAAGATCAGGATACTATCAGTTGAGGGTCCGAAAGGAGGATGTGGAGAAGACCGCATTCCAGACACGGTACGAACACTTTGAGTTCCTAGTGATGCCGTTCGGTTTGACGAACGCGCCAGCAGCCTTCATGGATTTGATGAATGGCATTTTCAGGCCGTACTTGGATCAGTTTTTCGTAGTTTTCGTTGACGACATCTTGATTTACTCGCCTAGTGAAGAGGCACATGAGGAGCACTTGAGGGTTGTTTTGACTTTGTTACGTACTCACCAACTGTACGGGAACCTAGAGAAGTGCGAGTTCTGGCTTGTAGAGGTGAAATTCCTCGGACATGTGGTGTCCCGAGATGGTATCTTAGTCGACCCAGCGAAGGTCGATGCATTTTCGAAGTGGGCAAGGCCCAAGAACGTGTTTGAGATCCGTAGTTTTCTGGGATTGGCAGGGTATTATCGACGCTTTGTGCATGACTTCTCACGATTGGCTGCACCTATGACAGCATTGACTCGCAAGGGAGCGGAATTTATTTGGACTAGCGAGTGTGAGCACGCTTTCTCCAAGCTAAAGGCTCGATTGACTACCGCTCCAGTGTTGATTGTTTCGGAGCGAGGAGTAGGTTACGACGTGTACTGTGACGCCTCAGGCGAGGGACTAGGTTGTGTTTTGATGCAGTCCGGGAAGGTAGTTGCTTATGGCTCAAGACACCTGAAGGTACATGAGCGCAACTACCCGACCCATGATCTAGAACTGGCAGCAGTGGTGTTTGCGTTGAAGAGCTGGAGACACTATCTGTACGGTGAGCAGTTCAGAGTGTTCTCGGATCACAAGAGCCTCAAGTACATTTTCTCCCAACGCGACCTGAACATGCGCCAAAGGCGATGGATGGAGTTACTTGAGGAGTACGACTTCGAGTTACTCTATCATCCGGGCAAGGCGAATGTCGTCGCCGGTGCTCTGAGTAGGAACTAGAGCCTTTGCGTGGCTAGCATGGTTGTCTGAGAGTGGGACATGCTAGAGGAGTTGAGCTCATTCAGACTTGAGCTAGAGGAGGTCACGGATTGTATGGCTTTATGTGCATTAGCGGCTCAGCCCACGTTAGTTGCTCGGTTGCTAGAGGCACAGACCGAGGATGCCGAGACAGCAGGGATTCGTGAGAGACTAGTCGACGGTGATGATATCGAAGGTTGGGAGTTGAGTACTGATTAGAGTCTTCGCTATAGAGGCCGGTTGTTCGTGCCCCGAGGGTGAAGGGACATAGTGTTGAGAGAGTGTCATCACTTCCGTCTTGCCGTACACCCAGGTGGCACCAAGATGTATAGAGACATTCGACGACAGTTTTGGTAGAGTGGGATACGCAGGGCAGTCGCAGATTTTGTTTCGAGGTGCCTCACCTGTCAGCAGGTGAAGGCGGAGCATCAGCGTCCCGCTGGCTTACTACAGCCTTTACCGGTCTCCGAGTGGAAGTGGGAGCACGTTACTATGGATTTTGTGTGTGGACTACCGAGGTCGCCTAAGGGGCATGATGCTATTTGGGTTGTGGTTGACCGACTGACCAAGTCGGCACACTTTCTAGCTATGCGGATGACCGACAATGTGGACATGTTGAGTCGGTTATACGTCAGGGAGATTATTCGTCTTCATGGGGTACCGGTATCAATGGTATCTGATAGGGACCCTCGTTCACCGGATCCATCTGTCTGGGGACAGAGGTGCTGTTGAGTACAGCTTACCATCCCCAGACAGATGGACAGTCAGAGCGCACCATACAAATTTTGGAGGATATGCTCCGAGCTTGTGTGCTAGACTTTCAGGGATCATAGGAGGATCACCTACCTCTAGCAGAGTTCTCTTACAAAAACAGTTATCAGTCCAGTATTAGGATGGCACCATTTGAGGCTTTGTACGGCAGACCATGTAGGTCGCCGGTGTGTTGGGCCGAGGTAGGGGATCAGAGTTTACTTGGACCAGATATGGTCATAGAGACGACCGAGAAGGTCGCATTGATTAGAGAACGATTGAAGACCGCACAGATTCGTCAGAAGAGCTATGCGACAGACGTCGCAGGCCGCTTGAGTTTTCGGTCGGAGACCATGTATTTCTGAGAGTGAGCCCGAAGAAGGGCCTTCTGCGGTTCAACCGCGGCGGAGGCAAGCTGTCACCGCGCTTCGCTGGACCATTTTAGATCTTGGATAGAGTTGGGGTCGTAGCTTACCGGTTAGCTTTGCCACCGCAGCTTGGGAATGTGCATAACGTTTTCCATGTGTCCCAACTGCGAATTTACACGGCAGATCCCTATCACGTTATCGAGTGGGCAGACATCGAGGTGGCCGATGATGTCTCTTATGAGGAGCAGCCCGTCAGGATTGTGGATACGGGAGATAAGGTCTTGCGGAAGACTACTATACCTTTGGTTCGAGTGCAATGGAAGCACCACGGAGCAGACTCGACCTGGGAGCGAGAGGACGAGATCCGAGAGAAGTACCCCAACCGGTTCGACCTTTGAGGTACTTTTACTTCTAATTTCGAGGACGAAATTCTTTTAGGGGGTAGATTGTAAGAACCGCTCCCGGTCGATCCCGGCCGAACCGGTAACTTCTAAGGCAAGTTTGACTTTCGGCCGGAAAAGTCAACTGATGACTTAGGAGGTCACTCGGGGATTTTCCGGGGCCCAAAAAGCTTAGACGTCATCACGGTTGGCTTAATTGGGCCGTTTCCTTTCGTTTAAGTATAATATTTGGGAAAGTCAACTTTGGTCAAAATTGGACTTTTTATCGACTAAAGCTTAATTAATTAAAGTGTTGGAATTAATTAGAGCACAAGTGGTCCCTACTTGGACACTCGTCCCTTGTATCTTGAAAGGGAAGAAAGGAGGTCAAAAGTACCCTTTTACCCCTCCTTGGTGTCCATAAGTGGATAAGCACCCAAAGGGGCTTTTGGTCATTTCTCTTTTAGGTCTTTAAAGGCAAACAAATACCAATTTCAGCTCATTTGCATTGTAGTGGCCGAATTTTAGAGAGAAAAAGGGAGAGGAGGAAGAACAAGTGTGTCTTGAAGAAGAAGAAAGGGAAAAGGGAGCTCTTTGATCCATGTTTTGTGCTCTACCTTCTCAAAACCTCACAATCTTCTTCATCTACTTCTCCTCAAGGTAAGAACACTCTCTAAAACTCTTTCATTTCATTTCATTTTATGGGTTTTTTCTTGATTTTGCTAGAAGTTGTAGGGTTTTGATTGGGTTAGTGTTAGATGATGTTTTTGAGAAGTGTTTATGGATATTTGGTTGGAATCCTTGGGTTTCATGGAGTTTTTGATTTGATTTTGATTTGGAAATCCTTGGAAACTTGTTTATTTGTTGATTCCTACCATGGGTAGAGGAGTATTGGAGGTATTTAACTGTTTTGGATGTTGGAGATGATTGAAAATAGAGTTTGGTTGGGTTTTTTCGTGAAAAATGAGTTGGAGGTTGAAGAAGGGCGAGTCTGCCCAGACCTGCCACGGATCCGTGATGGATACCGTGACGGGAGGCGTCACGGCTTCGTGAGGGAGTCCGTGACGACATACGTCATGGTTCCGTGACATCATCCGTGATGGGTGGTGTCACGGCTTCGTGACCCCTTCCGTGGCAGACCAGTTTTGGGGTCTTGTGGGGTGTTTTTCATCAAATTCGATCTTTGTTATGAACTGAACTTTTGGGGATGTTTTTGGGACTTTGCTTGCTTCTTGGTTAGATCTTGATTAGATTTTAATTGTGTACCAAGACCTTGGTGTTGATCTCGAGAGACGAAGACCACTCCGGGACCCGTGTGAAGAACGGAGGGGAGGTTGATCTAGCTTTACGACAGAGAATTGTGAGAGGAAGACCACAAGGTAGGGAAAGTCTAACTACTCGAGTATTTCAATACTAGTATGCCTATTAGGTTAATAAAATCGGAAAGGTCCTAGAATTGCATATAGGATGCGAATAACTAGAATAATCGTCTTTCCATTACTAATAATCGGACGTGTCTAGTATGCATGATTAGGATGAGAATAACTAGTTTAACTCGCTTTCAATACTTGGGAATTGTTTTACTGGTAGAGAGGCCGCGATGAGCCCTCAGATTAGTCGTTGTGTTAGGTTCACATGCTTGTTTGCCTAGTTCAGGATAAGCTAAGAGTTTAATGAAACTAGTTAAATTGTATGATTGAATGCTTGGTTGAAGGTTTACAGGATTGATTGATTGAATGTTTACTTGATTGGCTGAGTGATTGCGTGTTGAAATAATTGTTTGATTGAGCGGATGATCGAGTATGACTGGTTGTGCCAAGTGGTACAATCAGGTGATCGATGTACCGATGGTTCGTGACAGGTAAGTATACGGTAAGCGTGGAGTACTAATGGATGTCTTTGTTGTGATGAAAGTGTGATTCGATAAGTTTTGAGTGGTGGATAAATTATAGTGTGTTTCCCTTATTCTTGTTCTTGAGATGTTTGGTTGTTCGGTTCGGTACTACACCGGGGGGTAATCCGGTGATGTTGTGGTCGTTGGTGTTTGGAAGATTCTGCGGGATATTGGTTGATTATTGGAGCCTGAGGGCATTGGTTATTGGATACTACGAGGATTGATTATTGGAGCCTGAGTGCATTGGTTATTGGACCCTACGGGCATTGATTACCGGAGCCTGAGGGCATTGGAGGTGGACCCTACGGGGCAGTTGGATGGGTTACTCTGTGAGAAATGGTTACTGTGGTTTCACCCAAGTGTATGCGTCCTACGGGAGCACTACCTTGGTTCCCTATGACCTATGGTCCTTAGGGGGCATTTCCGGGATTCCCGACGATGAGCGTCCCTCGCGGATGGTTTCTGGTAGCCCCGATGTATGTGCCACCTCTGAACCGAGGGAAAATTTGATGTGATATGAATACTCTGGTGGATCGGAATATGGGAACCGATGTGATACCAGAACCTATTCATGGATCGGAGGCTTGAGAAAGCAAGTGGTTGGTGTGATAGTACTTGTGCCCATTTTAATAACTGTAACGTATTATTGGTATATTTCATGCAATCTTTTTTTAAGGTTATATTTATCCTTGAGAATGCGATACTGTTCTTATTTACACTGTTTCCTAGTATTTCATTGTGTGATAACGTTTAACTGTAAATTTCTTGACCACTTTAAGACAGTTTTATTACTAACCAGTAGTTTAACTTAATTACGATTTTTCCCTACTGAGCGCAAGCTCACCCCTATGGTTTTTCTTATTGTTTTACAGGCATACCTGATGTCTAGTTAGTTCGAGGCTCGGGAGCTTCTGGACGTCTTGGGGATTATTCTAGAGTTATGTTGGTCGTTTGTACTAAACATTATTTATCTTGCACTTTATGTCGACTTTTGGACTCACATTTGAGATTTTCGAACCTTTTATCTATGATATTTTGATGGAGTTTATTTGAAATGTTAAGAGATTTATCAGTTGTTTATCATTTTCTTTATTTTACTAAGGTCACGTCTCGAGTCCGGTCAAAACCGGATTTGGGGCGTGACAATGATCCTCGCCCTTTACCTCTCCAGCTGGTGATCTCAACCGTCACGACGGTGCAAATACGAGAGACAAAGGTGATGGTCGATTTTCCGTTCTTCCGCCCTCACCCTCTTGTCCCCCTTGAACTGGCCAGAGCACCACACCCCCGCGCTCGTAGCTCCGCCCTCTCACTTGCTTTAATCTCAATTATCACGATTTTGCTGGTACGGGAGACAAGGGTAGTGGTCAGCTCTCTGACGTTCCATCCTCGAAACCATGTTCCCCATGAACCGTCCAGGTTGCCACGCCCCCACGCCTCGAACTCATCCCTCTCTCTTCCCTCGGAGTAGGGAACTTCCGCCCACGATCACTATCCCAGGCTTATTAAGGAGGATGTTTACCCTCTTGGGTCCTGCTTCGATCTCACGGTATGACTAGAAATCATCGTAGGAGCCCTTCTCTGCCACACCACCGTATGATATGTCGGAATGACCAGGATGGGATAGGATGGAAGGATGGCCTGCAACTCTCACCTCCCGCTCCTCCTCGCTACTCAGCTTCTCGGTTGAGGTCCACCATCCTGCCTACGACGTCTGCATCAATTGGGACGTCCAATCCAACCCACCCCCTGATCGGCCATGGGAGCATGGGGAGGGTTTGGTGACGTCCACCATCTTGCCTAACTTGTGATGGATCGGCCCTGGTGGAACTGGTTGTTTAGAGGAATATCTAGGGTTTCCCTTGGGAAGGCAATAGCAACCAATTGCACCCCCCCCCCCTCCCCTCGGAAAAAGAGAAGCGAGGACGGGTTATGAGGCCCTTTTGCATGGGCTACATTAGAGAAAGGGAAGCCCGTCCCACCTAATTTTTTTTTATAAGCGAAAGATTTATTAGGCATTCATTCTATAAGCACATAGAAACGAAGCAAAGAAAACGACCCTAAAAGCAAGGGCCTTTTCTCCAAACCAAAACGGATACTAAGAGCAAAAAGTACAACAAGGGACAACAAGCCAACACGGCCAACATACCCAACAAAGGGAAACAAACCAAATAAACAGGTCTAAACCTAGATCTCCCAACCATGAAGCACAAAAAATAGCACACCTCCGCAGCCTCGAGAACTTCTGACTGCCACAAAATCCGACCAAATATAATACACTCCAAACTCATCCGATCCTTCAACTCAAAGAGTCGGGAGGCTCAGACACGGTGACGGCCTACACCATAAACGGCAGAGAAGGACCAATGACGATAGTCACCGGAACTCAGTACCCAAGCTTCAGAACCAAATCGACTTCAACAAAGGTCAACAACCCATAACAACCCGTCGGAGGCCAACACCAAAACCGACGAGGCCCCTACAAAACAAGAGTAGGGGTTAACTAGAAGTACGACAAGAAACTAAAACTCGGGACCAAGTAGTGTAAATACTGACGAATAATATGAAATTAAGTCAAACCAACCGGGTGAAGCCCTGAACCGCTGTAGCACCGAAGAGAACCTCCGACGAGTTGGGGCCAACACCTCGACAGCCAACGACAGGTTCCGCTCAGACAGGACCCCAACGATCTTCTACAGAAGAAACGCTTCCCACACAGGGCCTTGAGCAAGCATCCGGAAAACACAAAGGATAGGAAAGGGAGCCGAGAGCTGAGCCGCTACAATCCGAGGGTTGAAACAAGATGGGTCGGGACCAAGAAGTAGAACAGATCTGACCCTGGCCCATAATGACCAAGACAGGCACTAGGCCCAAGCCCAAAGCCCAACCCGGATCCAGCCTGCTCCGACCCGCACTGCCTAGCCCACCCGAACCGGATCAAAACCTACCCAGTTCAGACCCGAGCAGCGAATCTGATCCAGTCCACACACCCTCCGTCACCCACCAGGAAAGCCCACTCGAGAGCTCGCCGGAGAAAGACGAAGCCCTCCAGCGACAGTCCGACGGAGACGAGCCCGCTACCGGAAACCCTTCCTTCCCAGAACATTGTAGTCGCCAAAGTTCCGACCAACAACGAAGCTCTGGACGCGCCACACGAGCCAGGCACACTCGGACGCGAAGGGCGCGACCAGCAATGCCTGAAGGAGACGAACCCGAAGGGACACGACATCGGAAGATGTAGAGAGGCACCACTTCAAGCCGGAGATTCGACTCCGAGTAACTCACTGCCGGAGAGGACGCGAAGGAGAAGAAAAAAAAGGAGAAGGGGAGAGGGAGAGAGAGCCACGGGAGGGGAGGAGCTCCACCGACGAAAACCATGGCCGGAGCGGTCGGCCGTCGTCGGTGGAGTACAGAACAGGGCGGCGGCGGCTTGGTTTAGAGATAGGGTTTTTTTCGAGAGATGATCTTGAATTTTTTGATAAAAAGAATATGACACGTGTCATTTCTTGATGGTTTGTTTTATCTCTTCTTTTTTGATACGAAAGAAAAATATAATTGTACGTTTATAAATATTTTTATAATTACAAAAAAAAGATAGTGAACATATTTTCCTAGTTATAATTTATATAAAAATAAAAGTTTATCATTATAATTTAGATTTTAATTAAAATAAAGAGTAAAATCAAGTATTATTTGCCTTAGTAGTATATTATATTTTGTATTTTAATATTTGAAATTTTTTTATTATTTTTATATTTTGAATTTTTATTATATTTGTGTAATATATATTTATTAATAATTAAAAAAATTGAATCCGCTTAGGTTTCGACTAGTCTCCTTTTATCGTTTAAGGATCCTTACCGTCCGACTAATGGCTAAAGCTTTTTACAACCTTACTCACCAACCATACATACTATCCTAGGACAAGAATACCCCGGAGGCTCGTATAGTCTTGAAGTTCAAAGATCGTTTTGGGACTTACGGCTTACGAGGAACAATTAAATCATAGATTTTCATTAAGAATGTCATAGCAAGTAGTTAGGAGCAATGTACAAAAATAGGAAACATGAGAGTGAAATCAAAGCAGTGGACAGACTGGAAGTAGGAGTAGGTGGAACTGATACATTGTTCCCGGACATGTCATCGGTGAAGTCATTGTTCGACCCCAACTCCGATCCGCCGCCGTCCGTGCTCCACATTCCCAAATTGTTTTCCCTGTTTCACCCATCCATATATTAGAGATATATAAACACGTTTTCAGATATTAATTTGTTTTTACTTCTAGATCTTTCAATTATAATCTAGATTGAATATAAAAAAACTCGAACTTAATCTGGTTGGGAATAACCTTCTTGTAGAGCAAATTACACAGAATCCACAGTAATAAGACTCCTGTTATCCTAAGCTAGCTGAATAAACTCAACCTAAGAGCATGTGCAATGGAAGGGCTAGGGTTAAGGGTTTGGATGCTGGCCGAACAAAATAGTGGGACTCAAGACTCAAAATAAGTTGTGTTTTACAATGGTGAGTCCCGTATAGGGTCTCGTATTGCGAGTGGACCAATCATATTTTGTTAAATCTGATTTTTTGTATTTTTAAAAAAGACACGTGTCAAGCAAGGACGCGACCCGGGACGCACGTCCTGAGTCCCGGATTAGAGGGACGCGGGACGCGTAGAGTCCCGTGTTTTTGCGGGACGCGGGACGCGAAATACGCGTTCCACAACGCTTCTGCTCTAGTCCCGCAAAAACACCATTCGAGACGTGGGACGCGACCCGAGACGCACCCCTGTTCGTGCTCTAATGGACATAACAATTCCACGTTGCACAAAAACTCAACGTGATACTCTACAGTGACAATAATTAACTAACTCACTGCTAAAATTATATATTTTGTCATTTTTTTACTAACATAATACAAAACAAAATATCAAATCATTAAAGGGTAAAGAAAAAGGTTAAGCTATTGTTTTGACTAATCATGAAAAGGAGTAAAAGTGGAAAAAGGAAAAGAATAGAGAGAGAGACAAAGGGACAAGGATGGGATTGCATAAAATTACCTGCCACCAACCCCAAGAACACCGGCGTGCATGATGAGTCGCTCAATCATCTCCGCCGATTTGGGCTCAACGCTATAAGCTTTCTCATACTTCACCTCCAATGCATCTCCGGACACCACAAAGTATGCCCCATTTACCATTATGTCCCCATCCGACCTCCAATTCCACCCCCTCCACTTCCCCTCCCCCGTCTCCACTCTCTTCGTCACCTGCCACGTCATCACCGTCGATATTATTATTAAAATCCGACCTACTTAAAAACATTATTAAAATACAAAAAATGTTTCTTACCTCTTTGGCATTACGATCCTGAGGTGCGGTGTAACGGTTACCCTGACTGTTAATGGTCGGGTTCCCACTACCTCCTATGGCGTACATCTCCCAATGAGTGTAGTCGTTGTTGACGACGTGGATGTATCCACGCCGGCACCTCGGCATCCTCTGCACCAGCTTCTCCCCAAAATGGTTAAATGCTATGGTCACTTGCATGCCCGAGTCAGGAAGGTAGTCGTCGCTGTGACCTAGCAGCATCACCTCGTTGTGATGCGAGAAATAATTGTTCGATATCGTGATCCCCGTGGAACCCATCACAGCGTCGATAAGACCGTCCTTGCATCGCGACAAAGAACAGTGATCGATCCATATGTCCTTCGACCCGAAAATAGAAATCCCGTCGCCATCTGATTTTGTTCTGAACCCATAATGCGTAGAGCTCGACCTTACGTTGGTGTTACCTATGTGCCGCGAAAGTTAATTATACTTGTCGAGTGTAAGACATAGTAAAGATATAAAAGCTTGGAAAAAAATATGTTTTATTATCATGTTATTTCATTACTTCTTACTTTAAATAGTAACAATTTAATCCGATAATTTTTTTACTTCATTTATTCTAATTTAAGGTTTAATTACAAAATTACCCCTCAAACATAAAAGACAACATTCACTAAGAAAATAAATATATATGTAAAAAATCATAGAAGATAAACCCAATAGTGTTCTTAATTAATTTTTTTATATAACATTTTTTTCTAATCGTATGTAAAGCTTTTTATTATGTATATTAGAGTCATTTTCGTTAATAGAAATCAAATTAACAATAATAAAGTCTATCGAGATAAATAGAGATATGATTTTAAATGGATAATTACCTGACTGAATACAATGGTGAATATGAATGTTGTGAATGATGACATTGGAGATGAACTGCAAAGTTATGCATCCGCCGCCGACGATGTGGACGTTGGCGCCGCGGCCATCGAGGGTTTTGTAGCTGTTGAAGATAAGCTCCTGCGACAACCTGATCATCATGTTGCTCGGGAACAGTATCCACAGCGGCTCGGTCTGAATCACGGCGAACCGCAGAGTCCCCGGCCTCGGGTTCACCGCGTCGTGGTCCGACGAGTCCGTCACGATGTAGTACCTGCCGCCCTTGCCGCCGACGGCGTACTGCCCGAACCCAATGGCGCAGTCCGCCAGCCGCTGCCGGTCGTTCGGCCAGTTCGGGTCGCACTTCCAGCAGTCGTCGATCGGGTTTCCGGTCAGGCACGCCACGTCCACGTCTTTCCGGGACACCTCCAGCATTTGCCTCCTCGCCATCGACTCGTTTACTCTCCTACATATGTAAATCTTTAGAACGTACCAAACTTGTTATCAGCTTGAGTTTTTAGTTAAATCAAGTTACTACCCAAACTCTATGTTCGTTATCAGTTTGAGTTTTTAGGTGAATCAAGTTACCTGTCAAACTCGAGTGTTCGTTATCAGTTTGAGTTTTTAGGTGAATCGAGTTACCTATGTACATCTTGTACAACTGCTTCGGGATCTGGATGCGGAGTGTGGAGAGTGAAGTTGAGCATTGCTCCGCACAATGGAAAAAACGAGGCGGCGAGAGAGACGAGGACAATGCAGGTTCTTGGGAGCATTTTGGCAGGAGATCAAGCGAGAACTAGGGGTGTTTGGTTGCCGAGAAAATGCGGGTTCAGAGGAGTAAGATGGAACCCATGTTTCATGGATGAGAAGTGGAATGAATGTTAGGAGCTACGGGTGTAGAAGATAATCATTGGTGTGTTTTCTCCTTCTCATGCGTGAGTTGGAGGATCGGAGGGTCTATAATTGTTATTCGGGGTCTTCATTTCTGATGATTGCTGTGGACTTTTTGGATTCACTGAGTGAGTGTGAGAGGTAAAGAAAGCAGAAAAAGAACAAAGAAAAAGAAGATGGATAGGGGATCCAATTAATCCGGATAAAACGGTCTCCAAGTTCAATTTTCTTTGCAAGACCCGAGGAGGTTTGATGAAAATATCCCATTAACATTAGTCAGTGTGATCATGTTTAACCCTTTAGAGTTTAGAGTAGTTGAGTGTTCTCAAGCAGATTATTTTAGAGCATCATACAGCCGGTTGCTGGTGGGAAGGCTCCGACGGGGAGGATTAAAAATTTGTTTTTTTCTTCTTAGTCAGCTCATCATCTGCGCAAACCGTCAACAACCTACAGTGATTGACGTTTTTTCCGACGGAGAGCCACCCATTTCTTATTTTAAAATATTATGAATGCCATTTTAAAATGGCCGGCCCTAAAGTGCTATCCTTCATCGCCTTCTGAACGGAACTGTTCCATCTCTATGCTGAGTATCGATCTCTAGTCTCTGCAGGTGGTCCCGAGCCTGTGAGACAAGATGGGCGCCAGAGTTTTGAAGCCCAACCTCTTAAATCTGTGACTGGCGCAGTGAGGCGAGATCGAAAGGAGAATGGTCCGCCTAAACATGTTAACGCGACTGGCACTTCAAAACCAGGCGGTGGAGCGTCTAGACGTGCTCGGAAGCGTTCGAATCGAGGTGGATTTCAGGTGTCGTCCTCGTCTGGCCTGGTTACAGGGAAGGAGGAAGTTGTTGCACCTCCAAGGAAGGTTGCGCCAGGTCTCTCGGGTAGAGCAGGAATCGAGTCATGGTCGTCTAAATCGGTTCCGGATGTGAAATGTAAGGGTGTGGTGAGTCAGGAAATGACGCGAATTGGGGAAGCTGAATTGAATCAGCTGGATGTTGTGCATTCAACTTCCCGTTTCTTCGTTCATTCAGATCACCCAGGAGCGTTAGCCTCGGTTTCGGACTAAGGTAAGATTGTTGACACTGTTTCTCCAACGATTTTGAAGACGGACACGAGCTCTTCTACATGGTCAGGTACGAAGGTTTTTGTTTTTAATATTCCTTTCGGTTCCTCTGATGGTTGGATTCGGAAATTCTTCGATGACATGGGAGCGATTAAATCAGCTATCGCGGTAAAACGACCAAATCGGAAAGGTCGTTGTTTCGGTTTTGTGGACTTCTTTTCGTCGGATGCCGCTCAAAAGGCAATTGATGTCTACAATGGTTTCAAGTATAATGGGTTTACTCTGTTTGTGGCTCTGGCTCGTCTGGAACATGACCCGTTTTCGGTTCAACAGTCCACACTCTCAAAACATAGCTTGAACAATCTTGATTTGTCCACTGATTTTGTTCATAATCAGAGCACTGGCGTTGAAGTTTCGGGTCACTCGTTTATACAGGAGGAAGGGGAAAAGTTGGAGGACCGGAAATTACTAAAGCTCCTGATCGCCGGTGATCGAAAATCGACGTTGGTTGTCGACTCTTTGGCGGAGGAGATCCAGGCGCAGATTGCAAATCATAAGATGTTTTGCGATTTTCAGCAGTTTTCGAAATTCAATTCCGATTCTGGTGTGTTAAATTCGGCAGGATTGACTGAAGTGGTTTGCACAGAATCCTCTGTGGATTTGGTTTCGCTGGAGAAGTTTCGTGATACACAAGCAACACAGAGTGTTGCGAGTTCGGGCACGCGAGTTCCTTTATTCGATCCGGTTTTGGGCCTTGTGGAAGCCCATTCTTGCAGGGATGTTGTTCCATTAATTGGTTTTGAGCCTTCGGTTGATGGCTCATCTGGTCAAGTGGCTCGTCTGGGTCGTGGGCCCACTTCTGTTCGTAGTACGATAAGTGGGTGTGAGGAAGGTTCAGGTGTGAGTACCGGAATCTCGGTTGTGGGTTCGGTTGAGTGTTCTGAGCATCAGGATTTGATTGAAACTCATGTTCCAGAGGCCTCGGTGGAAGCGGAGAAGAAGGAGAGCAGTCCTTGGAAGGAAGGCCTCCTCCAACCTCGTCAGAGTCGACTTCTTACTTATTCTATCGTTACTCGGTCGAGAGCCAGTTCTCGGGAACGAGCCATCAAGACAGCGCCTCCTGTCTCGACCTTATGGAAAGCGTCTCATAAGGCCCGTCAGAATTCAGCCAAGTAGTTTTGTTTGGTTGTTTCTTTGTTTTCTTTTTCTGTTTTCTTGATTTTTCTGTTTTGGCGATAAGGTTTTCCTTATAGTTCCCCCTTAGCAGAACTCCTCTATAAGCGTTGTTCGGGTCTTTTGGCCTCTTTTACCCTGTTTCTTCTTGAATCAAGGTTTTCCGTTTCCCTTTCTTGGAATCGGTCTTTAATAAATTTTTCGAGCTTATTAAAAAAAATATATTTAAATAAAAAAAACAAGTCTTTAAAATACTAATGTAAATTAAAAATAAATATACTGATATAAAATACTAAGTCTGTAGAATACTAATGCATAGTTTAGAACAACATTACATGAAATTAATACAGAATAAAAGATAATGGAGCTAGACGTCTCCAAATTTATTCCAAATGTGCTCGACGAGATCGTCCTTCAAATGGTAATGTATGCGTTCCTCTTGCATCTTCGCAGTGTTTCCATGTATGACCTGGGACGGGACAAAGCCTCCTCGTGCAACATTTGGTTGACTTGGCCCACCTTCATCTGTTTGTTCAAGGTAGTCGTCGTAGTTATGACGTTCAGCCTCGACTATCATATCGTGCATGATAATACATGCATTCATTACCAAGCCGATGTATTGGGGCATCCACAAGCGGCTCGGTCGAGTTATAATGTGAAACTGAGCTTGGAGTGCATCGAATGCTCGTTCCACATCCTTCATGCATGCTTCTTGGAATTCAGCAAACTTCTTCTATTTCGGTCGTTGAGGTAATGGAATTGTTTTCACAAAAACTGGTCACGAAGGGTATATGCCATTAGTTAGATAATACGGGAGTGTGAAGTGGTTACCATTTATCGTATATTCAACCGGTGGTTGCTAACCATTGATAACGTCCGCGAACAGTTTGGAATGGTTGAGCACTGTCAAATCGTTGTTTGATCCCGTCATGCCAAAGAACGAGTGCCAAATCCATAAGTCACGAGTAGCAACCGCCTCGAGAACAACGGTTGGTCGATTCCCGTGGTTCCGGGAATGTGCTCCTCGATGTGCCGTTAGACAATTCTTCCACTCCCAGTGCATGCAGTCAAGACTTCCAAGCATGCCCGGGAACCCTCGCGCTTCATTGACGCCAAAATGTGGTCCATATCAGCCCGGATAGGCTTACGCCGGTACGTAGGACCGAAGACTTAATTGATTGCACTGCAAAATTTTCTCAAACATTTCAATGACGTTGTTTCACCTATCTTCAAGTACTCGTCCAACCCATCAGCTGCAATTCCGTAACATAAATGCCTAATGGCCGCAGTACATTTCTGATAAGGAGAAAAGGAAAGTTGACCCAATGCATCTAACCTTGTCTTGAAATACGCATCGTGATTCTCCAATGCATTAACAATTCAGAGGAACGCAACCTTTGGCATTCTGAACCGACGACGGAACTGCACCTCCGTGTACACAAGGTTCGTGTTCAAGTAGTCCTTCATTAAACATTCGTTTACAGCTATCCGGTCACGTGCAATGTATTTTCGCTTACGTGTTGGAGAATCGACCAATGCATCATCTAATAACCCCCTCGGCCACGTCGGTGGACATGCAGGCTTCGAGGACTTCGTCTAAAATGGAATTCAAATCCAAAATCGTTGGGTAGGTTGGCCATGTCGACGAACAAATTTGTGAAAAAGATGAATTGTGAGAAAAATGGTTTGTGATGTTGAGTTGAATTAGGGTAAGTATTTATAATGTATTAGAAATTTATTGCATTAATTTTTTTGTGTTATTTTCAAAAAAAATATATAGTTTGTCAAGAACTATTCATAGGCGGTAGGCCATTTTAGATTTTTTTTAGATTTGTAGTCGTTGGCGTCGGCGTTGAGCTCCCAGCCAGCCCTCCCCGCCAGCGACCTCCCCACCAGCTCTCGCCGGAGATTGCCCCCGCCAGCGCCTCTCCGCCTGCTCCTCGTCCACGATTGTGGATGCCTTTAATAACAATAAATGGAAAATCTTAATTTACTTTTGTCTAAACAAAATAGAAATAGATGGCTCATTTTGATTCTACACTTTTTCTCACATCAATTGCACAAATATTTGAATATCTAATCTAAAAAAGTGAGAAGACCAGTAAAAATATGTGTTCAAGTATCAAAATTTTGGTCGATCTTTTTATAAAGACGAAATATTGTGATTTTAATAGATGTCATTAATCATCAGATAAATTTAAACCAGCACAACAATATTATATATGTATATATGAGTACATTAGAAAAAGATACACGGGAAGATTAAAAATGATTCGTTAAAATGTATTATTGTGTTGATTATGTATTGTGTTTGTGTGTTGAGAAGGGAAAGAACCAACAAATCAATTTTCTTTTTCCAAATGGGATTTTGTTGCAGTTAATAATACAACACTAGATTTCATGGAACGGGCTAAAGGAAAGTCTTCACATTCATATTCCTTTCCTCTGCAACTAGTAAAGTAGAGAATACAGTACACACTAATATTTTCATGAAAACTAAATAGAAAGATTCTCTTTACGATTTTAAAGAGTGACATTGAATTATCAGTGGGGTCTTACCTAACTTTACTGTCTCTTCATTTAAGTATGAGAATGGGAAAGGGCTCGGGTTTGGGTTTGAACTTTGAATCGCTAGCCTACTTTGGTTCTGTGGATGTTGTTTCGGCAGAGAGAACCGGAAGGCTGTTCTATTTTTTGGGCAGTGGGGTTTATAAGGAAACACATTTTTCCTTCCTTTATCAATTATTTTGGTAGGCCCGTCGCTTTTAAGATTCATAATATTAACTGAGCCCGGCCCGGTCTGGCCCGGCCCATTTACACTTGCTATATTTATGTTGTTATCGTTAGAGCACCTTCAATGGATCATTACAAGAGCGTTGTAGGGCCCTTGATGCAGGCACTGTCACGATGCTTACCACGAGTCCTCGACGCAGGAGGCGTTGCAGGTCGTCGCTACAGCGCCTCTCGTCGTAGGATCCTGCAACGATGCGTAACAACGTGGCAAGAGCGACGTGACCCCAGCGACTAGTAGTCGGCCCAATAGTGCGATGACACATGTCCCACAAGTTTTTGAAAAAAAATCCTCAATTTCCTATAAAAACTCTATCTACCCTAAACTTAAAAGCACACATATTCTTTTCTACAAACTCCTTCTATACCTCTACAAGCTTCCATCTATAACCGACACCAATGACCACGAATTATTCCTCGAAGATATGGAGTTCAATGAGCTTGTGTATAAAGAAGAGCTTCGCTCTCAAATCCGATCTCTAGACTTGCTCTTCCAACCCACACAATATGCGTTGTCGCAATTCAACCCGAATCAACCTTCCCAATCGGCACCGTCCAAGCCCTCGAGGAACCGGGGGGACAAAATCAACATTATCTACACCTCCGAGGATCAAATGGAGCATTGATGAGTAGGAACGTTTGACAAAGTCATGGCTCAATAATTATGTTGATAATATCGAAGGGAAGGGCAAAAAGACCAAAGTATACTGGACTAAAGTGGGGAGGAGGTTAGACGGGCGAGGAAACCATCTGAACCAACTCGCACTTGGAAGAATTGCAAGAACCACTTGCATCAGGTGAACAAAAAATTCAACAAATTTCAAGGTCTTTGGGTTCAAATTGCGGACACGTACCAAAGTGGGTGGAGCAATGATCAAATCACGGTCGAAGCAGAAATTGCTTACAAAAACAAGGAGAAACATGAGTTTGCTTTAAAACATGTTTGGAAGATAGTGAAGGATCACCATAAGTGGGATGTCAAGAAATTCTATCAATGTTAAGTACACCTCGACCCGGAATCCGACGCACAAAGTGGAATAAGCAAGCGTACAAGGTTGGACGACAATTTCAACTACACATCGATCGAATGAACCGAGCACGAGTTGACCTCATTGGTACGTGAGGAACGTTCGACATGACAGAAAAAAGCAAAGGCTAAATCCAAAGACAAAGGGAAACAGACTAAGGAGGAGGAAACCGATGATGGATGCACAACTAAATATGTACTGAACAAAGCTTGACAAGGGGCGTGGAGCCATGTCAAGACCAACAGACGAGGATTGTTTTACTAGAGGAGAAGGGGGCGATATAGTGGTAGTCATTTGTGGGTTAGACGGTACCGTGGTGGCCAAGGTAATGGGAGACACTGTGATATTTAGGGTTAGAGCAAGAAAGAGTCTAGAGAGTTAAGACACACGATTTCGTGGAGATTTAAAACTTCATAACATATCTTATTCTTTTTACTTAAAAGGTGCATAAACTTTACTGAGAATCAGTAATGAGAATGCATGTAAATGCATCAGGCAGGGCTCTTGACCACTGAAGGACTGGCACAAAACGGGCCTCCATAGCTAACTAGTGGGCGGCCTTGTTCACATTCCTTTTTACAAATTGGAGAGAAATTCTCTCGTTTTAAGCCAACATAGTTTGAATATCCATAATTATAGTACCTATTGGATGTGTCAGGGGATCCCCTTTGGCGATCATGTTAAGCACTACCTAGGCGTCCGAACGGACTATAAACCTAACGGATGGGTCAGCATCCAGCAAGTGTAAATTGCGTAATGTCGTGGCTAAGGCATATGCCTCAATCAGTATAGGCGACCAACATCCCGAAAGAACTCTGTTTGTCGTAAGCCCTACTCGTCCATTTCCCGAACGTGCAACCAGACCTCATGTCGATTGGTTAGAGTCTTGAAAGATCGCGCCATCAACATTAATTGCCCATGCATTTACCGGAGGGGACACAAACCTCGAGGGTCAGTGAGTTAGGTGACGATGTGGCTTATCCCCACGCGCTTGGGCTTCCCGCCATGCTACCATGTGTGTACGGGCTTCATAGATAACTTTTAAGGCTGTCGGGGTAATACCATTTCAGAGAAATGCATTCCTAACTTTCCAGATTTCCCATATTATGCTGAGGATATCGGCCCGGTGTACCCCCATGAAAATAGTCCACCATGCCTCAAAACTAACCTCATGGGCCACCGGAGGAATCCCACCCAATTTCTCCCAACATACTTTAGCAAAACCACGGTCAATGAAAAGATGGTCCACTAACTCCTCGTCATGTCCACATATAGCACACGTGGTGGCGACAGGCATAAATTTCCGAGCCAAATTCGTGGCCACCTGAATTGTATTCGTAAGACAGCGTCATAATAAGACTCAAAGCTGAGGAGGCACCGGGATGTCCATAGGGCCAACCAAGTGACGTCAGTTGTGTTTTGGCAGAGGCGGTGTCAGGTCCGAGCTAGAGCCAGGTATCCTGATTTCGTTGTGTACCGGCCCGTTCGTTGAAGAGCCCAATAGAATTTATTTTGGGATTTAGCGTTGGACAAAGGGATTTGAAAATTATTAATGCAATCAGACTCATTAAAGAGTTGACCAATAAGGTTCGCATCCCACTGCTGAGTATCAGGTATCATGAGGGATGCGACTGTCGCCCCACCAAGCGTAGGTCCCTCAGTCTCAATAGTCGCCGTGTCTCCTATCAGCCATGAGTCGTTAAGAATCATGGTGTCCCTACAATCCCCAATGGCTATTTATAGCCCATCCCTGAGGAGACCCTGTGCTGAGTGGATACTCGCCCATGTAAGGCTCAGATTAAGGCATATTCGGGTCTAAAGAAAACGTGTCTTGGGATAGTAATTTGCCTTGAGGACCTGAGCTACTAGGGACTGTGGGTTATGGATGAGACCCCTCTCTTTCTTACCGAGTAATGCCATATTAACGTCCTGTAGGTGCCGAAAACCCATACCCCTGCTATCCTTAGGCATACATAGCATATCCAAGTCCTGCCACATAATAGAGCGCTCTAATTTTCCTCCCCACCAGAAGCGTGCAAGCGCCACATGAATCCGGTGGATAATCCGACGCATAACCTTAAAAACTGACATGACATAAACTAGTAAAGAGGTAAGGAATGATTGGATCATTACCTCTCGCCCAGCTGGTGAAAGAAGTTTCACCTCCCAGGACCGGATTCGAGAGATGATTCGGTCCCTGAGGTAGGCCATTGCCGCATTACGATTTCTCCCCACCATGCTAGGGACCCCCAGGTACATAGACGCTGTCGAGGTTTTCGCTATGGATAGCGTCCTACAGCATTCCTCTTGTATCCCATCCGGCGTGTTAGTGCTAAATAAGATGGATGATTGGGATAAATTAAGAACTTGGTCGGATAGGAGAACAAACACCCCCAAGATGTCCTTGATACTCTGAGCCTCAAATGGGGTAGCCCGGTAGAAGATGTAGCAGTCATCTGCAAAGAACATATGAGAAATCACATGGGCTCCTCGAGCAATCTTCACGCCTTGGATCTGACCCTCATCCTGCGCCACCTGCAATAAGTGGGAAAGTCCCTTCATACATAAAAGGAAAAGATACGGAGATAAGGGGTCCCCTTAGCGGATTCCCCTTATCGGCGTAAGCATGGCAGTATCCCGGCCACCTGAGGTAACTGAATACGTAATAGTCTGCATATAAACCGAAACCATTTCAATCTATTCTGGAGAAAAACCAAGCCGCAACATTATAGCTGTAAGGTAGCTCCATTCAACCCGGTCATAGTCTTGCTCATATCCAACTTGAGAGCCATATAGCCCATCGACCCTTGTCGTTTCCGTTTGAGGAAGTGTATGATCTCGAAAGAAATAAGATCATTGTCTTGTATGCATCGGCCCGGGATAAACGTGGCATGTGACTCGGATATAACATGATGCAGGAGAGGTCGTAGTCTATTTGCCAGTACTTTCGACAGGACCCGGAAGATGACGTTACAGAATGCTATGGGTCGAAGGTCTGTGACCACGTCCGGGTCTGGCTTCTTCGGGATGAGGACAATAAAAGTTGTGTTGGGTATCGGGTCAGAACCTTGTGTCTGTATGGCTTCCTGAATAAACCGGACCACCTCATCCCCTACCAGGGGCTAGTAATGCTGATAAAATATAGGATTAAGTCCATCCGGGCCTGGTGAATTATCCGGTCCCATCTGAAACACCACCTGCCGCACCTCATGCTCATTACCCGGTCGGAGAAGAGAATTATTTTGGATGGCATCTAGGCGAGGAGGAATCAAGTTGTGAAAGTTCATCATATCCGGGTGACTAGTGGTGAAAAGTTGATCGAAATACTCCGTAATCAGTTCCTTCATACCAGAATCCCATGTAACTAGGTGTCCAAGATCATTTTTCAAAGCAACCGCCGCATTAATCTAGCGTCTATATGATGTCGATGCTTGAAAGAACTTAGTGTTTTTGACCCCCTCAGCCTTCCAGTGTTGTTTAGCACGTTGTCGCCAGAACGCTTCCTGAGTACACAGAGCATTCTCATACTGGATTTGGATAGCTTCCCGGCGATGAACTCCTACCCGATCCGTTCGACCATTAAGTTCTGCAATGCGCCGCTGGCACCATTTAATGTGGTTTATATTCTTCCGAAAGTGGTGTCGACCGCAATTATCTAGAGAGACACCAACCCGTTGAATAATATTCGTAATAGGCCCAGACGGGGATTTATCACAGTATTCCTTAATCACCTCTCCACATTGTGGGTCTCTAGTCCATTGGGATTGAAAGAGGAACTTTGGTCGTACTCGACCCTACACCTTCCGAGCTAGTGATAGGAGGATCAACCAGTGATACGATGTCGTGGTGCCCGTGTTACAAAAGAACAGGTTCGGGAGGGAAGAGAAGATTTGTTTAGAGATGAGAGCTCTGTCTAGTCGGGCTTGGATTCGACGAGTATGTGTTCTCCCTCAGAACCATATAAACGGATGGTCAGTCATGGGGACATCATTGCGGTCAAGATCATCAATGACCTGCCTAAAATCATCCACCAAACTCATCGGGTAATTACTCCCGGTTGTCTTTTCTTGGTTCAATATGCCATTTAAGTCACCAATAAAAATCCAATTTGGCCGAGACGAACTATGCAATCTCCTTAACAAGTCCCATGTACGGTGGCGGTGTTTCTTGCACGGTCCACCGTATAGGCCTGTAAGGCGAACGTTCTCATAACCTGGCACTAAGACCTCCACATCTATATGGTGTCTACCTTGTCCTTGAGAAGGACATCAATACCAATTACCCAAAACAGTGCTAAACCTCGGGTCGAATTTGTCTTGGGCTCACAAATATTCCCTCAAAAGCCTAGAGACCTTCCAGAAGAAGGCATTTTGGGCATAGAGAATCGTCTCAGACATGAATAGGGGGTTTATGGTCCTGGAGAAAATGGCACAATTGTTGATTGTGAAGGCGGGACCTTAAACCCTGACAATTCCAAGCCAATACTCTGAAGTCGGCTTATCTGGAAACAAATTAGGATTATGGATTGAGCCCGAACCTGGATCCATCTTGCATTGACATTGGGGTATCGGTGTAGGGTGGGATAACCCAATTTGAGCCAACCCACATGATACGGAAACCGGACATGGGTGTGGCGAGGAAAGCGGCGATGGAGCATAATTTGGGCCAATCCCCATGTGAGCATAATTTGGGCCAACCCCCATGTGAGCATAATTTTTTTTTTGAGAGATCCATGTGAGCATAATAATTATACGCTTAATGAATAAACCGAGATCACTTAACAAAACGAGCAACAATAACAACAAAATCAACACATCCATTGAAATCATAAAAGCCGTTCCGTTCCGTTCCATTACACAAGAACTTAGTAGTCAGCGGTTGGGAGCCGATCGTGAGTGTTGTGTACGATGAAGAAGTCGTAAACCAGGCCGGCGAGCCCACCTCCGATCAACGGCCCAACCCAATACACCCAGTGGTTGGTCCAAGTCCAGCTCACAAGCGCCGGCCCAAACGACACCGCAGGGTTCATCGACGCGCCATCGAATGCCCCACCCGCCAATATATTAGCTCCCACTATAAACCCAATCGCGATCGGCGCGATTGTCCCCAAACTCCCCTTCTTCGGGTCAACGGCCGTCGCGTACACCGTGTACACCAGCCCGAACGTCATCACGATCTCCAAAACGACCGCGTTCCACGCCCCCACTCCCGACGACAGAGCAAAAGCCGACGTGGTCTGCGCCGCACACGATCACAACCCAATAAGACAACAAAAAAACAACCGAAATAAGTAACCGTTACAACTTACAAGACAGTTAATGTTGTCGTAAGTAAATAATTACCATGCCGTTGGTGGCGAACTTGAGGAGCAAGCAAGCCACGGTGGAGCCGAGGAGCTGGGAAATCCAATAGAGGACACCGCGGAGGAGGGTGATGTTTCCGCCGACGAACGCGCCGAAGGTGACGGCGGGGTTGACGTGGCCGCCGGAGATGTTGGCGCCGACAGAGACGGCTACGAAGAGGGCGAAGGCGTGGGCCAATGCGGCGGCGACGAGGCCGGACGGAGTGGCTGCTCCGTCGCTGGTGAGCTTGTTGAAGGCCATGCCGGAGCCTTGTCCGGCGAAGACGAAGATCAGGGTTGAGATGAACTCCGCCAATGCCGCCTTCAGGGCGTGCGGGTGGGTCGCCTCTGCGGGCCCACCGATTGCTATGTTTCTGATCGGCATGATCGAGATCGGACGGCGGAGATGAATGAATATCCGGACTGAGTGAGTGTACTGGTCGCTGCTTCACTGCTTGCTTAGTTTATAATGAGAGTGACGAGGCTGCGGGTGACCTACTATAGCCGGTCTTCTTGAAATGTGTTGTGACCGACACGTGTCGGTTTGGGTACGGCCCGTGTAATGAGTGCTTTTTTCACTTTGGAGTCTCCGAAATGATCTAATGGTTCTATTCTATGAACACTAATATTTAATTTGTAACCATTTTTGTCTTAAAATGTATTGGATTAGTAAGAGTTTATCAAATTCAGAATTATTTTCTATGAGTAAATGTTATGTGCATAATTGATTTTGAAACTGTCATTGAATTAAATTTTTAATAACTTAACTATATCATTTATAAAAAAAATAAATGGGTGCTTCAATTTTGAGAAACAAAATGCATGCATGTGAGCGTAAGAGTTAATGTGAAGTAAAGGTTGAGCGATTTAGCTATATACTTGAAACCATTAATGAGAACAGGTCACACTCTCACTGTCACATGGATAATAGTAGGAGAAGATGCTAGAATTAGTTTCTCACTCTTCACAAGATGTCTTTGAAGATTATGGAACGTGTAGATAATGTTATAATTTGTTTCTTCTGAACTTTTTTTACTTTATTATTTTATAAACAGAGAAATAAATATGGTGTAGGCTACATAATTTATTATTATTTTGATGAGTTTCATGTTTTTCTTATTCTTAATGTAGACCCACAATGAGAGACTATCCGATCGTCCAGCAAATTGATAATGACACTGGTAGTGCTCTTTCGTCACTTACCTAATAAATCTATATACTATATCGTAACGAAACGAAACCTATAATAGATATCAAAATACAAGCCTTATTTTTCTTGTATTATTGTTGGAATATACTCTCGGGACCTTTTCTCTCTAAACAATCATCATCGTGGGAATATCTTTTATCTTGATAAAATCTTTTGCTTAATGAACACTTTTATCCTAAGAGATTTGTCGTTATATAATTATAAATATTGATGGTTAAAGCTCCATAACTACTTTAGAAGTTTAAGTCAATAAGTGTAATCTCAAAATGATTATTACCAAAGAATAAGTTGTCACCATTTTTTATCAATCAAATCTGGAAAAAAAATCTATATCATTAGAAATTCAGATTTGATTAACTCATACAAACATACATTTAATATCAACTCCTATTATAATGAAGAAAATAGATAGATTAACCTTCAATATTAATGCCAAAGAAATTGAAAAGTTCAAATTGACAAGTGCATATCACTTTGATAAGTGGGTTTCCATGAGGGGTTGCGTAGTTATTTTTATTCACACTAATTTGGATTAACTTTACATTCTTAAGAGCATCTTTAATGGTAATAGTAAGAGTTCCAAATCGATTATCGTTTTAATGGGTGGGCTCAGGCCGGCTCAACCCTTAAGCCATTTAAGCAATGGCTTAAGGCCCCAACATAAGCAAGACCCTAAAAAATTAGTATTATTTGTTTTATCAATTATTAATAAATATAAAAGCCCCCAAAAAAAACTTATTTTAGAGGCCCCATATTCTAGTCTAATAGGAAAAAAAATCTTTATTGATTTAACCTGTATTTAAATGCTTTATTTGGGCATATCCCGATTATACAATTTTTCGTAAAATAAAAACTTATATAAAGTATCGCTTAAGGCTCCCAAATTTGTTGGGCCGGCCCTAGGTGGGCTTAAGATGGTAGGAGCACGGGTAGAAAAGTAAAATAGATAATTGTCTTGAGTATGCTCTAAAAGCCATGATAAGATCCTACACCTACTAACTCTCTTCTCAAATCTAGTTATTTTATTATTTCTTTCTCCTCAACACGCTTTGAGTCAACGTTTAAGTCGGCCATTAGAGATGTTCTAAAAGACATACCAAAGGTGAATATGAAAATGAATCATGCTTAAAACACTATTTTTTGAAACCCGACATGTCCAAATAATAATATAAATAATCAGAATTTTAGCATTAAATTAATATATTAATTAATCTACCTCTGTTAATGAGTATGGCTTCGCACACTTCTGATCTGACTTCTTTGAACACCACCACAAATGAAAGCCGTGACAGGCTTTAGTTTGGGCTTCAAAACAAGCCCATTACATAAATTTTGAGCTTGGGCTTATTGGATCTGTATCTTCTTCCCCTTTTTGGTTTCCTTGTGAGCAAACCCAATTCAAATGGAAAAATTTAACATGTATAAACCTCAAAAAAAAAAAAAACAATGAGACGATGAACTTATAATATTTTATTTAGAGAACCAAATCAAATAAAAATATATAATTTTAATTAAGATTCGACAGATGTTGGAACAAAAGTCCAAGAGACTCTAAGGTTTTACCTTCTCTTTTTTTTTTGCAGCCATTATAACCAATTTTTCCATTCGTCCACTGCTCACACAGTAAGAGCGCCTTTCGTTCCTCATCCAATTGTAACTATCGGAGTCATGCCTCCAACGGTTTCCCTTGCTCGGGTTGTCTGAATTTTGGTGGATCCAGATGTCGGGCAATGCTAAGGAACTGTGAGCCTCCGCCGATCATCATATGTGGGGTCGGGCTTTACCTTGAGGACAACTCAGAACCTGCTACAACCTCACGATTGGAGATCGGCCTGGACATAATTCCGAGTGCTCCTTGGCTCTAGGGTTTCGTCTCTGCTCCTCCAAGCATCTCTAATAATGAGACCTCTAGGACTGTCTACACCAATCGTCCTTAGGATTGGGGCAGCGACTCAACTGCACGTGGGGAGATATCCCTCGAGGACGAACCAGACGATGAAGACGAAGCGGTAGAAGAGGAGGACAACGATGATTAAAAGGCGAGGGCTGCCACACAGCCTCGCCAAGACCCATGATCGGACCTCGTGATGGGGTGGTCAAGACTTGGTGGCCTACCCCTCATGACCCGGGACCGAGGTTACTTGTCCGTCTCGGGAGGAGCAAGGAAGCAGCTCATTTCTTTTGTTTTAGTTTGGTGCATTTTGATTCAGTTTTAGTTTCTGTTTTGAATTGTTTTAGTTGGATATTATTTTGTTGTTTTGCTTTCAGTTTTTTACTTTCCCAACATAGGGTAAGACGTAGGGATATATTTCTTTGTCTAGGATGGAAACTAGGCTATTTCTACGGGCTCATGAATGTCGGGTGTCCTACGGGAAACTCAAAAATATTCTGTTTCCAGGGCTTTTTAGTCCTACTTGTATGGTTTCGCTTGCACTAGTAATGTAGTTCCTCGTCGCCCATTTAAAAAAAAGATTCGACATATGTTCAAAATTATTACTTAACCCGATGTTATGAATTACATTTGTTTAATGTAAAACTTTGACACTTCCATCACGTACACGTAGGGGTGCTCATAGGCCGGCCCCCAGCTCAATGGTCAAAATTTGGTACCGGTCTGGAGTGTCTGGGTCTAAAAAATTTAACCTCGCGACCCTAAGCCCATAAAGGGATCTTTGAACCGACCCGTCTGGACTATGGCCCGGTTCACTGGGTTTGACCTATCCACCCGAATTTATTAAAAATTGGTCACATTAATGTAAGTAATAACACATATATTTTCAAAAAAAATCCATTGGCCAAAAACCATTAAGAAAACGATCAAAAAGTGCTTAGAATCTATCAATTTGTTCACTTCCTAATGATGAAAAAATGGAATGCTCTATTACAATTTTATCAAAGTTTCAATGATTAAAAACGTCAAACGGGAAGTTCAATAATTGACCCAAAACACATTACGATTATAAAAGGGGAGTTCAAATCAACTCAAAACTTCGACCTGGTCTATTGAAAAATTGGAAATCATCTTCAAAATCCTAAGCCATCATTCTTCATTACCATATCCAAGTGGTCCGGGTTATGTAGGAAACCAGGTCATGAATCAGCCACCCGAACCGCTCACTCTAGGTTTGGTATTTCTGAACTCGGGTCCGTCCTTGTAAGCTATGGGGCTGGGTGGGCCGGATTGATTAGGTGGACTAGGTTATGGGCCAATTTTGGACAACCTTATGTATATGTCAAACTTGACATGTGTATGTGTGACTTCGACTCGTAATAAGACGACTTAGTGTTATCACATGAATGATAATATTTTGATCTAAATTAGGATCACATAGAGAGATGTATATGTAGATGGAAACTTTAGTCCTAACAACTCCCAAATATTATATTAGAGCATGTACAATGGGGCATTTTGGAGTTGACGCAGCAGACTCGACGCAACTGATATGTTGTCGCAATAAGAGATGACCCGGTGCAATGGGGACGATGTAACGACTTAATGCAACCAACTATGCCAAGGTAGTGAGTCGGGGACAGCAAGAAAGCTGTGAAACGTGGGGGATGACCATGGTGCCGCGTGGCTACAACGGGTAATTGCAACCCCAATCAACTGATGCCCCGTGAAAGCAACAAGTCGTTCTTCCCCAACCTCTAAAAATTTAAGTTAAAACCTCTATAAATACAAACCCTTTCGAAATAACTGGTCACACATCTTCTTCCACATTCATACCTCTTGTACTTTCATGGATCCAATGTCGATTCGAAACGTTTGGGGGAAACTAGGATATGCGATTAAGAAAAAGACAGAAGTCCCTATTGAGGCCGCGGTAGCTGCGCTTCAACTAGATACGCAAAAAATCAGAAACAGAGGACGGAATAAAGGGCGTGAGCGTTTGATGGCTGACTACATCGTTCAACAGCCGATGTACAACAAGAAAACTTTTTGATGTCGATTATGAATGCAAAAGGTTCTTTTCCTCCGGATTATGCATTGATTAAGTGAAAGGGACTCGTACTTCTGTCAACGACCTGATGCAACCGGGAAGGTTTGTTTTTCTCCCTATAACAAATGCACTACAACTCTTCGTCAATTGTGTTACGAGTCTCCATCTGACATCGTTGACGAGTACGTGAACATGGGTGTCACCACGGGTTTGGATTATGTGCGAAGGGTTCTAGAGGCTTCACTAATGTGTTTAGGACCAAAAATTTACGTCGTACGATTGAAACCAACATGAGACGTCTATTAAAAATCAATGAAATATGCAATATCAAGGTAGTTGTTAGTGCAATTGTGTAAGGTTTTTTCAAAGCAATATCATTGTATTTTAAATTTTTTCAAGTCTACATGTGATCCCCTAGAAATTATATAATTTTATGTTAGGCTCCTTCGATACAAGGCAACTCTGTATTTGGGTTGTATTTACGCAGATTCCAAGTTTCCCTCTTTTTAGAAACTGAGAAACTTATACACCTTACTGATAAATAGAAACAGTTAAAACAAGCTATAAACCAAGTGGACCAAAAATATTTGAACAAAAATAAAATACAAAAACTTTCTCTCTCGCGCTTACCATGTCGAGAGCCTCTTCCTGAGGAACCCTACCTCTATTATGGAGTTTTCTGGTCAAGCAGACGATAAGTCTGATGCTCTCAATGGACCTGTCTCGTCGCCAGTTACACTGGTGCAGGCCTCGATACTTTTACCGACACCTTTTCCTTCCTTGGACGTAGTGTCGCCCATTAAATCGAGAAGAAGAAGGAAGCCACACCAGAATTCTTCTGGTTTGATGACCCTGTCTCTCTCAACCACGACAAGCCCATCGCCACCAGTCACAACTGCCGTGTCCTTCTCACCGGGTTGCTCTACCCCTGTGAATAAACCAAGGAGAGGTCGTCCACACAAAACCCTATCCCTTGTTTTCTTTGTAAGTTAGCCTAGAGCTTCGGCTCCTCCACCTCCACCAACCACCGGTGGCTGCTCGACTAGGGCTCCGCCTCCTATGGACGCTTCTGTCCCTCTTCCTCTGGCGCTGACTGCTCCTAATATGATCGCCCCACCCGTAGAAGATCCCGACCATGGTCCTTTGCCTCCACGCTATCGAGACCCTCTTCGAAGGAAGGCTTTGACAATAGAATCGGTGAGGGAATAATTGGAGGAGCTCTGTTCAAGGGTCCAAATTCCCAACCTGGACCGAGTCCCTATCATCCCTGCATTGCCCAGTCCGCCACCAAGCCTAGTCCGTCGCCGTTGGGTCTTCAAAACCAAGGTGGTCGGTTCTACATCAGAGCCACAACCGATACCGACGTCCCTAGAATCCAACCTCACAAACCTTCAAGACGGACTCTCGGCATGTTCGTTCGAGGATGAGGAGGCTGAGGCACTGGTACCATATGCTCCGATGAGCCCCTTCTTGCTGGCTCGCCAACAATTTTCCATGTTGGGAAAACTGTGGGCTTCCAACCCCCCTCGAAATGAGGTCTTCCTCCGGGTTATTACCAAGGTATGAGGCAAGTCGGCTGAGGGTCTGGTCATTAAGGATATCGGCCCCAGAGTCTTCGGGTTCTATTTTGAGACGGAGGAAGCCCGAGCACGGGTTAGTGGGAACGAGCCTTGGTGTTTCGACGGGCGGCCGCTCTTGCTTGGGGACTTGGACCCGATGGCCAGCTCTCTGGTAGCCTGACACCCTGTCCTGCCTGAGCACATGGATAGGACTGGACTTGGAGCTGGATCTGGGTCTGAAGCTGGAGCAGGAGTTGGGGGAGTGAAACGGGGATCTGCTGGGGAGCCTCGAGATGACCAAGAGAGGGCGGGGAAGCATTTCCGCATGAAAGAATGAAAGGAATTCAGTGCTCTAGAGACTGGCCTTAGGAAGGGTCCCTGGGAAGAGTTTTGCTCCCTCAGAAGTGGATGATAGCAAGTTTGGTCGTACTCTACAGAGCATGCAGCATTAGGCAATACCTTGAGCAGCCGTAGTCAGTTTCACCTTAGTTTAGTTTTACCTTACAGCGCTTATTCCAATACCATCATGAACGATTATGTTATGAAAAGAATAGCAAACATTATTGTTTTTGATATGTTTTTCATGGTCAGACTGTTGTCTCTGGTACACTCAGTTGTAATTACAAATCTAAATTAATAATATTACATCTATTTGTCCAAAAAAAACTATAAACCAAATACTTGGTTTAACCACTAAACATCTTAAAAATCAACTCAAATAATATGTAAAGCTGGTGATTCAAATCCAACTACGATATCATATCATGATATACTAATATTATTTGTTATTTTCCGGATTAAAATGAACCTCTTACTTATTCAAAACAGATTTTAAAAAATGGGTATGTAAACTAATAAACAATAAACATGTTGTTAAGTAAGTGGGGAAGTGATAGGACAAAGAGATATGAGAGGGCTGTCTGCCAATTGTCAAAAATCACAGGTGTCATGTCGCATATAAAATTGGATTTAATTCGATTTACAGAGCATTGACTCATACTTCAAACCAACACCACCTATCTCTTTGTTTGCTATCACTCCTACTACTAGCACAACCATCCTCCTTGACACTTTCTTCCTGGACTCCCCCAACATTACTCATATTCCCTTTTATACCATTTTATTTTAATCACTCTTTCCATGTTCAAAGACAATCTTATATGAATCTTAGAATGCATCATACGATAAATCATATCGATTAATATTCATCAATATTGATCTAATTACAAATACAATATGTTACGAATTCTTACGATCAAATTTTAATAAATTGTCTGATTAATTAATCACCATTCTTATTTGTTTAGAACTAGAAAAATGTAAGACTTGTAATTTAATCATATGAAAGATGAAGTTTTGACCACAAATTAAGCACCAAGTTCTCTCATCCCACACAACACTGCATGTGAAGTAATGGAGTGGACTTCACATAATTTAATAAGCTAACTTTACACATGTGTCATCACAACATGGTTCCTCAATCCAAACACATCTTCTAGAATCTAAAAAGATAATATATACAAACTATAATTAATTAAGAGAGAAGAGAGGTGGGGAAGTAGTAGAAGAAGAGTATGTATAGAGGAAGAAGCAAGAATTAGGAGGAAGGTGTGGCCTAAAACTTAGTAGCTGAGTTGTCCCAATACAAAGGCTTGCATTTTGGACCAACCAAATCCACACAAAAATAAATATATAAATATAGAATTAAAGATGCTTTACTTTACTTAAACTTTGTGCATCTGATAAACACTAGTGGAGTGATGCTCTTGGTAACCCTAATTGGAATCATTCTTTACGTCAGGTATCTTGGCATGCATCCATTTGGTGAGGTCTGCTCTGAGATTTCGGATGCCATAAGCCACCACCAAACCCTCCCTACGCACTCACCGCCCATCCTCTTGCCAAGAAGCCTTTCTTCCCAAGTTGACCATTTCATAAGCCTCCTCGATTCATGTCTAATTGATCTTCTTTATGTTTTACCTGTCGTGTAAATGACTGTTTGTCTTTTGTAAAACGGTTGTATTAGATAAGTATTCCGGTTAACGAATTATACATGAATTATCAACGATATTTCTATATGAAATTATCTGAATATATATCTTGACAGATTGATAACGTTGTAGAAATTTTTTAGGATTTAAAAATTACACTTATTTGGAATATGTAAACCGTTAAATTCAAGAGCTCCTATTGAGCTACTAACAGTGGTTGTTCCATAATAGTTCCTAAATTTGAGGTCGCATATAAGCTGATTTCTCGACATCAGTCTGAATTTAGGGATCGAAACAGTTAATTTAGATTTTATAATAATGAATAAGTAGTAACTTATGAGATGGGTTGCATTTCGGGATTTGAACTTTTCCGTCCCTGTTTAAGGAATATATTTGATTCCATTTTCACTAGATTTTTTGTTTCAATTTAGTATCCCGAGTATATAATTTTATTTTAGTTCGGATTTTAACTGCCTGAATTGTAATAACTAAAGCAAAACGGAATAGAATTATATATTATACAGACTTGTAAGTTCGACCTCATTAGTAACAAAATCTTCGTAAATTGTCACGAGTAGTAAAAGTGGGAACTGTGCTTTTTTATTGTTTGAATCATAATAACTAAATGAAACTGAATTAGAATAAAATATAATTTTAAAACTAAACATACATTTTGGCTAAAGTAGAAGCCACACCTAGACTATAACTGTGATTTTGAGTAAGAAAAATATAAATCCATATATAATGAGACCAATTCATGTGAGTGAGCATATGTATTGGGCCTTAATTAATGCTAAATAATGAACCTAAAAAGTCAATTAACAGATGAATTCACATTAGTGGCACCGCTAATTACAAGTAATAAAGAATAGGGCTCACGTTCCAGCTCCATGTTCCTCTCATCATTACCGACTTTACCAACTCTAATCATTGATACACATTATCGTATTCTTTTCGATTCTTCCCATAATAAAATAACATAGTCGGCCGCGTAATTTTTGGGGTTATTGTCCGAAACAAGGTCTGTGATCAGTTGAACTGTGAATCCAAGTGGGTATTGTCTCAAGTTGCACATGAACTGTTCGATTAAATGCCCGATGTTAGAGCGAAAGACAGACCCAACGACCAACCAACCAACACTAACTCCAGCACACATCTCCGACTTTTTTGGGTATCGATTAACTGTATTACCTGCAAAAAGTTCTACAAAAGAAAATAAGTTTAAAAACGGTCAGCTCAAATGTTTTATACTACATGAGACATTTTACATGGAATATAGATGAATGGTAGATTTGTGGAATATAAGTTCTTGATTATATTTTTAGGGTTTTCCTGGTAGAGAGGGCAGACGTGTTAGTCCAAATTTTTACACGTAAGTCGTATTTAATCATAAATCAATCAATTCAATTAGAACTACAATGTGTATGTCTTACTTTTACATGTAAGTTGTATTTGACTATAAATCCAATCAACTCAACTAGAGCTCAAATGTCATTTTAAGAATCCAAAAACCGTCAGAAGAGAAGACAGTACACAAACCAATGTGTGTCCAAACTTCCACACGTGGATCACATCTGACCACAAAACCTAATAAACCAGGACGAAGTTTCAAGACCATATTAAAACCCGATCAAATCAAGTAACTCAAAACATTGATAAAGTAACGACCGAATTGAACAATATTTTAAACCGGTGACGCTAAAAAGAGTAAGAAAAGTTATGTGGGAAATTGAGGAAAGACCCAAAACCAGTGGTTCCAGGCTTGCAACCCAATCCAGTGAGGAATCGTTGGAGAAAAGTAATGGGTTTGCTTCAAAGCCAACCGAATCTCACTCTCTCTTTCTTTATTTGCCCATCTTACTATTCTCTATAAAACCACTCTCTCCACAATTCACAACAACACACACATCTCTGTCTCTTATCTGTCCCTTTTTATTACTATTTGAGTCCTACCTTGTATTAGTAAGTAACCACGAATTGGCCGGCCTTTTCACTCTCCTCCTCTATTTAAACAACCCCCTCTTTCTCTCCTCCTCCTCCACCACCACCACCACCTCTCCTTCTCGGATCTCCGGCCACATGGAAGCGATAGCCCGTCAGGATCAGGAGGCGCAATCGGTGATCAAAGGGAAGAGGACCAAGCGTCAACGACCCTTGTCGCCGCTTTCGTTGGCCATGCCCAATTCGAGCTCATCGAGCACCACCAGCACCAACCACGATCTCCACCGCCTCGCCGTGCCGTCCCCAACGTCAGGGTTCACCGACGTAAGCTGCTGTACGGAGGAGGAGGAAGACATGGCTCATTGCTTGATCCTCCTGGCCCAAGGCCAATCCGGGGTCACCCAGAAACCGATGACATTGGGATTGGCCGTTTCGGAGGCTCCGAGGAATAAGAGCTTTAAGGTTGTCGGGAGCGATGGTTTGTTGTCTTACCAGTGTAGGACCTGCGACCGGAGCTTCCCGTCTTTCCAGGCGCTGGGCGGGCACAGGGCGAGCCACAAGATCAAGCCCAGGCCGGTTCCCGGTACAGAGCAGAACGGAGGAATAATATTGAAGCCGAACCTGACGTCACCAGCAGCGGCGGCGGCGGTGACACTTACGTTGCAAACTCCGAACAGGGTCAACGATCCGACCAAGTCAAAGGTTCACGAGTGCACGGTCTGCGGCGTCGAGTTCTCCTCCGGCCAGGCATTGGGAGGGCACATGAGGAGGCACAGGACCCTCCTGACGGCGAGTACTGCCACCACCACCACCGCCACGACATCTACGAGTACGAGCCTCGACACCGCCGGCGATGTCTTCCACCAGGAATTCCCCAAGAAACAGAGAACGACCCAACTGGAATTGGACCTCAATCTGCCGGCGGCGCCGGAGGAGGATTGCCGGGACCCCAAATTCGGCTTCCCAACGGCCAAAGAACAGGTCCTCATGTTCTCTGCTTCTCCTCTGGTGGATTGTTGCCGTTACTGATCAATCAGTTCACGGATCTGGTCGATCTTTTTTTAATTTTCCTTTTTTCGCAATTTGGATTAATTTGTTAACCCATTGATGATTCACACACACATTATACTCGAAATTGTAATTGTTGATTCCATTCTTTGTACATGTAATTAATTATTCGATGATCATTCTTTAGAAAGTTGAAATTGTTAACTTGACATTAATTGTTTGATTTATCAAGTTGAGCTTCAGCCAGCGAATCCAACCGAAACCGGTGGGATTAGGTTCTTCTCCTAAGGTTTGTTTGGTTTCCAAGAAAGCTATGCCTCGTTCATACATTGAACTGGCCACATATAAACAGAATATCTTCAAAAATCTAAGTCAAATGTTTATAAATGATTTGTTACTTATTTATACAAAATGTAATTAAATGCTAGATGGTTTATATTCTTGGTGTGATCGTGATCTTCAAAGTCGATCCATTCAATGTGATTCAAAGTCTTCCTAAATCAGAATAAGTAACATGTGTGGGAAAATTTGAAGTATGCGATAAGGACATGAGACCAGATAGACAGAGACAAAGAAACTCATCACAGTATAACATCTGATTTAGTTACTGTTTGTCTTAAGAGCATGTCTTTTTTTTTCGGGATCCAACACCGGGATCCTGACTCGTTGATGATGATGCGAGGGACGAGCTATATGTATCAGCTTCATCAAATCACGTCCGCTTGTCAGGTTGAGTGTCTCCCTCCCACTACTGCAAATAAGTACTTGGCTGACGGATTGGATCCGTCACCTAAGATGACGTATCCGTCGGCCAAATTCTTAGGTGACGGATTGCTGTATCCGTGGCTAGAGTGCGAAAACTTAGGTGACGAATCCATTTTATCCGTCACCCAAGTGGATTTCTGCAGTAGTGTCCCTGGTTCATTTCGAGTCATACCAGGCCGCCTCTCTCCAATGCCAATAAGTGAAGGTTTTTGGTTTTTCGTGTCGCTTGTACAACTGATCTTCAAACTATTTTTCGGTATGCGTGTTTTGCGCCTGCAAAAAATTCAAACGAAGTTTTAACGATTAATTTTAGATGTTCTTTTGAGGGTCCATTACACCAAATGTATTAGGTAGTATAAATGAACTAGGACCAAAAGAGGTAGACTGTGCAGAGGCATGCCTTTAAATGATATATATGGTTGTGAATAAAATACTTGGTCAGGTTAAGATTGAATCCCAATAATAAGTCACTACAACGAGCACACACAGCTTTGCTCACACAGCTTTTCTCTCTCCAGGTAAAAAACCCTAAACGCATCTCATTCCTCGAGCTTTCACCGTCGCCGGCGGCTATCGTGGCTCTGGTCGCGGGGCTGTCGGTGGCTCTCCTCTCCCTTGCCCTGCTCCTTTCTATCCACCTCTTACCCTCTCTCAACCAGTCTCCAAATCCCCTCAGTCGCCCACTTCCGAGCTCCCCTCTCCGGCCTCTCCTCGCCGGCGTCCATGGCTTCTCCGACATCCATGCTCCGCCGCAGGCCAGTTCTGTCAACCGTTCGTCGCTGCAAGCCCAACCTCTCCACTGCCCGTTTTGTCCCCTGCTCCGGCCACCACCTCCGCCAGCAGTCCCCCCCCCCCCCCCCCCCCCCGTGCTCCACCACCATTTCCTTCGTCGGATTCGGCCTTAAAGTCTTCTCTCTCGCCAGATCTACCGCCTCGGCAGTCGGATCTGCCACCTTGGGTCATGCAGGCCAACTCCGACGATGGTTCTCCACATCCTCCGCTCTCCACCGTGCCCCTCCGCCGCCCTCAGGCCGTGTTCTACCACCTCCGCCCCTAAACCTTTGTCCCCAGCTCTCTTCTCCCCCTCGCCGGCCAGATCTGCCGATTCAGCGCTCGAGCCGGTCAGATCTGTCGGTAAATCCCCCTCCGCTGCGACTACGGCTGACCACGAGCACCCCTAAAACGACGACAACTCATTTACTACTGGCTGAGCCTCTTTGTCACGCTCTTTCTCCGGTCAGACTGTCAGATCTACACCCAGCTTCCGTCGGAACACTGCAGTCGAAGTCGTTCAGATATGCTCCTGCTTTTCGTGTTTACCCGACCAGTCACGTGCACCAGCCCCTAGTGGTTCGGATCTGTACCCGTTGGCGCCGTCCACCTCGCCTTGATCCCAATCCCGCACACCGGAGGTCGGTCACTAGTAGCTCTTGTTCGTTGTTGTTGTTGTTTATTTTGTTGTTTATGTTTATTTTTAGTTGGTGTTTGTCTAGTTCTCCCTGTCGGGATCTCGGATATCCGACAGGTGTAGGTGCTGTCTGCAGCAGCGTGTTCGATCGGGACTCTTTATCGGCGGATCCTTTTGGGGAGCCGATAAGGAGGATCGATCTGGTAGTTGTTTGTTATCTAGGCGCTGCGTCGCCCGTCTTGAGAGCTATTCATCTCACTAGTCGTCTTTCGATATCCCGAGAACGACCGGTGGATGTAACGCTTGTATGGTTTAGTTTGTATTCGGTATGTAAGGTTTATTAATCCATTAATGAATCTTTCTGTTCAAAAAGGTTGAGATTGATCTCACGATACAGTCATATACTGATTGAAATTGTCTTCGTCAATAAGTAATCAAGAAAAATTCATTGATGCATGTTACTCGACATTGATGTCTAAAAGTTCTCTTGTTATTCACTTAGCATTATCATTTGGACGAGAGTGTGAGAAGGTAGAGTGAGAAAGAAAAGTGTATGATAGAAGATTGAAGAAGGGGAGGATAGATATAGAGGTGTATGGTATTTCTAGGGAAAAAAATCATTTAACCGTTGGTATTTTTTTAGGGTTAAATACAATATGGTATCCTTATATTCGGTCTACGGACCTTCTGGTACCCTTATGTTCGGTCTACGGACGGAATTAGCGTATTCCGTTAGAAAACTAACGGAATATTCCTTTAAGTTAGTCATGTGACACCATGTGCAATTAAGTGGAGTGTGAAATGACGATTTTGTCCTTCCTTATTATAGCCTTATAAATTTAACATACAAAATTACCATTTTACCCTTATTTAATAAATAAATAAAAGAATTATAATTTTTTTAATGGTATATAAAATAATTAGAAAACAATAAATAAAGAAAACAAAAAAACAAATATAAGTATATACAAAAATATAGATC
This sequence comes from Erodium maritimum, assembly GCA_963921825.1. Lineage (NCBI taxonomy): Eukaryota > Viridiplantae > Streptophyta > Magnoliopsida > Geraniales > Geraniaceae > Erodium > Erodium maritimum. The sequence goes on along the minus strand of OY997594.1, from coordinate 65,596,947 downwards.
TGTCTACACAGATCTCACTTCTCTCAGTTCTCCATTTCTCGATTTTTCATCTCCAACTTCTCAACTATGAGTTCTCCAGCAAAATCGAGCTCTCCATCCCTATCACGCCCAAAATCCGGTTTTGACCGGACTCGAGACGTGAGTTAAAATAAAGATAAATAACAATAAATAGATAAACTTTAATAAAGTAAAACTCCAAGTAATCCTCATAAACAAGTTCAAATTAAAACAATACGACAAAGTTTTGAACAAAATTGAAGGTACGTCTCTATCCTAACAACACCCGAACCCTCAATGAGCTCTCGAACCCTGAGACGTCCTACAACCTACTCAGCAAGGAAACCTGTAAAAAAAAACAGTAAACACGAAGGGGGTGAGCTTACGCTCTGTAGGAAAAAACAGTAAAGTAAAAGAAACCCCCGTTAAAACATAAAACCGAATAGTACAATTATGCAAGTTTATAATTAGAACGATTGATCAAAAGGTGCTGTAAATGTAGATCAATAAAAGTTCCAATGCTTTAAAGAAAGTAACACTCAAAGAGATCAACGGAAAATAACGAATGTAACAAGGAATCGATTAAAGTAACACCCAATTACCGACAAACTAAATATCAAATCTCAAGACTCTGATCCGTACACTGACTGGTACATCATATCAGATTGCCCTCGGCCCAGAGGAAACACTATCATCGGGGCTTCCGGAAATGTCCCTAAGGGCCACAGATCATCGGGGTAAAGTGAGTCTCTCCGGAACACGTAGCATCAGAATGAGACAATAAAATACCATGCCGGAACATCCATCGACCTCGGTCTTCCCGGAACACGTAGCATCGGGGTGAGACAAGACTTTCCGGAACACGTAGCATCGGATAAGACAATAAAATACCATGCCGGAACATCCATCGGCCTCGGTCTTCCCGGAACACGTAGCATCGGGGTGAAACAAGTCTTTCTGAACACGTAGCATCGGATAAGACAATAAAATACCATGCCGGAACATCCATCAGCCTCGGTCTTCCCGGAACACGTAGCATCAGGGTGAAACAAGTCTTTCCGGAACACGTAGCATCGGATAAGACAATAAAATACCATGCCGGAATGTCCCTCGGCCTAGGTCTTCCCGGAACACGTAGCATCGGGGTGAAACAACAGTGTAAACGTATCGGACTGGCATACCCCCTCGATCGGATAACAGCCCGGAAACACCCTCAGGCAGGAAAACGACAAAGGCACACAATGCCCGACAATACCCGACAATTCACGACACAACAAACTCAAGTTATCAACCAAACTTACCGGCATAACTTACCAACCACGTATCATCGGTCTATCACTCACCCGATCATAACCCGAGGCACAACCACATCACATTCAAGCATTCATTCAATCAATCATAACACGGATCAACCATTCACATTATAATCATCACAATTCATCTAGTTATTTATGACTCTTATATTAACCTAAATACGAAGCATGCATCGATACTAAGAACAAACACTCATCAATAATTACATCCAACAAGCAATCCTAAGGCTCGACATGGCCATTCTACAAGCACGATAATTTCCCAAAGTATTGAAAGCGATTAAACTAGTGAATCACATCCTATATGCATACTAGACTCGTCCAGTTAATTATATAATTGAAAAGCGGCTAATCTAGTGAATCACATCCTATATGCAAACTAGGACCTTTCCGATTATTATTATCCTATAAGCATATTATTAGCGCTCTTTAAATTAAGAGAGGAGTTCAGTACTTTCCCCTACCTCAAATGCTATCCAAACGCTTAGTCACTCGAGAACCGCCTAGAAGTCTCCTCCTCCGTGCTCGGGAACGAAGTTGCAATGGTGTTGTGATTCACGCCGATCAAGAAAAAAAGGAGTGAATGGTGTGCTTCATGCTCAGCTTCGTCCCTATTCCCCTCTATGAGCTTTGTGCTCTTACTCTGTCAGGATGAAGCCGCGTACAAGAGATCGCAACCCTAATTTCCCCTTTTATCCAACACAAGCTAAAACCTATGGGCTTTAGTTAATGACATGGGCCTAAGATAAAATATGGGCTTAAATTGGGTTAAATGAGCTTAGCCCATGGGCCAAAAATTAGATCCCATTTTTTCCCCTCCAAGACACATGGACACATGTCCATGTGGGTCCAGCTTGATCCTTGGAAAATTTCCAGCACTTTTAATTTAAAACGGTTTAATCTCTAATTAGGCTTAGTTTGACCCAAAATTGACTTTTTCTCAAACTTACCCGTTTGGAAGGAAACGACCCAACTAAGTTAACCGTAACGACGACTAAGCCTTTTAGGTCCCGGAAAGGTCCCGAATGACTCCCGGAGTCATCGGTTGACTTTTCCGGCGAAAAGTCAACTTTTGCCAAAAATCACCGGTTCGACCGGAATCGACCGGGGGCGGTTCTTACAATCCCCTTAGATCGGCTCGGTGGCAGAATTATCTTGTCTACAGGTTCTTCTTCTCCAGGCCTACAGAGGTACGAACCTCGATTTGTAGCACTGGAGGTCTCAAACGACACACCTCCTCCTCGCCCAGCCTTGATTTGAGCTTCTCCTCGTGTGAAATCTGCAACCTCCGTCTACCTCGTCGCTGCTCTCGAATAACTCGTCGTCGAGGTACCATCTACGATCTTAACCCTCATATCTTGTTTCGAACTATTTGGGATTTAGGGTTTTCACTGGTCTGAGTTTGTGTATTTGTCAATCGGGGGTTTTGATTGGAGGTTTAGGGTTGTTTCAGGTGGCTGAGTTAGTCGGTAACATGGCGAGTTCTGCTTCTCTTTCCGATAAGGTTCAGACCACCACCAGATCTCAACTCCGACCTCCAACCTTGCGCGTGCACATGCTTTAATTTGGGGTGAAATCGGGCGATTGGGACACGTGGAATTTCTTCGTCTTCCAAATATGCACCATCAGAAATCAGACCAACCCAAGCTAAGTTGAACTCGGACCATCGCCGGAAACCAGAAGCACACTCAGAACGAGAAGATGAACATTCATCGAGAAGATCAATGTTCTCGATATATTTTTTTGAAATGTGTTCTACGAATTAATTAAAGTAAATTAATTAGATAAATTAAAATTTTAAGGCATTAATTAAGTTAAATAAGAATATTGAAATACAAATTTGATAAAAATTAAAAAGAGAATTAAATAAGTTTGAGAAAAAAAATAATTAAAAAGATATAAACATATTTTTTTTAATTTCTGAAATAAAATATAATTACCAAAAATAAAATAAATAAAAAATAAAGAAAAGATAATATATAAATTATAAATAAAAATTAGTAAAATATATCAATTTTGTACAATTAATTTAAGAAAATAATTTTTTTAAATGAATTAGTTATTAATATTTTTTTTTAAATGAATAATTATGAATATTTTAAGAAATAATTATATTATTAATATTTAATAATGAATTATTTAAGAATTAATGATCAGAATGGTAAAATAGTCTTTTAACTCATAAGACAACTTCATTTGAAATGTTAAAGGGTAAAACGGTCATTTAATATTGCTCTGTTATTTTTTTAACCCCAATGGCTCAAAACGTCAGTGGACCGAACATTAGGGTGCCCAAATGTATTAAAAAACATAAGGGTACCAAAAGGTCTGTGAACCGAACATAAGGGTACTACAATGTATTTAACCATTTTTATTTATAAAAAATCAAACTATTGGCTGGACTTGGAAGATAGTCATTGCATGCGGTAGAGATGACATCGATATCCGTATTTTAGGGAAAAGACGCCGACTTCGGTACCTGACACTGATATCAACATACGTTACGGAGTGCATTGACGTCTGGTTTGACCTCCTGGTTGGAAAAATGTTATTAGGCTCGGACTCCACTCAGACTCAAGACAGACTTAAATGGTCAAGCTCGAGTTAGACTTGATAAACAATAATTAATTTTAAATTCGACTTGACTTGTTTAGTTTTCAACTATACAAAATCATGTTATATATGCATAAACTTTATAGATTATATGTCAAACATATTGCAAAATAAGATATACTAAATATTTATAAAAACAGGGTGGTAACAATTTAAATTTAGTATTTAAATATGATGAAGAATAACCCATTGAGAACCATCTCTTAAATTAAGATTTGTGAGAACTAATCCAAGTCATTCATTGATAAATAGACGCATGAGATGCAAAGTTGGTAGATGCTGACTTGTTGATTTCATAAATAAAACATCGTTGTTGTTACATCTGTGTTGGCTAAATTTGAGTCAAGCAAGATGTTAACCAGGATGTCATCAGACATCATGTGCGTGCCCAACATCCCAACAAAAAAGATAGAAAAGTATGTCAATCTAGATGTCAACATGCATCTTGTGCGTATCTGGTGCTGTAGATTGGTTTTCTAGTTTGGAGATTTGCTTCCTAAGCGTGAAGATACTTATGAGTTAGAATTCTATTTGTTTTAGCAAGTAAGATTCGTTTCCCAAACTTCAAGATACTTATCTAATAGAAATGTGATCTATTTAGGAAGTATTCTAGCACAAGGAAACTTGAAGATTTGTTTCCCAAAAGTGAAAATATTCGGTGATAATGACCTATTTGATTTAAGGAATATTCTTGTGCAAGAGACCTTAATGATTCAGCAAGATCACGACTCCAAGGATTAAGGAAACCTAAGGAGGCACGTTTACAAGCTATATGAGCTATTTAACTCGTGAAGATATTCAGAGCTCTAATTGATCGTTGTTTGATCCGAGATGTCAATCCGAATGTCATCTGACATCTGGAACGCGCACGTGTCATATATTGAAGATATTTATTGCGTGTTTCCACATTTAAAGATAAGTATCTTATATTTCCTATCTTGAAGATACTTCTATTCCAAGCATTAGATTCGTTTAGGGACGGTTTCTTATCTTGAATATGCTTCTCTATCTAAAGAGATCTGTTTGCTTTAGGAATTATTCCAGGTTAAGGAAACTTGGAGATATAGCTTGATCGTAACTCTAAGGATGAAGTAAACCCTAGGAGGCATGTTTTACAAGTTGAAGCAGCTATAAAAAGAAAAGTAGATTGCCATTAGTTGCTGATCGTGATTACATAGCGTCATTGTAATTATTCTAGCGATCATAGTTGGTTGTCGACATCATCATCGACATCTGTCGAAGCCATCTCTTCGTTGTTGTTCTTTGTTTATGATTCCAAGTCTCCTAAACGCGTTGGACTAGTGTGCTGGGAGACTGGATGAATTGAACAAAGAAGGACGAATCCATACTCAAACTCTATTCGTAACTGAATGAGTGATTGAGTGGATTTTGGGTTGTGAGTCGTGAATCCACGAAGAACACCCTTGAAGAACAAGACCGTAAGGCTAAATCGAGACTGAAGGACTCGAAGTAATCCAAGACCGAGGAGCTTGAAGAGTGGGATTGAGCTCGGAGCTCGGATTTAGGGAGAGCCTTGAGATATGTTTTGCATTTTATAATAGTAGCATAGAATTGATCTTGATGATATGATAACTTGTATCTTGACCAAGTACTTGATAGTAAAAATCATTCCACTAGCAGAGTACCCCCAGACGTAGGTGATGATGCACCGAACTGGGTAACAAACCTTCGTGTCTTTATGTGCTTGATTGTTCTTATTATTTATTTCTCTATTACGCCAAGACATATATTTGTGCATATTGGTGTTTTATTTATCTAATTAGAATAAAGAAAATAAAATATAATTTTAAAATTGTCTACACAAAAGGATAATCCTAATTGGACTAGAATAAAGGAAACAAAACTCTTTTATGATTTATCATTTTGCAAGTTTTCCTAACTCTAGTTAGACTTGATTTAAGGGAAATCAAATCCTATAAATAAGACATCATGGAGCACGAAATTTACAAGCACTAGTGCGGCAAATTTCGGTCACCACATATAAAGAGCAAGAGTGAAAACGTTCAATGATACTAGCAAACTTTTGTTGTGGATTCACCTTACTCGTGTGGATATCGTTAGACGACAAACACGTGGGTGTCTCGACGAGTCTTCTCAAAGGCCCCACACTCAAACTGACAAGCTAAAATGTCATATGTTGCTCTACATTCGATGTAATCTTCTTAACAGCTTCAATTGGTCAACTAACAGAGCTCCAACCACCTTGTTTGCCACGCAAGAACTGTGCCCAAAACAGTATCTTTTCCTCCCTCCTCTTCGTGTTCTTGACACTTTCATAATTATGAAAATGCCCTATAAACAAGTTGAACATTTGTATAGACATTTGAAAAGTATTCGATACAAATTGTTTGGCGGGTGGTTCCTCATCTAAGTATTTTTTTTTTTGTAAGACAAGATTGTAAATATAGCACAAGTTAAAAAAACTCGCATTGTATTGGATAAATTACATGAGACCTTGTTCTAGTGAAATGGAAGAGATGGATCCGACCAGATCTGAACCAAGATATCACCATGAAATGCCAGAAATTTACACAACGTTGGGAATGAGAGCACAAACCAACCAATGAAACAACAACCCAACAGCGGAAAGAAGAAAAGAAATGTACATATACAAGAACCGATCTTCAATGAGTTTTCAGGACGAGCAACAAGTTGCACTTGGAGGCTGTTCTTGCTTGATTTGCTTCAATATGTTTCTCTTGACTGTTGATCCTTCTTGCATGAGACTTGGAACCGCCATTATCTGTACAACCATTCAAACCCAGTCACAAACATAACCACTAACAAGGTTTTCAGTTTGTGAAGATAGTGCTTGGGGTATTTATGTTTACCTTCAATGCAAGTTCTTCGAAGCATTGTTCCACGTTCTGTCTCGTTCTTGCACTGCACTCGAAGAACAAGCAGCCCAACTGTTTGGCGAGCTCCATTCCCTCTTCTCTTGTCACCGCTCTTTCAGAATCCTAAAACCACGGTGTGGCGATTAGTTCTAAACTGCACCAAATTCAGACCTTGAAGAAAGGGTTGATCGCATATAGTTATATCGTATTATACATTCTTTTGCACGTAACTACCTAAACTTAAAAAAAAATGCACATAACTTTTTTTTTCCCTAAAAAATTACGAAGATGCTTTTGACCTTAACTCACAAAACACGAATTTTCATCTTTTTATTAGTTTTGAGTTTTAAGAAGTCTTTTTACATCTACTCAAAATGTTTTTTGTTGTAGTTATGATTGAAGTCTTTTTTCACATTAGGGTCACGGGCATTTTTTTGGCAAAAAATAGTCATCTTCCACTTTTTGAAAGTTTAGATAGTTGTAACAACGTCTTAAAGTTGGGTATAGTAAGCAATAGTTATATGCGATTAGCTCTTACGGAAATTAATCAAACTTACTTTATCAACTTTATTCCCGACGAGCATCTTTACGCAGTCTTGATTAGTGGAGTAGAGTTCAATTTCTTTAGCCCATACATCTTGTAAGTTTGTAAATGTATCCCTCTTTGTCACGTCGTAAACTATATAAGAGAACACACAGTTACCGAATCAGAAGACTAGTGGAGTAGAGCTCATCGATATTGCTGAAGGAATCCGAAAAATGAAGTGAAAATAATCATATATGAGATAGCATACCGAGCATGATTCCTTGAGCACCTCTATAGTAAGAGCTCGTTAACGTTCTGAACCTCTCTTGTCCCGCTGCATCATAAATTAGTCAAAATTTATTATTATTTTAATGTGAATATAAAGCTCACACTAGAATGATTTTTGAGCTGCTGAAAATTAATGAAGCTTACAACAAATTGACAAGAAACAATTCTAGTAGTCCAAGTTACATAGATTTTCGCTCTTGCTAATCTATTTTAAGTTTCAAGAAAGTTTTATCTATACACAGTGACTAATTTGAGATTTTGATGTTAAGAAAGTGGACATTTGCCCTCACAACTTTTTTGGAGATAACTTTATAAACATGCTTCAAATATAACCGAATTTTTTAAATCATCCTCCACTTAAGTCCCAACTATATGATTACAAAAAAATTATATTTAAGCTTCACCGTCCATAACCCTGTTATATTTGGTGTGAATGTCCAAATTACCCTTTTACAATAAAAATAAAGAAACTTCAAAAGAAGATAGTTCAAAGTAATTTTTTTATTTAAATGGTATGGAAAGTATTTGAACAATATAATTTAAAATGATTATATATTCTATATTTCAAGGGCATTTCTGTCATTTTGAAAATTTTGGAAGTAACATGCCTTGCATGTGATCAAAAATCAGTTTAGTTTATTAGATTTAACACCGTTTGGGTTTTATGAAGCTTACAAAAAGTGTTTGTAGTTATGTAAATAGGTCTTCAATTGAGGGTGGTTTTAAAGTTGGTCAGAGTTTCCAAGCATGTTTATGAAATTATCCCTATACTTTTATCAACAATTCCTAATCTAATTCTAACCTAATTCAGTCTAGGCTAACCAAGGGTTAACTACTAACCTGATCCCAGTCCCCACCTGATCCCAACCAGGCGACTCATTGGTGTTCAAACCTCTGACCTCAATGTGGTAAGAAAACCCACTTGACCACAATGTCAACCCCACATCTGCTCCTAAGAAAGTAACCCACTACTTCGAACCTCTGGCCTCAAGGAACTAAGAAAGCCCACTTGTTCACCAGGTCAACCCCACAACTGATCCCAAGTAAGTAGGTGACCCGTTCAACTTTGTCTAATCAAGGGTTTGAGTTGCACGAGGATGCTTTCTTTGGTTCGGTTGGAAGTTCTATGGGCTCGTTCTTAGCTCGCAATTCGGCATCTTCTGTAGGTTATGACACGCCTTGCTTACGTGAGAAACAAGGTACTGCAGTTTCTATGGGATTAGCCTCGACTTTTTCGCATCTTTTCAATCTCATTGCGGATAGTTCTTCGATTCTGGCTTAAGAGTACGAGGATTATGAGGACGCTTTCTTGGGTTTCATAGTTCCCGACTCTCCCAAATCGGGAACTTCTGAGTTCAAGCCCTAGTTGATTTTGGGGCTTACCTTTTCTGTGATCCGCAAGCATCGACAACTTCCTCGTCTCGGGCAGGCCACAATATATGGGCCTTCAAGAGACATGGTTCTTGATTGTCAGTATATTGTTTGGAGCGTCTCCCCAAGTAGGTGTGAAGGAACTCTTCAGAACCCTTTATAGGGTCGGCTCCTCGGGTGGTGAGGCGTTCGGGTGTTTAAACTCGGTTGGTGCTGATTTTCGTATGCTACAGGGTTTGTTTTTTTTTTTAATTTATCTTTTACTCGTGTTTGATGTTTTTAGGAAGGTTTTTGTCTGATCCCCGTCAGGATTGTATCATTCTATCCTTGTATTTCACCTTGGAAGACGGGATCTCTAATAATATTTCGCTTATAAAAAAAACCACATTCGTTTAGAGGTTCGAACCTTAATTTGACCACCAGGACAAGCCCAGCAAGTTTTCTTACCTACGACCTCGTGTCTTCTAAGTTCTATATGTTGACATTAATCAAAAGAAATGATAGAAAACTTATAAATTGGAACATAGAATCTAACACCAGTTCTTGATTTCAAAACTAATAAACACACATAATATTCCATATGGTAGATCAAGTTTATAGTATTACCAGTGTCCCATATTGTTAGCTTTACTTTCTTCTCTGCCACTACAAGCTGCTTGATCTTAAAATCCACACCTAGGCACATGATTGTCACAGGAGAAAAGGAAAATTATCATAATGGCAGCAGCAAATTTAAACAATCATATATTGACTTGATCTTGGATTTTGATGGCATCAATAACTTATTGACTATAAAAGATCCAACATATTCACACAACCAACCCAACAACCACATTGTCATGTTATATATGTCCATATACAAAATACATGAAAAGTAAAGACATCTCCTGAATATCAATTTAATTGAGAAGCACCATATCAAACTTGAAACCAATCTAGTTCCAATGACCCATGTATGATTGCTTGAGAAGTTCAAAGCAATAATATAAATCCACAATCAATTCACTACTGGTTTGAGTCTGAAGATCCTAGCCTAGGCAGAGATCCAATAAGGAAGAGTACAAAATAGATAAAAGGACAAAACAAAAGCAAATATACAATTTGTTTTGGAACCATATGTTTTGCACTGCAGCTCTAAACCCAAGATCCAATCAACTAAATCACAGACATGAAACACTTGAAACAAGAACAGTCTCAACAAATAAGCACAAAAATTGAAGAAAAAACAAAGTACCAATAGTAGGGGAGAGATCTTCAACTGAGCTGGAGATGAAGCTGACAAGAAGGCTGCTCTTGCCCACACCCGAATCCCCAATCAACAAGATCTTGAAGGAGAGATCATAGTTGCTGCTCTGCGCAGAAGACGAACCCATCAAATCAAACCAAACCCAAAAAGGAATGAACTTGATTTGAAGAAAAGGGTCAGCCTTTCTGGCTCTCCCAACCCTCGAGCTCACAGACCTCTCTCCTCCCTCTTCTGGGTTGCTGTCGATGGAACCCAAAAGCTAATCAACGAAGAAGGTGATGATGATTAGTGGGTTGTCTTTGTTTCTGGTCAGAAATGAGGGGAAAAAAAGGTGCAGTGAAAAGGAAATGAAATGGGTCTGAGTAAATATATGAAATGCGTGAGCCTATAAAGAGAAAAGAAGAGAAAAAGAAGAGGAAAGCGGAAAGCTTGATGGCATCTACTTGTGAGGAAGATAAAGAAAACGGCTATGTCTCACCTGGTACCGCACTCATTCCTTTCCTTTCGTGTCGACCTGTTATACGGTGTCGTTTTGGAGCTTTTTTTACGTCCGCTGAATTGGAATTGGATTCAATTTCTTTGCTTTAGTTTAACACAATCAAAATGCCACCCACGTTCACATCTGGATTTGGATCCTTGAAAGGTCCTGTTTTCCATTAATTATGAAATTAGACTAATTGCCAATTGGAATTTTTTTTTTTGAGAATAACCATTGCAATTGTATTAAAACATAAGAAGATAGTTTGGTAGGTACACAAACGTACACCACCTACATAAGCAAATCCAACTAACAAACAGAAATGAAACTGAAAACAATAAATTCGGCTCTGGTAATTGGGGGCGGATGAAGGGGATATCTGCGGTAGCGTCTGGTGACACCGATACAGAATGCTTCTTCCAAATGGGACGAGGCGAGCCAACCAAGTTTAGGGGAATACTGGTGGACCTACATCTCCCCCGGTGTGTCAGCGTGCGTCGTCCTCCCTGAACTGATAATGGTAGGGCTCCTGAACGCGGGTTTGCTGACTCCGGACTGGCAGGGGAGACAAATATCAACTGATGATGGTGCCGTCGCCATCCATCCGCCGGGAAGAGGCCAAGTTGACCCACCCCTCCCCGGGCCACCTCAGACTCATTCCTTCAGGCGGGGGTGCTTGACGCCCCCCGCCGCTGCTGCCTGTGACTCCCCATCAGACGCGGTCGAGTCCTCTGACTCGATCTGATCTTTCTCCCTGTCTAGGCGTTTCTTCCCAGATAGTGTCGGGCTCGTCTCCTTCTGCACCCATTCAGACGGAATTGCATCTGACCTCATCTCATAGGTCTCCTCCTGCTCCCTCCGGGGGCCATATCGCGGAGATGGTGTCCGGGGGCCCCCCCGACCGCCCTTATTCCTTGCCTCCACGTAGCTCCAATTCGTTCCCGGAACCGCCTTCCCATGCTTGGCCTTCTCTAGGGACGACCTTGGGTCCCCCGGGGCACGCAGCGAGTGACCCCTGGTCCCACCCGCCACCGGGCACGACGAGAACAAGTGTCCCGCACATCTACATCCATAACAGTGATCCGGTAAATGTTCGTAAGAGATATGGAGTAGCGTTCGTACCTGCGATTCCGACAGCCGGAACCAAACTTAACTTTACAAAGGAAGTCGGATATCTGCCCGGATTCGGATCCGCATAAAATCTCCCCAGCATCGACCCGACCCGTCCACATCCACTGCCTGACAGGTACCCAGAGCACTTCCGATCCGAAATCCCACCTCTCTGTTCCAGGCCCCCACCGGTAAGTTGGAGACCCTGGAGCTCAGCTCGCTCACCTGCATATGAGCCCGCAAGTCCGTAAAGAGGACCAGGGACTCCCAAACCGCTCATGGTTCCCCCGCCAAGACCCACGCACGCTCCCACGCCGTGCGGAAGAAAAATCCCACCAGACCCCCTTCTAGGGGTCGAGCCTCCACCTTCATTCCCCATAAATCTTCCATCCTGTCCACCAGAGACTTCCAGAAGAAGCGCTTCGAAGTCAGGACCTTAGCTGCGAGAGAAAACTGGAACTGCCCTCCTTCCTTAGCGACATCCCCAGTTGGGATGACTACTTCCCTGATACAGAGCGAGGAGAGCCGCGTACCCAAGTCCGGAAACCCCCCTATATTCCCGGCATCCTCCCCGGGGCATACCTCACGATCACCCGGATCCGACCCGGCACCCGGCCGACGGGCTTGGGCCCTCGGTTCCAGTCCCGCCCCTCCAGTTCCAGCCCGACCCGATCCATACCGGGCCGCCCATCTTTCCACATCACCCGGCCCAGACGGTCCGTTTCTACCGCCCCGGCCCGCTCGAGGGATCCAGTTATCCTGGCCCAAGCCTGCCTGACGCGCATCTCCCATGAACGTCCCCCCTCGGCCCAGCCCAGGCTCCTGCTCCCTACCCGGCGCCATCTCTCTAGGGTTAGCCCCTACCTCGATCACCGCCTTTCCCTTCCGCCGCCGACGTTCCTGTGCTTCCGGTGACTCCGTCTGCGTCTCCTCCGAGCCCGACACAGCCCTAGCCGACACTCGACTCTCTATCCCAGCAGCATGCAGGACCCCCGCCGGTCGGAAGTGAGAACCCCGGCGAGCCCTGACATGCAGGCCCCTGGCGGGGCTCCTGGTCGACCCCAGCGTCGCTCCAGCACGGCTCTCCCCGTCACGACCCGCCTCGCACGAGCCCCGGATCGACGAGAACACCAGATCCTGCATCGGAGCCACCCTCATCCATGACGCCACCGGCGAAGACCCTGCATCTCCAGCCCCGGTCTCTTCTCCATCGCCCGACGACACCGGTATTACCTGCACCGTTGTCGGGCTCAATCTCACCGTCTCCACCGCGCGAACAGGGGCCCCGTCCTCCGCACCCCATCCCGCCTCCGCAGCCACGACACCTCCAGCCGCACCAGTCTCCGCTTCACCCACAGTCGGCAGCATCTCCTCCGGTTCATCCCACAACGCCGTGTCAATAGAGAGAGAGGAAAGTTCTGAGTTCTCCATCGCCTCCAACAAAACCGAACCTAGGGTTTCAGAGAGAAAATGCAGAGGCGGCACTATCCGACCGCCAATTGGAATGAGAAATGTCATTATATTTAAAAGTGTATCAATTTGTTTGGATAAAAAAAAATGTGTTTAACTCAAGAATCTATTCGCTCAAAAAAAACTCAAGAATCTATTATTATTTAGAACCGGTTCCACAGAGATTTGCCAAGAAACCCTAGAGAGGAAAAGGTCTGGTGGCGACTCTGGTTTTCGCATCCGCCATCGCTGAGCTTTGCTTTGAGAGTTCTATCAGCTATAAAGGCTATATTTGCCCTCCTTATGCTTTGCTATTTATGTTGCTGGTGTGCTGGGGGTATTTACAGGTTTGGATCGGCAATAAAAGGAGGGTGCAGAGGCTTTTGGTCGTCGAGTGTTTGCAGGTGGTGATCGGTGACAAAACCTGCGGTAAAGGGATTGTGCTCGCCGGTGGTGAGGGACGCGAATCCAAGGGGTTGAGGGTCTACGGCTTGACCCCGGGAGGACAGTTAGCTCCGGTGGCGGAGATGGGAACGACCCAACTATGGGCTACGAGACTGTAGATGGCGGGTCACGGCGGTGGTGGCGCGGGGCGTTACGAGTTGCTGCTACCGAGGGTTATTACGGTGGCTCCGGCCTCGACGTCGTTTGGTAGGATAAGGTGTTTAGGTGGCCGACCATCGGTGGTGGCGGGCGGTGCAGAACATCAGGTCGTTGTTGGTCAAGGCGGCGCCAGGGTGATCTCGTGCGAGCAAGACGGCAATGGTAACAATGGCAGACGACATAGTGGAGGCAGCGGGAGTAGTTGTCCGGTGTTTCAATTCACACTTGTTGTTCGTCTTACTATAAAGTGGACATGTACCGTAAGGACCTGGTCCTTAGTCAGTGACATGAGGTACCTGTCTGCTGGTAGTGATCGGACAATCAAGGTTCTGACGCCAATCATGAGCATTGACTCAAAGGGGTATGCGGAGTCCAATAGAGGGGCACCACAAACAGCGGGGGCGGAACACACCCTCGCCTCGATCAATGAGGATTTCGTGGTCCAGTGGGGGGGTCTGCCGGTAATACCGTCTCATTGGACGTAGGATGGCATCGATTCCACTAAGTATCAGCACAACATTTTTCAATCAGATCGGGAACCAGCGATTTTATGTTTCTAAAGGCCCTCATTATCATCATAGGGGGCCAACGTCTACTGGCTCCTCGGGAGGATGCATAGTCCAATTGAGCCATTTTAGTCCCTGGTTACAGTGGTGCTCAGGTCGCCACTCTTGGACTTTAATATTCTACTAAAGCACAACCTAGAGTCGATTTATGCCTGATCGGATCATAGGGTTTAATCGGCCCTACTCCATAGTCTTCAACAATTGTACTGGTTGCCTCGGTCGCTATCGAAGCATTCTCCTATCGACAATCTTGAAACACTTCGGTGAAAGAGTAATTTTCACTTTAGTAGTTTTCCCACGTTGTGTGGATCTGTTATCTTTTTTCCTTTCAATAATTTCAATTGTCAGTTGTCTCCCCTAGGTGACCCGTTTTGGGATAATACCCCTAGAAAGTTCATTTTATTAATAAATTATTCTCGTTATCCGCTCAAAAAAAAATATTTAGAACTGTATCAATTCACACCCTATTTAAATTTAATTTATCAAAAATGACAAAATTGTAAATTTTTTACATTAAAGTTAAAATTTTAATTGAAAAGGAAAAAAATATGTAAAAAAGGCTCTTTTATTTATTTTTATTTTTTTAAAAAAAATTACTCTATTTTTATTTATATTTTAGACATTTTATGATTTCGTGAAACAAAGAAAAAGTTTCGTGTGACTGTTGAGAGTTGGTACGATTTTAAGTGTCGATGGACGAATTAATTATATGCAAATAATGTGTATTATATAAGTTATTATATTATTTACTTTATCAAATTATTTGATTTCATAACTTCATTGGACTAAATATGTAGGAGGTCAATATTTATTGGTTTGAGGTTAGCGGACGGATTGGCTATGGTCTTAACAGGTCGTACGATTAGATAAGCGGCCCGTGTTATTAGAGTTCCCACAACGTGGTGTTTTTGCGAATATGAATCCCACAATGGGGATCGGGAAGTGGAAGATTTCATAGTAGTGGCTCCCGAACCGCGGGCAGCTAATGGCTGCCTGCCACGGGGCCTGGTGTGGGAAAAAATAGGCGTTGGCAGCCAACAACTTCCAACGTCTTTTTAAATAGTAAAAAAATAGAAAACAATCTATAAATAACCAGACAATTTTTTTGTGTTAGTATCACTTCATACTTCACACCCACAAGACAAAATTGTGTACTTTCTCTCCCATTTTCGGATCGATTTATGGATGAATTTGAAGCCTAGTTTCGTGAAATGGAGGCACAAATCCAACGAAAGGAGGAGCAATTGAGTGCAAGAACGCGGCCTCAGGTGGAGGAATTGAGGAAACGGGTAGAAAGAGGACAACCTCCCCTGAAGAGAGGTAAATAGCGGCCATGTCGATAACCACAAAATACTGATGTGTGATTATTTTGGTGACAAGCCTATTTACGGCCATGAGGTCTTTAGGTTTAGGTTCCGAATGAGCAGGACCCTGTTCAATCGAGTGATGGAAGCAGTTGTGGCGTATGACGACTTCTTCGTCCAAAAGAATGACGTATTCAAGCGACTGGGTTGTTTTACGCAATAAAAATGCATACTCGCAATATGGATGCGAGCGTACAAGTGCTCGAAAAATTCGTTGGGCGAAGCACTGCGGATGAGATCAAGCATATATTGTAATGTGTGCGATGGTTTTGCAAGGGCGTTATAGTTGTACTCATGGAGGAGTAAGAGACAACTCCTAATGCGGAGGACTTGACCCGATTGCTGGAATCAGGTTACAAACGAGGGTTTCTGAGTATGATTGGGAGTCTTGACTGCTTGCATTAGGAGTGAAAGAATTTACCAATAAAGGACCTCTTTACTTTCAGTGGTATGAGATGAACGAAATCGGGACATGGTGGCCAGTAGAAAATCATTCCGACTCATATTCCACTTAACCGGATTTGGGGGGCCTAGAATACCACAATTTTTAGAATGTATATCGGTATTCTTACTAACTATTCAACATGTTATCATATGATAATCAATGTGTAATCGTGAATGTATTATCAGGTAATTATGAACTACTTTTGTAGTTTATGTATTATTTTAAAGTAATTAATAATTAAGCATATATTTTTGTTTAAGTTTAATTTGGTATAATTAATATAATTATTCATTACTGTTCAATTATTAAAGTTCTTTTTGTGCAAATCTGTTTCATTTCATTATTTACTTCAATCAGAATTGTTAATTAATTATCTAATCAGTAGATAAATACCTCTATAGAATTCCTGCAACATCCTACCATTCTGGAAAAAAAATATACCGTTTCCAGGCAAATAGTAATATCCAGAGTCTATAAAAAGATCTCAATGTTGTACATGCTCTTAGTATTATTTGGACAACACTACAATATAGAGCACCTATAATGATGACACTAGGTAGAGGAGGCATTAGAGGAAAGAAAAGACTACCATGTAAAATAGAGGGAGTTGTAATTTGTGTCTACGAAATGAAATTGTATTGTACCTACTATCATGTACGAGTACCTATATATATTGAGAGCTACAACAATAAATAGAATGAAGTAATAACGTAATCCTCAAATGACTCCAATAATTAACAACATGAGTAGTGGATAGATCATATAAAAAGACTTAGTAAAAATAGTTACAATATGAAGAAGACACAATAAAGATAGGAAGCATAATGCTAATATTCCCCATCAAATTGAGTCTGCATTTTTCTGTAAGATTCAACTTGCCAACCAAAGACTCAAAAAGAGATCGAAGGAGTGGTTTTTTCAATACGTTTGCAAGCTGGTCGTTTGTAGAGACAAAAGATACCACGAGTTTCCCACTTTGAACTTGTTATATAATGAAATGGTAAGCCAAAGCAGTGTGTATCATCCTGGAATGGAAAACTGGATTGGAACAAAGAACTTTGGCGCATAAATTGTCATAATATATAATCGGTTGTATCTTGAAAGTAAAACCCAATTCATCAAATAGAGACAGAATCCAAAGTAGTTCAGCATAGGTATCTGCCAAAACCTTGTATTCAACTTCAGCCAAAGATCGAGCAATCGAGTTTTGCTTGCGAGAACCCCAAGACATCGCGTTGAACCAAGGTAAAGTAAATTAACCATGGTAGAAATAAAATCATTATTTTCTCCGGTCAAGTTGGCATCGAAGAATGCATGTAAATTGAGAGGAGATGATGATGATGATGATACATTAATTCCATGATCAAGAGAGCCTGCAAGATAACGAAGAACACACTTAAGAGCTTGCTAGTGATCCGAGGCGGGTGCTCGCTTGAATTGTGAGAGTTAGTTTACACTAAAAGAAATGTCCGGCGTGTCAAACACAAGTAATGCAGGCTTCGAACTAGAGAGTGATAGCCCGTAGGAGAATGGAGTAAGTTGGCGTCATCCCGTAAAGGATAGTCGTAGTTGACATTGGATTCGGAACACCCTTTGTATCGACCATTCCAGCTTTGTGAAGTAAATCAGAGACAATTTTTTTTTGACGTAAAAACAACCCATCAGAAGTCGGTAAAACTTTCTCACTAAGAAAATAGCTCAAGGTCCCCATGTCTTTAAGAGAGAATTTATGAGTAAGCTTGGTAATAAGATTAGTATTTGTAGATACTGTGGAACCTGTCACTATAATTTCATCAATACAGACCAATAGGTAAAGAGTCGTTAAATTATGATGATAAATGAATAATGAAGCATCTGCGACAGAATTCACGAAGGCAAGGGATAAAAGATAACAGCAGAGTTTAGTATACCAAGCCCATGATGTCTGTTTAAGGCCATAGATAGCGTTATGAAGTTTTCATACATGGTTTGGATGATCAACATCTATAAAAACAGGAGGTTGAGTCATGTACACATCGTCATGGACTGTTCCTTGAAGAAAGGCATTGTTAAGGTCAAATTGTCTCAATAGCCAACCACGATGAACTACCAACTTAAGTATTATATGAACCATAACATGCTTGACAACTGAACTAAATGTCTTACTGAAATCCCATCCCGCCCTTTGGTGGAAACCCTTTATAGCTAGCCTCGCCTTGTATCGCTCAATCGAGCCATCAGGATTATACTTGATCCGATAGACCCACTTGCAACCTACAAGGTTCTATTGTGAGGATGCCGGAGAAGTGTGGTTTACATGAAGTGCATCAAATTCTCGTTGCATAGCCACACGCCAAAGAGGTTGAGTTAAGGTTTAAGGTGATAGTTTTCGGTTCTGATAGATTTGAGGAGGAAACATGAAGGTTAAGTTTCTTAATTGTCTTCCTAATATTGTTTTGTTATCTAGTACAACACCACAGTCAGGGATGGAAACAGGACGGTTATGATTAAGTTTAGCAAGAAGTGTGGGTATATGTGGAGTAGGGGATGGATTTGGAGTAGGTTCAGGACAATAATCAAGATAAAGAGGTTGGGGAGATGATATGGGTGGAGAGGATGGTGATGAAGAATTAGATGGTGGTGAATTACCTTTTTCGGGAGGTTGAACTATCGGGAGAGACATAGTGGTCCAATCATTAAATGGCGGATCGGTAGAACTGTGAGGTCTAGGTTGATGACGATAAGGGTACCCATGTTCAACAAATTATACATGGCGTGATGTATAAATGCATTATGTAATTGGATTGAGACATTGGTATGCGCTCTGAGTTGGTGAATACCTTACGAAAACACACGTAATAGACTGTGGTGCAAGTTTATTTTTAGCATACAGTCCATACCAAGGAAAACATAA
Source organism: Erodium maritimum (assembly GCA_963921825.1). Lineage (NCBI taxonomy): Eukaryota > Viridiplantae > Streptophyta > Magnoliopsida > Geraniales > Geraniaceae > Erodium > Erodium maritimum. Next base: position 65,577,827 of record OY997594.1, on the reverse strand, counting down.
ACACCCAAAACTCTTAAGCTTAGTATGAAATTCAGAGTGGTGTAAAGAAGTTTCGAATAAGGTGAAGCATGATCAAGAACTTGAGTTGGAAGGCGATTGATGAGATACACCGTTGTAATAAAGGTGTGATGCTAATGATCGATGGGCATATAAGAATAAGTAAGCATCGAAAGACCCGTTTCAACAATGTGGCGATGACGACGTTCCTAATGACCGACAACTTATATCGGGTCCGACTTCCACAAATAAAATTTCAACCTTGTTAGTTAGGTATGACTTTAACCTTTATAAGTAGCTCTTTATTCTTATATTTTTTCCGGTATGGGTTTAACTTCAACATTCCCCCTCACGTGTAGGAATGAAAATCTACACGTGGGTCATAACAGGACTGGACATCTGCATATGGACCGGAGACCACATGGTGGAAGTGACAAATGGTTGTAGGCCGAAGTAGCTATAATACCATGTGAAGGTTTATGAAATAGTGTTGTATTTATTATCATGTAAGAGGTCCTATTTATACAAAGAGCTAAAACCAAATGACTCTAACCACTAATAACATGAGTAGTGGATAGATCATGTAAGAAGACCCGATAAAGATAAGAACAATATACATAAGACTCTATAAAGATAGCAACCATATTACTCGTAGTGTCCTTTCCTCTTTTTTTTCCTATCGTGCTTCTTCTTCCTTTTCTTCGTCAAGTGTCAAAATCCACTTATTGGGTATTCGATGTTCGTTGTTTCTCGACACTCATAACAACTAATGTCCCTTGACACTTGGTTTTGTCAGTGTTCTAAAAATACCGACCAGGCCCCGCCTAGGCGCCCGTCTAGGTGTCATTTCCTTGTTGATTGACTGATTAATTTTTAACTAATCCCTGTTTAGTCTCTGATTAATCCTTAAAAGAACTTAGCCGCCCGCCTAACGATTTTTAGAACCTTGGGTTTTTCACAGGAGCCCCAACTTGGCACCCATTATGAATGGCCTTGTATGATTTTATATAAATATACTAAGAACTTGGTGGAAAGTAGGAAGTGGAAGTTTTTTTTACCAGCAAACGAATTTTTTTAATTGATTCAAAGCCTTTGAGAAGAAGGAAAAAGAACAAGAGATAAACCCTCAAGAGAAAATAAAACAACAAGACTTACAAGAAGGTAGACAACTTATAACCAGGTAAGAGCTTACAACTCAGGATTCCAACTAATGAGCACAAACCAGAACAACAAACTTAATAAGATTAGTAACAGAGAAGGATGTTCGACCAAGGAGAAAAATCGTGACTCGTCTTGTTGAAGACAAAAACCATGTTCACTAGCGCCTACGAACGACGTTAATCTACAGACAGTCAGCACCGCAAACGACAAACTACATCCTTAATCTAAAAAAACGAAGCGATCTAGAACAAAGCCTAAAAAGGAAAGGAACTCGACTCCAGCCAACCCTTGGAATGTCGAGCTCCTTCCACTAACAGTGCACGAGAGAGGGGAGATCGTTGAAAAAGAGACCGAAAGAGGGTATAGAAGAAATATCCTCAACTGAACAAATAACAAAACTAAACCTGAATCTGAATCCTAGAACGGAGGCGAGCAAAGGCCACCCAGAGTCCATCGGGATCGAGCGTTTTCGAGTGCATGAAGCACAGATCTGAAGGAGAGAGAGCGACAACATAAGGCGAGACTTTAAATCTAACGCGGTGGAGAGAGGAGTGCAAGATCTGAGTAGCGATGAGTTCGCGCTGGCTAGAAAAGCGACCGAGTTGTCTAGAAGAGGACGCCAAGAGAGAATGAGGGGGAGATGGGAGAGAGAAGAGTGTTTTCGCCGATAACCACCAAAGCCAGAGCCAAAACCGTCACCGATAAAAATTAGACAAATAGTTAGACGACGATTTAAGAATAGGGTTTCGAAAGTGTTAAAGGGAGAAATAAGAGCTTCTCTCCCTAACATGTGTGCGATATATTGTGCAGGGAGTGGAAGGTGAAACAACCATAAGCAAGTGTGTGCTATTTGTATGTGTAAGAACCGCTCCCGGTCAACGCCAGTCAAATCGGCGAAAAACAGGAAAATTTAAAAAATTTGGACAGATACTTAAATGAACCTAAATTTGACCCCGATGGTCATACCGGACTTAAGTGACCCCGATATCGACCAAAGTGAGTTCCGGGGGACTCAGGGCAACTTTCTGACCAATTTGGGAAAGGTTGACTTTTTGCTGGAAAAGTCAACCGAGCGACGTTTTGGTCCATTCGAGTTCCGTTTTGAATCCAAAAAGCTTATCCGTCGTCGCAGCGGTCTTAGTTGAGCCGTTTCCTTGTAGCCCGTGAAGTTTCAGAATTTCTTGGAAAAAGTGCATGTTCGGGGCCCGAAACAGCCGAATTTCGCGAATCTGATTGGAAAATATCTAGGAGATCATTTCCAAAAAGGGGTGGGACACATTTGCCACATGACACACAAGTGGTGGTGTTAGGTTTTTGGGACAAAACAAAAGAAGACTACTTGGTGTTAGTTTTGTAAATATGGTAAAAGTGTGTGGTTTGAAACAAAACAAAAGGATGGGACATAGGTGTGTTCGGCCATACATAGGAAAAAGGGTGAGTTTGAAGAGAGAGAAAGGGGATAGAAAGAGGAGAGAAGGTGGAAAGAAAAAGGAGAAGAAAGTTTAGGGTTTTGAGGTTTACCGACGATCCAACCGACGGATCGTCTCAACGATAAAGGAACCGAGCTCCTACCGTCATTCCCTACGGTGAGTACCCTTTCGATTTTGGTTTTGGTACGTTTAAAAGTTAGGGTTTGGGGTTAAAACGTGTAGACTATGGATGGGTTGAGGTGTGGGGTTCGTTGGAGACGTTTTGGAGCGAAAGATGAACGTTTTCCGGTGACCGAAGGCTCGGGGGAGCTCCGGCCACCGTGTATGGTGGCTGCCGGAGTTGGGGTGGTGGCTGGCCGGAGCTAGGACCGGCCACCACCATGGTGGACCGGCCCCAAACCGGCCCTAGGCACCCACGGCCAAGGATGGTCGGGTGGGGCCCACTTGCTCGGGTATCGGGTTTTCGTGTTCGGGTGGTTTAGGACGATCCCCAAGTCGTTAATCCACATCCGGATCGAAATTTGGAATTAAATTGTAAAAGTTGTAATTGACGGGTTTAGAAACTTTAAACGCAAATTAAATTGCTCGGAAGTCGGAAATTGATTCCGTCGATTGCGTTGGAACCCTTGAATTGTTCTAAGACCGTAGAAATGAAAACGGGAATTTTCGGAGCCCCGGAAGGACGTTTTCCAATCCCGGGCAGATTCGCCGGGTCGGGCGAAACGGGCCTTTCCGGGTCCATTATCAACATGTCGAGTAATTGGGAAGTTTGGGAGTGATCGACATTGTCGGGGTTGCATTTGGGCGTCAAGTGTATTAAAATTCAGTTTATGCCTGCGAACTTAAAAAGTGTTTAAATTGTGTTCTTATTAGATCGTGCCACCGACATAGGAAAGGGAAAGCTGGGCGAGTGATCGTGAGCACGCCAGAGCTTAGTTGCGAGATTTTGGGGAAAGCGTACGAGGTAGGGAAAAGTAGCCGGATCTCGGCCCTGACTAGGGAAAGTTAACAGTAGAAATGCATGTGACACTTGGGTGTCGTGGGTTAAGTAAGTTATCAAACAATAGAAAGGCAGGCGACACCGGGTGGTGTCGTATGATACGGGAACGTATCGAACAGTAGAAATGCATGTGACACTTAGTAGTGTCGTAGGAGCAGTGAACTTATCGATATTAGATTTACTGGAGGCATCTGATTACGCCCGGAGGTTGATTGTTTAGTTTGTGTCTTGGGTGGCCATGAGAGCCCGTATTTTACTGTTGGTGTGTCTTGGGTGGCCATGAGTGCCCGTGAGGTTGTTAAACCCGTACTTTACTGTTGGTGTGTCTTGGGTGGCCATGAGTGCCCGTGGGGTTGTTAAACCCGTATTTTACTGTTTGTGTGTCTTGGGTGGCCATGAGTGCCCGTGGGGTTGTTGAACCCGTGTTTTACTGTTGGTGTCTTGGGTGGCCATGAGTGCCCGTGGGGTTGTTGAACCCGTGTTTTACTGTTGGTGTCTTGGGTGGCCATGAGTGCCCGTGGGGTTGTTGAACCCGTGTTTTACTGTTGGTGTCTTGGGTGGCCATGAGTGCATGTGGAGTGTTAAACCGGTGTTGTTGCTGTTGTTGAACTTTGCTTGTGATTGTGATTGTGGTTACCTGGGGATGGGGTGTGACAGGTCGACAGCCTGATCCGATTGGGTGTCGGGAAAAGTGCGACAGGTCGACCGCCTGATCCAACCGTCGTGTTGGGAAAAGTACGACAGGTCGGCCGCCTGATCCAACCGCCGTGTTGGGAAAAGCGCGTGGGTACTGAGCAGCTGGAGTGCGATCCTTTGCGATCTTTTTTGGTGTGCGATCCTTTGTGATCTTGGGTGTTGCGTGGTTATCTTTCGTGTCTTGGAGGAGGTCGTAATCGTTGTGTCGGGTCTACATTAGTGTCCGAGTGTTGAGTCGGTTGAGGAAAGTATTAGTCGTGTGTCAGTCGGGTTACTTGAGTTTGGGGATAGTAGTCCCCGGTGTTTGGGGTTGTTGTTGTTGTTTCCGACATGTTCTGCTAAGTATTCCGTAGTTAGTCTGGTATCCGTGGTGGTGAGCGAACGCTCACCCCTAGCTGCTTTTCCTACAGGTACTGGTCGCGGGACGGATTAGGTGAGCTCTCGAAGCTTGAAGAGCTAGGAGCGGGAGTCCGGGTTTCCTTTTTGAGTCTAGCGACGTACGCCTTGTATTTTGTCCGCTTGTTGGGACATACTTTTGAGTTGTAAATTATTATTTTGATTAACTAAATGGTGGTTTTAAAGCGATTTATTTAAAAGGTTTGAAAATGTCTTATTGTCTTAAATGTTCGCGTTCCGGGTTCGGTTCTACTGAATTTGGGGCGTGACAGCTTGGTATCAGAGCTCGAGGTTTCACACCTCGGACTGTACGCCAATTAGGTGGGGAGAGTTGAGTCATTAAGAGTCCCGTCGTGCGTTGGTTTCGCAAGTCGAACCCGTGTGTAGAATCGTAGTGTCTTGAGTCCTGTTTGTTGTTGTGTATGTGCAGTATTGTTATTACTGGCATACTAATTGTGTGTTGCTGCGTGAAACGTTTTTAAGTTGTCGCGACTCGACTCAGGAGCGCTCCTGTAATCGAACGTGACGGTGTTGACATCGAATGGGTACAATGTAGTTCGGGGACGCCTGGACCGGGTTGTAACTACGTGATGTCAAGAAATGAGGTTTTATAATGAAAAGGAGAAGTCTTAAAATTTGTTGGCCCGGTGGGCGTGTTTCGAAATTTGTTGGCCCGGTGGGCGTGTTTTTGATTTTGGTTGGCCTTGTCGGCTTGTGATTGAGGTTGGGTGATTTGAATTTGTCTGTGAGTCGTTGTGCGTGTGTTGGTTAAATTGGGGATCGAGCGTGCGTGGCCCTTAAGGCTGATTTTGGGTTAAAAAGAGGTAAAGGTTCAAGTCTGAAACGAATTTGGGAAACAGGCCTGCGCGAGTGTCACGGACCCTGTCACGGATCCGTGACGGAGCAGCGCGTTTTGGCGAGTTTTGGGCCTTCGTCAAGGCTCCGTGACCCCAACCGTGACGGAATCTGTCACGGATCCGTGATTTCTGTCTTGTTCCACCGTCCTGATTGTGCAGTTTGAGTGTTGGTTTTACGTGGTTGTGTTGTTGTAGGGGCCGTAAGTTCGGTGTTAAAGGGTGAGGTCTTGGGTTCGAGACTCACCAATAACCTACGGTAGTGATACATCGCCTCGGTGTGAGAGTCTCACCGCGGAGAGGGGTTAGGATTGATGCGTTGCGGCGCCATACGAACTAGGTTTCCCCTGTGTGAACGGGTGTTCGAGGTTTCCCTCGCGTGAACGGGTGGTTTGAGGTTTCCGTCACATGAGTGGGTTATTCGAGGTTTCCCTCGCGTGAACGGGTGGTTTGAGGTTTCTTTCATGTGAGTGGGTTATTTGAGGTTCCCTACATGATCGAGTAACTAGGGTATCGAGGTTGTGAGCAATAGTGGTTTGCGGAATTGAGAATGTGATCCCCGTTTGAGGTTTCCCTACATGATCGGGTAATTGGGGTATTGAGGTTTTGAGCAATGGTGATTTGCTGAATTGAGAACATAATCTCCGTTTCGAGGTTTCCCTTACGTGAGAGAGTATTGAGGTATTAATAGCTTGAGCAGTGTGGCGTTTTGGTATCAGGTTTTGAGGTGGTGGTTTACCCTGGTTAGATTGAGGACGAGTAGCGAATACTGGTTGGGTTACGGAAAGTTATAACTAAATGCATAGAGAACCGTGTGAGGGTGGTGTTAGACTTTACCGGAGTGACTAATGGAGGGGTTGTTCGGTCTCTGTTTTGGGCGTTAGTTTTGTTGGATACCGGGGTGTCACACTCGTTTGCTTCGTCGAGTGATGCTGAGATGTTGGGGCTGAGTTTAGAGTCGTTGAGTCCACCCCTGCGTCTGGACACGCCGGTTGGTGGTGTTGTGGTATTGACTAGGGCATGTCGTGCCTGCGAAGTTAGAGAAGCGAACCGATACAGGAGGTTCGAGGGAGGGCTCAAGAGCCCTGATGCTGGATCGAGTCCTCACCCCGAGGATACGGGTATGTTCGAAGTTGGTAGGCACGACGACGGTAGAGAAGCGGGGTCTTAGAGAGACTGCGAAGTTCCGTGAGGTTCGGCAGCGACTGAGCTTGTGCGTGTATCCGTGGGAAGGATACTTACGAAATGACAGTCGTTGACGTGATCCTGAGACTGGATTGGCCGGCGAAGTACCGAGCCAATATCGACTGTCACAGACGACGAGTGACGGGGTCAACAGGCAACACGAAAGTTTCGTGTATTCTGGGCAGTAGGAGCGGAGTTCTCCTGTCGGCTTTGTCCGCAGTGGATAAAGTATCGGTTGTGCAGAGCCGAGAGTTACCGCGAGTGGTGTGCGAGTTTCCCGAGGTCTTTCCTGAGGAGTTGAGCGGGTTGCCACCAGTGCGTGAGGTGGGGTTCGAGATTGACCTGGTGCCGGGAACGACAGCGATATCGATGGCGCCTTACAGGTTCACGCCAGCCGAGTTGACCGAGTTGAGGCGTCAGCTCGAGGAACTTTGGGAGAAGGGTTTTATCCGGCCGAGCACATCGCCGTGGGGAGCGCCAGCACTCTTCGTGAAGAAGAAGAGTGGCAAGCTTCGGATGTGCATCGACTACCGGAAGCTTAACCAGGTTACGGTGAAGAACCGATACCCGATGACGAGGATTGACGACTTGTTCGACCAGTTCAGAGGGTCGACATGCTTCTCGAAGATCGATCTGCGATCCGGATATTACCAGTTGCGAGTCCGAGAGGGGGACGTCGCAAAGACTGCATTCCGGACACGCTATGGGCATTACGAGTTCTTGGTGATGCCTTTTGGACTGACGAACGCACCTGCAACGTTCATGGATCTGATGAACATTATATTCCGGCCGTTCTTAGATCAATTTGTGGTGGTGTTTGTGGACGATATCTTGATCTTCTCGCAGAACGAGGCGGCGCATGAGGAACATCTGAGGGGTGTTCTGACCCTGTTGCGCACACATCAGTTATACGCCAACCTGGAGAAGTGCGAGTTTTGGCTCGCTGAGGTGAGATTCCTCGGTCACATGGTGTCCCGTGACGATATATTGGTCGATCCAGCAAAGATCGACGCGGTTTTGAAGTGGGCGCAGCACACGAGCGTCTTCGAGATGCACAACTTCTTGGGGCTGGCAGGATATTATCGACGGTTGGTCCAGGACTTTGCGCGTCTAGTCGTGCCTATGAATCTTTTGACATGGAAGGGAGTCGGGTTTGTGTGGACAGAGAATTGTGAACGTGTGTTCACGGAACTGAAGGCTCGTTGGACTACCGCTCTAGTGTTGATAGTGCCAGAGCGCGGGGTCGGGTATGAGGTCTATTGTGACGCGTCTGGGGAAGGACTGGGCTGTGTACTGATGCAGTTGGGTAGAGTTGTTGCTTGTGGCTCCAGGCGGTGGAAGACGCACGAGCGCAACTATCCTACCCATGACCCGGAATTAGCAGCAGTAGTGTTCGCGCTGAAAGGCTTGAGGTATTATCTGTATGGCGAGCGATTTAAGGTGTTCTCGAATCATAAGAGCCTTAAGTGCATCTTTTCCCAACGAGACCTGAACATGCGCCAGCGGCGATGGATGGAACTACCTGAGGAGTACGACTTTGAGCTACTCTACCATCCGGGTAAGGCGAATGTGATTGCCGACGCCCTGAGTAGGAAGCCGATGCAGTGTCCAGCTAGCATCTCAGTCCGGGAGTGGGACATGATGGGAGAGCTGGGCACGCTCGGGATGGAGCTAGAAGAGGTTACCGGCGGCGTGGCAACGTGCTTCTTGGTGGCTCAGCCCACCCGGCTTGGCCGGGGGATAGAGGCACAGTTGGTGGATGTCGAGACGACAGAGATCCGGGATAGAGTTGTCGGCGGGGTTGACGCCGAGGGCTGGAATCGTCGTGCTAATTGGGAGTTACGGTATTGCGGAGGTTTGTTCGTACCGAGTAACAGTGGAGGCGACGAGCTGCGAGAGTCGCACTATTCGCGTCTGACAGTGCACGTGAGTAGCACTAAGAGGAGCGCGACATCAGGCGACAAGTCTAGTGGAGCGGGATGCGGAGAACGGTCACGGAGTTAGTATCGCGGTGCCTCAATTGTCAGCAGGTGAGAGCCGACAACAGCGTCCCGCTGGATTATTGCAACCACTGCGGGTTGCACAGTGGAAATGGGGGCACGTCACGATGGCTTTCGTGAGCGGTTAGCCGAGTTCGCCTACAAAAACAGCTTTCAGGCCAGTATAAGGATGGCACCGTTCAGAGCGTTGTATGGTAGGCCGTGTCGGTCGCCCGTGTGCGGGGCGGAAGTGAGAGATGAGGGTTTACTAGCGCTAGAACTAGACCGAGAGACAGCTGATTCGGTCGTGCCGAAGCGTGAGCGGTTGAAGACCGCGTAGAGTCGGCAGTAGCTATGCTGACAGACGGCGCCGACCTCTCGAGTCAGCAGTCGGTGACCATGTATCCCTAGAGGTGAGTCCGAAAGGTGGACTGGTTCGTTTCGACCGCGACGGAGGCAAGTTAGCCCCGCGGTGTATCGGGCCCTTCGAGGTCTTGAGCAAAGTGGGAGTAATTGCATACCGACTTGCACTGCCACCGCAGCTTGGGAATATCCACGTTTACCAGTTATGGAAGTATATGCGGACCCTTCGCACGTCATTGAATGGGCATATGTCGAGGTAACGAGTGATGTCTCGTATAAGGAGAAACCGGTTTGGGAAATGGATCTACGGGAGCAGGTCTCGCACGGAAAGGTTATCCGCTTAGAACGGGTGTAGTGGCGGCACCACGAGGCTGAGTCGACTCGGGAGCTCGAGGACGAGGGTCGCGCAAAGTACCTTGATCTGTTCGACTCCGGAGTTACGATTGTTTTAAATTTCGCAGACGAAATTCCCTTAAGGGGGGTAGATTGTACAAACCGCTCCCGGTCAACGCCAGTCAAATCGGCGAAAAACAGGAAAATTTAAATTGTTTTGACAGATACTTAAATGAACCTAAATTTGACCCCGAGGGTCATACCGGACTTAAGTGACCCCGATATCGACCAAAGTGAGTTCCGGGGGACTCAGGGCAACTTTCTGACCAATTTGGGAAGGTTGACTTTTTGCTGGAAAAGTCAACCGAGCGACGTTTTGGTCCATTCGAGGTCTGTTTTGAATCCAAAAAGCTTAGCCGTCGTCGCAGCGGTCTTAGTTGAGCCGTTTCCTTGTAGACCGTGAAGTTTCGTAATTTCTTGGGAAAAGTGCCCGTTCGGGGCCCGAAACAGCCGAATTTCGCGAATCTGATTGGAAAATATCTAGGAGATCATTTCCAAAAAGGGGTGGGACACATTTGCCACATGACACACAAGTGGTGGTGTTAGGTTTTTGGGACAAAACAAAAGAAGACTACTTGGTGTTAGTTTTGTAAATATGGTAAAAGTGTGTGGTTTGAAACAAAACAAAAGGATGGGACGTAGGTGTGTTCGGCCATACATAGGAAAAAGGGTGAGTTTGAAGAGAGAGAAAGGGGATAGAAAGAGGAGAGAAGGTGGAGAGAAAAAGGAGAAGAAAGTTTAGGGTTTTGAGGTTTACCGACGATCCAACCGACGGATCGTCTCAACGATCAAGGAACCGAGCTCCCACCGTCATTCCCTACGGTGAGTACCCTTTCGATTTTGTTTTTGGTACGTTTAAAAGTTAGGGTTTGGGGTTAAAACGTGTAGACTATGGATGGGTTGAGGTATGGGGTCCGTTGGAGACGTTTTGGAGCGAAAGATGAACGTTCTCCGGTGACAGGAGGCTCGGGGGAGCTCCGGCCACCGTGTATGGTGGCTGCCGGAGTTGGGGTGGTGGCTGGCCGGAGCTAGGACCGGCCACCACCATGGTGGACCGGCCCCAAACCGGCCCTAGGCACCCACGGCCAAGGATGGTCGGGTGGGGCCCACTTGCTCGGGTATCGGGTTTTCGTGTTCGGGTGGTTTAGGACGATCCCCAAGTCGTTAATCCACATCCGGATCGAAATTTGGAATTAAATTGTAAAAGTTGTAATTGACGGGTTTAGAAACTTTAAACGCAAATTAAATTGCTCGGAAGTCGGAAATTGATTCCGTCGATTGCGTTGGAACCCTTGAATTGTTCTAAGACCGTAGAAATGAAAACGGGAATTTTCGGAGCCCCGGAAGGACGTTTTCCAATCCCGGGCAGATTCGCCGGGTCGGGCGAAACGGGCCTTTCCGGGTCCATTATCAACATGTCGAGTAATTGGGAAGTTTGGGAGTGATCGACATTGTCGGGGTTGCATTTGGGCGTCAAGTGTATTAAAATTCAGTTTATGCCTGCGAACTTAAAAAGTGTTTAAATTGTGTTCTTATTAGATCGTGCCACCGACATAGGAAAGGGAAAGCTGGGCGAGTGATCGTGAGCACGCCAGAGCTTAGTTGCGAGATTTTGGGGAAAGCGTACGAGGTAGGGAAAAGTAGCCGGATCTCGGCCCTGACTAGGGAAAGTTAACAGTAGAAATGCATGTGACACTTGGGTGTCGTGGGTTAAGTAAGTTATCAAACAATAGAAAGGCAGGCGACACCGGGTGGTGTCGTATGATACGGGAACGTATCGAACAGTAGAAATGCATGTGACACTTAGTAGTGTCGTAGGAGCAGTGAACTTATCGATATTAGATTTACTGGAGGCATCTGATTACGCCCGGAGGTTGATTGTTTAGTTTGTGTCTTGGGTGGCCATGAGAGCCCGTATTTTACTGTTGGTGTGTCTTGGGTGGCCATGAGTGCCCGTGAGGTTGTTAAACCCGTACTTTACTGTTGGTGTGTCTTGGGTGGCCATGAGTGCCCGTGGGGTTGTTAAACCCGTATTTTACTGTTTGTGTGTCTTGGGTGGCCATGAGTGCCCGTGGGGTTGTTGAACCCGTGTTTTACTGTTGGTGTCTTGGGTGGCCATGAGTGCCCGTGGGGTTGTTGAACCCGTGTTTTACTGTTGGTGTCTTGGGTGGCCATGAGTGCATGTGGAGTGTTAAACCGGTGTTGTTGCTGTTGTTGAACTTTGCTTGTGATTGTGATTGTGGTTACCTGGGGATGGGGTGTGACAGGTCGACAGCCTGATCCGATTGGGTGTCGGGAAAAGTGCGACAGGTCGACCGCCTGATCCAACCGTCGTGTTGGGAAAAGTACGACAGGTCGGCCGCCTGATCCAACCGCCGTGTTGGGAAAAGCGCGTGGGTACTGAGCAGCTGGAGTGCGATCCTTTGCGATCTTTTTTGGTGTGCGATCCTTTGTGATCTTGGGTGTTGCGTGGTTATCTTTCGTGTCTTGGAGGAGGTCGTAATCGTTGTGTCGGGTCTACATTAGTGTCCGAGTGTTGAGTCGGTTGAGGAAAGTATTAGTCGTGTGTCAGTCGGGTTACTTGAGTTTGGGGATAGTAGTCCCCGGTGTTTGGGGTTGTTGTTGTTGTTTCCGACATGTTCTGCTAAGTATTCCGTAGTTAGTCTGGTATCCGTGGTGGTGAGCGAACGCTCACCCCTAGCTGCTTTTCCTACAGGTACTGGTCGCGGGACGGATTAGGTGAGCTCTCGAAGCTTGAAGAGCTAGGAGCGGGAGTCCGGGTTTCCTTTTTGAGTCTAGCGACGTACGCCTTGTATTTTGTCCGCTTGTTGGGACATACTTTTGAGTTGTAAATTATTATTTTGATTAACTAAATGGTGGTTTTAAAGCGATTTATTTAAAAGGTTTGAAAATGTCTTATTGTCTTAAATGTTCGCGTTCCGGGTTCGGTTCTACTGAATTTGGGGCGTGACAGCTTGGTATCAGAGCTCGAGGTTTCACACCTCGGACTGTACGCCAATTAGGTGGGGAGAGTTGAGTCATTAAGAGTCCCGTCGTGCGTTGGTTTCGCAAGTCGAACCCGTGTGTAGAATCGTAGTGTCTTGAGTCCTGTTTGTTGTTGTGTATGTGCAGTATTGTTATTACTGGCATACTAATTGTGTGTTGCTGCGTGAAACGTTTTTAAGTTGTCGCGACTCGACTCAGGAGCGCTCCTGTAATCGAACGTGACGGTGTTGACATCGAATGGGTACAATGTAGTTCGGGGACGCCTGGACCGGGTTGTAACTACGTGATGTCAAGAAATGAGGTTTTATAATGAAAAGGAGAAGTCTTAAAATTTGTTGGCCCGGTGGGCGTGTTTCGAAATTTGTTGGCCCGGTGGGCGTGTTTTTGATTTTGGTTGGCCTTGTCGGCTTGTGATTGAGGTTGGGTGATTTGAATTTGTCTGTGAGTCGTTGTGCGTGTGTTGGTTAAATTGGGGATCGAGCGTGCGTGGCCCTTAAGGCTGATTTTGGGTTAAAAAGAGGTAAAGGTTCAAGTCTGAAACGAATTTGGGAAACAGGCCTGCGCGAGTGTCACGGACCCTGTCACGGATCCGTGACGGAGCAGCGCGTTTTGGCGAGTTTTGGGCCTTCGTCAAGGCTCCGTGACCCCAACCGTGACGGAATCTGTCACGGATCCGTGATTTCTGTCTTGTTCCACCGTCCTGATTGTGCAGTTTGAGTGTTGGTTTTACGTGGTTGTGTTGTTGTAGGGGCCGTAAGTTCGGTGTTAAAGGGTGAGGTCTTGGGTTCGAGACTCACCAATAACCTACGGTAGTGATACATCGCCTCGGTGTGAGAGTCTCACCGCGGAGAGGGGTTAGGATTGATGCGTTGCGGCGCCATACGAACTAGGTTTCCCCTGTGTGAACGGGTGTTCGAGGTTTCCCTCGCGTGAACGGGTGGTTTGAGGTTTCCGTCACATGAGTGGGTTATTCGAGGTTTCCCTCGCGTGAACGGGTGGTTTGAGGTTTCTTTCATGTGAGTGGGTTATTTGAGGTTCCCTACATGATCGAGTAACTAGGGTATCGAGGTTGTGAGCAATAGTGGTTTGCGGAATTGAGAATGTGATCCCCGTTTGAGGTTTCCCTACATGATCGGGTAATTGGGGTATTGAGGTTTTGAGCAATGGTGATTTGCTGAATTGAGAACATAATCTCCGTTTCGAGGTTTCCCTTACGTGAGAGAGTATTGAGGTATTAATAGCTTGAGCAGTGTGGCGTTTTGGTATCAGGTTTTGAGGTGGTGGTTTACCCTGGTTAGATTGAGGACGAGTAGCGAATACTGGTTGGGTTACGGAAAGTTATAACTAAATGCATAGAGAACCGTGTGAGGGTGGTGTTAGACTTTACCGGAGTGACTAATGGAGGGGTTGTTCGGTCTCTGTTTTGGGCGTTAGTTTTGTTGGATACCGGGGTGTCACACTCGTTTGCTTCGTCGAGTGATGCTGAGATGTTGGGGCTGAGTTTAGAGTCGTTGAGTCCACCCCTGCGTCTGGACACGCCGGTTGGTGGTGTTGTGGTATTGACTAGGGCATGTCGTGCCTGCGAAGTTAGAGAAGCGAACCGATACAGGAGGTTCGAGGGAGGGCTCAAGAGCCCTGATGCTGGATCGAGTCCTCACCCCGAGGATACGGGTATGTTCGAAGTTGGTAGGCACGACGACGGTAGAGAAGCGGGGTCTTAGAGAGACTGCGAAGTTCCGTGAGGTTCGGCAGCGACTGAGCTTGTGCGTGTATCCGTGGGAAGGATACTTACGAAATGACAGTCGTTGACGTGATCCTGAGACTGGATTGGCCGGCGAAGTACCGAGCCAATATCGACTGTCACAGACGACGAGTGACGGGGTCAACAGGCAACACGAAAGTTTCGTGTATTCTGGGCAGTAGGAGCGGAGTTCTCCTGTCGGCTTTGTCCGCAGTGGATAAAGTATCGGTTGTGCAGAGCCGAGAGTTACCGCGAGTGGTGTGCGAGTTTCCCGAGGTCTTTCCTGAGGAGTTGAGCGGGTTGCCACCAGTGCGTGAGGTGGGGTTCGAGATTGACCTGGTGCCGGGAACGACAGCGATATCGATGGCGCCTTACAGGTTCACGCCAGCCGAGTTGACCGAGTTGAGGCGTCAGCTCGAGGAACTTTGGGAGAAGGGTTTTATCCGGCCGAGCACATCGCCGTGGGGAGCGCCAGCACTCTTCGTGAAGAAGAAGAGTGGCAAGCTTCGGATGTGCATCGACTACCGGAAGCTTAACCAGGTTACGGTGAAGAACCGATACCCGATGACGAGGATTGACGACTTGTTCGACCAGTTCAGAGGGTCGACATGCTTCTCGAAGATCGATCTGCGATCCGGATATTACCAGTTGCGAGTCCGAGAGGGGGACGTCGCAAAGACTGCATTCCGGACACGCTATGGGCATTACGAGTTCTTGGTGATGCCTTTTGGACTGACGAACGCACCTGCAACGTTCATGGATCTGATGAACATTATATTCCGGCCGTTCTTAGATCAATTTGTGGTGGTGTTTGTGGACGATATCTTGATCTTCTCGCAGAACGAGGCGGCGCATGAGGAACATCTGAGGGGTGTTCTGACCCTGTTGCGCACACATCAGTTATACGCCAACCTGGAGAAGTGCGAGTTTTGGCTCGCTGAGGTGAGATTCCTCGGTCACATGGTGTCCCGTGACGATATATTGGTCGATCCAGCAAAGATCGACGCGGTTTTGAAGTGGGCGCAGCACACGAGCGTCTTCGAGATGCACAACTTCTTGGGGCTGGCAGGATATTATCGACGGTTGGTCCAGGACTTTGCGCGTCTAGTCGTGCCTATGAATCTTTTGACATGGAAGGGAGTCGGGTTTGTGTGGACAGAGAATTGTGAACGTGTGTTCACGGAACTGAAGGCTCGTTGGACTACCGCTCTAGTGTTGATAGTGCCAGAGCGCGGGGTCGGGTATGAGGTCTATTGTGACGCGTCTGGGGAAGGACTGGGCTGTGTACTGATGCAGTTGGGTAGAGTTGTTGCTTGTGGCTCCAGGCGGTGGAAGACGCACGAGCGCAACTATCCTACCCATGACCCGGAATTAGCAGCAGTAGTGTTCGCGCTGAAAGGCTTGAGGTATTATCTGTATGGCGAGCGATTTAAGGTGTTCTCGAATCATAAGAGCCTTAAGTGCATCTTTTCCCAACGAGACCTGAACATGCGCCAGCGGCGATGGATGGAACTACCTGAGGAGTACGACTTTGAGCTACTCTACCATCCGGGTAAGGCGAATGTGATTGCCGACGCCCTGAGTAGGAAGCCGATGCAGTGTCCAGCTAGCATCTCAGTCCGGGAGTGGGACATGATGGGAGAGCTGGGCACGCTCGGGATGGAGCTAGAAGAGGTTACCGGCGGCGTGGCAACGTGCTTCTTGGTGGCTCAGCCCACCCGGCTTGGCCGGGGGATAGAGGCACAGTTGGTGGATGTCGAGACGACAGAGATCCGGGATAGAGTTGTCGGCGGGGTTGACGCCGAGGGCTGGAATCGTCGTGCTAATTGGGAGTTACGGTATTGCGGAGGTTTGTTCGTACCGAGTAACAGTGGAGGCGACGAGCTGCGAGAGTCGCACTATTCGCGTCTGACAGTGCACGTGAGTAGCACTAAGAGGAGCGCGACATCAGGCGACAAGTCTAGTGGAGCGGGATGCGGAGAACGGTCACGGAGTTAGTATCGCGGTGCCTCAATTGTCAGCAGGTGAGAGCCGACAACAGCGTCCCGCTGGATTATTGCAACCACTGCGGGTTGCACAGTGGAAATGGGGGCACGTCACGATGGCTTTCGTGAGCGGTTAGCCGAGTTCGCCTACAAAAACAGCTTTCAGGCCAGTATAAGGATGGCACCGTTCAGAGCGTTGTATGGTAGGCCGTGTCGGTCGCCCGTGTGCGGGGCGGAAGTGAGAGATGAGGGTTTACTAGCGCTAGAACTAGACCGAGAGACAGCTGATTCGGTCGTGCCGAAGCGTGAGCGGTTGAAGACCGCGTAGAGTCGGCAGTAGCTATGCTGACAGACGGCGCCGACCTCTCGAGTCAGCAGTCGGTGACCATGTATCCCTAGAGGTGAGTCCGAAAGGTGGACTGGTTCGTTTCGACCGCGACGGAGGCAAGTTAGCCCCGCGGTGTATCGGGCCCTTCGAGGTCTTGAGCAAAGTGGGAGTAATTGCATACCGACTTGCACTGCCACCGCAGCTTGGGAATATCCACGTTTACCAGTTATGGAAGTATATGCGGACCCTTCGCACGTCATTGAATGGGCATATGTCGAGGTAACGAGTGATGTCTCGTATAAGGAGAAACCGGTTTGGGAAATGGATCTACGGGAGCAGGTCTCGCACGGAAAGGTTATCCGCTTAGAACGGGTGTAGTGGCGGCACCACGAGGCTGAGTCGACTCGGGAGCTCGAGGACGAGGGTCGCGCAAAGTACCTTGATCTGTTCGACTCCGGAGTTACGATTGTTTTAAATTTCGCAGACGAAATTCCCTTAAGGGGGGTAGATTGTACAAACCGCTCCCGGTCAACGCCAGTCAAATCGGCGAAAAACAGGAAAATTTAAATTGTTTTGACAGATACTTAAATGAACCTAAATTTGACCCCGAGGGTCATACCGGACTTAAGTGACCCCGATATCGACCAAAGTGAGTTCCGGGGGACTCAGGGCAACTTTCTGACCAATTTGGGAAGGTTGACTTTTTGCTGGAAAAGTCAACCGAGCGACGTTTTGGTCCATTCGAGGTCTGTTTTGAATCCAAAAAGCTTAGCCGTCGTCGCAGCGGTCTTAGTTGAGCCGTTTCCTTGTAGACCGTGAAGTTTCGTAATTTCTTGGGAAAAGTGCCCGTTCGGGGCCCGAAACAGCCGAATTTCGCGAATCTGATTGGAAAATATCTAGGAGATCATTTCCAAAAAGGGGTGGGACACATTTGCCACATGACACACAAGTGGTGGTGTTAGGTTTTTGGGACAAAACAAAAGAAGACTACTTGGTGTTAGTTTTGTAAATATGGTAAAAGTGTGTGGTTTGAAACAAAACAAAAGGATGGGACGTAGGTGTGTTCGGCCATACATAGGAAAAAGGGTGAGTTTGAAGAGAGAGAAAGGGGATAGAAAGAGGAGAGAAGGTGGAGAGAAAAAGGAGAAGAAAGTTTAGGGTTTTGAGGTTTACCGACGATCCAACCGACGGATCGTCTCAACGATCAAGGAACCGAGCTCCCACCGTCATTCCCTACGGTGAGTACCCTTTCGATTTTGTTTTTGGTACGTTTAAAAGTTAGGGTTTGGGGTTAAAACGTGTAGACTATGGATGGGTTGAGGTATGGGGTCCGTTGGAGACGTTTTGGAGCGAAAGATGAACGTTCTCCGGTGACAGGAGGCTCGGGGGAGCTCCGGCCACCGTGTATGGTGGCTGCCGGAGTTGGGGTGGTGGCTGGCCGGAGCTAGGACCGGCCACCACCATGGTGGACCGGCCCCAAACCGGCCCTAGGCACCCACGGCCAAGGATGGTCGGGTGGGGCCCACTTGCTCGGGTATCGGGTTTTCGTGTTCGGGTGGTTTAGGACGATCCCCAAGTCGTTAATCCACATCCGGATCGAAATTTGGAATTAAATTGTAAAAGTTGTAATTGACGGGTTTAGAAACTTTAAACGCAAATTAAATTGCTCGGAAGTCGGAAATTGATTCCGTCGATTGCGTTGGAACCCTTGAATTGTTCTAAGACCGTAGAAATGAAAACGGGAATTTTCGGAGCCCCGGAAGGACGTTTTCCAATCCCGGGCAGATTCGCCGGGTCGGGCGAAACGGGCCTTTCCGGGTCCATTATCAACATGTCGAGTAATTGGGATGTTTGGGAGTGATCGACATTGTCGGGGTTGCATTTGGGCGTCAAGTGTATTAAAATTCAGTTTATGCCTGCGAACTTAAAAAGTGTTTAAATTGTGTTCTTATTAGATCGTGCCACCGACATAGGAAAGGGAAAGCTGGGCGAGTGATCGTGAGCACGCCAGAGCTTAGTTGCGAGATTTTGGGGAAAGCGTACGAGGTAGGGAAAAGTAGCCGGATCTCGGCCCTGACTAGGGAAAGTTAACAGTAGAAATGCATGTGACACTTGGGTGTCGTGGGTTAAGTAAGTTATCAAACAATAGAAAGGCAGGCGACACCGGGTGGTGTCGTATGATACGGGAACGTATCGAACAGTAGAAATGCATGTGACACTTAGTAGTGTCGTAGGAGCAGTGAACTTATCGATATTAGATTTACTGGAGGCATCTGATTACGCCCGGAGGTTGATTGTTTAGTTTGTGTCTTGGGTGGCCATGAGAGCCCGTATTTTACTGTTGGTGTGTCTTGGGTGGCCATGAGTGCCCGTGAGGTTGTTAAACCCGTACTTTACTGTTGGTGTGTCTTGGGTGGCCATGAGTGCCCGTGGGGTTGTTAAACCCGTATTTTACTGTTTGTGTGTCTTGGGTGGCCATGAGTGCCCGTGGGGTTGTTGAACCCGTGTTTTACTGTTGGTGTCTTGGGTGGCCATGAGTGCCCGTGGGGTTGTTGAACCCGTGTTTTACTGTTGGTGTCTTGGGTGGCCATGAGTGCCCGTGGGGTTGTTGAACCCGTGTTTTACTGTTGGTGTCTTGGGTGACCATGAGTGCATGTGGAGTGTTAAACCGGTGTTGTTGCTGTTGTTGAACTTTGCTTGTGATTGTGATTGTGGTTACCTGGGGATGGGGTGTGACAGGTCGACAGCCTGATCCGACTTCGTGTCGGGAAAAGTGCGACAGGTCGACCGCCTGATCCAACTGTCGTGTTGGGAAAAGTGCGACAGGTCGACCGACTGATCCAACCGTCGTGTTGGGAAAAGTGCGACAGGTCGACAGCCTGATTCGATTGGGTGTCGGGAAAAGTGCGACAGGTCGACAACCTGATCCAACCGTCGTGTTGGGGAAAGTGCGACAGGTCGGCCGCCTGATCCAACCGCCGTGTTGGGAAAAGCGCGTGGGTACTGAGCAGCTGGTGTGCGATCCTTTGCGATCTTGTTTGGTGTGCGATCCTTTGTGATCTTGGGTGTTGCGTGGTTATCTTTCGTGTCTTGGAGGAGGTCGTAATCGTTGTGTCGGGTCTACATTAGTGTCCGAGTGTTGAGTCGGTTGAGAAAAGTATTAGTCGTGTGTCAGTCGGGTTACTTGAGTTTGGGGATAGTAGTCCCCGGTGTTTGGGGTTGTTGTTGTTGTTTCCGGCATGTTCTGCTACGTATGCCGTAGTCAGTCTGGTATCTGTGGTGGTGAGCGAACGCTCACCCCTAGCTGCTTTTCCTACAGGTACTGGTCGCGGGACGGACTAGGTGAGCTCTCGAATCTTGAAGAGCTAGGAGCGGGAGTCCGAGTTTCCTTTTTGAGTCTAGCGACATACGCCTTGTATTTTGTCCGCTTGTTGGGTCGTACTTTTGAGTTGTAAATTATTATTTTGATTAACTAAATGGTGGTTTTAAAGCGATTTATTTAAAAAGTTTGAAAATGTCTTATTGTCTTAAATGTTCGCGTTCTGGATTCGGTTCTACTGAATTTGGGGCGTAACAATATGACATTGAGAGCTTTGAATTGAGAAATTGAGATGGACCCGAAATTGTCTCCTCTCATGAAAACTTTTGCACACTAGTGCTCTATATAATTGAACCCTGATTTGTATATTTTTTTCTTTTATTATTTGATCTCATCATCATGATTTTTTTCTAGGACCCCTCTTCATTAATTAGTACGACTTTTCTATTTCCATGTGGATCCACACCCATTTTTATACCATAATGTTTTCATCCCATACTACCTTTGCAACCAATCGTGCAACTAATACTTTATATTGTGTTGTGTTGTTAAACCGTGATTGTTTTTGTTTATTTTCAAACAAATTTATGTATAAGTAAACTGAAAACAAGTAGTTTAAACTTAAATTATAAGTATATGAAACGGTTTTTTGAAAACATGTTATTAGTGCACTGATTGATGTGCATAGATAATATAAATAAGTAAATATAAAAATATACCTTGAAATATTGATCATAACAGTAAACTACTGAGACGACTGCATACAAGACAATTTAAACTGTCTGTCTCTAGAAAAAAAGCTTTGCCTTCTCTCTACTTCGCAACCCTAAACCCGGTAGCTCTTTCCTCTCCGACGTCTTCGATGGCCTCCTCCGGAGCCACTGAGGACGTCGGAGGTCCGCCTAACTATTTTCCCCTTGATTTCCTTCTCCGGCATGGTGCTGTTTCCTTCCGTTGGGGCGACATCTTCAGATCTGGTGTGGGACTTCCTTCTCCGTCAGATCTGATGGGGATAAAGCAGATCTGGGTGTTTTAGTCTCTGTTTCACTTCCTTCGTGCTTTGGATCTCCGACTTTTGGTGCGGCGCAGTCTCCGGTCCGTCCTCTCCGTCTTTCTCAGCGTTTCCCAGTGTTCCCGGGCCTCGTCGGAGCGGTGACTCGGCGAGGTGTTTTGGTCTTGTGTGACCTTTGTTCTGGTGAGTCGGGGAGTGGGCTTGCTGTTCTAGGCGGCGGCGATCTTCGAAGATCTGTTGTGCGGAGGCAGTGGTGTTTTGGGGGTTACGGTCGCCTCAGTTTCTCTCTTCTCGGTAAGATAAAACTGTGTGTTTGATTCTCCTTCTCCCCTTTCTCCTCCTCCCGAGTCTTTCTGCTTCCTGGTTCATTGAGATCTGGACTCTCCCCTTTGGGTCGTGGACCAGTGCTGACCTCCGACGGGATCTCGCTTGCCGAGATCTGAGAGAAGCAGATTGACTTTTCCCTTCCTCTTCTCCTCTATTTTTCAGTTTTCGTTAGCCTTCTTCCCTTCTGAGATCTTGTATTCCTCCGACTCTTCTGTGGTCGAGGACCATCGATCGGTGTTGGCCATCGATAGCGAGTTGCCTAACGGCTTTTACAGGATCTTTAGTTTGGGATGCTGGGGTAATGAGCTGAATTTAGGGAGTTGAGGCTAGGTTTCCTGGCCACCCTGGTTTCCTCTGGAATATCGGGGAGTTGGGGGATTGGGTTGGTGAAGTTGAGGGGTCGGGGAATCCATCTTATCGGGAGAGGGTCGGTTGGAAGCCGGTGACTCTGTGCTGGTTCGGGAAGTCCGGTTTTGGCTTTTTTTTAGTCTTTGTTTCGTTTGAGCTGCTTGTTTGTGAGTTTTGAGTTTTAGACTCCAGATCCACTTTTGTTGTATGTTTGGGGTTAAGATTGTTGTATCTTCCCTATTGTGTTGCTTAATGGCTGTAAAATTTAGGTACTAGACCTCTGTTGCTGTTGGCTTTAGCCGTGTTATGGTTTTGAGCTGCCTGAGTGGTAGTCTCTGCGTTGTAATCGGAGGGGTTCTCCCCTTGGCCTTGTTTTCTATTTCGGAAATCAGGTTATTTATAAAAAACAAAAAATCTGCTGATCAAAAAAAAAAAACAGTAAACTACTTAAAATTTGAAAGTGTCAAATGAGATACCTTAAGTTTTGGTCACATATCATTAATATGTCCTAAGAATTGATCACAAATCAGATACTTGTATTTAGGAATGGAAATCTGTAAAAAAAAATTGGCCTAAATTTTGTTCTATACATAACCAATAATAATCAATACTTTAAAATAACTTTATATTCATAACTAATATTTTAAGATAAAGGTTTACATAAAACCCGAATATCAACATGAAGTCCAATATATTGAGTCTCTGTCGAATTTGAAACACTATGCCCTCTTAACATATAAAGAATAAGAGAGAAGATTTTTGTCATGTAATGACCCTTTTGGCCTAGCCATTTGGTGTGTGGGTAAGTTGGTTGTGTCTCTTTCCCTAGAATCTAAGGAAGCTTAGGACTACTCTTTGGGGGATAGCAACAAAACTCCAAAGACTTGATGTCACCATCACAAACCAAAGATGTAGACATAGCACCTGTACTTGATTGCCTTCCCTACTATGTTTATCATCTTTTAATGGTCTCGGGCCCGTATAGCATGGGCCCATTTCGGAGTGGCCCAACTTGCTAGCTGTCGATGGGCCAAAATGTCGTTTACCAAACTATATTACATAACTTACTGTTGTTTCTTAAGTCTAAAAATGCAGGCATCCTCAAACTTAACCCTCACACATTTATTAGTCGAGTTATATATTTTGGAGTTATTTTCACCTCAATATCTTAACTATGAGTTATTTTCACCTTAATACCCTAACTTTCATTTGTGGCACTTCAATACCTTAGAATGCCATTTTGTGTCTCTTTAATACCTACCGTTAGTTTCAGTCTATTTTTCCATCCAAACACTTAAAAAGTCCATAATGCCCCTCACTAACAGTCAAATTTTCAAAAGCATGTCATTGATTTTCAAAAAGAAGTTATTTATTTTTTAAAAAATAGAATTTATTATTTTAAAATCAGATTTTATTTTATAAAAATCAGTTTTGCTTTTAAAAAGTAATTTTTATTTTATAAAATTCATTTTTTTTAAATTAATTATTTTTTTTAATCTGCATAATCCTCACATCTTTTATTTTTATTTTTATTTGTAATTTTTTCTTTAATTCAGTTTTTAAATCTCTAATTTTAATTATTAATTCTAATTTGTCTATTCATCTTCCTCACGACCACGACTTCTTCTCGCTGAACCGAAATTGAAACCCCAAAATTCCCTACCATTCCCTTTACTTCCATTATCTTAACAATTAAGAAACTCTGTAACAATAAAATCTCTTCTTCAACTCAACCTTCTCTCTCCAAAAACCATAGTCCAAATCAGATTAGAGAGAACCCATTCCCATTTTTGTTCTTTCTCTAGTTAATAATCTTCTTTCCCTCTCCATAACTGATTTTCCCAATTTTCTCATAACCCTAACCCCAATTTTTCCTCTCTCCTTCGCCATCTTGGCCTTGAGAGGAGATCATGCTGATTCACACACCTTCATAGAGATGGACGACTTCTGGGATCGACCAGCACGCCAGAGAATCAATGAGAAGGAAGAGAAGAGGACAAAGAATCAGAGGACGAAAGCGATGATATAGCAGCGGCGACGGGCGTGAGGGTGGCAAAGCCATGGAGGAGGACCTCGCCAGAGAGCTCGCGAAGCTCGCCGGACGCTAGGGTGAAGAAGCCCAAGGGGAGGCTAGGGTTTAGCAATGGTAAGGGTTAGAGTCGATGAAGTCTATTGAGCTTTCTAGATCTGTGTGAGTGTATTTGTGAGGATGAAGAATGTTAAAAGAGATAAAGGATAAGGTTAAAAATATTAGATGTTGTGAGGATAAGATAGAAGAGGATAAAATCGGTATTTAGAGAAAAAATAAGGTCATGAGCACTGCACATCACCATTTTCCATCCAAAATGAATGGAAAATTGACGGTAGGTATCAAAGTGAAAAAAAAAATGCATTCTAGGGTATTAAGGTGAAAATAATCCATAGTTAGGGTATTGAGGTGAAAATAACCCGATTTGTTAAGATGTTATTTTTTTAACTCGTGTGTCATGACATCTTTATTTTTATTCTTCTGAAAGATAAAGACATCTTATTATTAGCAATGGGGATGAACTTATAAGAATAATTTTAGACTAAAAGGAAAAATTCTATACTATAATATTGGTTACAGACAATAAGCTATTCTAAAATATTAGTTATTACTGGCCACATAATAGACAAAATTTAAGTCAAAATTGTGACGCTTTTCAATTCGTAAAAGCAAATGAATGATGTGTGATCGATTCACAAACACATGTAAATGATATGTAACCAAAACTTAAAGTACTTGATTTGATACTTTTAAACTTAGTATACTATTATACGTGATCAATATTTTAAGATACGTTTTTACATTCAACTCAATAATCTTTATATCAATATATATACAGCGGCGGAGCCACATGGGCCCAGGGGGGCACGTGCCCCCCTCAATTTTTTTTTGAAAAATTCTTATTTGTTTGCGATTTGTTTTCATAAATACCCCTTAAGTCCTTCTAATTTCGTAGTTGCACCCTCCCTTAATTTTTTTTTACAATCACGTATTATCACTGATTTGGTGCTCCCCTCACTGAAAAACTACATAAGATTATTTTTTTTTGATGGAAATGAAACATTTATTGGTAATAGATAAACTAAATTGGTTTATATCGACCTTGTAAAGACTTTAAAAACTGATATCCGGTTAGAGGAATGATTGGAATCGGCCACCACACTAATTGCCACAAAAGCCGGGGTAATCAATCCCCGAGTAAACTTGAACCCATATTGATGATATGACGACGTAGCGTTCAAAAAACAACAACCATCAATCCTACTACAACAGTGTACTGAGATGTTACAAAACTTATTAAGGTGAATTACACATGGCGATAAGAACTAATCAACTGAAGTTTGTTTCCCATACAAATGAAGGATGCTAGGGATGTGTAACCGAGTTCTTGTTGAAAGATGGCTTTGACTATAGAGGATGACTTATGGAGGATGCGATAAGAGCAACCCTGTCCTAGGATGATCGGTAGGTACATCTCATTCTCTACCCGATCTTATGTCGGAGACTCGTGGGCCTCATTAAAGGGACTAGATATCTATGTCTTCTACTTGGTGTCGTTGTTCCCCGATGTCCCATGTCCCGTCAAATACAAAATTAGATCAAATTCCAGCCAAACCATTATCATCGCCAATCCTGGCTTAAAGGTTTTCTTCTCTATACCATCACTCTTCGTGCTTTGTCGGTCAAATGACTTCTTCACCAACCGGATACCTCGTTAGAAAACGTTATTTCTGTTCGGTACAGAGCTCTCACCCTCCCCCATGGACCCCGGCCAAATATGGCCGGAGGAAGTCGAAGATCCACGTCCCCCATCCTCGCCTCTATCGACAGTCACGTATGTGGCACCCTCCACGATCATCACTTATCCCCGAAGGCCCCCTACAACTTCTAATAGATCGATAGGGCGACGGTAAAAATCCTCCCTCAACTCTGTCACTTACCACGTGACCTTCCCTAAACATCTGCCAGAACCTTCACGGACCACCTCTGCTCCACGCCGACACTGAAAATATCCTTGTGCATTATTCTAAGGTGTTGATACCGCACATCCGCCTCAAACACTAACACAAAGGTATTGTGGTTTGTAACGACTGATTTTGATTGATTCTGATAATGGTACTCTAATAATGGTACACAAATTAAATGTGGAGCTACATACATATATGTTGGACTATATAATATATATATTTATAAATACAATACAATACAAACTAAGAATTATTGTGGATCTTTTTTTCTCATTTAAGTGATGACACTCATAAAACTCTTCTAAAACCGTAGCCTAGAGCTCTTACCGTCGTACGAAAAAGTCATGGCTATGGCCATAGCTTTTTCCATAGTTATGGTTGTTTCTTCCATATATTCTCTTCCTTGCACTTCCCTATGGGTCATTTCAAGGTTTTTTCTACTAGGGTTTCTTTCGAGGCGTTGCTAGCCACCGCGGCGTTGGCTTTCTCCCGCTACCAACAACGTGTCTCCGATCTTAATCGGCCCCCCTCTGCAAATCAGATGGTTATTGTCTGGCTCATCTCGGTATCAAGCGACCTCAAAGCCGTCCATGAAGCCGCTGGCATCTCTGAAGCTACCGTCGCCGCCTCTAAATCCACCTCTAAAGCCGTCGTGCGTCCTCCTCCCTGAGCTCCACCACCGTACCCTCCTCGATCCCTCTCACGATGGGTGCGATTTTGCGAGTTGTAAGCTTGAAGAAGAACCTCAAAAGATGCATTGAAAATCTGGGTTATATGTATTCACTTTGGAAGGAAAAAAGGCTATGTTATACAATCCTTCGAAGTTGGGTGGGGGTGGGATAAAACTCTTATCCAGATAGAGATGGAGAGGCTTTGGGAATAAATTGAAGTATGGGTCAATATGTGTGCGGGTTGAAGGAGCAACGGGAAATAGAGAAGCATTTTATAGCTGAGCAACAAGTTGTTGAATGTGAGATTTAGTGAAGAGAAAGGGTAGAGATATTATCTAGCATACTAGTTGTAATCGACAAAACACAGGCAAGAGGTACACAAATTAAACAACAACAACTAGTGATTAGTGAATTCAAGGTTGGGAAATTACTTATAGCTCGATTTGTGGGTGAACAACAAGTTTGGGCAACACAACAAGCTACCATTGATAAGCATATAGAGAAGCAACTAGCTCAACTTGAAATACAGGAAAGTGAGCAAACAAGGTTGAAGGATAGGAAACATGGAGAGTTGAGAAATTTTTTTGGGTGTAAGTAAGGTATTCGGTGAAATTCCAAGGAGAGCTTGTGTGGACAGATTTGAGGTAATTACTTATCTGACTAAATTGTACTTACCTCTCCTACCTAGTCATTATAATGACACAATTGCAATAGTAGTGGGTTGTGGTATGGATTGTGTTTCTGGTAGATGTAAAGAGAATATTGGGGTGTTGAATTTATATTGTGGAATGTACGTGGTTGGTTGGCACATTGATTCTTGAAAGGGGGAAGTGGTTGTTGATCCTGATAATTTCATAAGGGAGATGAGAATTTTTTTCTTTTCCATATTCATAACTTAAAATGAATGTGCCAATTGATGCAATTCAAATGACACAAGTTTGGACTAAGGTATCTAGATCATGGACACATAGGGGAACCTAGTTGTTCCTTGGGGTGATGGAAGGCGCCATTATCATTCAGATGAAATGTTAATGACATGTATATATTATTTTTCCTGAGACATAGGGGTGTCGTTTTCCAATAGTAGAACTCTTGGGAGTAATGAGTAAGCTATTCATACGTCCATAGTCTATACAGATATTTAGACTACTATAATGATTGATTAGATTACCACATTTTGTTGATTATGCATATAGAGATATGAAGTCAGTGTCATATATGACAATTAGAGAATTAACATTGGATGAGCACACTAAAAATACACCATAGACCGGGTCATGAGTATATATCAAGTACCAAAGTATGACTTAAGTCCTCTAACCTCGAAGTTGACATGGAATCATATATGGACGAGTTCATGTTTGACACAATCGAACGTCGTCCAAACCATATGGTTATAACCGTTGTGATTGGATCTAGAATCATACATATAAGAAATATGAGTGCTTGACGTTGGGATTGTCCCTCATGAAACAATCATGAGTTAGATATTGTCGCCGTTTGATGAGTGAGATTGTAGAAAAGACAAGACTATGTAGGTGAACAAAGAGTTGTCACTGACAGTCGATCTCGAGATACGAGTTTTTTTAACGGAAGGAACGAGTTTTATTAATATGAAACCATCAAACAGAACGAGGAATAGGGATAGAGTAGTATATCCGAAGACTGACTACAACTAATCTCCAAGAAACTCGAGGTATAGTTGGGTTTTTTGAGTGACCAATCACTTAGATTTAGACAATAAACGAATAGAAAATATACTTACTAAAACAATAATTGAACTATGAAATAACCCTAAAACTAGAATAAGAACAAGACGGAAAATCAAAGCAAAAACCATCTCCGGCTCGACCTGAACCTGACTACTAAGGCATGAATACCAATGTGATTTCTCAAAGAAATCACTAAATTGTCGGGGAACGCGCCTGGTACGGGAAAGGATCACGTGAGATGGTGGAGATCCCCAGGGGGGCTGTCAGTCCTCCGTCCCTCATATGCTCTCCTTTTCTGGTGAACATCAGGTACAAATCTCGTCTCTCCTTGTCGCCATCATCTTCCATATGACGGTCACCAGAGGGCAACGATTGAAAAATGATCAGGAGCTATCAGGCCAATGGGTTTGGGCTCCAGGGGCAGGACGGTAAGAGGATGTATCAATCCATGACACCATAGGTCGGGTTATCCCGGTGAATCAAGACTAAAGGTCGACAATCACAGAACGCCTCGACACAAAAGCTATGGATTTCAGAAGAACTGACATCGCTTATTCGTTAGACTTTGTGTTTTTATTGTGTTTCTGTGTTTATTTCGTTTCTACAAGGCAAAGTAGATTCTTTCTAAAGGTTCAAGAGTGTCGGGTCAACTACGAGAGTCTTGGACTATAATCTGAAAGCTAGGGTCTTTGACCCTGAACAATCTATTATACGTTGGAGAAATTATATTGAATAAAAACCTATGTCCTCCCATTTTAAAAAAAAACATCGTTGGGATAAAATAAGGTTGAAGTAACGTTTTTATTTTTATTTTTGAGGGAAGATAATTTCATTACTCGATATTAAGAGCTAGCATCCTCGGAATGGGGTCTGGAAAACAATTCAGACTAGATACAACTGAAACCCAATTATAGGCATTTCGAGCCAATTCATGAGCTACCCAATTAGACTCTATACGGACATGATTCGCTCTAACACTTATCAAATGCCTGATAATGAACTTGTAGTCATTATATCAAAACTTAAAATAGCCGAAACCAGTCTCAAGCAATCAGATTTCACGACCCCTTCCGACCAACCACTGTCACGCATCCATAGCAAGGCCTCTATCACTTTAGGGTCCTTGATGGACGGGTAATATCAGGACAGGTAAGTAAAACAGCAGACTCTCTTGACCTTCCCCTGCACATCTCTACAAACTGTCCCTCTGATTCCACCGAGACCCTCGACCACTACCTTTAACTTTGGTGGGAACTTAAGTGACTGTAAGTCTTTCCATAACTCTTCCCTGCTATTCGGCCCCATCTCCAAAGCCATGCCTAGATATCCCTGTAAACCACATGTACCGAATACTGACCATTTCTTGTTCCCTCCAATGTACAAGAAGTCCTCTTCTTGTCACTTATTAAGGGGGTACCCTAAGCACTACTTCCGCGTCCCTATGAGATAGGAGACGACAGACTAGGTCCTCATTCCATTCATGTCGACCAAGTTTAAAACATGTATTTATTGTCTAAGACTCAACTTGGCATGTAGCATCCGACAAATATCTTGACTCCGATTCTATCCAGGGAGCTCCGACCACTCAAGTAAGTTCCCACGATCATATCCTCCTCCGAACCCATTCTCGGACCACTCCTTGAGTCGTCAATAAATTGTTCCAAATAGGGATGGTATTCGCCACTTTATGTGCCTGAATAAAATCTGAGAGCGGATAATATTTTTCCTTTAGAATCAATTCTCGGGTTATGCATGAGCCTGTACCCTTACTTTCCGATTAAGGTGATGGTAAAGTAATGGAGATGCTTAAGGCTCAACCCATCTAAAGGTTGTGATCACAAAGTGACCCCCATCTACGCCATTTAATCTCGGAACCATTTTTGTTATCATGAGACTACCAGAATCTGTTCATCGCTACCTCTATCTCTTGTAAGAGCATCAAGATAAATAAATGGACACTCATTTTATAAGTTAGGAGAGCCTGAATAATAGATTTGATCAACACCTCCTTCACTGCCTTGCTAAGTAGGAGTTCACCCCAACTTCTCATCCTGCTGAGAACTCGATCTTTGCTGTACCGAAACGCCTTATAATGCTAGAAGCCCTAGATAAGATCCGACATCAACCACCCGGTTGATCCCCAAAATGGCTTTAATTCCAACACGCCTCCCATGCGTCATGTCGGGGCTAAAGGAGAACGATGATTTCTACAATTGATTTGTTGGCCCGATGCCCTTTCTTACTTACTCAATAGTTCCTTCCATCCCCCTGCCTCCTCTTCCGTGGCCTGACCAAAAAAAAGAAACTATCATCTGTAAAAAAAACAAGTGAATGATCGTGGGAGCATCCCTAGTAACTCTAGAACCATGTATGCCCCGTTGTTCATAATTATCAATCAAATGGGAACGTACTTCTTCATGAACGATAAACATGTAAGGGAACAACGGGTCTCCCTACCCGAGTCCCTTCCCCGGTAAAATGGTACCCATACAGCGTACCCCAACAGTCACCACAATTGTGGCGTCCTTACACAAATCATAATCAGATCAACCCACACCACAACGAAACCCATAAGATCCTTTCTAGGTAATTGTAATCTACCCGGCCATAAGATTTCTACATTTCAACTTTAATCGCCATCTGCTCCACCTTTCCTTGTCTCTTGGAACTCTATAAATAAAGCACCTCTCCAAAGAACTATGGGACTCCGATATCGCACTCTATAGCTGACATGTCATCCTCTGAACTATGACTTTCAATATTATTTTATAAAGAACATGAAGAATTCCCCCATTCTCGAGGGACTCTTCGTTTTTGGGATTAAGACCAAGTTGGTCTCATTTAGACCATGAGGAAATGCTCCTATCTCAAAAAAAATTGTACCCATCTGAATATCTAATCCCCCATAATCGGTCAGAACCTTTGGAAAAAGCCCAAGTTGAATCTGTTTGGCCCCGACGCTTTCAAGGGTCGCATACTAAACAAATCCATCGTACCTCATCCAACCCCACCAGCTTAAGAAGTTCCTCATTTTGAGCGGCCGAAATCGACTTCGGTACTAACAAACTAACCTCATGTTGTGCATGATTTTCTTGCAAGAATAACTCATCAAAATAGTTAGTAATAATCTCCTCCATCCCCGCTCCCCATTCCCTTATTACTCAGACCTCGTATTTGATTCCGCCTCCTTCTTGTATGGGCCTTTGCATGGAAATATCGAGTGTTTTTTTCTCCTGATTTGTACCAGTGATGTTTAGCACGTTGTCTCAACTTGTCATCTCTCTGAGAAGTAGGGTCAACTATCCCCTTAAATGATGGACCTTTTCTCCACTTGCCTGGTCCCAACGACTTTTCAGTTTATTCATCTCCGTTTGGTAGTCTCGGGTACGGTTATTTAAAGAGTCAGGGTTAGCACACACACACTGACTGAGGTCCCTCACAGTTCTCTGGAGTCTCTCCTTGATGTCGGGGTCACCCTTTCCTTCCAAGCCTGCCATACCACCACCTGCTCACATTCTGGGTCATTACACCAGCCTTCCTCGAACCTGAACGACTAGAACCTCCAGCCTATCTCCTTCTGCTTCCCTATCACCTAAATAGGGGCATGATCTGAGGTAGATAATCCCCCATTTAGAAGGATTGGATCTGGGTATAGTCCTTCCCAATTTCTGTTAATCATCGTCGTGTATAGTTGAATTTCAATTCTATTCGGACTGTTTCTTCCCCTTTCCCGTGTATAACGATAGCTAGAGATGGGTAAATACCCGAGTCCTCCATCCTCAAGTGCCTTATTGAACCTTGCATGAAGGTTCCTCGGGTACGATGTTCCTCCCCTCATGTCTGCATCTGAAAACGTGTTATTAAAATCTCCAAGGAAGACCCCCACGTGAACTTAAGGATCTGATTAGATCTTAAGTTTCTTTCCTCTTCTCGAGTTTTGGATGTCCGTATAAACCAGTAACCCTGACCAAGTGACCATCTGAATCCAGCAATTGAAGATCAATGTGTTGAGAAGAAAAAGTTTGTAGTGTCCCCTCATCCATATTTGGCAAAAACATAGCAATTCCTCCCACCTCATTGACTGTCTACCCAGAAAACACCATCCATCTCTAACATTTGCTTCATTTGTTTGATTAACACCCTTTTTCACTTCGTTTCTGATATATAAAAAAATAACCTCGGGTTTTTTACGAGCTACAAGATCCACAAGTAACTATTGTGTCCAGGGGTTCCCAAGCCCCTGACAGTTCCAAGCTAGTGAAATCATTTTTCTCGACGGGGTTGTTTTGCGACCCTTGCCAAAAATGTCAACAGATCTCCCTATGAGTTAGGAACTATTGTTCCAAAATTCACTATTTGATCTTCGAACATTCCCTTCCTTTTCCCCAATGCTTGACTAGCCTCTGAGTCCCGAGTCGAGCTTGATACAGGCCTCTGGAGCTTACCTGAGTCCTTTTCGTGAACCTCTTTCCACTAGACTGAGTCCCCACCTCCACCCGTGAAGGACGAATTTCCTCCATATCATTTTGGGAGGAGATCTCGACCTTATTCCTTGGATACTGATCCTCTAAGGTCTTATTCAAATCAATCGTATAATCTGTTTCCGTTACTCCTTCCAATAAATCTTCACTACCCATTATCTCTCTTCCATGAGTTTGTATTAGACCACTATCTCCGACTTCCTCCCCATTCTACTCTTGATCAGCCCGACCCTTCGCCCTATATGCTGTAGGCCACTCTTTCACCCACTGAGTTACTCTCGCTCCTCCTCCATCCTCGAGAGTCAACGGCCGGTAGCCCGACCGAGTCACTGTTTTTGGTTCTTGTTTCTTTGTTACCATTGCTCCCACTTCCTGATTGTTGGTTGAGTAAGAATGAACCAATCCTCGTGTTGAAATTTTCTCACAAGAAAGATCTATAAGGTACTATCTCAGGTCCCTGACCCTTCTTCTCATGTTCACAATCTTTGACTGTATGATCGAGCCGACCACAACAAAAGCAAAAGTCTTGAATTCTCTTATACCTCAATCGGGCCCAGGTATACATCATATTCTCCACAAGAAATACCTTGACCCTCCCCTGAGAGGCTTATTGACATCCTATTGGACTCGTATGCGAATAAACCCCTCCCAAGCTCGGCCTTTTTTGTTAGTTTTAATTTCCATCACTTGTCCAAGTTTTCGCCATATTATTTCCCCAACCTTCTTTGTCAAAGCCTTGAATGGCGGATTGGAAGATTATACCCACAACGAGGTAGAAGTAAACTCAAAACTCTACGGTTCTAACTGAATTCTTTGAGTAGGAGGAGGCCTTTGTTAAAGGACCATGGCTCCATGCTCATAATTCGTTTCTTCGATTCGGAGGGGAAGAAAAAACCAAACGTGTCTAGGTTTTCACTTGTCAATCTCTTAGCGTTCCATACTCGTTTTATGACTTCCACAAACACGGTCTTGTTAAAACCCCTCGTTGATAGCACCCTCCCTGTAACTGCAAACCGCAATTAGTCTCCACCCTGACTAAGTTCCTCCTCGGGTATGAACCCTCCTCTTCCTCCCTTTCTAACGTGATACCCCCCATTAACTCTTCTAGATCATCCACTTCATGACCAAGGTGCGTTGTCATGAGTCCCGTTCTCGTCGCGATTAACCTATGTGCTCTCTGTGGAGCTAGACAACATAAGTTGATGTCGGCGCCTCCTTTGTACCTCTCAAAAATTCAGTAAGACGAAATCTTAGTTTTAGATCCGTACAACTGTACAAGTCGACCAAAGCACTTTTTTAAGTTGTAACAAAGTTAAGGAGGCACAGAACTTTTAGACGAGTGTAATTATGTAATTATGTTAGGAACATATATATTTGAGTTAAAAAGTGTTTCTATATATGGTCTCTCAATCTGATAGAGAGTAGTAATACGGTCTTCCTGAATCTAATAGCAGAATGGAGTAGTATGCACCCACTTTCTCACAAATTCAACCTAATATTACAGATAGGGTCAGAAAATCTGACATTGCTTTGGTTACTTACTTCCATCTCTATTACATGAGAAGAAGTTTAGATCATTAAGCTCATACAAAAAATTGTATGCCCAATATGCATCAGAAAAACGCGTAGACATATTGGAAGACCTACATAATAGGCGATCAAGAACTCTTTAGCTTATCCCCGGATTTGGAGGGAACACCTTCTGAATGAATTCTAAGAAGCGCTCCGAGTAGAATGTAGGGTCCACAGCAGAGATGGAAACCGAATCGAATTGAAGAGACTTGTATGCATGTTCGATCTTCTTCGTTATATTGTAATCTTGCAGAATGTCAATGATGCCTAGATATAGTACGACATCGTATGCCTGGTGGAACATCTGCTTTTCGTGCTTCCCTGGGAGAAGCTCTGCCCTTGCTGGCATGTTCACACCCAGCTGGATTTGAAATCTGCTTAACAGTTGAAATAAACAAGTGTTGTTTTAGCACTGTCAACATTACAGTTGCAAAGAAAAGAGAATTGATTCAATTGAAGTTACCAGATTTGGACTCATTTGCTCATGAGGAAGCAATGAGTACTATTTTTTTTTCTTAAACTCTATAAGATTGATGTATCATGAACTGAATACATCTATTAAACTAGAAATGAGCTCTTATATTGCCACAAGACCTCTCAACTTGAGGAAAAGGTCAAAACAAAAGTTGGAAGAGATAAAGAGAAGCCCAACAATAGTTGGTGGAAAGAGACCCAACAAGAGTTTGAGAAATGGAAGAGTACGGCTGTTGGGTCCTGAGAGCCTAAATTCAAGTTTGATTAAACATGATATCAAAGCTCGGTTTAGGCTTTTTATCTGTTTGTGTTTCATCATTCATATATATACTTGATCCATAAACTTCTAAGACCTCCACCCATTAACTTAGTTTGGGGTTGGATTCTTCAAAAGATAAGCATGTTATCTTGCATTATTCGAAAGATGATTATCATCAATCTTCTACAATCAATGTTCTAGTGTGTGGTCCATTAAGGCTGACTTGATTCATCAAGACGAGTAGTACTTCATAAGAGGTTTAATGTTCGAACTCTAGTGGGTCATATGCTTGTGAGCATGTGTGAGGAGAGGGGTAAGTTAGGTTAGGATTGCCGATCAAAAAAAATGTTCTAGTGTGTGTGCCCTGTACAGGAGTTACTTTGAGGTATGATGATATCATACCTTGCTGTACCAGGTAGAAGGAGATCTACTTCCTCATCACCAGCAGCTGAGGCTCGTAATCGCTTTCCTCTGATGTGTGGACCCACGACAACACTGTCATCTGTCCCACGGGGGACCAAAACAAGACCCTGTGGGTAGTTTTCGTCATCTATAGAACATGCACACAATTTTAGAATCCACATCCGCTCCTTGTGCACCATAACTGATAAATAGGGTTGTGTTGACTAAGGATTTCTAAACAGACTTAATCAGAAATACTTAAATTGTTTTTGTCATTATCAAAGCATTTTAATGTTGGCTTCGATCTTTACATTTTTTTCACTATCATTTCCCACTTTTGTCTCCATACTCATTCTGAATCAAAGCAAATGCCCAGACTAATACCAGACTCCAAGATTCATTACGTTCTTGGTCGAACTTAAAATGAGAAGAATACTGTGTAAAGAAAATAATATGATAGGTACCTTCCTCTGCAAGAATCCTCAATCCATCTGCCGTTAAACTCTGATTGTAGGACATAAGGGACCTGAGGTGTTGAGGGGCCCGATAATGTACACCCAGCAAAAGGCTGTAATCCATAATATGATGTGCCTCCAAAAATTTGCTGTCAGTCTCAATCTGCCTGTAGTATATAAGGAAAAGGAAGGAAATATTACTCCATAAACAAATAGTCAGAGCAGTAGTTATATATCTGAAAGTATAAGCTTTTCAAAAAAATATGTTTTCTTTCAAAACTAAATCTATTTTAACGATATATACTGAACATAAAAAGGGAAAGAGAGAACATATGTACATCGAAATCTAGAAGATTCTAATTCCGTTATTAAATTTAAATTTTGCAAACAATTGTTTATTAATAAAGATGCATAATCTTTCATGAGGAGAAATCTAATAGAAACTCCTCTTATCCTAAAAACTGTGTGAACCAATCCTAGCCACACACCCTTTAGATCCAACATTCACCATAATGCCACATCATCACCCCAATTCCACCATAATTCACGCCAATTTCTTCCTATCTCACACAAGCAAGGGCATAATTGTAATAGCATGGTGCCATGTGGACAAGTGTCCAATTTTTTGTTCAACAATTCATTAATTTAATCATTCCCGCTTCGTTTCAACTCCGATTAGCTTCAAACTTGCGCCAATATTTTTCTTTTTCCAAGGGCTTTAAATCAAGATCAGTCATGAATATATTTTGAGCCACGAAATTAAAAATTTATATTGGGGTGATAAAAACAATGTTTAATGTTGATAAATCTTCACTAATAATTTTTTTATATCGGGGTATCAAACTAGTGCTAAGTAATGTTTAGTGTTGATAAAACTAGTGCTTAGTGTTCATAAAAAAACAGGTGATGATGTGATAAAAATCATGTTCGATTTTGGAAAATGAGGTGATAAAACTAGTGTTCAGTGTTGATAAATCCAGTGTATAGTGTTGATAAACCCAGTGTATAGTGTTGATAAAAATTATCCAGACTTAAATTTTTTTAAAAATCAGCCCCGAAATAAGGGTGATAACCTATAGTTTAGTGTTGATAAAAAAAACATGTGATGGGATGATAAAAACACATGTAATTTAATGATAAACATAGTGTTTAGTGTTGATAAAACTAATGCTTAATGTTCATAAAAAACATGTGATAATGTGATAAAAATCATGTTCGATTTTGGAAAATGAGGTGATAAAATTAGTGTTCAGTGTTGATAAATCCAGTGTATAGTGTTGATAAACCCAGTGTATAGTGTTGATAAAAATTACCCAGACTTAACTTTTTTTTAAATCAGCCCTGAAATAAGGGTGATGACCTAGAGTTTAGTGTTGATAAAAAAAACATGTGATGGGATGATAAAAACACATGTAATTTAATGATAAACATAATGTTTAGTGTTGATAAAACTAGTGCTTAGTGTTCATAAAAAACATGTGATGATGTGATAAAAATCATGTTCGATTTTGAAAAATGAGGTGATAAAACTAGTGTTTAATGTTGATAAACCCAGTGTATAGTGTTGATAAACTCAGTGTATAGTGTTGATAAAAATTACCCAGACTTTTTTAAAATCAGCCCCGAAATAAGAGTGATAACCTAGAGTTTAGTGTTGATAAAAAAATGTGATGAGATGATAAAAACACATGTAATTTAATGATAAACATAGTGTTTAGTGTTTGTGTTCATAAAAAAACATGTGATGATATGATAAAAATCATGTTCGATTTTGGAAAATGAGGTGATAAATCCAGTGTATAGTGTTGATAAATCCAGTGTATAGTGTTGATAAACCCAGTGTACAATGTTGATAAAAATTACCCAGACTTAACTTTTTTTTTAAATCAACCCCGAAAATATTTTTTTTTTCGTGCTTCATAATATATTCATGACTGATCTTGATAGAAAGCCCTTGAAAAAAAAACTAATGGCGCAAGTTTGAAGCCAATCGGAGTTCAAACGAAGCGGGAAAAATTAAATTAGTGAATTGGTAAAAAAAAAAAATATGATAGTTTTACTAAAAAGCCCTTACTACTTAATAAAAAGTCCTGTTTTTTTGCAGTCAACAAGTCAACACATCAATTGCATCTCATCCATCCATTCTTAAAATGAATGGCTTGGATTGGTTCACACAGTTTTTACGTTAAGGAGTGGTTTCTATTTGATTTCTTCTCATCTTTCATAGACAACATAAAGATTAAAGACCAACTATATCATGTCTACTTAACTTACATGAGACTAACATTTTAAGTACCGATGAGGTCCTGTGCATTGATATCAATTGACTGATGGACTTGCATATTTATCTTTAAAACGTGTATGTAATACTATTTAAGAAGCTTCAGAAGAGTCACTTACTTCAAGAGAGCCTCCCGCCAAGAAGGCTCCAGATAGAAGCAGTAATTTAGATCCAAATCTTTAAGCATTGTGTTCTCATCAATTTCAACCTTGTCTGCAGAACGCCCCAGAATAGAACCTTTCAAATCAAATCTGCGATGGATCCTTAGTTCTGTGCAGAACATATTTCCCATAACTACAAAACGAAACTGCAAACCAGAGTATTGGCGTACAACTATTAGCTTTTTTTTGTACAGACAAAGGCAACATCACAATTTCAATCAAGCTGATCTTTCTAAAGCACTTATGTCATCACCTTTTGACCACTTGAGGGTTTGATCCTGTGGAGACCAAAAAATTTGGTAATAAGTGTGTTCTCATATGACCTCACGTGATGATGATAATCTGGAAGCATTCTTAGAAGAACCTGCACATTTTAGCTTTGGTCACAAGGAAATCCAAATATGAGATACATAACTCATACACTGCCAGAGATGCGAACCTTCACTTCAGATTTTCTGAGTGTCTTAATCATGAAACGGTCGTCTTGAGACAGGAAGAAAACACTTCCACTTTTCCCAGGAGATGAAAGTTCCCGGAGAGCATCGTTCCCACAAATAGACATCATGTAGTCAGCGGCATCTATCTTGAACATCTCTCTTAAATTCCTACATTAGGAACCAGAACCCATAAGGAAAAATGTAAAGATAAAGCCATTGAAGACTTGAAAAGAAATGCAATTTACTGATATGGGTGCTCCATTCTTTTGAGGTGAGAATCAAATATAGTGAACTAAAAAAATTATGTAACCATATTTCTCCTCTAAACGGCGATTTTTTAAATCATAATCTGAACATATGATATCCAATATTATGTATAATAAACTTGTAAAAGAAAGTTGAATTTGAAATAACCTTGTAAAAGAAAGTTGAATTTGACAAGACCGGTAAGTAAATGCATAAAAAATAAGTAAACTCTACAGAATTGAAGTTTAATTACCAACCTGAAAACCATTGGGCAGTAATCTTTCCATTTAAAATCATCTGACTGGTGAGGTGGTGTCAGTTGGGACCCTTCTTTAGGAAAATTCATCCAAAAGCTTGCTCGTGGCCCAAAATCTGATGCTCGTACTTCTCGCCTCTGTATGGGTGTTATTTTCCCCACAGTATATCTGACCAAGTTCTAATGCATGTTCAACATCAAATTTACCAAAATAGTGGCATTTCATATGAGATAATAAGCAGAATGAATGTCTTTGTTTTTGCAATGACAAGTGAACCACAAACTATCTTTTATCAGGTATTTTCGGGTTAACATGCCATATAACCCTCACGAGAAAGCAATATATATATATATACATGTGTGTGTGTGTGTGTGTGTGTGTAACAATAGTCCAGAAGCATGAATGATGAACAAAAATATATGTTTTGTGAGTCAAAGAAAGAAACTATAGAGGTTCTTGCTTCATTCCCGGGGAATCATAAACAATATGTTATTTATACTCTACGATCATTTTAATGTAACTATAAACTTTTGTGCTTGCCAATTTTTTTTTTCTGCCAAGAATATTCAACTAAATGTACAGCAGGAAACAGAAATTTTTAATAAAATCCTATTATCTTCTGCAATAGAAAGTCTATTGGAGAGCAAAATGGAAAAAGAAAACATATAGAATTAAGTGATGTATAATGAAAGCAGATAAGAGTGAGGAAACGCGATAATAGTAATGAAACGAAGAAGTTTACCTAATCCCAAGCTGCAAACTGAGCATTAAATCATAACTTCGGTGACCTTTAATTATTGCTTCACCAGGCCTTTTAACATCTTTTGCAAGTTTCTTCTCTCTCCGTTTTGCTCTTCTGGATGAGAACCTATCGTCTAACACAAGCTCACTAATCAAAACCCCTTGCATGTACTCCCGCTCCAATATAGGAACGTTCGCATCAGCCTCTACTTCCCCATCTAATGCAGACAATGATGAGTCATGTCCAATCACCTTTTCTATAGCCACCTCAAGACTCCAGCGCCTCTCCAGGGAAACATTTCTGGTGCGAGACTGCTCCATATTTAACAAGTTTCCCTTAGAGAGCTTATCAGATGAACCACGTCGATTTACACGGTTTCCACCAACCTTAACATTTCCCAAATCCATAGAGGGAGCATGATGGATATGAGCTTGGTTATGCTTTCTCATATCTGGCAACAGCCCTCGTTTTCTCAAAGCATTGAGGTAACGTTCTTGAACAGCTGGAAGCCTGCTTCCTATTGGATAAAATGATCCTTTCCCATCCTTCAAACCCCGTGTCCAAGTTCCAACATAGCAGCCTCCATTACTCCATCTATATACTCCCAGTCCATGAATCATGCCATTCAACCAGCTTCCTTCAAATGAATCTCCATTCATCCAAGTAAGACTTCCTTTTCCCGACATCTTTCCTGCTTTCATATTTCCCAGATAAACATTTCCATTGGCCCAAGTATACTTACCGGGTCCTTCTGGTAAACCCTGCATCCAAGAGCCTTCAAAGATATCTCCATTAGCATAAACTTGATATCCCAACCCATGTTTAAGATTTAAGCGCCATCGTCCTGTATAGGTCAATTTATCAGCTCCAACATATGTCCCCGTACCTTGCATATAACCACCTGAAAATTCACCCTCATAAACAGCTCCAGAAGCCCATTGAGTTTTTCCATTCCCATGCCTCATCCCTCGTCTCCACTCACCATCATATATGCAACCATCTGACCACAGATACTTCCCCGAACCTTCGGGAATATTGCCAAGCAGTGAGCCAGAATAGGAATCCCCATTGGGAAGTAAGAGCTCCCCAACTCTAAATCCACTGGTTTCTGAAGTATGGACAACTTCACCGTTAATTGCTACAGCTGTGTTGTCTTCTCCAGAAATAGCATCAAGAGATTTTGTTCTTTCGGTGCAAGAAAGTGCTCCTACCACGTTATCAGTGGTGGGCATTGGGCCAGACATGCATAATGGCCAAAAGATCACAGTTGCTCACTGGATTAGAGATGCTCCAAATCTGAAGCTGTTTATAAGAAAATCTGGTTACCGTATAGCTTCATATGAACTGAGAAAACGAAACAGAAAATATATATCCAAGTAGCATAAGAAGAAATTATTCATATCTTATGGATAACAATAGAAGAAACCTATTTCAACATCTAGTTTTACCTAAATACGTATAACACACAATCTAAACATTTTGCGCAAGTCCGATTAAGATTAAGACTGCCTAAATTACAGTGAAAAGTTCCCTAATCTTCCACGATTTGGTGAACTAAAACCTCACAAGTAAGGGATAAACGCTCTCCATGACAACTCAAATCACTGTGATGATTATTCTCCATTTCAGTCCTGAAATCAACTTCATCATCTTCTCAAAACAACATATCCATCTCAGGTCCTCACCTCTTCCAACAACAAGCAAAAACAAATTAAATTCAACCACATGATCTATTTCCTATATATTCCCTAGCATGCTCTTCACTTCCTGCCTTCTGATCCATAAACAAAACAGGGATTTCAACTCATTCATTGACTGGGCAATTTCTACTTAATCTCTCCAATTAACACATCAAATCAAACACAATTCTAGTCATCAAACAACAGATTGACTTCACATATAACCACCAACAGTTGATTCACTACCTGAAAACACAACAACTCGGATCACTACAACGATAATTCTCCATTTCATTCTCAAACAACATATTCATTTCAGATCCTTACCTCATCAAAAAACAAGCAAAAACAAATTAAATTCAACCACACGATCTCTTTTCGTTATATTTTCTACTCTGTTCTTCACCTCCTTCCTTCTGATCCACAAACAAACAGAAATTTCAGCTCATCCAATGACTACACAATTTCTACTCAACCTCTCTCATGAACACATCAATTCAAACAAAAGTTCAACTATAAGAAAACAGACTCACTCGATTGACTTCACACATCAACCACCAACAGCTGATTCAACATACGGACACACTTTGATTCCGAGTTCATGCTCAAGCATTGAAGAACAAATTCAACAAAATCACAGGGAGAGATAGAGAAGGAGCACCTTCGAAGGAGAGCGATGGCTCGTGGCCGTTGGAAAGCGAAGTTGTGGCGGAGACGGAAGTGATTAATATTCTGAAGCTTTTCAGCTCTTTTTCGATTCAATTCTTTTCTTTTTTTCTCTCCTTTTCACTTTCAGTTGAGAGTTCTGCAGACGGATATATATGGATCGCATCCCAACCCAATACCTTTTCGAAGCTTAAATGCTACTCAAAGACATTTTTGCCCTTATTAGGTACTGTAGTGTAATCTGTTTTACTTTCATGATTACAGTGACGGTAATAGTAATTACTTTCTTAATTGGGAAGGTTTAGACGTGATTGGTTCTTAAACTGAATACGGTGATCAGTACTTTCAACTAATTACGGTAGAGTAGAAAGGCTATTGGATAGTTAAACCGTTACTTGCGGATCTAGTGTTTCTCACGCACGATGTGCACTTATTTGGATGGTTGTTTGACGCGGATGTTTTGAATAAGAGCATGTACATAAGGGGGCAAGAGGCAGTACCCTCTGTTGAGTAAATTAAATTGTGTTCTTTCTCTTTCAAAATTGAGAGTGTTTTATATTAAGAGGAGCCGATATGAGATCATACTGCCCTTGAAATGCTTACTAGATAATTAATTATAATTTTGTTAAATTTGTTAAATTCACATTTAACTAACAAAATAATATATAAAATATATAAAATTAATTAATAAATACATAAATTTAAAAAAAATACAAAACTATTAATAAACTTGAAATTTCATTAATCATCAAATATTACAATAATACATTCATTAAAAATAATACTAAATAAAATACATAAATTTTATTTTATAATAGCTTCAATTTGTCTCTGAAGCTTCTCGACTTGTGCGAAATATATAGACAACATTTTCGCGTGATTCAGTCAACTCAACCGTGTCCACGCGTTGAAGCTCTTTAATTTCCTGTATATATTTATTGACTTTGGCGTCTAGAGTGACGGTAAGCTTCGCCTTCTTACACCTTGCAATGTCTATTTGGGCGATGGCTGTTGTTGTATTTGAGAGAGTCTCCATCTTCCTCTTCGCAGCCTTGTTGCCAATAGGGCGTTGTTGTTCATGCGGAGTGGCAATTGGGGAGCACCTGCGAGTTGGGGAACTTGGGCCTTCGGATGGTTGGTCATCTGCACCGAGATGTGTAACATTTTCATCGTCGGTGGGAAGTGAGCTAGGTGGGGTTGTGTTGTATCTGCCGGACTCGTTCAAGCATCGTCGTACACACCCTACATGGCCTTCCTCTGCTCAGAACTTGCCATCGTGTTCCAACGGCTCGATCCAATGGTGGAGCTTGAAAATCTTCGGCTCGTTTTTACCTACGGTGTGAATCTGATAGAGTTTCATGACCCGCTCCTTGTACATTTCTTCGTTCTAGCCGCTATGAGCTTCAGCCTTCTCCTTCCTCAGCAGTGTGATATATCGCCTCACTCTTGACGCATTGACGGCTTGGAGTGTAAAATATTCGTCTCTGAACTTCCCAGCTCTGATGAATCTTCTGGTCACAGTGGACCAGAACGTGTTCACATCTTGGGAGGTATCCCTGATGGGATCTTTTGTTGTGCGTTGCCAAGCAGCTATCAAGAGCATGTCCACTGAAGGGGGCCACTTGGTTCTCCTGTCTGGGACCGCACTGGCCCTCGGTCTAAAGGGTGATGAAGTAGACGACAAGCGGGTTCCAGAGTTGCCGCCGACATGTTGTTGGGAGAAAAAGTTTCCTACATGAC
Source organism: Erodium maritimum (assembly GCA_963921825.1). Taxonomy (NCBI): domain Eukaryota; kingdom Viridiplantae; phylum Streptophyta; class Magnoliopsida; order Geraniales; family Geraniaceae; genus Erodium; species Erodium maritimum. Next base: position 65,534,076 of record OY997594.1, on the reverse strand, counting down.
CGTAAGGGTCGAACATTGGTGGTCGGAATAGTGGTGGGAAAGGGGGATGATTGTCCCATTTGATTGGGCGGTTGTCCCATTTGATTGGTCGTTGGTCCCATTAGACCTACGTCAACATTAACAATTTAATTAAAAGGTAACATACATAATTAACACTTTAATTAAAATTTAACATACATATTAAAATTTTAATTAAAATGTAACATAAATAATTAAAAAATTAATTACAATTTAACATACATAATAAAAAATTTAATTAAAATATAACATACATAATTAAAATTTTAATTGAAATTTAACCTACTTAATTAAAAATTGAATTAAATTTTAACATACATAATTAAAATTTTAATTCATGAAATTAAATGCATTTGTAATCAAAATTAATTAAATAAAGTAAGTTGGTTCCAACCGGCTTGCATGTATTGGTTGAAAGAATCAGCGGGGCAACCACCGGTTTGGGTGAATCCGGTTTGCAAATATTGTTGGTAGTTGTCGGATAGATTGGTGTTCGGCTCTTCACCCGTATTGAGGTCTGGCGGCGTGTATTGTCGTTGCTCCGGTGAGCTCGGCGGTGACAACGAATCATCATCCGACACGGTGTAGATAGAAATGGTACTAAAATTTGAGAGGAACTAAAACTGAGAGAGAGTTGAGAGAATGTATATAGAAATGGTGTGAATTTGATAAATGAGGATGGGGTATTTATAGGGGTTTTGTTTGTTTGTAATTTTTATTATAAATAAATAAACGTTATTACATGACCGTTGGGCAACAACCGAAATCACCCCCCCCCCCCCCCCGCGCCACACGTCAGCACGCCAACAAAGGAGGGAGAGGCGCGAGGCAGTTTTCTGCCCCGCGCTCCGAACCCGCCCATACAGGGTTACGCCTCGCCCCTCGTGCCCCCGCGTCCACAGCTCCCTACATCAAGGGGAGCGTGAATCACAAACCCCAAGGCACACGCCTCTTGCTCTTCCCCCCCCCCCCCCCCCCCCCCCCCCCCCCCCCGCCCCTCACGCCCTCTTCGATGTACATGCTCTAAGAATATTTACGGTGTACGAGTCAGGTTACACAAGAATTATTAGTAAAACAAATTATTCAAATTTTAGTTGTATCTTTCTTACGAACATAAGAAATTTTATTGATATAAACAAGACATTGTACTAGAAGAATAGTGGGGAAGTAGTCTCTCCTTAAATAGATTATAACTAATCTTTAAAAAAAGCCTGAGGCATAAACGAGCAAAAGCGATGAGTAAACGAAATAAAGTAACAATTAAACTAAAAAAAACTACAGAAAAAGCGATAATGAAAACCAAAACCAACTCCGACTTGACATGAACCCGACCACTATAGCCTTAATGTCGATGGGATTTCCCATAGAAACCACTAAACTATAGAGGAATGCGTCTGGTATAGGGAGGGATCACGTGAGATGTTGGAGAACCCCGAGAGCCGGGGGGATGTCAATCCTCTAGGATAGACCAAGGTCGAGAGGCCTCATGTATTCAGGCGGGGTTGGTTCCCAGCCCTCGCCTTCTCAAGCTCCACTTATTCATCCCCGGCCTTAATCTGAGACAATGTCTTCTCCAGCTCAATGGTCCTAGGATGACCCAACATGCACCCTCTGAGAGAACCTGTTGGAACGCGTCCTGACATGTGGTTAGGCATGACGATGGATGTCACCAAACCCTTTTGTGTCTCCCTAGAGGTGCGGGCGAACCTAGTTGGGTTAAAAGTCCCAATTGATTCAGGCGGCGTAGGCAAGATGGTGGACACCATGTCGATTCTTTATGTTTAGAATGGGCGGAAGCCCGGAGGAACCTTAGGGGACGAACTCGAGGATGGTGCCGACTACTCCTTTGGTATAGGGTTCCCATCAATAGGGAAACGTTCGTTGAAAGAGGCATACAATACATAGGTACACCCGGGTGGACGAGCTCATCAGTCGCCGCATGACCTAACCTTTCGCAATTGAAACAAAACATAGGGAGTCGCTCGTATTTGAGTGTGACCCGAATCGGTTGAGGGAAGTCCTGAAAGCCCAGAACCATCGACTGACGGAGGGGTTGATCAACCGAGTGCCAAAACTGCACCCGAACCTTTCCACCCCAACAAAAACCCCACTTGTCTACTTGGATTGTGATCAGCCTCCCAGAGTATCGCTCACCCTAGTACCAGTGGTAACTGTGGAGACCGTCTGAAAGAGCCCACATACCTAAACCCAAAGCTGAATTTGTTCTGGTCCTGCCACATGGAGGTTCTTTGGTAGGATTTCAATTAAGATGAGAGGGTAACGCCGGAAGCATCAAGGCTCTCCCCGACGGACATTCCCCATTGCCACCTGAGAAGCAAAGTAAAACGTGTATACCCTGACGAGAGATCCTTGAAAACATGTCCTTCTGTCGATGACCCCTATCCTCATAGAATAATCTGCAGCATCAAGTCCCATGTGGGTAGCCGGGGAGAAAGAAACTTCCCTGCCATTCTGAAGCGCATGCAGACCAGAGAAGAATGTTACGATACAGGGACACAGACTACCACATCCTCGTACGAAAGTGTAGGTGTCACCAATGATGGTATACTTCCCATAATAAGCAACGACCCTCCTCGTTATGGCATCTAGCAGACCTCCACCCGTGGGATCACCACTTGATGACCAATGCTTGTCCCGGAAAAGGCCGACGAGGGTGGGGTGGGCATAATCCCCGGTGTTGTGTCTTAAGGGAGCCTTGTCCATAAAAAAAGGTCCTCGTGATTGCATCTTAACCTGTGAGGTAGTCAGTTTCCGAGACTTATGTCCTCGTACCCTTACATCACGACTTGAGACGGAATACATGTCGGCCTTGATTGAAAATCATCAGCGGGAGAGACGCCATGGAGGGAGGAACTGCAGCCGGTACAGAGCCCGGCAAGATAGAGGGAATCAGTGCTGGAGGAATTGTAGTGGGCACAAGGACTGGCGAGCGGTAGGATTTTATGGTGGCAACAACTTGAGCTTCCGAGAAGCATTTTTGGGACAAATTACATCCTGAGACGATCGAGGAGGGGGATGAAGGGCGACATCAACACCATGGTAGGGCTTCCCGTGGAAAGTTCAGGGCTTTCCATGAGAAGAAATGACGCCTTGGTCGAGGATGAAGGGTGTGGTATGAAAGACGGTGTGGAAGTCGAGCTGACATAGGTTTTCTTATAGACCTTCCTTTCTCTAGTCGGCTTAATGAAGATTGTGGGCGGGTAGGGGAGAGCCAATGGTAGTGGGGGACATGCTAAATGCACCAAAGTAGTGAGGGCAGACAGTAGCGCGGTGGAGGCAGATGCAGGCACCATGTTGGAGAAGGAGTGCAATGGGAGAGCCATTAGGGTATATAACAGAGAGTAGTTAGGGTTTCCTACTAGCGAAATTGAGATTTTAAATTTTAGTTGTATTTATTTAACACTTTAATTCTTTTTTAATAGTTAGGAAATAGCAAGGTTCTAAAAGTCGTTAGGCGCTAGTCGGGCGGCTAGGTCCTTCGGGGATTAATCGGGGACTAGACAAGGATTAATCGAGGATTAATCGGATTTGTATTTTTTTGTATTTTTAATAGATATATTATTATATATAGAAATAAAATATTCATTTCATTATATTAAAAATGGTAACTAATATCTAAAATACCTAAAAAAAATAGCCCCCAAACAACTCGAAAGCACAACCCTTAATATCATTAACTCCATAACCATCTAATTATTTTAATTGAGTCAGTATACTAAGCAAAAATGTTGTAATCGCCTATGCGGCTAGGCGGGTGCCTAGGTGGTGCCCAGTCGGGATTTTTAGAACATTGGTAAACAGTACCATAAAAAATCAAAATATAAATGAAAAAATATCGAAAATACATAATATTTTCATCAAAAACGTCTTCACAGTTATTAAAACGAAAGTACATCAACTAGATATTGGAATTGCTAACTTTTAAAACCCCATGAATTCTAACTATAATTTACCTATCACAAAGTTAAAGGGGGCGAGTTCCGGTTTTGAGACTGGGATTTGAACGCAGACTACTAACAAGAAACAAGTTATGTGTTGGATGAGTTCACTAGCAAGCTCGCCCTCTTTGCTTGTCTAACCCAATGTTGTAAAAACCGTCGCCGTTCGCCTGTGCATGTCTCTGTTCACCCGAGACACACCAAAATTTTCTGCTTAAGTTTTCTGCCCATCCACAACCCGATTCGGCTTAAAATTTTCTGGGTTTAAGTTTTGCAGATTTTGAGTTTGTTCTTCACATCGATGGTCGTCGCCTAGGAGAATTTGGGGAATTTGGAGTTTTGTGGAATATGAGGTTTGAAACTGTCTCGAAATCTCTAGTGCTTTGGAAGGAAAGCCACGATTTGGGGATTCAGATTCTTGATCATCATCTTCATCGTTTAGATCTGGACCTAGTGAATGAGGAGACGGAGAAGGGGCTGGGGTTGTAGATCCGGTTGTGGGGGTTTGAATTATTATTATTTAAAATAATAATTAATGAATATTAGAAAAGGTAAAATAATTAATTAAACATATAAAATCTGATTTTAAGAATTATTGAAAATAAATAAAATGTATTAAAAGAAAACAAAATCTTATATATATATATATATATATAGAGAGAGAGAGAGAGAGTAGCTATCCAGTAAAAAACCATCCTTATTGTGCAAACTGCAAACCAATCTAAGCCACAGGATGTGGTCAAAGTGACGTCAGTAGAGCGCGCGCGATGCTGACACGTGGCCGCTTCGCGCGCGCCTCTGCCCGCGCGCGTGAGAGTGTTGACCACGCGCGCACACAGTGCTAATAGTTTGGGCGCACAGTGCTAATAGTTTAGCACAGTGCCAAACTATTAGCACTGTGCGCCCAAACTATTAGCACTATGCGCGCCACGTGTCAGCACTGTGCGCGCGCACCAGCATCGCACGCGCCCACGTGTCAGCACCTGATGAGTTCGTAGTTTGCACAATAAGGGGTGGTTTGTACCTGATACCAACTATATATATATATATAATAGCTTTCATGTACAAATTTCCTTAAAATACAAACGGTGCGAACCATGTAAATCTGTGGAAATAAAATGTAATTACAAATTATTTATGTAGATTTACATTTTCGATTTACATTTATGTTAGACTATCCTATTTTTGATTTACATAAACAAAATGTAATATCTCAAAAATAAAATGTAATTACATTTTTTTTTCCGCAGATTTACATGATGTTCGCATATTTGTATCCTAAGAGTGGTGTGTACCTGAAAGCTTCCCTATATATATATATATATAGGTAGCTATCCAGTAAAAACCACCCTTATTGTGCAAACTACAAACCAATCTAAGCCATAGGATGCGGTCAAAGTGACGTCAGCAGAGCGCGCGCGATGCTGACACGTGGCCGCTTCGCGCGCGCGCGGGTGCTGATAGTTTACAAGCACGGTGCTGATAGTTTAGTACAAATGCAAACTATCAGCACTGTGCGCGCAAACTATCAGCACCGTGCTACACAAACTATCAGTACTCTGCGCGCGCGCACCAGCAGCGGGCGCGCCCACGTGTCAGCACCTGGTGAGTTCGTAGTTTGCACAATAAGGTGCGGTTTTTTATATATTTATTTCCCACATGTCAGCATCTGGTGCGCTCCGCTGACATCACTTTGGGGGGATCATATGGCTCAGATTGGTTCGTAGTTTGCACAATAAGGAGGGGGTTGTACATGATACCAACCCTACATATATATATTAGAATATGAATTATAGTTGTATAAAAAATAGATAGTTAATGAAAACTATATTTAGAATTAAAAAATAATTTGAATAAGATAAATAAAAAAAGAAATTAAATAAATTAATGAGAAATAAAGAAATAAAAAACAAATAAAGAAATAAAAATAAAAAATAAAGAAAAGAAATAAAAATAATAAAAGAAAAAGAATGGAAATGTTGTGTAATATTCGTAGATAGTTGAGGGTATTTTCGTCATTCAACAACAAAAGACTAACGTTCACTAACGCAAGGGGTTTCTGGTTATGAGTTGTATCAATTCAAAAAAAAACGTAAGGGTAAACATTAGTTAAACAAGCCAATTTAAGGGTATGCATTTATAGTTTTCCCAAAAAATTATACATATACATGTCCCACTCATTACAATTTTTTCTAAAATTTTATACATATACACGTCTCACTCTTCGTCTCCCCCACCAGCTTTCTCTCATATCCAACTCATTACCGATACCCTCCCCTCTTTCTTTGGAGCGTAGTCGTCGGTGGATGCACAATATCCATGTTGTCTGGTGAACGATGTGGATCTTGGTGTTCTAGGAGTGATTCCTCAACCCCTCCATAGAGTACCCATTCTTATCTTCTCCTTTTCATCTCAATTCTTGTATCCACATGTTGATGATATCACGAATGTATGGATTTTCATATGTATATATTGGATTTGAGTTTTTTCGTGTGTGATGATAGTGGTTTTTTTTTGTTTTTCAAAGTCTTATAGCCTAGATTTTCATTATACGAGCCAAAATTCTCATTTTTTTACTCTAGGGCCATAAAACTCAAGGATGAGACTTATGCAACAATAGCATGTTATTTATGTGGTTTGGTCATTAATAGCCAGATTACATGTGTTCGACTTCAAAATTCAAAACTTTATTTGGAATAAATTTCAAAAGGAGGTTTCGTTGTGTGAGAAGGATCGATCTAGATTGTTTGGTTGGTTGACTCTCTAGTCGGATGATCTGGCCACTCGGAAAGGAAATGCTAGTGGGCACAAAATGCGACTCTTGGAAATGATTATAGGTTAATCCTATGGTTGGCGACTAATCATTCCAAGCCATAGCCAAGGTTCTGTCCATGGAAGAGACTGGCACACCAATAGGAAATTGTGAATGGTTTGCTAACTCCCAAGAGTAGTCATTGTGGGATGCAAGTTGTAGAAGAGACCGACAATCGCGACCACTGAGCTAGGGTTGGAACTCTTTTCCCTTACCACTAGGTGGGAACTATCGAAGTATGGTATTCCATAGATTTTAGGTAGAAATAAAAGTTGATTTTAATTGGTTTGTGATCTTAACATCTATCTAGGGAATGCGTGCATAGCACTTGACATGACTGACTCTAAAGTTTTAAATTTTCTTTACTTCCGCTTGATTGTGGTAATGTTGGATTTCTTATGCTTCACAAACTTTGATAATTGGGTTCGTTGTAATAGTCTATATTGGTATCGAGTTCGAGAATTTGTAAGTCCGCTTTTTACCAGGTTTACCTGGGGAATACTATCAGCAATGGTAGAGATCCTCCTAATATTATCCAAGGCGGTCCATGTGATTCGTTGCATGAACTTGATAGCGATTATTGATGTTCCTATATGGACATCATAGCACATCACAACAAGTCTTTTAAACAAAACACAATGCCACGAGCACATAATATATATCTTTATTCATACTGCATATGTATTTCTTTCATTCCATTATCTCTTGGCTCTAACTGAGTTGTATGCTTACCTACTTTTTTTTCTGCTCCACCTCGATCCCCATCAAGGGAACACTCGAAAATTTATGGAATTCACACACAATTCCAAATACCAACACCCTAACATGTGAATTGGGATTGTAAATATGTAACTGTGTATATAGAAAGATAACTAGATTATGGTAGTGACAACTTTAGCCTAAGTGAGACATTAGAACTGATTTACCCATTGCTTTTCTGTGGGATCGACCAGTATTTTATCGTAAAATTATACCAAGCCGATAATTAGTCATGCACGTGTGTGTGTGAGAGAGTGAGTCATATTTCTAACATGGAAACTATTTAAAAAGTGTAACTTGCTTGACGTAAATGAGTCATTACGACCGAGCCTATCAACTAAGGGAACCATGTTAGGGGTTTGATCATCCAGATGACTCGCCACTTAGGCATAAAACAGTAGACGGTGGCGAGACAATGACCACTAGACGCCCACCCACATCACAGTTCTTATAAAATGGCTTCATTGCCAATAACTAGTCTTGGTGCGCGGACACCAAACTTGATGGGAACGGTGGTGTGGCCTAGTAGTTCCGTTAAGATGACACCTTTGTGCTAAGGATTAATCATTTGGATAGTCTTGGTGATTGATAGGCCATCTGGCGCATTAAGCTCCTTAGTCTGACCGTTAGACATAGTGAGGTATTTGAAGCAGCTTCACTAAGACGAGTAGATGGAGGACCACCCTATACCGACCTTAGCCAGGTACCCATGGCTTCCCTTTATAGAGCGGGGCACCCTAGTATGCCCTAGTGACACAAGACAACTGATCAGCATCACCGACCCACCCCATTCTGATAGTTATGGGCTCCCAAAGAGGGGCTAATATGTTTTTTCAGATGATCTGGGACCATTTTATTTTTAGTTTCATGCATTCATTTTTGTCTTGACATTGTAGTAGTTTTTATTTGTATAAAAGAGTGATATAATAGAAACTTGAATTTTTGAAAAGGATAAGGTTGAACTCATATTTGTGAGTTACCAATTCTAACGCTATATTTAAAAAAAAGGTTAAATGTAAGAACATACCCTTATTTATTGGTCATGAATAGTAAGTTATCTTAATGTATTGGTCATTATTGGAGACGTGAAATAATGTGTAACCAATTCATAAAACATGAAAAGATCTGTGATCAATTTATAAAAGTTTGTAGATAATTTGTGACCAATTTATAAAGCACGTAAATGATGTGTGATCAATTCATAAAAACACATAAATAACTTGTGTTCAAAACATAAGGTCTTTTTTTATTTAACCATGGTAAATTTTATGTAGCTTACTGTTTGTGATCAATATATAAAAATAGGTTTCTACCCATAATGAATTAAAAAAATAATATCATTACGATCATAAGAGGTGAAATCGGCTACAAACCACTCTTAACCTAAAAACTAGAGAACAAATCCTAGTCACACACACCTAACATCCAACATTCCACATGAAGCCACATCACCACCTCAATTTCACCCAAACTCACGCCAATTTCATCCTTTCTCACACAAGCAAGGACATAATTGTAAAAGCATAGTGTCATGTGGACAAGTGTCCATTTTTTTCTTCACCAATTCACTAATTTAATATTTTCCGATTCGTTTGAACTCCGATTAGCTTCAAACTTGCGCCAATATTTTTATTTTTTCAAGTGCTTTAAATCAAGATCAATCATGAATAAATTTTGAAGCACGAAAATAAAAAAGGTATATCGGAGTGATAAAAAAATGTTGAGTGTTGATAAATCTTCACTAATAAATGTTTTATATCGGAGGTATCAAACTAGTGCTAAATGTTGATAAAAACATGTACTGAGGTGATAAAAACCATGTTCAATTTTGATAATAAGTGTGATAAACTAATCATGATCAGTTTTAGAGAATTGGGTGATAAAACCAGTGTAGAGTGTTGATAAAACCAGTGTAAAGTGTTGATAAAACTAGAGCAAAGTGTTGATAAAAATTAGCCAGATATAATTTCTTTAAAAACCAGCCCCGAAATAATAAAAAAAATCCGTGGTTCAAAAAAACCATGTGATGGGGATGATAAAACACACGTAATTGAATGATAAACCTAGTGTTTAGTGTTGATAAAACTAGTGTTCATAAAAAGCACGCGATGAGGTGATAAAAACATGATCAGTTTTGGAAAATGAGGTGATAAAACCAGTGTAAAGTGTTGATAAAACCAGTGTAAAAGTGTTGATAAATCCAGAGCAAAGTGTTGATAAAAATTACCCAGATTTTTTTATAAAAAAATCAACACCGAAATAATTTTTTTTTCCGTGCTTCAAAATATATTCATGACTGATCTTGATTTAAAGCCCTTAAAAAAACAAAACTAATGGTGCAAGTTTGAAGCCAATCGGAGTTTAAAAGAAGCGGGAAAAATTAAATTAGTGAATTGATTAAAAAAAATAACATGATAGTTTTACCAAAAAGCTCTTACCACTTATTAAAAAGTGTCGTTTTTTGTTTGCAGTCAACAAGTCAACTACTCAATTGCATCTCATCCACCCATTCTTAAAATGGATAGGTTAGATTGGTTATCTAGTTTTTAGGTTAAGACATGGTTTGTATTTGATTTCTCCTCACGAACATAAATTGATAATTAAAAAATTAATTATAAATTTACATCTTAACAATAAAATAACCGGTGATAGGATGGTGATAAACTCGTATCGATATTGGAAATGTTCATTTGATGTCGGCTGTTTGTTGGACCATCAAGCTATAGGACGGTTGGTTAAATATTTTTAATATGATTTCCTAACTAAAACTCTTGTTTTTGCATGCATGGCTTCCATATCGAGACTTCTATGTTTGCTTATTTTATTCTAGCAGTAATAAAGAAAGTGGAGTTAGGTGTAAGAAAATCATTAACTTATTAATCAACGTACATAGTGCATTCCTTTTTAGTTTATCGATTGCAACATGAAAAGCTACTAAAGATGAGGAGTTTGGAATGCTCGTTGTTATCCTCCGTGTTCTTCAATACCGTTCTAATCATTTAGGGTCTTAGTTCTATACGTGGGGATGTCTAGATAGGAAAGCTTGTGATCTCGGCCTGTGGTCCAGGTTTTGGTGTTGAGGTGTTCCTTGAGTTAGTTCTGGTGGATTCCATCCCCTTCTTTCAATTGAAGGGGGTGACAGCGCTGCAGACCAGGGCAGGCGGGAGAAGAAGCTTTTTAGAGCCCTTACTTCTACTATTGGTATTGCTACTAATCCGATTTTGGGTTCTGGCACCAAGTCGGACAAATGGGCGGATAGAGTTTCGGATGTTCTAAAGTAGGACTCGGCCTTTGTCTAGGAGTTGTACGATGGGCTGGATCTGGCGCTTGTCCCTTTGTCTGATCGCTCCCCCGTTGCCTCAAGACTTGGGCGTTGTTCCTCCACCGATTGATTTTACAGATTCTCTTCCCCATTGATCGATGATGGTCGTAGTAGGGAGAGCATTATGTTATTGAGGATCAACTGAGGAGGACTTCAAGAAAATTGAAACAACCTTACGTCTTTATTATAGTAGCGGGGTTTCTAACCCTATAAATACCTCTTTGTTGTACTCCTTTAGACTTAAGTTGTTTCTATGTTTTTGTTAGGGTCTTGCCCGTTTTGAGTTCTCAGGTTTGTTCTTCTTATATTTGACTATTTCTTAATGTATTTATTCCTTTCTGAGCAAAAAGTATAAGATGATAAAAAGAAATTATATTTCACTATCATATGTGTATCATTATTAATATATTACATTATTCTTAAGTTGTATAAACTAATTTCAATGATTTTATTTATTTATTTATTTATGTAAGTTTAATGATGAAAATGTCTTTAGTATTATAAGAAAAAATAGTTATCTTTATAAAATAAAAATAATAAAAGATGAAAAAAATCTCATTTGGTCTATATTAAAAAACAAAAAACTATGTGTCGTCGTTCACATTGTATCGTTTAGGGTTGCCAATAGCCAATTTCTTGTTGGCCGATTTTTTTATCCTTTTTCTCCCTCATCTCTTCTACTATTCCAGCTTCGTCCCACCAATTGTCCGTCCTCAGAAGCAGTCAACGATCAAAGCATGCATCTTCTCCTCACAAAATGGAGTTTTAGGGTTTCAAAAGGGAAAGGACACGCTGTCGTTGTATCTCGTTGTCGGGCAAGGAGCTCTCCCCCCACCTCCTTTCTAGTCGAAAACCTCCCTTCCACTCAAGAAGTTATTGAACCTCTTCAACCAAAAGAAACTTTGAAGTTTTATTCTAATACTTTTATTTATATGATATGGCTTTAATTGTTACACATTATTACCAGATACGTCAATTATCTTTTTACACTAATAATTGCAATCATACTGTATCGAATCATGCTCATCCTAAAATACTCTCAACAATAGAAAAAGTTTTTTAGGGTCTACAAAAATAGACGTGGTGGCGTAGGAGGATTTCACTATAGTGATTCTGTTGGTAAGGATGACAAGCACTAGACAAGAAACAAGGGACGGGGGCGATGGTGGCCTTGGCTGGAAATGAACGTCGGGCATGGGTACATAGCCAAGGAAAAGGCCTCGCTAAACAATGGGCGACCCATTTTCATCCGGTGCAGCGGCACAAAGAGGAGGGTGGTTCTTCCCGTCCTTCTTAAGGACAACGATGTAGGGGCTCGGCCAAACGACGGATGGATTGTCATGTCTGAATCTGATGTCGAGACTCCCACGAGTAAGGGAAATGGACCCGAAGTAGAGTCTAGGAAGGTCTCGAGGAGCAATGAATCATTGGACATCCCGCTAGACAGGTCGGTGAAGGTTTACATGTAGGACCTCAAACGAGGTCCACAAGGCTCATCAGAGAACTTGGAAAGGCTAGGCGGTCAGATGGGGGACCTGGTGATGCTAGAGATGGTGGTGTCGTCAATGGAAGTGTGAAATCGTTATGGATACAGGTCACCAACCTCCAGGTTGGAGCCGGAAATCGAGGGTGGGATTCTGGGTCAAGGAGAACCTAGGGGTCGGCCTAACGGTGGATGACGACGAGCATGTCATAAGCTAGGGGGACTTCATGAGGATTCGGGTACGACTCAAAGTCAGTTAACCCCTCCATCTTTCTGGGTCCACCGGGGTGAACGGGACATCGATGATGAGGTCCTCTACCTCTGTGATAGTGTAGGTTGAGAGATTCTCCTTTAGTAGCGTCATGTATGTATGAGTGGGAGGGCTTGGTGTACTGGATGAAGGAAAGGGCAGATTGTAGTCTTAAGGCACAATTGTCTCATACCAGAAAGGTTCGAGGTCCCCACGATCACTGATCCCCCGCCCATGAATGGAGGTTTGATTCAGGAATCAGGACCTTCCCCAATCATCCTCCCCATTGGCTCACCTAATGGAAGCCCTAACAACGTTGGGACTAAAAGATCCTGACATGCCTTATATCTCCTTGGTTTCTTTGTGAAAGACGTCAGCAACGTCCTCCTAGTTGAGAAGACCTACGAGGAAGATTATGGTACGGGCGGAGCCAGGTCTTTCAAAGAGAGGCCCTTCTCGCTGTTTGAGAGAACTTGATCAAGTAGCGGTGGCTTGACCACGGTCGCTTCCGATGCTGGTGTCGGTGGAGGAGGAAACATGATACGGTAGGAGAGATCGATGGTTTCATCGGTTTCTTCTCACCCTTCTTAATAGGGTGAAAAAATTCAGAGCTGGGTTTTGGGGGCATGACCAAAGCCAGCGCAACATGGGGCAGAGTATCAGGTCTTACCGAGGGCGGAGCAGTCATCGAGAAAGACAGCGTAGGGACATCATCACACGTTTCAAGAAAAAATTTCGACAACGTCATAAGATTAAGACATGTTAGAGAGCTCTATATAAGCTTACTTAGTGGAAGGAGAATTAACTCTATTATGTCTGTTTTAAGGTTACTATATTGTATCCATTTAGTGTCATTATTATTATTATTATTATTATTATTATTATCATTATTATTATCATTATTATTATTATTATTATTATTTTATTATTATTCAAGTTGTTCAACTAAATTCTCTAAGAGCATCTGCAATGCTAGGTGGTAAGGCTGGTGGTAAGTGTTGATTGATAGAATAAAAAATTAACATTTTAGCCTTACAATCAACAATAGCAGTCAACACCCTCCAATGCTAATTTTTCTGTTGACTGTTAGAATTAAATAATATTAAACATAACACTTTTATTTAAAAAAACAAAACACGCATTAAACACAACACGATTAGAATTACCGAAGCTTATTACACGATACATATTACACGTTAAACTAAACATGCATTCACCACAACTTATTATCACAGAATAGGAAAATAAGACATAGCATAACAACGGTCTATATTTTGTAAACGTATTGTAGCCACTTCGAGTGATCTTTGAGCATACTCCATATCGCGAATCGGGTAAAAGGTTAGCGATATCGGGTCATATACCTTGCCGCAGCCAAGGCTATAAGTTGGTCATCGGTTTGTCCCGGGAGGCGAGCATGCATTTTTTCACGATATATTAAAGGGTAATTTTCACCTCAATACCCTAACTATCGTTTTATTTCACCTCAATACCCTAACTATTTTTCGTGGCACCTCAATACCCTAGAATGACATTTTCCGTCACTTTTAGTACCCGCCGTCAACTTTCCATCCATTTTGGATGGAAAATGCTTGAAAAGTCCAAAATACCCCTCACTAACAGTCAAATTTTCAAAATATGCCATTGGTTTTCAAAATTTCTTTTTATTTATTTATTTATCTTATAAAAAACATTTTTTATCTTATAAAAATTAGAATTTCTTTAAAAATATTTAAAAAAATTCAAAAAATCAGTTTTTTATTTTTTTTTATAAAATAAGTTTTTTATTATTAAATCAGTTTTTTAATTATAAAATCAGTTTTTTATTTCAAAAAATCAGTTTTTTTATTATAAAATCAGTTTTTTTTATATAAAATCAGTTTTTTTAAAATAATAATAAATTTTATTTATTAAAAAACAGTTTTATTTACAAAAAATCATTTTTATTTTAAAAAAATCAATTTTTATTTAAAAAAATCAGTTTTTATTTAAAAATTAATATAAAAATCAATTTTTTTAAATTATTGTTTTTTGACGTTTTTTTAGTTTAATTCATATCTTTAGTTTTTTTCAATTTAACACCCACCATTTTACCTTTTTAAGTTTCTCTCTCTAAAAACAAAATCAAAACCGAACTCCCAACAATGTCCTTTAAATCTCCGTCTGCATTTTTGTTGCTTTGCCATTCAAGATCTATATGCTCCTTCATTGTCTTCACCTCTACACCTTCATCAAATTCTTCGACCTTTTCTACTATGTGGTCAACAACATCCGCATCGGCCGAAGATATTACCTCTGAAACCCTTATTTCTTGGCTAGTGGAGGATTCGATGCCGGCCAGGCGGTCGCTGAGGCATAGGGCGCAGAATCCGGTGATGGGTACGGAGGGATGGCATCAAGCTTGTAGATCTGAAATTTGGTTTTGTTTTTGTTTTTAGAGAGAGAAACTGAAAGCGTGGGTGTGGCTGGGTCGGAGAAGGTCGTGGGTGTTTCTAGGTCGGAGACAGTCGTGGGTGTGGCTCGAGATTTCGGTAAATCGAAAGAGACCCCCAAGGCAGAGTCTATTCTGGAATTTTTGATGGTTTGTAATTTCTGGAAAATTTGGGTATTGATTTGTTTTTGATGAAGATGTAGCAAGCAAGGTTATAGAGAGAGACGAAGCTTAGGATGAGAGAGAAAATGAAAAAAAATAAAAAAAAAATAAAATGAAGAAATTAATTCTCTCTTCTCAAATACCAGATTCATAAGGAGTTGAAGATGAAGAGGAGAGAGGAGAGAGGAGAGAGAGATGAAGATGAGAAGGACAGAGATGAAATGAAGAGAGAGAGACGTGGATGGGTAGAAAACTGAAAAAAAAAATTATTAAATTAAAAAAAAACTGTTTTTTGTATTTTTTTTAAAAAAAACTGATTTATTTGTATTTTTAAATTAAAATCTGAAACTTTGAAAATAAAAATATTTTTTATAAATAAAAAACTAATTTTATAAAAAAAAATGATTTTACAAAAAAAAATGATTTTGTAATAGAAAAAACTGATTTTTTGAAATAAAAAACTGATTTTATAAAAAAACTGATTTTATGATAAAAAAAACTGATTTTATAAAAAAAACTGATTTTTTAAATTTTTTTACAGAAATTCTAAATTTTATATAAAAAAAATGTTTTTTATAAAATAAATAAATAAATAAAAAGAAATTTTGAAAACCAATGGCATATTTTGAAAATTTGACTGTTAGTGAGGGGTATTTTGGACTTTTCAAGCATTTTCCATACAAAATGGATGGAAAGTTGACGGCGGGTACTAAAGTGACGGAAAATACCATTCTAGGGTATTGAGGTGCCACGAAAAATAGTTAGGGTATTGAGGTGAAATAAAACGATAGTTAGGGTATTGAGGTGAAAATTACCCTATATTAAATTGAAACGTTGTACCTTGTCGAAGACCCTTTGTCAGTGGTCCTTGCACTGCTTCAAGGATCGGGGCAGGGCTAATGCATGGGCGTTTTGGACGTAGTTACGTAGACATCAGGCCAATACCGGATGTTTGGACACGGGCGGGCGTGATGAAGCCACTTAAGGACATGTTTTAAAGTACAATTGATGTATGATCACCTAACTTTTAACTCTTCTGTGTGCATCTGGAGTTCCTTTATGTGGCAGCCTTTATTGCCTCCTAAATAGTAGCCTTCATTTGGTTTGTCTGCAATGGTGTTGTCATACAAAGTTCTTCTTGGAATCCAGAGGTATGCACTTATCAATCAATGAAGCTCTATGTCCTCTCTGTAGTATGAGTTTTGAAGATATACAACACATGTTCATTTGCTGTCTCTGGAGTGGGAAGATTTGGTCTGAGGTTTCAAGCTGGTGGGGAATTCAATGGTGCATCCCAGGCAATTTTATCAGTTTCATCTGTTCCTAGAATGAATTGTGTTGCAACAACAAGACTTGGAAGACTTTGTTCTCCATTATTTTGTGGGAGATTTGGTTGGTTAGAAACAAATTAATTTTTCAAAATGCACTTCACAGTTCCACTCAAGTGCTTATTTCAATCCTACACAACTCCTATGCTTTGGATTAGACTCGGTTCAAAAACCATTTGGTCTTCTCCTTTCAAGACTGGATTTCTTTCCCCCAATTATGCAGAAGGAGAGTGAGGCCAACACTACAGCTGAGAATTAGTTCTTGATCATATCAGTCCTATAGTGACTTACTTAAATGTTGGCCTCAGATAGGATTGGTTTAGCTTGTTGATCATCTGGGTTTGGGTAGTTCTGGTGTGTTTTGGGGTTTTTTGTAGGCTCTCAACACTTGGTGGTTTATTGTTGGGGTGTTTGGGTTGATTTTCTTGGTTGGGGGTCACTTGGTAGTGTTTGTAGTGAGGGCGGTAGGGGTTTCTTGAGCCTTAAGTTATTGGTTTTATTGTTGTCGCTTCATAATTTTTCTGTATTGTGGTCCTTATATTGGGCTGCTTGATTGTACTGAGGATTACTCCTCTTCCTCTCAATTCTTCCTCAGAATTGAGAGGTACTATAAATATAGTTTCTTTTTCCAAAAACATCATCTCTTCATCGTGTGGTCATTGGAAGGCTCTTGGGTTGCCAGCCATGAGTTGTTTGGTGGAGGAGGAAAGTTTTGAGAGGTTTTTTGGAGGAAGAGAGGAGTTGGAGTGTGAAGTTGTGAGGATAGGAGGTGGTGGTATTTAAAGCCACTGAACCGCCGGCTATCCCAAGGGCAATTTGGACATTTTGCATATATAGTGCAAATGTGACGCAAACCAAAAAATATGGAATGAGGACCAAATGAAAATGAAATTTTTCCCAAATGCAATTCAAAGTGTAATTCAACCACGTAATTAAATAACGGAAAAGCAACGACAACTAAACCAATAAAATACGACAAAAAAATCGCAACTAAAAAGGTGATCGACAATTAATTAAAACTAATTCATTAAACAAAATTAATGGACTACACTTCATTAATGGAAAACTAAATACGGATATTAGGGAACGTAATAGATAAATCACAAGGAGGATTACCGGAGCGTCTGTAAAGACCGGAAAAGTTATGCTTTTAAAACATTGTTGGAACGTCGTTGGTGGAGGGAACGAATCGAGTTTTGGTTCGTGTGCAAAAAAAAAGGAGAGTTGTTTCGGACCTGGGTCGGGCTGACTCAAGCCCAGTGTGCTGAGCCCAAGTCAGCACCGGGCCCAATCCGTTTTCCCCATCAACCATATCTCACCCTCTCTTCGTCTTCAGTACGCACACAAACCCCGAAGCATCGCCGCCCTCTCTCTATCTAACCCTCATATCTCGCTTCTTCTCTTCTCTCCTCTTCTCGCACCTCGCCAGAGCTGGAAAACCAACGCCTGAACTCGCCGTCTCCAATCTCGACCTTCCCTCGCCACCACGACACCAAACCTTTACCGAAACCCATCGTCGTCCCCCCCCCCCTCCCCCCCGTGTCAGGAATCAAACCACACCGTCTCAAATCCCCTCGCCCCCGCCGTTGCCTTCCCGTTCGAGCCTCGCAGCTCCGACCACGTGAAATCTTGCACCGGTGAGCCCCTTTCACAACCTGTTCCACCTTCTTTGTTGCCCGTGTTCTGAGATCTGTGCTCGTACGAGGACGATGCGTGGCCGAGCACGGTGGAAGAGTACGCCGAAGCTTCGAGCTCCAGATCTGGTGTTCCAGCACCGGCGAGACGTCCACGCCGTTGCATCTGAGGCGGAGAAGCTTGAGGAGAGCTCTGACAACCTTCCCCGTCGCTCCAAGCCTTGCCTCCGCCACCACCGTCGCGAAAAATACTCGTTTCCACCTGACGCCGTCGTCGCCTGAGGTGTATCGGAGCCCTATCCGGCGCGTCTTGCTCTCGGCTCAGGCCAAGACAAGTTGGGCCTTGGGTCGGGGTAACCTTGGGCCAAGGATGGGCTCTGGGCCAAGGATTTGACTCGGGCTGGACCAAGACTCGGGCCAGACCCTGTTCTGGATCGGGTCCGGACTCGGGTTCGGACTCGGGTCTGAAGCCGGGTCTGGGTCGGGTTCGGGTCAGGTCCGGGTCAGGCTCGGATCCGGGTCTGGATCTGGGTCGGACTCGGGTCAGATCCGGGTCAGCCCAGATTAATTAAATAACTAATTAAATATTTGACTTAAAATCAGATAAATACCTGGACTTTCGGACAATCTATCGGACTTTTGGACAACTACTAGACTTAATTTAATAAAATTAGAGCACCGTTATGGACTTGACCGGGATTGATGACCATCCCTTTTGTGTTAAAACCAGGCCTTTACCCCGAGCAGGGAGAAGACCGCAGGTAGGCCCGGACGTCAGCAGCTAGGAGACGCAATTGTGGTTCTTCTTGAGGTAGGGATTACCTCGAAACTCGTCTTATTACGGTTGTGCTAGAATGCATATAGGGAAACCTAATAATCGGTTAAATAACTAGTATGCATATAGGACGGAATCGAGTAGAATAGCTTTATGAATGCGAACGACCTACGAGTCATGTCGTGCCGTAGGTGTTGGGTTGTTGTGCTGGTAGAATCAGGCCATGTCGTGCCTGTAGGTTTGGTTGTTGATTGTATTGAATTGTGTATTATGTGCTGTTTGAACGGGTGATAAATAACGAACATGAAAACGAGTAGAATTGAACTAGCGACACATGTTGATGATGCATATGGTGATTGTGTGACTACCCCTGTTTATATTATTTGTGGATTTGGGGATGTTGGTGACGAATACCGGTTAAGTCGGTGGGGTTACCACGTGGAGTGTGGTATCGGTAAGTGATGGTAAGTGCGAAGCAGTTGTGAGTGTAATTAAGGGTCAAAGCTTATTATATTCGGTGTAACATGTCGTTGCTATGTGTGGGAAAGTGTGACGTGATTGTTATGATGTGAATCATTGGTTGTGCTATGGTCGGGTGAGTGATAGACCGACGTGATCATGATTGTGGTGGCGGTATTGTGGTTACTTGTAGTTGTGATTATGAGTGTGATTTTTCTGGTGATATTTGGTTGAGTTGTGCCCGAGAGGTGTGTCGTACCTTCCGTTGCACCGCCGATAAAGTGTGAGAGACGTACTTTCGTAAGGTGAGTCATACCTTCCGGAGTGCGATCGGTGAAGTGTGAGGCTTGGTGTACTGTGGTACACGAGAAAGGTGGTTTCCCTACCTTCCGATCGTGAGTCGGTAAAACGTTGTGTCCCCCGAAGAGGTGGTTTCCCTACCTTCCGATTAGCACTCGGTAAAACGCTATGTTGTGCCACGATGATGTTGTTCCGCGATGCCGCGAGAGATGAGGCCATGAAGAGGCGATTTCCCTGCCTTCCGTCGATCGCTAAAACGTTGTGTTCCGCGATGGGGTCGACCGCCCCTCTTGACTGTGTGTTAGGGGAAAGTTGCGTGCGACTGCGCCGGGCCGAGCGGGTTGCTCCCGAGACCGTGCATTGGTTACAAGTTGTGTGTTTTGATAATGTTTGGATTGAATGAGTGTTGCTGTGTTTGTGGCTATGGGTGTTTCTTTGTTATGAGTTGTGTGTGACCGTTAATGACTTGATGTTAATTGTTTGAGTTCATGTGTGTAGCTTCCGTGTAAGTTAAAGTGTCGTCTTTGTGGTTATCCGTGAGTCGGTTGTGAAGGGGCTTTGGATGTGGAATTTTGGAACAGTTTGTGGTCGGGTAAAGTGAAGGTTGTTTAAGCTGGATTACATGTTCCCGTTGTCGCTTTCCCTTTTTAATCGTTAAAAAGTTAGTTTAGAAACGTAATTGGGTGTCTTAATTGGATTGTTCCCTTCGGTGTGTGCCTTAGTCGAATGGTTGGTGTCAAGTTAAAGCTAGTATGATTGGACTGGTAAACGTCAGCTTTAAGAGGGGTTTTGTCTTTAAATTTGCTTAAGTATTGCATCATTGTCTCAACCTTTTTAATGTGACTTAAATTTGTGAAATAGCTTTCTGGTAATTCTGTTTGAGGTGGTTTTCGGGGCCTTTCCCTACTGAGCGCCAAACTCACCCCTTACCGTGTTTTCTACAGGTATTAGTTATGCTTTGGACTAGAGGGCTACGCAGAGCTGGGAGCTAGCGGAAGCCCGGGGTTGATTTAGATCATTAGAGACGTACTGTGTTTTCAACTTGTACTTGACTAAGCATAGGACTCAGGAATTTAAACTCTTGTGATTTTAGTTTCTTTCCTATCTATCAGATATTCGTTACTTTTAAATTGTTTTATACACCGGATTTGGGGTGTGACAACGTCACTACTACATCATATGGCGCAACATCGCAAGGGTCGCAAAGTGGGCATCAGGCTCAGTGGGGGTCATGATCGACTTTTCCTTGGCGTCCTCATGCACCCACCGATCGAAGTACTTATCCTTGGTAGCCATGAGTTTCAGCTTCAATTCGATTGATTTGCTGATGGCTTCATGGGCCTCCGCAACACACGCGGCAAGCTCTTTTTTCTCCGATTAATTTCCTTTTTCTTTGAGCCTTGCAGCTTTAGCAGCCTTCTCACCCATATGGCGGCTGTACCCCGAACTTTGGCTCTTCCCCATGGTCTTCTCACATTCCTCCCCAAGTGTTTCTTCATGAGTGCGATTGCTCGATTCGCTAGATGGTTCGAACATCGACGCCGGTGTTCCTTGTTCTTCACCTTCCTCTGTGTCTACGGAAAAGTGCTTCGATGTCCACTTCTGCTCATTTATGATGATGCTTCCACACAAAGGGTTTCCCTTCATTCTTCAAAAACATTTCCTCGGCCTGTAACTTCATCATCGGACCGGTCGCTCCTATGACCCTTCATAATCCGTTCGTAGTACCCTTGGAACTTCATCACTTTAGGGTTCACTTGAGCCTAGTGGTTATTGCACTGCTTATCGGTTCGCAACGGATCATCTGGTCCACGCATGTCAACGACTTCTTTCCCGATGGCCCCCCAATACTTCATGTTCGTCTTGCCATTCCCGTGAATTAAACCACGGGAATTGAACATCCAAGAGCGAACAAGACGCTCATCCTCAGCGGCGCTCCACAATCTTCGTGTCACCTTTATTGGTTGTCATGTCGCCCCTTCGATAGCACGGGGGTTCGACACCATGTGACTTTCTTAAATTGTCGCTCCGAAGTTTTGGCTCGGGGGGGGGGGGGGGGGGGGGGGGGGATTTCTCTTGGGTTGTAGGGACACAATCTTCTTTTGCCAACTCGGTAATCAAGTCGCCCCAATTGTACTCTATTGCTAACAAAAAAAGAAAATGTAGAAAAATAATAGAGTAGTATTTTGAGGGAATTTTGTTGGTGTGTGGAAATGAAAGGGGGTTTGTTGTTTATATAAGGGAGAAGGGGAAAAATAGGGTATGTCGACGCTGCCACGTGTCGCCAGCAAGGAGAGCTCCAATGGTCGACGTTGTCTTCGAGGCTCTAACGGCTCTCAACACCAGCGGTGAGAGCCAACGACTAGCTCAACATCATTCCTCACCGTCAGCGTATACACTAAACCTCCGGGTTTTATCACATGATTCAGTGTAAATGGAATGCACCAATGGCCCTGTCTGTAAATCTATGTACAAAAGGTAGAAGGGAGATAGAGAGGTGAGTGACATGCACTAGTTGATTTTTATGCTAAGTTATGTGGAATCCAATTGGGGTGAGTTGAGTGAGTGGACTACATAATTGGATGTTAACTTTTTTTCTTTTCATTTTAATAATAATCGTGGTATGTTTGGTCCTGCAATCATTGGGCATACTAGAAAGTTGATATCCAAGAGAATTTAGCTAATTCTTCCTTGCCCCACTTGTCTTCTTTATTACTTTTTTTTCCAAACATTTCTTTCGTCTAAAAACCTCATTATGCTAGTTTTTTTGTCCAAATCCCACTTTTAGTATAAGTAGGTAATGTGTTATATTCGAACATTTGATCTAAGAAAATAGATTTTTATTGATGTATTTTAATTGTATTTATTTTAATTGTATTTATGTCATTCTTTAAAATTAACGATATAATTTTTTAATATTATTAAATCAATCCTTTAATTCATATATTCTCTATGTGTATCACGAGCATCCACTGTATACACACGAAGTAAGAAAAATTATATTCCGCCTAATACGCAGATGTGCGTCTTCGACCAAAAAACGAATAAACAGTAGGTTCAAATAATAAACAAAATTTTATATTATAATAAACTCTTGTCTCTTTAAATATATAAATTCAAAATTCTTCACGTAAATGAATTCCATTTAAATCAATCCCCTCGAACTAAATATTTTCAAAATATTCCTTAAAAAAAATATTTTCAAAATAATTTCTTTGTTTGAAACAGATAATGAGGCAATGTATTAAAAAAACCAATCATCAAATTACAGAGGTAGGACCATAGGCCCTGAGTTCCAGAATGGGTCTGAGTCCCTTGTTAGTGACATTGCGCTCTTAGACTCGTAGAACTAGTCTACTTTTCATCATAGATACAAATGGAGGAAATCCTCTTACCACTTTCCAAAGTAAATAAATCCAAACAACTAAAGACACACATAAATAAATCCAACAACTTAACCAAAACCTAAAAACATAAACCAAAAAAAGGAAAAAAATACGAAATAACAAAACATACAATACAACGGAACACCAAAACTATGGAGCCTATGATGCCAAATTTGAAACTCATAATTGTCGTAGTGGGGCGTCTTTGTACTGTCGATCCGTCTTGATATGCGGGGTAATCCGACCTTGCGTGCCGTGGAAACAGATCACATCCTATCTTCCCCTCCCCCATCCCGAATCCCAAATCCATTGAGTATATTGCTCCAAAACCTTCTCCTAGCGGCTCGTGCGGGTGTTCGGTTGGTAAATGTAAAGACCGCCCCGGTTAAAAGGTTTAATGTTTAAAATTATTCGATTCGAACGTCGAGGTTGGAAAACGGGTTCAATATTGGAACAAGTGCAAAAGAAAAAGAAAAGAAAAAAAAAAGAGAATCGGGCTGGAAAGGAAACGGGCTGGACCAGACGAACCAGGCCCGGTCAACATACCAGGCCCAATTCCGCGCCAGGCCCAAGCCCGCCCTCAAACCCTATTCACGCGTCTTCTTCCTCAATCGCGCACGCGAACCGAGGTATCTCACCTCTCTCTCTCTCTCGCTCTCATTAATCCTCTCCTCTCAAACTCTCTCTCTTCTCTCTCTCACTCGAAACCTAGTCACCATCGTCGTCCCTCTCTCTCCCGGTCTCGAATTGAACCGCGCCGGTACAAAATCGACGCCGAGGTACCGTCGCCACGCTCTGTGTCAGAAACCGAACCGCGCTGCCGGAAGTTTCTCGGCCTGGTTCTCTATCCCGAGCGCGAATCGTGCCGGTGACGGGAGAAATCGCATTTTTCGTGCCTCCCTCGCCGTTCGTTTTCTTTTTCCCCGACAAAATCACCTGAAAATCCACCCTCACGAAGCTTCCCCTCTTTTCCCCTCTGATGCGCCGCCGTGGAGCTCCACTCCGAGCTCGAACGAGTTCTGAGAGGACTTGGGTCCTCGAAGGGCGCTGGTCGCTGGAGAGCCCTCAC
Source organism: Erodium maritimum (assembly GCA_963921825.1). Lineage (NCBI taxonomy): Eukaryota > Viridiplantae > Streptophyta > Magnoliopsida > Geraniales > Geraniaceae > Erodium > Erodium maritimum. Next base: position 65,509,929 of record OY997594.1, on the reverse strand, counting down.
CGGAGCTGTGAATGGAATCGATTCCCGAGCTCAGCCGCCTTCCTCCAGCTTCACTGACGCCGCTGACGGCGACCGGAGCCAAACCCTCGCCGCCCCTCCTCGTGCTCGGACTTGGGCCTCCAGATGGATCGGGCCTTGGGCCCTGGCTAGTTGGGCCTCGGACCAGGCCAGATCAAGCCCCGACCCAGGCTCGATTGGATCTGGACTCGGGTCCGGCCAGATCTGGACTCGGGTCTGGGTCGGGTCTGGGGCTAGGTCTGGGTCAGGTCCGGTTCCGGGTTCGGGCCGGGTCTGGATTCGGGTCGGACAAAATTATTTAATTATTTAATTTAAAAGGATTTTAACGTGGAGAACTTAAAGGACTAAATTGACAAATTATAGGACTTTCAGACTCTGCCGGGACTGATTATCAATTTTACCTGTTAAAATCATACTTTGACTTCGCCCGAGAAAACCGGAGGTAGGCCCGGACGTCAGCAGCTAGGAGACGTAGCTGTTTGTTCTTCTTGAGGTAGGGAAAAGTACTAAACTCCTCGTTTGATTTAAAAACGTTAATAGCATGCCCATAAGATAATAATAATCGGACGAGTCTTAGTATGCATGTAGGATGTGATTCACTAGATTAATTGCTTTCAATATCTTGGGAATTTGCCGTGCTGGTAGAATGGCCATGTCGAGCCTTAGGATTGTGCGCTGATTGTATTTATTGATGAATGTTCTCCCTTAAGGCCGATGCATGCTCCATAATTAGGATAAGATAAGAGTCATATTAAACTAATTGAATTATGATGATCGTAATGTAAACGGTTGTCCCGTGTTATGATTGATTGATTGAATGAACGTTTGAGTGTGAATTGGTTGTGCCTATGAATATGATCGCGTGAGTGATAGACCGATGATGCGTAGTTGGTAAGTCATGATGGTAAGCTTGGTTTGGCATTGTGTGTGACCGTATTGTGCGTGTTATGATATTGTGTGGCTCGAGTGTGTACCCCGAGGTGGACATTCCGGGAAGACATCTAGGTTGATGTGTGGTTCCGGTATGATGTGAGTGTGGACCCCGAGGTGGATATATCGAGAAGATACCTAGTCCGATGTGCGGTTCCGGTATGGTATATTATCATCTCACCCCGATGCTACGTGTTCCGGGAAGACCGAGGCCGGTGGATGTTCCGGCATGGTACTTTATTGTCTCATTCCGATGCTACGTGTTCCGAAGAGACTCACTCTACCCCGATGCTACGTGTTCCGGGAAGATCGAGGCCGATGGATGTTCTGGCATGGTACTTTATTGTCTCATTCCGATGCTACGTGTTCCGGAGAGACTCAGTTGCCCCGATGATCTGTGGTCCTTTGGGGACATTTTCGGGACTTCCGATGAGATGCGTTCCTAGGGAACGTTTCCGGAAGCCCCGATGATAGTGTTTCCTCTGGACCGAGGGACAATCTGATATGATGTACTAGTCAGTGTACGGATCAGAGTATTGGGATTTGATATTCAGTATGTCGGTATTTGCGTGTTACTTTAATCGATTCCTTGTTACATTCGTTATCTTTTCGTTGATCTCCTTGAGTGTTACTTTCTTTAAGCATTGGAAATTTTATTGATCTATATTTACGGCGCCTTTTGGTTAATCGTACTAATTATAAACTTTGAATAACTGTACTAAGCGGTTTTATTGTTAAAACGGGGGTTCCTTTACTTTACTGTTTTTTCCTACTGAGCGTAAGCTCACCCCCCCCCCCCCCCCCCCCCCCCCTTCTTGTTTACTGTTTGTACAAGTTTCTTTGTTGATTAGTATCTAGAGGTGGTCTAAAGGCTCAGGAGCTCCTTGGGACATGGGACTTTGTCCTAGAGACGTATTGTTTTGTATAAAGTTTATCTCCTGTTAGTTTGATTACAGAGTTGTTGACTCTTGACCTTGTTTTTCAATTACGTTTTTTTATGGAATTTGCATTATTAAATATTTTCTATTTATTTATTTATTTATTTATTGTTTTTACTTCATGTCTCGAGTCTGGTCAAAACCGGATTTGGGGCATGACAGTAAAGCTTTACCAAAACCAAACCTCAATAAGTCGAAGTCATAAATTGTGGAGATCGATTTTGGAAAAGCCCTAGAACTCGCTATAGTCTCTTAGACTTGGTGGTACCTCGATCCACGAAGATGAGGAAAGTAGGAACATAGAGGAGGGGAAAGCCATCGGCAGCTCGCATGGCCGACGCGTGGATCTGGTAACATTTGAGGGACACGACAAAGACAACGAAGGCTGTGTTCGAGCGGAGGACGGTTGCAGCTTTTGTTCACGGGCGGAGGACAAAGGCGGCTGCTGAAGAACGGACTCGATATGAGGAAAGGAGGGGGAGAGAACTCCACCGACAGCCTCCATGACCATAGCCACAGAGGCCGCCAACTACTACAAAAAAAACACAAGAAACGTTGTAAGATTTTTGGGAGAAAGGCGGCTATGTTTTTTTATTATAGACTAGTTAGTTGATAAGAAAAGCACTATACTCAAAATAACTTTTTAATTCATGGAAACTATCAACAAAATGATGACAAATTCACAATATGATCTCCAAACAAAACCTTTTTCGAAGGAGAAATCTAATAGAAACTCCTCTTATCCTAAAAACTGTGTGAACCAATCTTAGCTACACACCGTTTAGATCCAATATTCACCATAATGCCACATCATCACCCCAATTCCACCATAACTCACGCCACTTTCATCCCCGCTCACACAAGGAAGGGCATAATTGTAATACCATGGCGCCATGTGGACAAGTGTCCATTTTTTTCTTAATCAATTCATTAATTTAATATTTCCCGATTCGTTTGAACTCCGATTAGCTTCAAACTTGCGCCAATATTTTTCTTTTTCCAAGGGCTTTAAATCAAGATCATTCATGAATATATTTTGAAGCACGAAAATAAAAGTTATATTGGGGTGATAAAAACAATGTTGAGTGTTGATAAATTTTCAATAATAAATTTTTTATATCGGGGTATCAAACTAGTGCTAAATAGTGTTTAGTGTTGATAAAACTAGTGCTTAGTGTTCATAAAAAAACATGTGATGATGTGATAAAAATCATGTTCGATTTTGGAAAATGATGTGATAAAACTAGTGTTTAGTGTTGATAAACCCAGTGTATAGTGTTGATAAACCCAGTGTATAATGTTGATAAAAATTACCCAGACTTAACTTTTTTTTTAAATCAGCCACGAAATAAGGGTGATAACCTAGAGTTTAGTGTTGATTAAAAAAACATGTGATGAGATGATAAAAACACATGTAATTTAATGATAAACATAGTGTTTAGTGTTGATAAAACTAATGCTTAGTGTTGATAAAAAAACATGTGATGATGTGATAAAAATCATGTTCGATTTTGGAAAATGAGGTGATAAAACTAGTGTTCAGTGTTGATAAACCCAGTGTATAGTGTTGATAAACTCAGTGTATAGTGTTGATAAAAATTACCCAGACTTAACTTTTTTTTAAAAAATCAGCCCCGAAATAAAAAAAAATTCCGTGCTTCAAAATATATTCATGACTGATCTTGATAGAAAGCCCTTGAAAAAACAAAAATATTGGCGCAAGTTTGAAGCCAATCGGATTTCAAACGAAGCGGGAAAAATTAAATTTGTGAATTGGTAAAAAACAATATATGATAGTTTTACCAAAAAGCCCTTACAACTTATTAAAAAGTGCTGTTTTTTTCAGTCAACGAGTCAACCACTCAATTGCATCTCATCCATCCATTCTGAAATTGGATGGCTTGGATTTGTTCACACGGTTTTTACGTTAAGAGGTGGTTTCTATTTGATTTTTCCTCTCATTTTCGAACCCTTAACCTTTATTTCTGTTTTTTTATAAAGTAACGGTTTTATTTTCAATAAAAATCTTATATTACAAAGTCATCCTTGATTCTTCGTTGGTTCCCAAACACAAAAGCGAGATTTTATAGAAAAATGGACATTGTTTTACAAAAAATAATTATTAAAGAATAAGACTATATGTGAAACAAAACAATTAACATTCAAAACACCATAATACACACAACACGCTCAAGGGGTGAGAGAGCAGCGACAGAGAGAACCCTAGTTCTATCTGCTCCTCACCCTTCTCTATGGCAGCTCGAAGTCTCGACTTACAAGCTCTCCACTACCACCAGGTGAGGTTACTTAGGGTTCGTCGTCGTCGTCATCGCCATCCATTGCCGCCCAACAGCCACTGTGGCCGTCAACGCCGTCCATCGTCGCCCATCACCGCCGCCGTCATCACCGTCCATCGCCGTCGCCGTCATTGCTGTAATCACCGTCTCTCAACCACCGTGGCCCCCCTGCCGTTTTCCGGAATACGGGCTCCACGCGTCGTCTTCCATCTGCAGCGGCCTCCTGCCCCAGGGTCACCCCTCGCTGGCATGGGTCCGCCCCCTCAGTGGATCTGGGATCCGGGAGGAGGGACGGTCGGCTGGGGCCTATTTCAACGGCACCCGGATTCGGGACTCTCAACCCCGACCAAGCTTTTGCAACAGGGAAGTCTCAGGGAATCTGCACTAAAGGCTAATCTCTAGTAGGTTTCACTGTTTTAGATCGAATAATCGCTTGGCTCAATAAGTTTAGGACTTTGGTTTATTATTTTTTTGTAACGTTGGATCGAGGAACTCTTGAGTTCGGATCTGCGAATCAAAGCAGACTATTGTATGGAACCATGTGCGTCCGACGGGCTACGGTCGGTTGGAACAAAAAGCTGATATCCAGGACTGTTAGGTCTCTCCTTGAATCGTAATACAACTACCTCTTTTCCGTTTCAAAAAAAAAAACAATTAACATTCAAGACTGCTTGGAGAAAAAAAATTCAAAACAAACTTTCCCTAAGTTAACATATCTTATCACAAAATACTCAATTCAGACAATATGTGTCACAATCATAGTCACCATATCCATCCTCGTACATTCCAACGTTAAAGCATTTATGTTCCGAGTTCCCAATACATATACAACACGTGTACCCCATCCTCTTCACTTGTTCCTGAAGTGACACCACAGTAAACACTTTAAACCCTTAAAAACATTCCTCAATATAAGAATTTCAGAGATATACGTACATTGATATTGATGTGCCATTTGAGTTGGGGCACAACCCATATATTCGGATGCTGCCACTATTTTTGACTACCAATTATCTGCTACCCCATAAGCATATGATAAACGAGAAATAGAAATGGACGGTAATTTGTGACGTTGACAGGTCAGTTTGATCAATTCAGCTAATTATTTATAATATAATGATTTTTATTTTATGTTTTTTTTATTCCGATTATGATATTGAGAGGTCGGTGAATATTACTCAGTTGGCCAATGGCCAGCGGCATTAATTTTGTCACTTACGAATTCTCCAATATGATCGCCTGTCTTCTGTCTCTTGCCGGCGACCGACCATACCCACATTTTCTTCTGCAAAAGAAATGATTGATTGAAATGTATATATACTTCCAATATTAACATGATCGGATATTGTTGTAGAAGAAGATAATTGCATTAAAACATTTAATAGATTTTTAGGTTTATTTTATTCATTTGAAATGTGAGGAGTTATTTGGATGTCCAATTAACAATCCAAGTAAACTTTAGTCGTCATTCAGTTATTCAACCAATTTTTGGATCTTCGAATCCGTTTTACTGAAACTCTAACCTCCACCACAATCGATTTTGCCTTTTTGACCATCAACGACGATCATGACCTCCGATCATGGACGCTATCGGTGATGATCTTCTCTCACTTCTTTATTCTCTTCTTTTTCCTTTCCTCGCCAGCTCCTTCCCGTTGTTCTGGTTTCTTGGCCCTTGTCCAATCCTCCCTCATCGTTCTCTTACGTCTTCGACCTTAATCTGGCCTCCAAGTAACTAGATTTGTAGAACCACTTCAAAATGTAGTTTTGTTTTTTGTCTCGGGCCTCAGATTGAACCTCTTAGCCACTGTTTCTAGCCTTCCAAGTCGGCATTCGACGGGGATCTACTGTGTCGACCGTCTTCGTGGTCGCCTCTCGCATTCTGGCCTTCCCGATTAGCGTTCGAAGAGTATCAGGTCGTGCCATGTTTGGGTTTATAGTTCGGCGTGGATCTGGACGTCCTGCTCTTGTCACGCCCTTCGCCCAACGTGGGTTTATCTGTGGAGTGGTTATCGTCTCTAGACTTAGATTCGTTCTTCATGGAGCTACATTTGTCTTTTTTATCCAGTATCGTGCTCGGACCTCCCTGACGTGGTGAAGGTGGTGCTTCTTCCATCGTGTCTACCAGTCTCTATTTTGCATCGAACGACTCCTCTTCGCCGTTGTGCAGGCTTCATGTGGTCGGCTCTGTTTGTTGTCCGGATCTGCTCTTCCCTAGAGCGTGTTATCGCTCATATCCGATGTTGTCATACTAGGGATCTCACCTCCTTACTTAAGATCTATGTGGCTCTAGGTTGCCTATTCGGCTCGCTGCCGGTGAAGGTCACTTGTTCTTTAACGTCGTCTTGGTTGGTAAGGTTTATCGTTTCACTTCCTTTACCTACTTAGTTTCTTATGGAGGCACTACTTTTCCCCTAGATCTAGATCAGTTTCTCGTTTCGCTTTCTTTACCTACTTAGTTTCTTATGGAGGCACTACTTTTCCCTTAGATCTAGATCCATTTTGGTATTCTCTGTTCCCCTCCGCTTTGGTAATTGGGGATCCTCGTCTAGATTTGGTGATGGCCTTCAACGAGCTGTTATTGGTGTCACGCCTCAAATCCGGTTTTGACCGGACTCGAGATATGAACTAAAAACAATAAATAAATAAATAAATAGAAAAGAATTAATAATGCAAATTCCATAAAGAACGTAAATGAAAACCAAGGTCAAGAGTCACAGCTCTGTAATCAAATTAACAGGAGATAAAGTTTATACAAAACAGTACGTCTCTATGATAAAGTCCCATGTCCCAAGGAGCTCCCGAGCCTTGAGACCTCCTCTAGATACTAATCAGCAAAGAAACTTGTGCAAACAGTAAACAAGAAGGTGGTGAGCTTACGCTCAGTAGGAAAAAGCAATAAAGTAAAGGAACCCCCGTTTTGACAATAAAACCGCTTAGTACAGTTATTCAAAGTTTATAATTAGTACGATTAACCAAAAGGCGTCGTAAATATAGATCAATAAAAAATTTCAATGTTTTAAATAAAGTAACACACAAGGAGATCAACGGAAGATAACGAATGTAACAAGGAATCGATTAAAGCAACACACAAATACCGACATACTAAATATCAAATCCCAAGACTCTGATCCATACACTGACTAGTACATCATATCAGACTGCCCCTCGGTCCAGAGGACACACTATCATCGGGGCTTCCGGAGATGTCCCTAAAAGGCCACAGATCATCGGGGTAAAGTGAGTCTCTCCGGAACAAGTAGCATCGGAATGAGACAATAAAGTACCATGCCGGAACATCCATCAGCCTCAAGGCGAACAAACATCAGTAAATACAATCAACGAGCAATCCTAAGGCTCGACATGGCCATTCTACCAGCACGGCAATTTCCCAAGATATTGAAAGCAATTAATCTAGTGAATCACATCCTATATGCATACTAAGACTCGTCCGGTTAGTATCATAATTGAAAAGCGGTTATTATAGTGAATCACATCCTACATGCAAACTAAGACTCGTCCGGTTATTAATTATTCTATAGGCATACTATTTGCATTCTTAATTTCGGAGGAGTTTAGTACTTTTCCCTACCTCAAGAAGAAAACAACAGCTACGTCTCCTAGTTGCTGACGTACGGGCCTACCTCTGGTCTTCTCGGGTGAAGTCAAAGTTTGATTTTAACAGGTAAAAGTCATAATTAGTCCCGGTCCAGTTCGAACAGTCCTCTAATTTATCAAATTTGCCCTTTAAATTATCCATTTTAAAATTCTTTAAATTAATTAATTAAATAAATTTGTCCGACCTGGATCCGAGAACCGGACCCGAATCCGACCTGGATCCGACCCGGTCCAGAATCCAGACCCGACCCAGATTCGGCCCTAGGCCCGACTCAGGCCCGGTCCAGACCCAAGTCCAGAACCCTGGGTCTGGCCCAAGGCCCGTCTTCTGGTTCTGGTCCGGCCCAACCGTCCTGGCCCAAGGCCCAACCGTGGTCTGGCCCGACTGCTCGAGCACGAATAAGGGCGGGTAGGGTTTGGCTCCGGTCGCCGTCAGCGGCGTTAGTGAAGCTGGAGGAAGGCGGCGGAGCTCGGGAATCGATTCCCCTCACGGCTCTAGTGAGGGCTCTACGGCGACCAGCGCCCTTCGAGGATCCACGTCCTCTCAGAACCCGTTCCAGCTCGGAGTGGAGCTCCACGGCGGCGCATCAGAGTGGAAGAAAGGAGAAGCTTCGAGACAGTGGGTTTTATCAAGTGGTTTGACGGGGAAGAGAACGATGAGGGAGGCACGAACCGTGCGGTTCCCTCCGTCGCTGGCGTCGTTCGCTTTGAGCTCGAGGAAGGAGAACTCGGGCGAGAAGCTTCGACGTCCAGACTTATCGCCGGCGTCGTTCGATTCGCACACAGAGATGAAGAACACGGTGCTGGTGAGGGCGGCACTGAGGAGAAGAAGACGGTGAGGGTGAAGGCGGCGTCGTGCGTGAGAGGACGAGAGAGAGGAGAGAGGGATAGATCTGAGTGAGGAGAGAGAGAGAGAGAGAGGAGAGGGAGATGAACCGTCTCAGGATGCGTGCGACTGAGTGAAGAAGGAGCGTGAATAGGGTTTCAAGGGGGAGTGGGCTTCGCTTCTCGTGGTCTTGGGTAATACGCGCGCGGACGGGCTTGGGCTTGGCGCGAGATTGGGCCTGGTCTATTGACCGCGCCTAGCTCGCCTGGTCCATCCCGATTCCCTTTTCTTCTTCTTCTTTTTGTTTTTCTTTTCTTTTCTTTTTTTGCATTTGCTCCAAATTTCAACCCGTTTTCCAACCTCGACGCTCCAATCGAATAATTTTAAATAATTACAAGTTTAACCGGAGCGGTCTTTACAATTGGCCTGTATGGTTATATATTTGAAGACTAGCAGATTCTATTTCTAAGGGTTATAGAGTTTATGTGGTTTTCGACCACAAACCTATCCCCGCGCCTAACTGTGTTAGCCGTCGGCGTGTAAGTGGCTGTCCAAATCTCTGAGTTGGTGGCCCCGATAAGATAATTATCTTTTTCAAGTTCTGGTAAGGTTTTGAGGTGTTCCGAGTGAAGGTCAGAAGTTGATGCGATGATTGTTGCGGATGTGAGGTGGTTTATTCTGAGCTTCATGGTTGTTAAACCTAGGTTTAAGACCTGTTTTTTTTTTTCTTTTTAGCCCTTGTCGGGTTCTGTTCGCTTCTTGGTTGGGTTCTTGGTAGTAGACCTCTGTTCCTTTGGTTGTTGTTTACTTTCGAGCTTCCAGGTTAAAAAAATCAGGTTTTTAGACTGTGTTTCGGTAGCTTTGTTTCACCCATTGTTTGGTTTGTAGTACTTGTTTGCTTTATGATTGTAAAACCTAGGTTATAGACCTGTTTAGGCCTTTTGATTGGGTCTGGTTCCGTAGTTTGAGGTACCATTCTTCGCATCCTCGTGTTTGTATCTCGATGGGATTACCCCTTATCCTTTGTTTTCTTTTTGAAAACATTAGTTTTCTATGTCTAATAGAACTTTCATTTGCTGATAAAAAAAATATGGGAGGGATCAACTTGAATTAAAAAATGGGTCTCATAATCTATATTTAATGTAATTTATATATTTTTCTGTTAGATCACGCAACCTCCAAACGTCATCTTAAGCATCATGCCCGGTCTTATATCAATTTTCTAAAAGATAACACCCACCACTAGTGCGAGGAAGACAACTAAACTTGTTCTAGATTTTAGATCATAAAGACTAATTAATTGGGGGTTATGGTCGTGTTCTAGTTGTAGGTTCATGAATAATTTGTAATATACTTACGATGACTAATCCATATGTCCATGGTTACTTTATTGAGTTTATTATGTTTTATAGATTTATATTAGCTGAATGTTACTTTTTTATCTTGACTATTTAGGTAATTTTTTGTTTGTTGTTTGAGTTGTATAAATATGCATATGTTTGTGACCAGATGGAACCAGACTTTGATCCTCAGGTCGAGCGTAGGTGGCACCGACGTATTGATGCTCAAATTGCGTACCCAAACGCGCTCACCACGAAGATCCAAGAGTCCTAGGACTTCCGCCCAACTTGTGACTGCAGATGACCCGGCATTGTGTAATAAATTTCATCAACTGATCGAGGAAGAAAAGGCACGATGGGAACATATTATGAGCCTACTGCACGATAAAGCTGATAAGATTCCTCAACCCGCTGGTGGTCCAATACATGTGCTTGCAGATAAGCCTACGTGATACCACCTTGTTTAGGATGATCTCAACCTTTGACTGTAGATGACCCGACGTGGTTCAAGCAGTTCCATCAACTGATCGAGGAAGACAAAGCACGATGCAATCATATTATGAGCCTGATGCGCGATAAAACTGATAAGATTCCTCAATCCACTTGTGGTCCAATACATGTGCTTGCACATAATCCTGTGTGGTACCTCCTTGTTTAAGATAATCCTCAACATGTGACTACAAATGAGCTGTGTGGTTTAAACACTTTGTTCAAATGGTATAGGAAGACAAAGCAAGATACGAGCGCATTATCACAAGACGGCGTGCTTGTACTACTGATTAAGTTTTATGTTATAATTGTGTTTTTTTTCAACTATGACTCAGTTAAATGTGTATAAGTATTTCTATGTTTCCGGAACTTACATATTTTTAAGTTATATAATTCTTTATATGTGTATGACTGCTTCATACAGGCTTTGGGTATTATTTATATATGTCCAAGCAAATAAATCATAAAATAGCTCCCATTTTTGCATAAATCAAGATATTATTTTACCGATGGATATAAATACCTGGGAGGTGTGTACTTTATCCGTCAGACAGGTCATATCTTTACCAACGGAAGCAGCATCCGTTGGTGAAATAAGCTCGCCTTACCAACAAATACGTTTTCTTTAGAGACGGGTATTTTATCTGTCGGTCAAGTGGTATCTTCATCAATGGATGCATCATCCGTCAGTAAAATAAGCTCGCTTCATCAACGAATACAATTTTTGGAGAAATCGGTATTTTATCCATCGATCTAATGATATATTTACTAACGGATGCAACATCCGTGGATAAAACCACCAAACTTTACCATCAGATACATTTAATGCGAGAGGTTACGGTAGTGAGTTTTAGAATATATATACTGTCTTTATTAAAGATTGGGGAATTTGAAGATATAGTTATGAAATTAAGAATACCTTATCCCCAAATAAACAAATCAAGTGTTTGATACTATATTCCAAAATTTAGTAATGTGTTTAGATATTTGTTTGGTCAAGAATTTACTTGTAGTAATGGAGAAGGGAACTTTTTTTCTAGTGGAGAAGCTATCCCAATCTTTTTTTCGTAAAACAAATCATTTCCATTTATGAGATAGATATACATTTACACAAAGAACATTTTGTCATACTTATGATCAACAATTAACCTCTCACCCTAATTTAGTTTTTTTTTTTTGATCGGCTACCCTAATTTAGTTGGACCCCTCTCTAACAAGACGTTCTTTGTTGATTTTCATGGAATTCAACCTGTCTATTATGTTCTTATAGTACTCATTTGAATGAGACCTTTGGTTACCCTAGATTAAGATTGGATTAGATTAAAAATTACCGATAAAAAAAACAATATTGTTTCGGCTAGCAATAGTGCAATTTCTTTTCCACAGTCTTGTTGTTGGGTTACCTTCGGGCCCATAAATAATCAACAAGACTAGGCCGGCCCAAGACACTTATTGTGTTGAAAAGAAAAGACTTTGATATTTAGTTTTTCTCAGACCCGTAGTTTTCGTGTCACGACCAACTCTTAAACCTCCTAAAACCTTGCAGCAAGCAAACAAGAGCTCCTCCTGAAACGGTACCGGAGCTGCAGAAATGGTGAAGGCTTACCTCAGGTATGAAACTTTCTGTTTAAATACAACATTCCGGGCACTTTTTATGCGGGATTTATATGCTTCTCCTTGTATATCTCATATGCAAGAACTTTCTTCGATACTTTCTGTAGTCATTCAATTTTGATATCATATAAATTTTAATCAAAACATGTTACATATATATTTAATATAAGTCTACAACCGAAAAACCTAGTTGATATTTACAAATGTTAGTTGGAACCAAACACATGTGAAGAGTTAATTCGGTATGGCTCTTGCCACGGATTGAGGAAGCATTGCACGGACCAATTCCAAACCATCGGCGCTCCAATATGAGATTACGGTAAAATAAAATAAAAAGTTATTTTATTCATTCTCATACATAAATTGGTGATTTTTAGATCGCCATCAATCTTTCATTTTCTTCACTTTGTCTAAACGCAAATCAATGCAAAATTATATTTACCTTCATTAATGGTGCCAAGATTGCCAAAGCACGCAAGCTTTACGTTGAAAATATATATCAAATATATGTAAATATAAATGCACATAATCAAGTTATTTAGGTGAATTAACAACAAAGCGTGAAGTCGCTACAAATTCTAGAATTTAATTACTACCATAATAAGCATGCTTCTTTCTAATAATCTCTTTCATAATGCTACTACGATAATGGAAACGGCGCCGGATCAGCCTATATAAACCTCACCATCCCTTTTCATCTCATCAACCAAAAATTAAAAATCATTGTCCATTAGCAGAGCAAATTGTAACGTTCACATTAATGGAGACCAACCGGATCTTCTTCACATTTTCTTTGGCACTCTTCTTCTTCTTCTCAGGTTAGAGCACGATCTTAATTCAAATCCTTTTTTCTTTTAGCGAAAGTTGCGAAATTTATCCTAAATTAGAATCTATGGTATATTGGAGTGCATCAGGTACACGATCTGACCACTAAAAGACAGGCATAGAATGCGTTTCTCTGACAAGACATTTTTTTAATATTTTTTTGTGTGTGTAGGAGTTCAATCAGCTCAGTTTAAGATCACAAACAATTGCGGGTTCACAATCTGGCCGGGGATTCTGACCGGCAGCGGAGCGGTGGCATCCCCGACCGGGTTCGAGTTAGCGTCAAAAGAGTCACGGACCGTGGATGTGGCGGCTCCGTGGTCGGGCCGGGTATGGGCACGGACGCAGTGCAAAACGGACCCATCAGGGAAGTTCACTTGCGGGAGCGCCGACTGCGGGTCGGGTCGGGTCACATGCGACGGGATGGGCGGGATCCCGCCGGCGTCGTTAGCGGAATTGACCATAAAGGCCAACGGCGGGGATGATTTTTACGACATCAGCCTCGTCGACGGGTACAACTTACCGGTCTCTCTGGCCCCTTTGGGCGGCTCCGGCAACTGTAGGCCGACGAGCTGCCCTGGGGATGTGAACGGCGTGTGCCCGCCGGAGCTGGCCGTGAAGGGGTCGGAGGGGAGGGTGATCGGTTGCAGGAGTGCTTGTTTGGCCTTCAATGAGCCGCAATATTGTTGCACCGGTCAGTTTAACCAGCCAACGACTTGTCCACCAACCAAGTACTCTATGGTTTTTAAGGACAGGTGCCCTCAGGCTTATAGTTATGCCTATGATGATTTGACGAGTACTTTCACGTGCTCCGGCCGACCCAACTACGCAATCACGTTTTGCCCTTGAAATGTGTGAATGTATACCCTCCATTTGTAGGACAATTGTCCCTCTATATATGATTGCTTATTTTCTAGTTGGTTTCTTTGTTTGATTAAATGAATTATAGGTACATTTGGTGAAACCTCATTGTTATAGTTTTCGTCTAATCCAACTCAAAGTAAGTGATTTGTTTTTAGGTTAAAATTAAATAATGATATTTTTTAAGAAAAATATTGTACCAGTAGTAGTAGTAGTACGTACATAAATGCTTAAACAAATAATGTCCAAAAATGGAATACCTATGGGGTTGGAAATCAATGTGAAAACTATCTTAATCACGTTGGATTTGAATCATATAATTCCAAATACGAATTAGTTGTGTATGAGTTTTGCATGAAATGTTGTGAAAATTATGGGTATGGGGTCAAATCCAATTCATTGGATACATAAATTTGGTGTGGTGTTTAACTTTCTTGCCTCGAATTGGGTTATGGGTTGAAACCTGTAAGTTCGTAGCAGAACACAAAAAACACTAACCTTTCTTAAAATGCACATGCAGGCTCAGCTTGACAATTATATCTTCCACACAATTCTACTAATTATTGTGCACGGTTATTAGAAAAAAATAGTCTATTACAAACTAAAATCGATAGTAACATGGAAAATAAACGTGAAAACTATTCCGCCTTCAAGGTTTCGTCATCTGTCTTCTCTGAAGGCTTGTGTGTCGTATTCATCTTCTCCGATGAATCTCATCCCTCCTACTTCATTAGAGACCTCGCCCTCACCTATGACCCATACCATCCCAGGACACCATCTGAAGGTCGTTAGTCCACCTACTCGCAAAAAAGCTGTCCAATCATTACTCTCCCGCGTGATTCTTGGAACTGATATCAATGTTGTCCCCCACAAGGCCTTGTCGTCTCGGGTTATGCCCTCCGAGTCGGAACCAAGCCACACGGCTTTAAAACCGGCGTGTTACCAGAAGGAGATACATCTCCATTTTCCTTTTTGTCCGCTTTCTCCCAAACCGCCTCACACCACCCACGATCTCCGGGCAGGACGAGAATCCTCCACACCACTGACACTGTGGATGCCCTACAGTACGATGCTACCATCCCCGAGAGATAAGGTGCCACCGTGAGTTGCTCGCTTGGGAGCTGTATCGACGTCCCTACTCCCGCCTCTCTCAAACGACCTGGTGGTGACGTCGGACCCTCTTACATCCATCGTGTTCCTAGTTGAGGTGGTCATCTAATGTTTTCACGACGAAGGTCCGAGGACCCGTACCAACCATGAGGGCGATCTTCGACTGGCGGCAAACCCTAGCCGGGGGTTTTGAAGGGAGGAGGAGAATGGCATCAAGACGCAACCACTGCTAATGGGGATTCATTGGGCTTCCCTTGAGGGTTTTGAACGTCTCCAAAGAGCCCCTACCAACCCCCTACCTCTACCACGCTACGATCCCTCCCTCAAGGCAAAGGAGAGACCCACATGGAGGTACCACCAAGAGCCACCACCCGGGTGTGAGGTTGGCGCCCTTGCACCTTCGCGTTCGGGAATTGCCATCCACTCGGGTTCCTCTCAATTGATTCTCTTACTCGTGACTCTGATCTAGGACTTTCTGCCTAAAGCACCGCCACCAACATGGAAGAGCCGTATTGTGTCCATTCTTTCCAACTTGTCTTCTGATGGAGGTCGGATCAAAGGACCATGTAAGGCAAGACTGATACCGAACTTCTTGCCTAACCCGGGACCACCTCGGATTGGCTCAAGGCCCTTGCAAGCCTCGAGGAACCTAGGAACCATGCTCTTAGATAAGAATACAGTTATTTCCAACTTGTCTTCTGATGGAGGTCGGATCAAAGGACCATGTAAGGCAAGACTGATACCGAACTTCTTGCCTAACCCGGGACCACCTCGGATTGGCTCAAGGCCCTTGCAAGCCTCGAGGAACCTAGGAACCATGCTCTTAGATAAGAATACAGTTATTTCCAACTTGTCTTCTGATGGAGGTCGGATCAAAGGACCATGTAAGGCAAGACTGATACCGAACTTCTTGCCTAACCCGGGACCACCTCGGATTGGCTCAAGGCCCTTGCAAGCCTCGAGGAACCTAGGAACCATGCTCTTAGATAAGAATACAGTTATTTCCAACTTGTCTTCTGATGGAGGTCGGATCAAAGGACCATGTAAGGCAAGACTGATACCGAACTTCTTGCCTAACCCGGGACCACCTCGGATTGGCTCAAGGCCCTTGCAAGCCTCGAGGAACCCAGGAACCATGCTCTTAGATAAGAATACAGTTATTCCAACTACTATCAAGGTGATGCCTGCTAAACAGCCTCGCTATGGTGCATGAGTAGCCCAATCTGCAACGAGGTGTATGTAGGGACACACACCTCGCCCTACCAAGGCCGGTGCAATTCCAATCCTATGAGTCCCCCATTTCCTAATATTCTCCGTAGATACTATCCCCTCAAGTGTCCCTGATTACTTACAACGGGAATTTTCAGGTCGAGTCAAGAAGTGATCATCACCGACACACATTTTCATCCGTCACTTTAATCGATGCATGTGTCTCCCACCCATTCTCCTTAGTATATCCAGGCATTTTTTATAGGGAAAGTGTTAGAAACCTACGGATTAGAACTATGTCCCGTTCTTTTCCATTCTACTTTATATCTATCTATGTATGTTTCGATTCTATGATCGATAAATGTTTTCAATTTGATCAAAATAAATCAATATTAGGAAACCCTAATATTCTCTGTTCCCTATGCGCCTTAGTGGGTTTTCCACCGCCCTCCTCCTCTAACCATGTGGTCGCGACTGTTCCCACCATGTTGTTGCCTGCTCCCACTACACTGATGTGTTTGGTGTGTACCCTACCACCATTGACTCTACCTCCTTATCCGCTCACGGTTTTCACAAAATCGGCATGTGGATGACACTCTACAAGAATCACTCTCTCCACACAGCCACCACATCTTATTCTCCACCACACCCTCTATCCCCTCTACTTCCCACGAAGATCTCTGCCTCTCCGCCGGCTCTCACCCCCTTCTCTGCCATGTCATAATTCTTGCGATTTTTGCTCCTTAATCCTTTTTGGATCAAGTTGTTATGGAAAAAAATCGTGAATCCGTTGAACGTGATTTGTGTGGTGCAGATCATGTTGGTGGTTTCATCGCACCACGAGAATCTTTTGTTTTGCGTGGGAAGAAAACGTGGTTGCAGACTCAGTAAACGCGCTTGGGCCAGTGCCTAATGAGCAGGTGGTTGGGTTTAGGGTTCGGCCTATTTTGAGCCCAACTAGTTCCATCCCTATACCTTCTACTGGTCAGGTTCATCAAGTCGCAGATCCGTTTCAGTTTGGTCGGATTATGTATCCTTTATTCATGATGGTTGTGTTTTGGGTGACAGGTTGCTTCTGGGTCAAGCAACCTAAGGTCAAGAAACCCAAGACTTTTCAGCAGTTCAGACGTCATATCAAGTGGCAACTAGTAATCCTAGTGAGAATCAATAGAGTATTCTGTGGAAGGAGGTCCTTCTTAAGCATCTAAATTTTAAGGGTTGTCAATCGAAGCACGCGTCGTCTCGAGCTTTGAACCGTCAGAGTCAGTCTCCTAAATTTTTAGCGACTTATTATACTGCTGAAATCAAATCAAGAGCTCGTTCTTTGAGCTGTGAGAGAATTATGAATTATGTGGACGTTGGGAAGCAGATTGTACAAGTTTGAACCACTTAGTTAGCTCAGCCTGCTAAAGCAAAGGCTTTTGATGATCCGAACTTGACTTCGGACGGTGATGAGTGGGTCACTAATGAGGGTTGATTTTTTCATTAGTGTTCTTTGTTTCGATTGACCTTTATCGGGTTTTGTTCCCGCATGTCCCCTTGAGAGCTCCCTTGTAATGGTTGCTTTTGGATCGATCCTCCTCGGATCGTATCTTTCTCTAATAAAAAATTCCGAGCTTATCCAAAAAAAAGAGTTAATGAAAGTTTAATGTTATGATTTCAAAAAAAAAAGTGTGAGAGAAGTTACGACATTTACAAAAATAATAACTGTCACGTGTTCTGTACATGACCGATATTTCACATTTTCTGTGAAATTTCAAGGTTTTTGATAGTTTTTACGAATTTACGAAAGCTTAGTATTATGCTTTAAGAAAAAAAAGTTCAGCTAGGGATACAACATAAAAATGGCCCAAAGTATACCCATGTGAAATAGGGGTTTCCCTTTATTTCGTTATATTTTAAAAGCATAACACATTTTTCATCAACCTAAAGTGATTGAATATCGAAATGTTATAATAGAAATTATTTATTTTTCATTCATAAAATCATCTTGGAGTTCCATATATGATTTTTTATTGTCATAATTTACTTGATTTATAAAGGGGTAACTCAATGGCATAATCCTGGCCTTTCATTTATTACCAAATCATAACCCAAGAAAATGTTGGTTCTTATATCATAAAGTTGACCGCAACGGTTGTCATTTTCCTTCCTCAAGTTTGACGGTCGTTTAGTGAGTAACAGAAAAAGTTGATAGGTCAGGGTTATGATTTGTGAATGAACGAAAGGTCTATGTTATGACATCAAGTTTTCTCATGTCATTTCAGGAATGTTTAAGAAGCACGTGACAAGCATGTGATTGGTATTTTACGGAGTCAGTCACACTTCACAGATTTTGATACATTTCGAGAATTAATTTGTCAAACTTCTTAGGGTTTACTCCATGTCCTAACCTCGTACTACACTTAATTGTCAAATCCGCACCCAAGCTTTGGAAAATTGTCAAATAGTAACGAATTTCAAAACTGAATTATTAAAAATCAAAAAGTACTGTTTAAATTGACTTTTTGCGTGAACAGTGAATCACGTGCTGCCCTCGTGACTCATTTTATAATGGAGCTTGCGCGAGCTGAGGTCACGAAGAGATGAAATTCGAAGCTTGGAAACAAAGAGATGAAGTTCGAAGAGCTGAGATGAAGAGATTAGGTCACAAAGGGATGAAGTTAGGCCAAGTTAACATCCGTAGGAAGAACATATTTGAGGGTAAACTCGACTTTTCACTTGTCCAAGTTAACGTCCGTTTAAAATTAGAAACAATTGGCAATTTCAGTTAATTGACCGTTACTACATGACAATTTCAATTGTACAGGGTTTGAATTTAACAATTTCTGAAAGTTGGGCGTTAGGACATGGAGTAACCCCAACTTCTTACTATGTAATAAAGTTGATAGGTATAAGTTATGATTTGAGAATTGGACAAAGTACAACGAGACAATACATGATTTTCCCATTTATAAACATCCTCCTCAAGTTACCCTTGTTCCCCACAAGTAGTTTGCATACAAGTGTGGTCTTATTCCATCATCATGTAGAACCATTGCCAAAGGTTTTAATCTTATGATGTCTGAAACTCAACTCAAGTATTACAAATATATGGCCCGGGCAATTCGATGTTTGTACCCTCATCTTTCTATTATTACTAATTCCTAACCCCAAGCAAACGTTCGTTCTGATGTAGTAACGTTGACGACAACGTTTGGCATTTTTTCGTCTAAAAATTTAACGGTCGTTAAGTGAGTAACAGGAAAAGTTGATAGGTTAGGGTTATGATTAGAGAATAAACGAAAGGTTTGTGTTATGACATCAAGTTTTCTCATGCCATTTCGGGAATGTTTTAGAGGCACGTGAGAAGCATGTGACTGGTATTTCACAAAGTTAATCACACTTAACATATTTTGATACATTTTGAGAATTAATTTATCAAACTTTTTACTATGTAATACATTTCATACACATGAATTATGATTTGGTAACTAACCATAGTACAATGAGGTGACATAACGTTTTTCCTATATGGTCTTAGTCTCTAAATTGAGTGGCGGAGCCACGTTGAGTTTAGGGGGGCACGTGCCCCCTTCCCCCCTCATTTTTTTTACATTTTCTTTTACTTACTTTTTAAATTTTCATAATTATATCCCCTATGATTTTAAGATTTCTAATTGTGCCCCTTCCATTTTTTTAACTTTCTAATTGTCTCTTTTTAAAACTTTAAATTTCCAATTGTTTGTCTTATCACTTATTTTTTTCTAATTATTTTCTATTATTTAAATTTTCTATAGTTAATTTACACCAACTTATTATTTTCAAGTCATTGTTTAGTTTTTGTGACTACCATCATTTTTATTTTTACAAAGTTATTATATTTATTGAGGTATATTTCAAAAGAAGATTTGTGGAGAGAATATTTTATATTATGAAAATCATTAAGATTCAGTTGATAAATTGAATGAGAGAACAATGGATGAGTTATAGTATGATCGTATAAATTGATAATTATATTTTTGGATTTTTGATTATATAGACAAAGAAATTACTTACAACATTTTCAAAATATGAAATCTCGACAATACATCTTGTAATAAGTAGTTTTTTTTAACGAAGGGTGCAACTTAATTACTTAAAATTGATTACATTATCCTGCATCGGGAAACATGCTCCCCGACCATCAGAAGGCCAGCAGTAACAAACAATTGTTCTCTGATCCTTGTACTATCATAACTGTCACAAATGGTATTGTGATGCATCTTGGGCAGAGAGAAGAGTTGGTGAGGGAGAACGAGGTACTGGATATCCTGAGGGACCTCAACAATAATGGTGATGGTGGGAGGCAAAGCATCGTCTGGGGACCCCTCCTAGGGCCAGTCCCCGATGCTCAGACAGTACATCATCCCTCCCGGAGGGGCTTCTCCCCCGCCCGTATTATGTCTCCCCACAAAGGGGAAGACCCCCCAGGGAGGCTTATCTCGGGTGTTGTCATGCCCCAAATCTGGTTTTGACCGGACTCGAGACGTGAACTTAAAGTAATAAATAATAAAAGACAATTTTGAAAGAAAAGATTTCCAACAATAATAATAATAATCCGATAAAAGTGAGTCAACAGCTCATAAATCCAGTAATAAAGTGTTTAGTTGAAAATAAACAGTACGTCTCTAGACAACTAGACAAGATCCTCGCTGGCTCCCAAGCGCCGAGAATCCCGCTAGCACAGATCCCGCTCGAGACCTGTAAAACAACAAGGTAAGGGGTGAGCTTTCGCTCAGTAGAAAAAGTAGTTAAGGTTATGAACATCCGTTCACCACCACGAGTAACCGTCCAATTAGGGCATACTAGCAAGGCATAACAACTAACAATGTCCACGGGAATTTACCAACCACTAAACACTCTCACAATACCATAACCACACTTAAACATCGCACACAACCAATCATCAAGCATACAATACACAACAGAACAACACATGTCCAGTACGACAGTTCCCCAACATCACCGGTTGCACACAGCCGCTTATATCGTACCAGACCACACAGCATCGGTCCCGATATCTTCCCGTCACTGAGACTCGGGGTAACATCCCTGACTGACAATACATTCAGTCGGACGTCTTCCCGTCACACAGACTCGGGGTAATGAACACGCCATCATTGGCCTCGATACCCTACACCGGCATACTCCCTCGGTGTAGGCGTCATACCGGATACACCTCCTCTTGGAATACACATCAAGAGAAATAACACGCATCATAATGTCATAGTTCAACCACGGTATACCAACCGAGCCAACTCACCATAACAATCACATCGGTCTATCACTCACCCGATCATATCACAACCAATGGTTCACATCGCATCACGCATGGCACACTTGCCCAAACATAGCAACAACATGCTACACTGAGTATATCATAACATGATTCTCAATCTAACAACGGTTAAGTCACACATCATGCATCTCAATCAAAGATCATAGCATTTCAATCAACACGCAACCTAAGGGCTCGACATGGCCCACATGCATTTCTACAGCACGGCAATTCCCAAACTTACGACTCGACATGGCACGTAAACTATCCCTCATTTCACTCGTTCCTCACATCCTACTCAAGCAATTCTAACAATTAAATCATGTATTCGCAACTTGTATGCATACTAGTAACTTTTCGTAATTAAACCGGTATTCGCTACTTTCCCTACCTCAAAAGCAATCTCATCCTAGCTGCGGGCGACCTAGCTAGCTTCCTCTCCGTCACGTCACGAGGTAAAAACGTCTCCTCCTCCGTCAAGCTCGGGTCCAAAGTCGTGGATTACAAAACAATTCGCGAATTAATACTAATTCAATAGCGTTCTTAACGCGAAACAATTCAACTAAGCTCAAAGTCAAAACGTGGGCTGAAAGGGAAATGGGCCGAAACGAGGCCCAATCCGGATGGCCCACAGGACCGGAACCCGACCGGCCCGTGCAACGCACTAGCTCGGAACCAGACCCGGCCCGTGCAGCACACCGGCCCGGTACCAGGCACGGTCCGTACGGCACGCCGGCCCGGAACCAGGCACGGTCCGTGTGGCGTCCGTGGCGAAACCTGGCCCGTTCCGTGCGGCGTTTCGTGCCGGTCCAGACAGCCCTTCTTCCTCCTTCTTCCACTTCGTTTTCCACGAATTTCCCTTCAAAACCTCTATTGATGAACTCCCAAACCTCCAAATCAGACCCACTAACCTCCAATACTTCAATACCTTCAATGGGTTCCATCAAAACTACTTAAAATCAAGCTAAATCAATCATCTAACTCCTTTTCCTCTCCAAAAATCATCATCCACCATCAAAGCTTCAAACACCAACCAAGTTCATCATTTCTCCTCAAAACCCATGAACTAAAATCAGTAAAAACAAAAAAGGGTTGGGGATTTACCTTGAGAATGGAGAATAGGTGAAGAAACAAGTGAAAATGGGAGGATTTGGGTAGAAAATGGGTGCAAGACACCCTTTTTCCTCCTTTCTTCTTCTTCAAGCTACCAAAACTCTCTTTCTTCTTCCTCTCTCTCTCAAATTTGGGCACAAGCACAAATGAGTTGAATTGGTCTTGTTTTTTTGTGCCTTTAACCTACTTTTGAAATCCCCAAAACGCCCCTTAACCCTTATCTCTTCAAGGCCACACAAATAAGGGACATATGGGTCTTTTTAACCCTCTTTCTTCCCCTCCAAGCTTCTAAGGACAAGTGTCCAAGTGGGGACCACCTCTACTCAAATTAAATCCAGCACTTCTAATTTAATCGGTTTTGTACTTAATTCGGCGTAGGTTGACCGACAGTTGACTTTTTCACAATTACAGTCATTTGAAAGGAAACGACCTAACTAAGCTATCCGTAATGACGGCTAAGCTTTTTGGACCCCGGAAAGGTCCCGAATGACTACCGAAGTCATCGGTTGACTTTTCCGGCAAAAAGTCAACTTTCGCCGAAAACCTCCGGTTCGACTCGGGATCGACCAGGGGCGGTTCTTACAGGTGTCCTGGTGGTGCCCCAAGGGGATTGACCGGATGGGACGGGGAAGCACGGGGAAGGCCTTCCCGATAGAAGCGGCACCGAGTGGCGAAATCCCAAGCGGCACAGCGACGACGTTGTCAGGAAAAAGCACCACAGCAGCAAGACTAAGGCTAGGTTGAGAGTCTCAAGCGAGACAAAATTTTATTTTTCCTTGTAATAAGTAGTTATTTATTATATTTTGTACATTATAATTATTTTTATTGTTACATTATATTATTTTTAACGTTATGTATTATCATATAAAAAAATTTGATGCCCCCACTAAAAAAACTTACTTTACCACTGTATATGCTCACACAACTAAACACTCCACACACTCTATATAGACTGTTTTTGGAAGGAAAAAAAATACTCCATCATAAAGAGAGTGGTGAAAAAGTATTAAAGCACAAGGATATCCCAACAATCTCTTGCTTCAAATAGTACAATCCTTCGACACCAACTTTCAAACTGAAAATTATGAGAGAAAATGGTAATTAGGGAAGACAAAATGTGCAAAAATATGTTGTTGTGAGGAAGATAAAAGTTTTAGAGGGTGTGTTTAGAGCTTCAAAACGCGTAGGACTTGTTTTCAAGTATCTAGACATACTAGGCCTACGTAATGGCCGAATGTCGGTAATGAAGATTTCATTATTGACGGGTTGTATGTACGTCAGTAGTGAAGATTTCAATTCCAACTTTCAGGTATTATGTAGCTAACATCACCGAAGATATCGACAATGTTTCGTTACCGAATACTTTGTTACTCGCCTGTAACAAAAATTTCAATACCGATGATTAATTAATACGTCGGTAATGAAACTTTTGTCACCGACATTTGTCGAAACAGTTGGTAATAAAAAAAATTAATTACCGACTATCCTGTTAAACGATGGATCTAGTGACATTTTGGGTGTAGTGAAAATATTTTAAAAAATCTAACTGCGATGGTCGCAAACTAAAAAGGCTTGCTCGTATATATCAAAGAATAGTCGATGTAGAGAAAATGTGTTCACGAGAAATAAAAGCTCGCGTAGCTCTCTATAATTATTGCTTATGTCCCATGATTTGGTTCGAATTGAATTGCAGCAAGTCTTGGTCTTTGTTTCTCTCTAGCAACACGTTAACGATGATAGCAAGTCTTGGTCTTTGTCACATTCGTATTATGATTCACTCCGACTAAATATCTGAAATAAAACTTATGTTGCTATTTACTTGTTTTCACTGATATATTGGGAAAGCTTGGTGGCTAGCGATTTGTAGGACACGCCGATATATACAGCTGCGTTACAACGTTGTCTTTTATTAATGAACTGGGTCATCTATCAACGTTGACATGTTAATTAACAAGACTTTTCTACTAGACATTTTCCATCTATCACTACTATGCCTTTAATAGAAACCGAACGTTCCGCGGTTCAAAATTTGACCTGGTCCACTATTTCCAATTATAAACTCAATAAAAGAGCAGGCCATGTTTAACTCTCAAAATTAATATTATAAATAAGCTGAGGGGTGATTTTTGTGTCGGAAAGATACCGGTCAAGAAGGTTCATACTGATAATATCCCTTATTTTTGTCGGTCTAGACTGAGCGCTTTGGTTTAGTCATGGTTGGTTGCAATGTGCTCTACGATTTCTTCTGGTTTGAAGACCAACTGACGGGACAGTGTCTTCGGTTCTGAGGCGTTCAAGTCAATCTCGAGATGGACGACCAATCACCGAACGGTTGACCCGAACGAAAAACACCATCTTCACTGAACGACCACATCTTCGGTCCAAATAGGACTGACATGCGCCCACCAAGATTGATTCTTGGAGACAGTGCCATCTCGAGGGAAGGTGGTGTGACCGAGCGACTAATGGTCGTTGTCTCCCCCGCCCCCTGGTCAAGGGGTTATTGAGACAGGTCGACCGCCTGAGTGGTTCGGCAAAGTGCGTGAGTAAGAGAGGTTATTGAGACAGGTCGACCGCCTGGCCTGAGTGGTTCGGCGAAGTGCGTGAGTGAGGGAGGTGAGTGAGACAGGTTGACCGCCTGGCCTGAGTGGTTCGGCAAAGCGCGTGAGTGAGACAGGTCGACCGCCTGGCCTGAGTGGTTCGGCAAAGCGCGTGAGTGAGACAGGTCGACCGCCTGGCCTGAGTGGTTCGGCAAAGTGCGTGAGTGAGAGAGGTTACTGAGACAGGTCGACCGCCTGGCCTGAGTGGTTCGGCAAAGCGCATGAGTGAGGGAGGTTACTGAGCAGCTGGTTTGCGATCCTTTGTGGTCTTGTTTGGTGTGCGATCCTTTGTGATCTTGTCTGGTGTTGCGTAGTTCCGTCGAGTCCTTGAAAGAGGTCGTGATCGTTGTGTCGTGTCTACTTACGTGTTTGAGTGTTGAGTCGTTCGAGGAAGGTCACCGTGGGTGTTTGTCAGTCAGAGTACTTGGGTTGGGGACAGTGATCCCCGGGGTTGAGTTTGTTGTTGGTGTTACCGGCATTGTCTGCTAATTATGCCGTAGTCAGTCCGTTATCCGTGGTGGTGAGCGAACGCTCACCCCTAGCTGCTTTTCCTACAGGTACTGTTCGTGGGACGGACTAGGTGAGCTCTCGAAGCTTGTGGAGCTAGGAGCGGAGTCCGGGTTTTGTCTTTTGAGTCTAGTGACGGATACCGTGTACTTTTGTCCACTTGTTAGGACGTGTTTTAAACTGTATTTATTATTTTGTTGAACAAATGGTACTTTTAAAGTGTTTAATGAAAACAGGTTTTCAAGTGTTTTTATGTTTAAAAACGTTCGCGTCCCGAGCTCGGTTTACTGAAATTGGGGCGTGACAGTATGACAGTGTGACACGGTGTCAGGACAGTCAGATCATGGGGTCCTCTCTCCGACGACAGTCCTCGGCGATTAGAGGGCCTAGGAGGGATGTGGTCCGACAAGTCCCTGCAGATCCTTGTATGCAGGTTGGGTGGCGTCGGCGTCATAAGCGAAAAATCAAATCGTTGATGTACCTAGGGAGCAGCAGGATCCCTCTAGGGTATTCCAATTCCAAGAGACCTATGCACCCGCAATAGAAGCAGAAGTCTGATAGTCGCACATATTAGAGTCGGGCCCGGGTTGGTATTTGGTGTCCCAGGATGAGTACCAAAGTCATTCGCCGGAACTGGATTGATTGCTCCTTCTAGAACTGTATGGTCATAGAGTCCCCCCCCCCCCCCCCCCCCCAAGCGAGGCCTTCTTGATCCATTCGAACGTCCACGAAGCCACCCAAGGCCTCCCATATCTAGAGACTTGCTTCAGATGTAAGGTCGTCCCATGAGAGGTCCGAAATTAGAGCCCACATCTGGATCCTAAAAAATGGAAGAATGGCTGGATTGATGCTCGGTTGGAGGTTCTCCAGAATCAACGGTGTTCTCTTGAAAGACTATGGTTCTCCTCTTTAGTATCTATCTTTCTCCGGTTGAGAGATGAAATAATTCTAGAAATTCCCCAGCCAAGGTCCTTAATAACCAAACCCTCGTGGTGCTAGACCTTGGTCATGATACCTTCCATGGATGTCCGGTCGCAGTTTTAGGTTTTGAACAATCGTCTCACAAGGCCAAATGTCATGTGGACATGGGCACGATCCGCTCTCGGGTTCATCAACATATATATGATACTATCCTCTTCTTCCTCCATTTTAAGGGGATCAAACCCTCTTGAAGCGCCAAGACCGTCTCCAAGGAAGGTCAAAGTCCCTCCTCATATGTGCGATCAGCGGTGGGGGATGAGCGATAACCATTCTTAGTATTGTTCTCCCAAGGGGGATTGGTTCGAGTATAGGTGATGGTGGGTTGGCTCCATGTACGATTGTTGGGGCAGGTCGGCCAAGCTAGCGTCGGCAGCGAGGAATCTCTGTGTCCCGGGTAAGCTTCAGGGTTTGGGATCTTCTAGGTCGTAAGGGAGGTCGTAGTCCCTATTTGAGGGCAAGGGAGTGGTGGGAGTAGTACAGTCGGACTGACTCCAATCCGGACAGCCGTCATGGGTATGGCCTTGCCTATATAGAGATAGAAGGGGGCATTGGTTGCGGGTTCGACCAGATTCCCTGACCGATAGGGTGTCCGGGTCGAGGTTCGTAGGAGGCGCACGACGATGAGGTAGGGAGTGGCCGAAGAGGAGGAGGAGGTTGTCTCTGTACCTTCTTTTTGGGTCGTGGGGGTCTTATAACCTCATGGCTAGCAGTCGGAGGCATGGATCGGCCAGTCAATGATGGCAGAGTCAGTGAGGGAGTATCGGCCTGCTCGAGGCGATTCATCACGTGGACACGGGGGCAGCCGAAAAAGTTATCGGGATGAGTTGGGGAGGTGGGGGCATTGGTGCAAGTGAGGAACTGTGATTCTTGGAAAAGACGGTGCACAATGATGAGAGAAATCTAGTGGTGCAAAAGTAGACGAGAAGAGAGAAAACCCTAGGTGAAGTAGCCACTCCTACAAAATATTATTTAATAATAAGTTTTTAGATTCAGTATATGCAAGTAGCTTCTGTTTATGAAATATATTGAGGTGTATAAAATTTTCAATTATACGTGTTAGATTCATGGTATTTGTGTTTTTTCTTGAAAGGCTCATGGTATTTGTGTTAGGCAGCCATAAGATTGCCGATACAACCCGCAATCAGTGCGACTTGGCAGTCAAATGAGTGCACTTCACAATTCCTTGAGCCATCAATGAGCTACACTTCCTGACAAACCTTAACAAGCAATTTCCTGTTTTACTACTTGGTTTTGAGCCTATAAATACCCGAACCTCGGATTCTCCAAAACACACAACACAAAGATTGTTATCACAGTAAGCAACTACCTTAAACTCGATCTAATCCACTATGGCTACGAGAATTCTCCTCAGCCTTACCTTGGCTTTCCTATTTGTGGCTGGTAAGATTTCTTATTTTCTTTGACCTATTGTTTTTCGTTTATGAATTTGTTATATCATGAAATTTCTATTTATTAACATAAGTTGTTTAAGCTGATGAAACTTTAATACGAACGTACTAGGATTTACACATGTAAAAAAGAGCTTTAAATTTATATATCTTTTTTTTTAATCTATCTATCAACTTTGTTTTCTAAATAAATCACAATATAATCTTTAAGAGTCAAATGGGTCAAAGTGTTCTCACAACATTTTCATACGATCCTAACTACAAGGAGTTCCGACCATGCAGGTGCTCGTTCTATCACGGTGACGATGACCAACAAGTGTTCGTACACCGTCTGGCCGGCGACCCTCACCGGCGACCAACTCCCACAGCTCTCAACCACTGGATTCGAGCTGGTCTCCGGAGCATCCAACTCCGTCACCGTCAACGCCCCGTGGTCCGGCCGCTTCTGGGGCCGAACCGGCTGCACCACAGATGCCTCCGGCCGATTCAGCTGCGCCACCGCCGACTGCGCCTCCGGCCAGGTCGGATGCAACGGTGCCGGCGCAATCCCGCCGGCGTCCCTCATCGAGATCACCCTCGCCCCAAACGGCGGCCAGGATTTCTACGACGCCAGCCTCGTCGACGGCTTCAACGTCCCCCTTGCCGTGGCCCCACAGGGAGGCACCGGCGACTGCGCCACGTCGACATGCGCCGCCAACGTTAACGACGTGTGTCCTGCGGAGCTGGCCGTGAAGGGGTCTGACGGGGCCGTGGTGGCTTGCAAGAGCGCGTGTACAGCGTTTAACCAGCCTCAGTACTGCTGCACCGGCGCGTTCAACACCGCGGAGACGTGCCCGCCGACGAACTACTCGGAGATCTTCGAGCAGCAGTGCCCCCAGGCGTACAGTTACGCCTACGACGACAAGTCCAGCACTTTTACCTGTAATAACGGACCTAACTACCTTATTACTTTCTGCCCATGATTTACATAGTTACGCACGTGCACCAGTCGATTACTCTATAGTTTTATAATTTCATGTATCCTTCAATAACTTGTCAGTCTTGTCTCATGGACATTTTTGACATATCTTTACTTTCATCTAGAAATAAACAACTAAATAAATTTCGATTTTGCGTGTTTGTGGCTCATTATTCTAAAACTAAATTTATTTAGTTATTGAGATGGTGTTAGATCTTATATCATTATTTTTGTCAAGTACAAACATATCGAGATATAATTCGCACAATCGAGATTTTACTTTGAGAACCTCATCGAAGATAGGTGCATCAGCGTTCTAAGCTACATACTCAACTTATGTCGATTAAGTTGGGAGAACAACAAGGCCAATAACAGATAAGACCAATATAGCAGGGACAAAGATCTAAAAACCTTTTCCGGATGGTTGTCTTGGCATGTTGAGGTAGATCGAGATACCTTTCCCCATGGGATATGACCTGGCCAAATGGGCCCCACATACGTGCCGGGGGGATTCCCCTCACCCTTCGATCCTCGAGACTGCCAATCATAGCTCTCGAGGAAGTTGTTTTGCAACCTACGTCGATATTCGAAAGGGTTGCGAGTGACGGCCATCCATAGTGTCCGAGTCAACGTCAAGTAGTTCGAAGACCCTCTTCTTTAGGTGATATTTTAGAGCAATGTGTCACGGTCTAAATGGCCAAGTAGAGATCTAGCTCCGTGCGGTGTATAGGTTTGGCATATACACTTTTAGCCTATCGTTGTACGAGAGTAGCGTCTAAGTAAGAACGAGAGAACATTAGTAGAATGTAGCTTTATTGATAATAGAACTACAATCTACAAGGATGCGTGAATGCTCGCAACCTTATCCTACTCTCAGTACAAGTCTAAGAACAGAATGCCTATACATAAAGTCAATAAGTCTTATATATAGAAGGACATGGGCGTCCAAGCATCCCTACAAGTAAGTATTTCCATAAGATGGCATGGCCGAGAAAGGGGAATTTCCCTATTCTTGAGTTAGGGAAGAACGTGCTTTAGGGAAGTCAAGTTGAGGTTCTTGGTCGATTTCGGATCCGTTCAAGGTCGAGGCAATTATGGTCCACGAACTGTCCGAGACGCGCGTTGCTCGCGTGCAGGCTTTGCGCGGTACTGGCCCTAGGTGCATGCGGTGGATACGAAAGGTCCTAGCCAGTCGTTGGCGTGCAGGTCCTCCTTCGGTCTCACTTAGCTTTTGGGTCGGGGAAGGCTGACGCAACCTTGAGGGCCTGCGTCGAGGCTTATCTCAGTCTATGGATAGCGTTGAGGCCACTTACGGCCTTGCGGTGACGCCAAGGTTGATTTCCAAAATGGAACCTCTCCGAGGTGTCACAGGCTCCCACTCATATTCTGCAACCTTCCTCACAACGGAGGACTCCTGTAAGTCGGATAGGGATAACCAATCTTTGGCTATCAGAGGACTAGTCTCCTAGGTCCTTGCGGGAGGGGACTCCCTCCTTCTTCGAGCGCGTCTTCTGCATCGGGATCATGGGTATCGTCTTTCTTGGCTACATGCTAAGGGTTACTACAGGTGAATCGGGGTCTGAAGAAGGTGGTTTTGAGGGATCAGACGTCTCGATCAAGCAGAGCTTCGCGAATAGCGGCATAAAGAACGTCTCATAGTCGTCAAGGGTATGCCATGTTAGTCTTAGTGCCCGTAGTTCAATCCTAAATGTCAAAATGTATATATCATCGTTAGCAATAAAATTAAAGCGGCTTTATATTACTTATGTGTTGGAGTAATATATCGATGTGTGCTCTAATCTATGCCCACCATGCGAATAGAACCATAGATCGAGATAGATCACACTCGATGGGTCCCTAGTCAACAAAGCTTCACTAGAAGCGACTAGTATGAAAGATGGCTCTTTATGGCTTACGTTCTGTTAGTCATTGGAATGGGATTCCGGAGTCTGATCATAGATATCATGTGGGACATGATATTGGACGACCCGCCCTGAATATGTGCCATAGATTAAGTCATGAACATATTCAGTGTTGTAGCTTGTCATGTATCCTTAGACCAAGGAGTCTTTGTGATCGCTATGTAGTGAACAACTGAGTTTGACCTGAGCCTAACGTTGTCCGTAACAGGGCTTCCATAACGGCCAGGATTGGCTTGGGGACGGGCTACATGAGTGACACGAAAGATGGCTAAGGGATTTATCCCTCATACTAAGGTATGGGAAAGATATCGGTTCTCGGCCGCTTGATCGAGAGTGACTGGAAGAATAGCATGGCCATGCACATGATACTGGGTATCATATCTTCAGTCATCTCACATATCAAGGAACGGTGATTGAGAATAATAAGGATGACGGCTCTATGCCTTATCTCAATCAGGATATCGGAGATAAAAGGATAATGACAGGGACGACGGAAAGGTTAGAATTGACAGGGTCGATTCGTTATGTAGTGTCAGGCAATACTAAAGTCTCGTTAGTTGCCACTTAAATAGGATCAAGTAAAATGGGATTTTACGTTGATCTATTGACATGCATAAACCTAAGGGTCACACCGGAGGATGAAACTCATTGACACATTTATGGAGAATGGCCAAAAGGGAGTTGTCTCGGGACATGACCAAAACTGGGTTTTGGGTCCTGTGCCCGTAAGTGAATAGGACTTTACGGATCGAGACAAGGCTTGGAGTCTTGGGATTGATCGCGTCGGATAATGTTGGACATTTCCGGTATGGAAGGCATGGGGGCGATGAGCGAATCACGGGACCTCGTTGGAAATGGCCACGTGCCATGTTCCAAGAGGCCCATGAAAGGCCCATGCAACCAAGGCCCATGGAACTAATTAATCAAGTCTTGATTAATTAGTACTAAGTAAGCAAGACAAGGATTAAGGTGTTGGTGATTCACCACCTAACCCAATCTTGTCTTGCCATACTTTGTCCTATTTACACCTTACTTGACACCATACTTGTCCCATGCCTTTAGTTGGACAAGTATGGGTTTTGTTATGTTTAAGTCATCTTTTTTCAACATAACAAACACAAGACAAGAATAGGAAACACATTTTCTCTCCCTTTTCCATGGCCATTTCGGGTTTGGCTAGTTTCCTCCTCCATTTTTGTGTTCTTGAGTCCTCAAAGAGAAGAACTACGTGGCTTTGATTCCCATGTGGATACGTAGGCGTCTTGGAGACTCAAGCCAATCATTCGTTACCCGGTGTTCTTGTTTTGGTAAGAACTAGTGCTGAAATTTTCTCTTGTGAATCCATTCTTTGTTAGTTGTTTCATGGTTTTAATCGTCTCTTGGTTTTCATTGATTTTCCGCTGCGAGTTGGTTCATCTCCAACCTTACCTCGAGACCCAACATGCCATCCTATCCTACTGTCGGTATCGTTGATAGGAACTACGTAGAAATTCACGTAGCTTATCCATTATCCAATGGTGGTTAATGCGGTGAAAATGCCTTTGACCTTGAGATACTCGAAGTCCATCATCTTGTAATGAGTGTTGTTAGGTCCCATGGCCAATCATATACGTTCGGTTTATTTTCGGCTGATGAAGTTGTGAGATGTGTCTCTGTCAATTAGGATGTCAACTTCGTCTTCATTTATCGTCCCGTTGAGGTAGAAAGTTTGGGGGCGATGAATGGGGTAGTCCATGTTGGGGCGTCTGCGAGGGCTTGTACCGGATCGTCTACTAATTCTTTTGTGGAGTGAACATGCGTTGGCAGGTAGTATGGAAAGTAAGTTGCAATTCTTCTTGCTGAGCTCCAGATAGTTCTTGAGGATGTCTATATGCTTTTGGAAAGAAGTTTTCATGCCAACTAGTCAATGGGCTACCTTCTTCTCCATTATGTGTAGATCGCACTCGAGTTGGTCGATGTCAGCGATAAGTCCGCGCACCAGCTCTATCGTCGTCTCCATCCCCGATGAGGTGTTCATTGGTTGCATCGTTAGTAGGATGCGTATATCGTCCAAATAGAAGGATACCCTGATGTCTAACCAGACTCTCATACCAACTGTCACGGTCTGAAACGACAAGTAGAGATCCAACTCCGTGTGGCGTGTAGGTTTAGCGTCTACACCTTAGCCTATAGTTGTGCGAGAGTAACGTCTAAGTAAGAATTAGATAGTATTATTATAAGTTAAATTTATTGATAATAGAACTACAATGTACAAGGATACGAGGGTGCTCGCAACCTGACCCCACTCCTAGTACAAGTCTAAGAATCTAATACTTATACATAAAGCTTACAAGTCTTATATATATATAGGGGTACAGGCGTCCAAGCATCCTTGGAAGACAAGTCTTTCCATAAGATGGCTTGGCCGAGAAAGGCCCTATTCTTGATTTAGGGAAGAATCGGCTTTAGGGAAGTCAAGTCGGGGTCCTTGGTCGGTTCTGGATCCATGCATGTAGGCCAAAGCATGTTGTCGGCCTTTAGGCTGAGGTAGATGAGGTCAACGAGTAGTCTAAGGCACGTGTTTCTCGAGTGCGGGCTTCACACGGTATTGGCTTTGGGTGCGTGTTGGCCGATAGGCCCGGTCCTGGCTGGTCACTGGCATGTTGTCGCCTTTTGTCTCATTTGGCTTCCAGGCCATGACAGGATGGCACGGTCTTGAAGGTATGCGCCGAGCCTTGTCTCGGTCCATGGACAGCGTTGAGGCCATGTCATTCCTTAAGTTGATGCCATGGTTGATTTCCAAAATGGAACCTCTCCAAGGCGTCACAAACGCCTCTTTTGGCCTTGTCGCTTGCTAAATCATTTGCATTCTTGGATCTTCGGGGTTCCCCCGGATGGGGTCTTAGGGGATGGTCCCCCGGTTTTTCCATGTGATGGGAGTTTCACTCGGGTTTTCTGGTGGTTATCTTCACACTTGAGGCGGGACAACTGTGTTCAGGTGTGTACATGTGGCTCTGCGATGAGCAATTGTGGTGGTGGTGGTGGATCATTGAGTTCTCGGCGTTATGGGATGGGCATGGCTAGTAGTAGTACTAGGGCTCAAGACCCAAGTTGGGGTATGTATGGTGGTGGAAAGCATCTGGGCCTGCTTCGAAGGTTGTCAAATCGCTTGGTTATCCTGGGCTAGGCAAGACTGTAGGTCAGGCAAGTATCGAGAATGAGTTATACACTATTGGTCCCTTCCCATGTCCTTCACATCCTTCGTGTCCAAACGGCAGGGCACGCCTATAGACCTTATCATCAGGAAAGATTGTAAGTTCAGATTCCGACGATCTTCGGTTTGGAAAGTCTGAACCCTTTCCAAAGAACGGTAATGTGGGGACCGTGAAGCATCCCTTATAAGAGCTCCACGAATGTGTTGAGTTCAGATTGGGATGGCTCATTCCCACTTGCCTTCATGAGGGTAGTATGGTGAGGTGACAGTGGAGATGCCTTCTAGTCTATTCGAAAGTAGTCCTCAATTTGTATACTCATCGGAGCACGATGGCGTTCGTGAAGCGCATTGCATATCGGTCCCCTGCCAGTATAGGTGTCATCAGGTTTGATAGGAGTGTCCTAGACACCGACACCGGCAGTAGAAGTCTGACAGCTTCTCGTATTGTAGTCGAATAGTGATGAGCTCCCTGAAACCTTTGAACCGAAGACGGAAATAGCGGCAGAGCGGCCTGGAAATATCAAGCTCCACTCCAAGCATAATGTAATAGTCTCATCCCCATCGTCCATATTGGGTCCTTATTAGGACCTCTGTTTCCAACTTGGAGATGATTAGGTCCCGCATCTGGGAGGTACGCGCTTCCACCTGAATGTCGAGTGCCCAAATGGAGATACAAAGGTTTTGGAACAAGAGGGTTCCGGTTAATTTCTCAATGGTAGCGGTGTAAGGAGTAATATTGCATCGTGGAAGGTCCACGATTCTCTTAACCCGATGTTCTCCATCAAAGAGAAGACGACGCTGGCGAAGAGTAGTGAAGGTCTAGTGGTTACGGAGTAGAGTTTCGATGGTTGCGGTTAAGAACATAAGAGGAGTGGTTTGTGTGCGGGAGGTTGAAGATAAGATGGGGGGTTGAGATTAGAGTAAATGGGGTATTGGGGAACAAAGTATAAGGAGTATTAAGGGTGGTTTGAAATCATTATGCAAAGGAGATTAAGATGAGTGTAGAGTGAAATGAATGGGTAGAGAAAAAGATTTGGGGAAGAAACTGAATCGGCGTGAGTAGTATACGGAATGGAATACATGATAGTTTAGAGCTATATTGGAGTGGGCTTTGGAATTGGGTTGGTAATAGTAGAAGAAGGTAAAAATGTTTGGTATGCGGGCGAATGGGGTGATTCGCGGATGGCCTGATCCAGACCCAAAGTCCGCCCACTAAATTGTGGATCTTGTTATTTTACATCTAAATCTGGCTCGTAATCCGCGAATGTGTCTTCTACAGTTACTGAATCGGGTGGATTTTCGGGCGGGCCAGGAGTTGCGGATAATTTGCACACCCCTAACCCCAACCACCACCATCACTGTTGCGCCACTTCCCACCTACGTGTTATCCTCCTCCATCTGTGTCATGCCGAAAAACCCACCTCGATGGTTTATAAAACCAAGTCGGCCAAAAAAGAAGAATACCACCCGTCTTTTTCCTCACCTTGCTCACGTCCGATGTCACCCGCAACTGTCCCTTCTCCTTTCCCACCATCGACGTTGTCCGTGATTGTCCCCATTATACCACAACTGGGTACGTCTGAACGAGAATCCACAACCCACATACTCTCTACATCCGTACCGCGTCTGCCTAGTGTCATAAGGTACCCCGATCCTTCTCGACATCATCCACAAAACCCCGCACACAAATCCCTTTATCCACCACTGATCTGGACTGACATATCCATCATTGGTGAGGCCAACATGACCTGACCTACCCCTTCTATCGAGGAGGGAGCACTAGAGAATCCCTATTATTCCTCGGTCTGATGACAATGGCTCCATCGCTAAGGAGCTCTACCTGGCCTCCATATACTGCCAATTGCATGACAGCCGAGAGTAGCCCTCTAAGGCCTCCACCAAACTAATCCCACCGGTGGGACAAAACAGGATCAGAGATATCCCTCCCCTCTTCCAAGTTGGGAACAAACGATATAGGCCACCCGCTAGTACCTACTACCCCAAAATAGAAAGGGAATTCGAACTGCCAAACTATGGTTCCCTGCTTCGATAGGTCAGAGAATCAAGGTCGCAACCCCCAAGATCTTCTGCCCATCACATTCGCATGCACGCGGTGCTGGAAGCACGCGTACCACTAGTCGGTGTCATCGCCTAAAACCCTGAAGGCCATAAGCTTAAGTGAAGTTGGTCATCGCATGATCTCCTGCCTAACCAGGAGGATCTTATCGTGTGTTCCAATAACATGCGTATGTCAAAGGATATGCCCCCGGCTATGGTATCAGCGTACTAGGGGATCTCCCAGGTGAGGACTATATGGCAGCCTTGCATCGGACGATGAATGTGAGATCGAGTATCGGGGGTATATGGGGATGCACGCCTTGCCATGCCAATTCCGGTTTTAGTCTGACGCCCTTTTCCCTCCATTATCTAGTGTTCTCCCTAGATGTCCGTTATCCCCTCAAATGGCCCAGATCATTCATCACATGCATTTTCAGGTCAAGTCAGATAATGATTACTACGTGCTACAAATGGATAGTCATCTGTATGAAGATTGTCTACCAATAGTATGTTCCTAAATTAGCCGGATATCTAACTATATGGTTAACGTCTGACATCTACGGATCAGGACGCATGTCTCATCCTTTTATTTCGATTTTTATGTTCTTGTTTGTGTTCGTATTACTAACTTCTATTCAATAAAATTTCATATATGCTAAAAGATATAATCTAAGGATATCCACAATGGCATCTCGGGCTCGTTTAACCGTGCGTCGAATCAGGGGAAAAAGTTACTTTTCCCGCCGATTTGTCGAATCTGAGTCTCATGTCTAGTCGATTATGAGAATCCGCTTTAGATGGTCTACGAATCTGAAGACTCATAGGCCCGTCGATTCGAACGAAGCGGTGCTGACCACACGAATCCTAGCGCGACATGTGGTGACGTTTCGGCGAACATAAGCATAACAGGTGCGGCAATTCTACCACGTTGCATGGGTCAGCAGATTCGCTTGACCATATAAACTTGAATCTTTTTTATGGACATTGTATCTATAAATACATTGCATCCCCACACAACAAATCCCACAAAGTGTCTCTCAACTCTCTCCTAAAGCCATAAATTTCTCTCCTCATTCGTTATGATATCGTATTGTGTTCATGGATTCATCGATCAGTGACGAGTACGATCTCGGCGAATTGGACTGCGTAAGGGTACGTGCTACGACCCGAGAAGCCAGGCAACAAATGTTGGAGTCCATACAAGCACAAGTTAGGGAGGCCGAGACAAGTATGACGGCGTTTCAGAATGGGGAAATCAGTTTTCTTGAAAATCATAGACGAGACATCCGAGTACTATTCGTACTTCGTCCAAAGAGAAGATTGTCGTGGCCGACTCGGTTACTCAGTCATCCAAAAGTGTGCGCCATCTATACGAATGTTGTGTTATTGTTCATCGGCCGATAGTTTGGACGAGTATTTGGAGATAGGTGAGACAACTGCCCTCGAGTGCATGCAGCGATTTTGCTACACCATAATCAACATTTTTGGTCATACCTATCTCCGGAAGCCCAACAATAATGACATTGCTTACATTACACGTATCAATGAAACTCGTGGTTTTCCAGGTTGTATCGATAGCCTCGATTGTATGCATTGGGCGTGGAGGAATTGTCCAAAAGCCCATCAGGGGGTGTATGAGCGAGTAGATCATTCAGGACCTACGGTGATGCTTGAAGCAGTTATGGGGCCCGACACTTGGATTTGGCACGCTTACTTTGGTATGCCGAGTTCGAACAACGACATCAATGTCCTAAACCAATAGTCCATATTTACGCATGTATTTTGGGGTGATTATCCTTCCGTCGAGTTTAAGGTCAACGATACGTCATACAACACTCCTTATTACCTAACAAATGGAATTTACCCACCGTGGGCGTGCTTCGTGAAGTGTATTCCGGCACCACAACTACTGAAGCACATGTTATACTCCAAGAAACAGGAGGCAACAAGAAAAGATGTGGAGAGGGCATTCAGGATACTGCAAGCTCGTTTCCATATCATAAGTAGGCCTGCTCGAGATTGGGATGATTGGAAACTTGCGATGATCATCCATTCATGCATTATTATGCACAACATGATAGTGGACGATGAACGAGACACCTTCCAAGAAGACATTGAACGCCTCCCATTCGAAGATCCAATGTTACTAGTGATCCGACGACCATGACTAGAGTACGATGACATCCGATACAAGTCAAGTCGGCTAGAGGATCGAGCATTGCACCAGCATCTCAAGGGTGATTTGGTTGAACACATTTGAACAACCTTCGAGTGTTGCAATTCGAGGTAGCGTTCTTGCAAGCTCGATTGGAGCTCGGCCCAATCGCCACCGACGCCGAAGTGCTCCTCGAGGCCAACCAGGTTTATGACCGTAATGAGGTCATTCCATTCAACAAGCATGAGTGGCGGGCGATTATACGGGAATGCCCGAAATGGCGTCGAATGCACGACTTTCCGAACCTCTAGGATTTTTTCGGTTCGGTTGCTCGGAGTTTGTCTGGTAGGAGGTTGTTTTTCTAAGTTCTAGGGTTTTTTGTTTCTCGGGTCGACGTTATACTCTCGTTCCCTTGTTACCGTAATTAATAAAATATGTTTCTCTTTTATTAATTTATTCACTTTAAATGTAAATATCTTTGAAATAGACCGATTCGATTTATTCTCACTATATTATCAAAATCTTTAGACCCACAATTCTGATCAAATCATATCAATTTTTCCTACATCTCTGATTTAATTAGACTGAAATTAGATCGATTCGATTTAATTTCACTGTAAATAGTCTAAAAGGTTCATAATATCATATATGGAAACTGGAAAGGCAAGATAAATGGTATCGTGAACAAAATCGTTTACTGCTAAAGACGGAACGATGCCGTTTCATAATCGGCCGCCATGTGAAATGTGCGCGGGACTCGGAATTTCATCCACCCGCACCTTCTGCACGAGACGAGTCATTTAACTGTTCTCCCGCTAAACCGCCAATCAATCTCATCCGTAGGTTCACATTAAAAAGATCCAACGGTTTTAAACCTTTCAATCCGCGTCAATCTAAAGTAACCAATTAGATCTCTCCCAACACTTCTATATAAACAAAACCACACCGAACTGTGTACCCAACCTACTTCTCAATACACATCTATCTTCTTCCACCTGTTTCATCTTCATCTCTCCGATCACTACTCTCCCTCGAAATGGCACCAAAGGCTGAGAAGAAACCCGCCGAGAAGAAGCCGGCAGAGAAGGCTCCGGCCGCCGAGAAGAAGCCCAGGGCAGAGAAGAAGCTGCCGAAGGACGCCTCTTCAACCGACAAGAAGAAGAAGAGGACGAAGAAGAGCGTCGAGACCTACAAGATCTACATCTTCAAGGTCCTCAAGCAGGTCCATCCCGACATCGGAATCTCCAGCAAGGCCATGGGGATCATGAACAGCTTCATCAACGACATCTTCGAGAAGCTTGCACAGGAGTCCTCCAAGCTCGCCAGGTACAACAAGAAGCCCACCATCACTTCTCGGGAGATCCAGACCGCCGTCAGATTGGTACTTCCCGGTGAGCTCGCCAAGCACGCCGTGTCGGAGGGGACCAAGGCTGTGACCAAGTTCACCAGCTCTTGAATTTGGGGATTATGGTTTGTAATTGGGCCTGCTTTTAGCTTTTGTCTACAGCTGTGTAATTTCAATTTCTAGTTGCACGGTTAATCAATGAAAAGGATTCGGTTGTTACAACTATGATTTCTACCTTATGACTTCCCTTCATGTTTTCAACTTTGTGGGTTAAACAAGGCCCAATTATTAACTTTTTTTAAGAAAGAAAAATTCATTACTGATTTTAGCTATTGAATTGTGATGGGTTTAACAATGAGTTCATTCTACCTAAACTCGTTTGTTAGATAATATTTTTGAATATTAAATTGAGTTTGTAGTTGTAAACGTTAGGAATATTCCCAATAGAAGTGTAACTGGAAATTTTTTTGGTCATGGCAATGTTTTGAATCTATGCACTTTATGTAATTTTGCTTCAGTAAGTTTGATTCAGTTGTCTAACATTATTAGGATTTTTTTATTGTGTTTGTGTATTCCAAAACTAACCCAAAGGAGTTCAAGCTTTTTTCTGTTGATATGTGATAAGTTATTGAACTTTGATCTGCGACAATCATGCTACAAATTCAAACTCAACTAAAAGTTGGTTTTCTTATATTTAACGACTACCAACAGTTAGCTAGGATATAACAAACTCATTTCCTAAAAGGTAACATCGTGGCGGACTAGGTACTCCCTTAAAGATCCATTGTCGTCCTGCCTCATATGGTAGAAGAGGGCTCCAAAAAAGCGTGAATACTGACTCATGAGAGGGTAGAGGAGTATCGTGCCGGTACTTGGTAGAACTTATGTCACTCTATGGTCAGTGAGGCCGTGATAACTGCAAACCCGTGAAGGTGTGTAGCACCCCTTGCCAGTTTGACCTTCACTCTATCGGACCCAACATGCCTTTCTAAGCCAGTACCCATAATTCGCATATGATGAAAGATCGTCCGAGCACTAATGCATACAAGTATACCCCATTGCCAACCGAGTACCAGGTCCCTACAGTACGTGTCTTCCCTACAATACGTGTCCAACATGCAACCATCTAACCGACGATTGCGAAAGGATACACCAGGTAATTTTTGTCGATGCCTCCATACCCTTATTTATCATAATAAAAACCTCCATCCCGCCTCCGTCGTATACATCACCTTCGTCACCCCACCACATAAGCTTCCCTGCATAGCTTCACCGTTTAGGCCGGTAACAACAATGACTTTGGCATGACTATTATCGCCTATCTCCACCTGAAACTTAATGACCATTCTATAACCGAAGCTTTTGAGGCCCGCAAATCTCAGGCCTTGATGGACAAAAAGGTCATTGCTGCTGGAAACATGTGTGGGGAAACCCAAGGTGGGAATCTCTATTCACACGTGGTGACTCCTCCATAGGGGTATGTGTCGCCGCTCTTGTTTTTGTCTGGTCTCCGTTGGACGTCAACCTATCCGGTCACCAAATTGGCTAAGCCATTGTTGATAAAGGGATTGTTAATCGTCACCATCATGGAGATGGTCGAGCCAACGTTTTATAGCCTTGTTTTTAGTGGTAAGGTTAGATAAATGTTACATAAATGTCTAATTGGGCATAAATGTGGAAATACTATTTTGAAGGCAGAAAAGAAGGGTTATACATAG
Source organism: Erodium maritimum (assembly GCA_963921825.1). Classification (NCBI taxonomy): domain Eukaryota; kingdom Viridiplantae; phylum Streptophyta; class Magnoliopsida; order Geraniales; family Geraniaceae; genus Erodium; species Erodium maritimum. The sequence goes on along the minus strand of OY997594.1, from coordinate 65,468,596 downwards.
TTCCAGACACGTCTAACACACTTACTTTATAACTAAAATCAACTAATCAGGTGACAACTTAGGGGATCTATCCTTATTCTCATGGGGGTGTGTATCTAACACTTTTCTTGGCTCGACTCGGGTGGACCTGTATTGCTTAACAAACACGTTAGTCCTGCGATAGAGACCCTTTGGGACGAAGTACGCCAGGTAGTAGGGGAGGTCCCTACGAAAAGGAAGAAGGTCGGGATCAGGTTGTGCCATATCCCATTGGAACGGGACATACCTCCTCAATAGTGTGCCACTTTCTCGTCTGGTGCTCATTGGAATTGGCGAGGTTGCGTAGCAGACCTTGCCTGGTTGTTAGGGTCAACAAAGGCTCCAATTCTTGAACCACGACAACGAAGTGCTGTCACTTGTTTTCCACCGCCTACTACTGACACACTAGATGGGACACCATCTTCTTTCATCGTCGCCCATTCCTACAAATCCAACCACTGATCCCATCCATGTGATTCGAATTGGGGGGATGAAAGGACTCAACACAGAGATCCATAGTGATCGGAACCGACTACTTATTGTCGCCGGAGTCATTCATGTCCTCCCGATGAAACTAGTGGTTCGTAGAGCGAGGGAGAAGGTGTGTGACCACGAAAAGATCAATGCACGCGCTAATGGGGTAGTAGGGCGCCTTTGATCCCTTGCCCCGACCGTTTTGTGATGAGATCCGAAGGATAAAGACCCAAGTATATGAAGGAGGAAGAGGTGGTAGTGGTGGTGGATTGAGGATCGATGGACCTAATGGGCTCGGGGAGGAAAACGTCGACGGAAGAGGGTCTACAAGTTCTGATCAAGACGAGGCTTAGCGACCCCCTAACAGTTCCAAACAAGGATACAAAACGAGGTTAAAGGTGATAAAGACGGGATGAGGGTCGGATGAAAGATACGAAGATATTACATTTTGTCTGACTAGTTTTTGTACATCATTGTTTTATCTTTAATGTTAGATATTGTAATAAATATTAAACAATACTTAAGTTAAGGATCGTAAGAAAAAAGCTTTTCTGTTAGGGTTTTGAAAGCTCTATCGCCGTAAGCAACACCTTGACTATGGAAATTGCCATGGCTTATACCATGGTTCTTCTTCTCTTATCTATCCACCCTCTCCTCTGCACATTCCTTTTGGGTCTTGCGAGAGTTTTCTCTGCTAGGGTTCCTCTCGAGACGCCGCTAGTTATGACGCTTTTACCTGTCCCCGCCGTCGACGTGACCCCTGCCGTGCCTCCCTCTGTGCATGGTGCTACTATGGCTGTCGATGCTGCCCCCTCGTTTGGTCTTGTCCTTCGCAGACCGTGTCTGGTGCGGAGGATGAGAACCACCGATGGAGGACGACCACACCACATGTTCGACCTCTTTCTCTTTCCCCACCGATGATGATGTCGGCCGTGGCTTTCGGCTCCTCAGGACAGTCTCCTCTCCCTTCGATCATGGAACCGAGGCGGAGAGGATCCTCGTGGCGGCCCTGGGTTACTTCCTTCCCAAGCAACGACTTCGTCCCTCTTCCTCCGAACCCTAAGTCGCCGAGCGCCCGAGCGTACCATGACCTTGCTCTGGTTCCTCTTCCAGGCGGCGCGATGGCTAGGGTTGCGTCTTCTCCAGGGCCTCCGAGGGTTCGACGGGCCACGCCTCGATACCCCTGGGCCACGCCTCCCCACCTTCTCTCGCCTCTGGCTTCTCTTCGGACTCCGGGTACGGGGGTGGTTAAAGACGTGGTTGGGTGTTCGGCTTCCTTCATCGTCACCACTGTGTCGTTTCGGTCACAACATTCGATCCTTGATAGCTCTATAGCTGGAGAGAGTACTGGAGCGCTCAAGTGATCAGCAGCTGCAGTTCCTCGGGAGGATCAAGTCAGGGCGGGGAAACAGCCCCGCCAAGAGGAATGAGAGGCCAGATGAGCATCGGGGACTGGCCCAGGGAGGGGTCCCAAGACGACGCTTTGCTTTCTACCATCACCACTGTTGAGATCCTTCAGGATTTCCGGTACCCCCTTCCCCTTTTTCGTATTCTGTCCCTGTCAATGAGGCGTCAAAATACCGCTTGTGACGGTTATGGTACTACAAGGATCAGAAAACCATTGTTCATTCAATCTGTCTTTTTGTGGTCGAGGACCATATTTTTCGACGTACGGTAATGTAATTGTTTCTTGATTAAGAATATTGCAACTTTGGCTAAAAAACAATATTTAAATTATTGAAGAATAAGAACAGTGCATCGAAACAGGGTGTACGCGGGAGAGGCCACCCACTCGTACCCGACCCATTTCCGTTCTCGTCGTGGAATTTTTGTTGGGGACCTTCTGGTGGGCCTAACGGAAATATCCGAAGCAAATCTACCGGTCATATTAGTTTTACTGCATCCGCTAATCGTTGAATCAAACAGGGTCTTGTTCTAAAATTGTGCTTTAGGTCGTAGAGACATTGAAATTACTTGTACAACAACGCATTTTACCGCTCAAATCGCAAGCTTTACCCGAGTCTCAGATCTGTCCTCGGCGAAGAAGGATTAGTACTCGTCGGAATCAGGCGTTACGCGGAGGAGACACCACCTCGCGCGACGGAGCCTCCTCCCGTCCATTTCAGAGGAAATTGGCACCAATCCCTACCTGGAAGGGGACTTTCGGCCTCTGCTCTCTCTCTCTTGATCTCGATTTCTCATGGCTTCTTCGAGCTCTGGACCCTCCGTTCCCGCAACAGGTAGAGCTTCAATCTCCACGTTTGCCTCTCGATTTCTCGATTTTGCTCGTTTGTGAGCGTGCGTTTTGCTTCTTCTTCAGAGGCGGTTCAGGTTTTGGTGTCGTTGCTCGCGGATGAATCTCCATCGGTCAGGGAAGCCTCCATGGCATCTCTCAAGGACATCGCCGCCTTGTAACTCTCTCTCTCTCTCGTGTTGTTTTTGTGAGCTTAATGAGATTGCGATGGAACCTGTAATTGTATTTTTGTTCGTAGGAACCCGCTTCTGGTTCTGGACTGCTGCTCTATCGTTTCTCGAGGAGGAAGAAGAGTACTCCTTCCTCTTTCTGCTAGTTATTAGCTTAATTGTAGCGTTTGTGATTGGTTTTCGGATTCGTGTTGTGTTAGTTATGTGATTCTGCTGTGAATTGAGAATGTTTCAGAGATTCGGCAACATGGCTGGCATTTTCCAAGTGATGGCTTTTGGCGTGAGTGCATTAGACAAGAGAGATGTTGATCCTCCTTTTATGGCCAGGCTTGCCAAGATCGCCACTGCCGAGATCATCTCGTCCAAGGTATCTTACTTACTATCACCTTTAGGCACTCTCCATAGTTGCTTTACCAGTAAAATAGCAGCGAATTCTCAACATATTACATATTCTAGTATTTTTGTACTTCATATGTGAGGGAAGAAGTGGATGTATTGAGTTGATAGGTATTAACTACTAAGATGAAATGGATTTGACCGAAGCTTGCTTGTCCAAGTGGTCAAATGTTTGAGCTTGGGGCCTAGTGGCCAGAGTTCAACTGGCAGTATTAAAATCTTTACCTTCACAAAAGGCTGAAATGGATTTGGCTATTGTTGATTTCTTAGGATAATGCATTTCTTTTGGTTTTGAAACCATTCTCATCAGTATTGTATCTTTATTTGGGAATTGACTGGGTTGTCTATTGTTTTTACTTCTTCTCTTCATGTACTGGTTTATGCATGGATTATCTCTAACCTCATTTATGCTCTCTTGCTCTACTACTAAGATATTCATGTGTAAAACTTCTTCTTGGTGTAGGAACTCAATGCTGACTGGCAAAGGACTGCAGCTGCGCTACTTGTTTCAATAGGATCACATTTGCCTGATTTAGTAAGTTTTATCGCTTACTTTACTTAGGAGTAACAACTTTCATTGTTGGAAACATGGTAATCTGTTTTACACACTCACAAACTTATAAGCGTCCAATAAATTATATTATATCACATTTGTAGTGTATATCTTCCTAAGTTTTCCCTCTCTCCTTCTACTATGTCAAGACACTTAGAGAGCAATACCTGCAAATTAAGTTACAAAAAGTAAACGGAATGTATTAATTTTAGCTGTCGATCATCTGGAAATGCTGCCAGCATTCCGCAATATTTTAGTAAGACGGGTTTCTTTGGTCTGATTCGTTGGCGATATGTTTCCTATATGTTGATAGATGATGGCAGTATGGTTATGATAATGGCGAAGACGGGACTGTGGAATTGTTGGACTCACCAAGTTGTGGATACATGTTTTCTATGTAGTGTTGTTTGATTAACTTATCTCCACTATTATCCATTGATTTTTTTTTTTTGTGGAAACCTGTTGCTATATTTCAGTTTGTATCCTTTTCCTTTGATCTATGGATTACATGACGAAAGTCCTGCAACTTAATTATATGAGTCAAGCTCCTACTGCGTTTTATGAACATAATTGCAATTTTTTTCTTATTCAATTAATAGAGTAAGGAATCTTTTGCTTCCTTCAATTTTTCAGATGATGGAAGAGATATTTCTCCATTTCACTGGGCCAAATTCTGCTCTGCCAGCTATGGTTCAAATACTTGCAGATTTCGCTTCTGCTGATGGTTAATGATTCATCCCACCATTTTCATTTTTTTTTGCAATTAGCTACAAGTGTGTCCAGGTTATAGGAATTTGTTCTTTTGAAACTGAAGTCTGTGCTGTACTTTTCAATTCCATTGAAGCTTTGCAGTTCACTCCACGACTAAAAGATGTACTAGCTCGAGTTCTGCCCGCACTTGGAAATGTGCGTGATGTCCATCGACACATTTTTGCAAATGGTATGATTAATTTCACTGTTCTTTCTTATTATCAAATTAAGTTTCTGTCACGGTTTCACTCTTAAACTATTTTGCATTTGTATATGATACTTTAGAGTTGCTTTGTTTTGGTATCTTGAGTCAGAATGGGGTATATGGATAGCACTGAGTCCAACCATGGTTCTAAAACTCGGTAACGGTCAAAACTCGGTGAGGTGCTCATTAAGGATTTTTTAACTTATTGATGAGATATCGGCAAAAGACGTTTTGTATTAAATAATAAATAAAAATATATAATACATATATCTAAGACAAAATAGCAATAGATTAGTGGAATAAGATAGTTCCAAACACACTTTAATTCATGTTTGGTGAGATTTAATTGTATTTAAAAATTGAATTGAAGTTGCTACTGACAATCTTTTTTTTTTGTATTCGTGCTATACACAGATCACTGAGTACAAATTTTCGTATACAATTCACAATTGTACATGAAAACTAGTAGACTGGCGTTTGATCGAGTTTTGATCAATTTTCGCGTACCGGTGAAAAACGGTCAAAACTCGGTGGTTAAGCTTCACCGAGATATCGGGTTATTTAGAACACTGAGTCCAACTATGTCCAACTGTTCCTTATTTTTTTGGGTGTCCTCATACTATTCTACTCACCTAAGACATGATTATGCATGAATATGATGGGTATATCTTTTTGATATGAAATTAAAATGATGTTTGATTTTCAGCTTATATCGAGAAGTTAGGATATGAATGAATTCCATTGTTTTGTTCAGATTTGTTTAGCAACATAAACCCTCAAAGCAGCATACTATTTTTTTAGTTGAACAGTTTTCTGGAAAACCTCAAAGAAAGTTAATATAACATCATTTGCAACCACCTGTTTACATAAAGCAAATGAACTAATGTACGATACAAATTTACATCGCTATCGACAATATACTGGCTTCAGTTATGTGTTTCCCATTTAGCTTGGACGGTAAAACTTAATGGTAAACCTTTAATTAGTAGTTTAAGGCAGCAAAATCTGCCTCAATTAATGAGTGCTTAGTCCGGATGGACTACTATTACTAGTTAAATTATTCAGCTGTACACTCCATAACATGTTTCCTTTTCTTCAAAATAACTTGGTGTTTGCTTAGCAGTTTCAGTTGAATATACGTTACACATTTTTTTATCCCCTTTCCTAACCATGGATTGTCATTTGAGTTCCTTATTTATACTTTTATAGATGCTCTTGGCTTTCTTTTCTTTATTATCGAGCAAATATGAAGTAATATAGACCTTTTTCCCCAGCATTTAAGTGTTGGTGTCAGGCTGCGTGGCAGTATTTTATCGACCCCCCTTCACATTCAACCCTTGATGGTGATGTCATGTGAGGCCAAATTATGTTTTTCCATTTTGTACTTTCAGTGCTATAATAATTTCGCCTTCAAAGTTCTGGTTGAAACTAATGTGCCATTTAGTGCAGGTCATTTCTGAACTCAGCTTTTGAGCTCTTGTTAAGAGTTTGGGCTACTGCACGTGATTGGAAGGTTTAATGTCTCTTCCTTTACCATCAAGTTATTATCATTTGTTATACCCTTGTATTGACTGTCATTTCACTTTAGTTGCATTCTTTCTTTCCTGAAACTATTGTTTTCCAAAGCCGTTTCTTACAACAATTTGTATACGCTATTTCAAAAAATAATAATTATACGCTTGATGTCATAGGATATTGTGCTCTTGTTAAGAGTTTGGGCTACTGCACGTGATTGGAAGGTTTAATGTCATTTTCTTCCTTTACCATCAAGTTATTATCACTAGTTTCCCTTGTATTGGTTGTTATTTCACTTTAGTTGCATTCTTTCCTTCCTGAAAATATTGTTGTTCAAAGTCATTTCTTACAACGGTTTTTATATGATATTTCAAAAAATAAATAAATATACGCTTGATGTCAAGGATATTGTTATAAACATATTGATTTAAGTTTATGAAAAGATTTTCTGAGAGCTACATTTCCCTCTGAACAATATTTTATTGATGATAATTTTGTGCGCAAAGTTAATTCTTGGTTGGAATAGGGTATCATTAATCGTATGTGGCAAGGTATTATTGCCATAATGTGTGTTATTTTTTGTCCCTGCCGTACTTTTGGCATTTTATGGAAGGTGTTTGTTGTGGACATAAGTTTATTCTTGTTTGTAAAAGGTTCGCACATCATCGGTGGAAGCATTGGGACAAATGGTTGGTCTGATCACCCGATCCCAATTGAAGGCAGCTTTACCAAGACTAGTTCCTACTATTTTAGAATTGTAAGATTTCATTATATAATATCCATTATGATCTGACACACAAATAAACACACATACATGCTCATGGGTTATATATCAGTGATTCATCATTACTGATGGTTGAAATATAAAGTCTCTTGTCGAATAAAAATATATAAAAAAAGGCACATACAAAGGGAAAAGCCAAATCTAACTATTAAGGCTGACATTTTAGTTATGGAGCCTAACTTGATATGTAGTTGCGGAGCCCAGCACAATATATGTAGCTCGATATAAATCCACATTTACCAATAGTGAAAGTGATTCAGTATGGACTGATGGATTTCTTTCTTGTATCTCTGCTGTCCAGGTATAAAAAGGATCAGGATGTAGCACTTTTGGCAACTTGTAGTCTCTATAATGTCTTAAATGCTTCTTTACTCGCAGAAAATGGTCCTCCTTTGCTTGATTTTGAGGTAAATAAGCACTTGATTCTTGTCTGTTTTGTGGGTTCTGTTTCTTGATTTTGCACCCATGGTTTTTTTATTATGTCGAGGTTTCTTTCAACATAGTTCTTTATATTAACTAGGAGGAGTAATTGATCATGACTATTACCCGACTCTGCCAGGCAAAGGAAACCAAGAAAAACTGTCTTTGCATTAATGCTAGTGTGAAATATAGTTAGGCAATTTTCACAACAGGAAAGATTAATTTGTGAGTCGAGTCACAAGTTCTCTTTATCCTAATATATTTCGTATTTCTGTGATTTGCTTGTATTATAGTTAGTGATGTAGATAAGGACACTATTTTCTGTCATTTGAAAGGAACTGTCTTTTCCATTTATATCACATCATTCTGGGATTTGGAAGATTAATGCCCGTTTGATTACAAAAAATTGTGATTATGAACCAAGATGAGCTGGGAATCAAAATTCAATATGTTGGGGAACTTTTGGAATCATGGACTTTGACTACATAAGTAAAAAATAATTGAAAATGTCGTACCATGAATCTACCGGTTGCCATATAACACTTTTGTTAATAATTTTAGACGGGTAGATTATATGTTCTATATTGTTTGTTTTATTATGTAATCTGTATATACCTCCAAACAATGCTAAAAGATTATTGGTGTTGCTTCATCGTTCTTATTTCTACCGTGTTATATATGGTAGGATCTCACAATTGTTCTATCAACACTTCTCTCAGTGGTTTGCATAAATAACGACAGCAAAGAGAATGCAAATTTTCCGATGGGCTTAAAGGTACAACTCCTCTATGCCGGCCAACCTTGATAGTATTCTTCATGTTTCAATGTAATATTTTATATTGTGATCTTGTCATTATACTCTGTTACTATTGTGTTTTGGTTCTTCTAGCTGCCACTTCCCTTGATTTTTGACGATGCAAAGGCTCTTTTGATCTTTCATTAAAACATATAGTTTCAGATTGTTCCTTCTTTGATCAGTTAATGTTTATGTTTACAAGTGGGTTGCTCCCAACTGACAAGCTTTAACTTGCTAAGCCATTTTTTTTCCTTCACCTATGAATACTTTTTTCATATTAGTATTTTGTTGTTCAGTTGGAATTCAAATTTTCTATTATATGCTTGCCAGCACAACACTGTCTTTGTTTTTTTTCTCTTATGATTTTTTCCATATTTGCCAGACCTATAATGAAGTTCAACGTTGCTTTCTGACAGTCGGTTTGGTATACCCTGAGGATTTGTTTATATTTCTACTGAATGTGAGTTCCAGGCAAGATAGTTTTTGTTTCTACAGTAATCTTTATTTCTTGCACGAAGAAAATTATTTATTGTTATTATCATACTCTCTTTCTATTTATTTCTGATGCCAGAAATGCAAGTTGAAGGAAGATCCTCTGACCTTTGGTGCACTTTGTGTCCTAAAGCATCTATTACCCAGGTTTCTTCTGCTCTATAAATTTGTGTTCCCCTAAAGTTTGTTACCCTACGTACATTTTCTTATATGACTTGGTTTCTGAAATTTTTAATTGGAGGTTGTCTGAAGCTTGGCACAGTAAAAGGCCTTTACTTGTTGAAGCAGTGAAATTCTTGCTAGATGAGCGGAGTTTAGGTGTCAGAAAGGCACTTTCAGAGGTATGCAGCCGAAGCCATGACCCTAGCCAATTTACGTTGTCGCAAAATATTTCCTTCATTATTTCTAATAGGTGATAGTGTGGCTTTGGTGGTAGTTGATTGTGGTTATGGCTTCTCACTGTTTCTTGGTCGGGCAATCTGGGGAATTGTTTGTTGAGTATCTCGTACGCCATTGTTCTCTTTCAGATCAGGAGAGTTACGATCTTGAGAAATCTAAGGTAAGCCGTGTCATGCAAACTTATCATACATTCAAGCACAAGAGATTTGAGGCTTTACACTGGATTGCATATATTTAATTCCACTTTCAGGAATTCTATATGTGTGGGATAAGGATATTATGATTATACTTCAGATGAGATGTCAATTCTGCGTCATCAATGAAGTGTGCTAGCTAGAGTTTTTGTGTCTGAAATGTATAATTTTACCTCATAATTTTTCAGTTTTGTAACACTTGATAAATTTGGTTATTCTTAGGTAAGGGTTGGGGCAGTTTGTCCAGCAGAGCTAAGAGCAATTTGTGAAAAGGGTCTTCTTTTGCTTACCATTACAATTCCTGAAATGGAGGTATAGATCATCATATACATCATTTATCTTTTAACTGTGATACAACTGTTGGTAGATTTGCTTGAACTATTCTCGGCAGGATTCATTGTTTTTTCTTGTTTTATATATGGAAGCTTTATCCATTAGGTAGTCCTCTGATGATTTTATATTTACTGCAGCACATTCTTTGGCCTTTTCTGTTGAAGATGATTATTCCACGGGCTTATACTGGTGCAATTGCTACGGTAGGAATTTTTAACATCTTCATATACTTGTCCTGATCATGCAGGCTGTCAATGCAACAACCTTATATTCTATTAGTATTCATTGATATATTTCTGGTTCTTATATATGGGTTGGCTGAATGCATTTTCGCCCATTGTGTCTGTCTGATCCGTTCACTTTAAGTCATTGTCTGCTGTTACAGGTTTGCAGATGTATCTCAGAATTGTGCAAAAATAAATATTCGCATAACATTGATATTATTGATGAGTGTAAAGCTCGGGCTGATATTCCAAATCCAGAGGTAAGATTTTTATTGGTATATAATGTGCTTGCTATATGCTTCATTTCTATGCTGTGGAAAATAATATGCATATTGATTTCAATTTTGTATATATGCATTCAGGGACTTCTTGCCCGCTTGGTGGTGCTCTTGCACAATCCCCTTGCAAGGGAGCAGCTGGCAACTCATATTTTGACTGTGAGCATCTTCTGTCCCTGGGAATGCTAAAACTAAATATTGACTTGTGATTTAAATCAATAGGTGTAGAAGTAGGTTTGCATCAAGAAGTCTTGTTCCTGTTAGCAGATCCAGCACATATTTTCGTTGTAATATTGTCGTTACCCTTGATGATATTGCTACTTCCATTCCAAAAACATACTTAAGCTGCCCCAAGTCTTTGATCTCAATTTGCAAGAATTGCTTCAACTTGTCTAGTTCAGTAGTGTCATCTCCTGTCATAATTATATCATTAACATAGATAATCAATATAGCTATTTTACCTCATGAACTATGTTTGTAAAACATGGTATGATCAAAATTAGCTTGTTTATAGTTACATTTTTTCATAGCTTTTAAGAACCTTCCAAAACAGGTTCTTGGAGATTGTTTGAGGCCAAATAATGCCTTGTTTAGAAGGCACACCTTCCCTTGCATTTTTTGACCGAAACCAAGCGGAATTTGTATAAATACTTATTCCTCTAATTCCTCATTATGCATTTTTTTACTTCAAATTGCATTGGTGTGCCAAAGACAACAACTCTTACCGTGCCAAGTTTTGTAACTGTGGCAAAAGTTCTTTTTTTTTTATAAGTCTAGGCCATAAGGTTTGAGTAAAAACCTCTTGCAATCAACCTAGCCTTGTATCTTTCCACCTGTCCATCAGTGTTGTATTTGTAGTGAATATACATTTACAATTCACTATATGTTTTCTATGAGGTAGTGTAGTTACTGTCCAAGTCTGGTTTGTCTTTAGATCCTCATTTTTTCCAAGACTACTTTCCTACACTTAGGAATGCTTAGTGTAACAGACTGAAAGCGGATTCGGTACGCCTACACTTGGGCTCGGGAGTGGTTCGACCGACATGACCCAAGTAATCCTAAAAGTCAACGAGTCGGGAAGTAGAAGAAGGCAATGAACTTGTGCAAGAACGCAAATATGTTGAAGTAGGCAATTGTACAAGAGAACGAATACATAACAACTACGTCTACTTTCCTATTTATACACAACTTGAATGGCGGAATGCGTAGATAGATTATGGTGATTGCGCCACCTTCTCCTTCTTGTAAGCATGAGTAACCTACATGCTTCACCTTCTTGCATGGATTAAATGAATAAGATGTTGACACCTCGTGCTTCTCCATGCAAGACATTCCTTCCTCACTAAGAAAGTTGATGTCGTGTGCATGGAGCTTGGTCTTGATGTGCTCCCATGTGTTTGGAGGTTGGTTGATATAACGTGGTGAGCGCAAGCACACACCTTTCCTTATAAGTAAAGTAACTATGCGGTAGTCGCATGTACGTGGTCCTTTCTGGCATGAGTTGGTGCATGGTGAGGGCAGCCACTTTCGAAATGCTTGGCGGACCAAGCAAAATATCTCACCGCCATATGCTTCGGTAAGCAAGTAGCTCCCTCGTCGTGCTCTGAACAAATGTGTGCTGAAAAATTCAGCAAGCCGTGGCCAAAATTTGGGGCACTCTTGCGAGGTCGTTACACTTAGAGCTTCATGTATAGAACTAGGGATCCCATAATCAGTTGTCTTTGTGGAAAAGGTCCTAAAACTAGGTGATAGTTTGAGATATGAAACTTGATTCGATAGTGGATGTAAGGGACGTTTAGTACAATCACGGGGTTTTCCCTTCTAAAAGCTATACATATATAAATCAGGATTCATTGGTACCGAAGAGAAAGATTCAGAAGATGGATTCACCTGGATCACTGCTAGGTTTAGATTGTGACAACACTGGGTTTGTTAAGGTTGCAGATTCTGCACTCATGTGCTCTCTTGAGGAAACACGAAAACCAGCACTTTGGTCCTCTATGGAAGTAGTATTAATAAGTTGGGATAATTGTCAAAACATGCACTTATGTTTCGTCCACAAACGAAATAGTGCACAATATCGTCCACGCACTTCTGTCAGTAAAATTCACAGAATATTCGAATATGTAGCCTCACGTGCTATCATGTGCTTGTGTCTTTTTGGACGAAATTGCCCTAACAATCCTCAGCCACTCATTTTTTTTGGACGAAATTCTTATTTTTGAATTTCAAACCAAAAGGGCAAAATTGTCAATTCAGGTTCTACTGTTACACTTTTCTAGCAGAAGTGCGTGGACGATTCATAAGGGTAGCCAGACGACGTGGACAAAACATTGTGCACTATTTCGTTTGTGGACGAAACATAAGTGCATGTTTTGACAATTATCCCTAATAAGTTTATAAGACGAAATAAGGCTGTCAACACTAAGATTATTAGTTTCAGTACCAGGTACACTCATTTCCGGTATAGGTAAAATTGGTAATTCCCAAAAACGATCTTTTATTTCTCTCTCCCCCCTTGAAGAAAAGTTTTTGTTTTCAAAAGGTTTATTTTCAAAGAATGTAACATCCATACTGACGAAAGTTATACCTTAGCTAGGATCAAAACATTTGAATCACTATGGGCCTATCTTCTAAAAGAATGTAACAACTTGTGCTATTTCATTATTATTTATTAAAGTATATAGTGTTACAAGGTAACAACTTCCCAAAATTTTAGGATATACAACATCCTTATAATCCTGTATAGATAGAATCTTTTTGAATCTTAAGTTTGAAACTTAAATCTCATTGATAATAGATATGATTTGACAGCGTTCAAAGTTTCAGGTTATAATTTTCGCCAACTATTAGTTTTATTTGGATGGATACGTATTTGGCTATTCCTTACTGATTGAATATTTGCCTCGGCTATGTATTTTGTTCTTGCAGGTTCTTTGTTATCTGGCACCCCTCTTTCCAAAGAATATCAATTTGTTTTGGCAAGATGAGGTAAATCAACAGTCAAAATTGGGTCAAGAATGCAAAATTAAGTTTCAGTTTAATGAATAAAATCCTTCGGTGGCTGATGAAATATCTTTCGGAACCTATTGAAATGTTCTAGGCACCATTTTTTTCATGAAATTGTATGGATACATGAAACTGTAACTGCCATTCAGAGTGCTTGAATCAGTGAAAATCTTGTTACTATCAATCTTCCTCCATGTTAGGCATTTGTAGCTCAATCTTATAAGTTATAAGCTTTGGTACTATCTCCTATATATCATTGGTAATATGGAAATAACCTCTGTTACTAGTCCCTTTTATAGAACCATATCTTTTGCTTTTCTTGAAATTTATATACGTAAGAATCTAATTGGTTTTTGTGTTTGCTAAGCGCTAGATTCCAAAAATGAAGGCATATATTTGCGACACTGAAGACCTAAAGCAAGATCCTTCTTACCAAGAGACGTGGGATGACATGATAGTCAATGTATGTTTTATCGACCTTCGAATATTTACTAGTGCAAGTTTCTGTCCTTTTTGTGTCTTCTCTATTATGTGGTGAAGAACTTTGGGCTAGACTATGTACCTTTGTTAGGAGGTGATGTTGAAACGAAGGGGAATATTTTTAAATCTCATAGATGATAAAGAATTTCATTTTTCTGTGGTGATAGTTCCTCGCGGAAACCTTGGATGTAAGTCAAGATGCAGATTGGACGATTTCTCTTGGAAATACTTTTGCCAAACAATATGAACTTTATACATCTCATGATGAGCATTCTGCACTTCTCCATCGGTATCATCATTACATCATTGCTTTCATATATTTGATAAAGTTATATATAATGAAGTGAAGAATAAAAGTAGTTGGTGCTTAAATACGTCCTGTTGGTTGCAGGTGTCTGGGTGTGCTTCTTCAAAAAGTTGATGACAGGGGTTATGTTCGTGATAAGATTAATAAGATGTATACAGAAGCTAACATTTCAAACCCAACCAATAGGCTTGGTTTGGCAAAGGCCATGGGATTGGTATTGCAAAGCTTAGAACTTCCTGACTATTCATCACTTTCTTAGTTGTATTATTATTATTATTAATTTTTTTTTATGTTAATGACACATGATTTCCATTACCTCCAGGTTGCAGCATCCCATTTGGATACCGTGTTAGACAAGCTGAAGAACATTCTGGATACTGTTGGGCAAAGCATCTTTCAAAGGTCAATTTGGTACTTTTTGGTTCAGACATATGCTTTATTTGAGTCAGAGGAATGCTCTATTTATCTCTGCATGCTGTCTCGCAACTAATAAGATTCTTGACATGGTTTTTAAACTTTATATTTTACCCGAACTGCTAAATAGTTAACATTGTTGTTATTGAAGCCTGGACTAAGAAATATTCTCTCATACATTGAATAGATAATTTTCTGTGATCAAATGGTGAGAGTGTTAGTTACCTTTTAAATCTACTTAAGGTGATTCTAGTCATTAATAATTTAATACAAGTCTGTAAAGTATATTAGCACTTGGCAGAAGTGTGGGAAGGAGAAAATAGTGACATAGATAAGTCAGTGTTTTTTTTTCTTCCATACTAACGTATCATGTCATCATGCGTTATTTGTCATACAGGATCTAATCGGTAAACCCTGATTGACTGTATACTTTGGAATTGATTATAGATTCTATTATTATATAACTAGTCTAGTGAGGTTTTTTGTTTTCTTGTTTTCCTTTTCTCCCCATGTATTCTGTAAGAGTTACCTACTTGTTTTAATATGTATGTGTGGTATGGATAATGAGCTGAGGAGCTTGTAGCTTCACCTATTACAGATTCCTGTCATTCTTCTCTGATGGTCGTAAAGCGGAAGAATCTGATGATGTACATGCTGCTTTGGCTCTAATGTATGGATATGCTGCAAGATATGCCCCATCAAGTGTTATTGAAGCCAGAATAGAAGCACTTGTTGTATGACATCTTGATCTCTGAGTTTCTTACTCTTGTTTTATAGACATTCTCTGTTATATTATTTTGTTTTTCTTGTCTCTGATTACCGCTGAAGACGATTCTTCCCTGTTGATTTTGTCATGTCAAGTTCTTTTAATCTCTCTAATCAAAAACTCAAAACACTAAATAAATAATCGCTCTCCTCCATGTGTGATTTTGATTTCAGCCTATGTAATTCAACACCAGAGCCCATTACTGGTGTGGGTGAGAATACGAAGGTATGCAAGGGACTAAAATGTGTGGTTAACTAACATGTTCTGGTAACAAAGTTTGAATGGTTAGGTATCCATTTGCAAACTGTTATGTAGCAGTCTACTAAGAGCATAAATAACTAGTAAGTTGGTTAAATAAGGTTGATGTATTAGTGTGAGAAATTGTTTTCATATAATTCTGTTTTGCAAATCACAATCATGGTTATAATACATTTCCAGTCTACGTGTTAAGCTCTTATATTATAATTTGGCTTATCATTACATGTACCTCAGTCTGTCTCTCTTTTGATTATGGTTGTTGTGTATTCATGTGATGTTTGTTATTGCTGACTTACAGGGGACTAATATGCTTTCAAGGCTTCTTCACGTTCGCCACCCTACTGCAAAACAGGCTGTCATTACTGCAATTGATTTACTAGGTTTGTTACAAGAATGGTTGGAATTTGCTTTTAGTAGAGTTTGGAATTTTGTTTCTTCTCTACTTTTCCGCAACCATGGTTTTCAGTTTATGGCTATTCCATTATTGTTCTCTGCTTTCTTTGGTTGTATTAAACCTTATATATTTAATGTTACTGTTTGATGATATTATTTTATTTGTGGATCAACAAAAATATATTGTATGGTGGTATTGTTTAGTGAGCATAGAATACTTGTTTGTCACTATACTTTTTTTATGAGGAACTGGGGATGAATTCAGTCAAGTCCATTCAAGGAGCCATATTAAAAACTTAACGATATTTAAGGTCCTTGAATAATATGGATGATCTTTATATATATATATATCGAGAAACACTCTGGTGAAAACCAATGTTTGGAAACCAGAGTATTCACATCTTTATGCATTGTTCAATATCCATGGATGCATATAGGTATTCACATGAAGCTGAAAGAATTGCTGTAATCTTGCTATTGCAGGCCGTGCTGTCATTAATGCTGCAGAAAGCGGTGCGTCATTTCCATTGAAAAAGAGAGACCAATTGCTTGACTATATATTGACTCTGATGGGCCGGGATGAGAATGATGGCTTTGCTGATTCAAGTCTTGAACTTTTGCACACTCAGGTATTCATTGCACTGGGGTGATAATGTGATGGGTTATCAATTCTGAAATTCTTATTGTATCTTCTGCTAATTATGGCTCTTGTGCAGGCCCTTGCTCTAAGTGCTTGCACTACTTTGGTCTCTGTGGAGCCAAAGCTAACAATTGAAACCAGAAACCTGGTTATGAAGGTGGGAATTCCAGATATTGAAGAAGCATTTTAATATCAGATTCACATTCCTTTAAATATTTATTTCCATCGGTTGAACACACTCACAAATTTGACAGGCTACTTTGGGCTTCTTCGCTTTACCAAATGACCCTCCTGATGTAGTCAATCCCCTTATAGACAACCTCATTACGCTTTTATGTGCAATTCTGCTTACAAGGTATTTTGAACTCGCTAGGTCTAAACTCTAAACACCTATAGTTAGTTATCATTTATTCATTATAAAACAATAATATGTTGTTCCCACATTTCAATTTTACGAATTCCCACGAGTGGTTAGATATTCTTTTATACTAAATTATTGCTTTGGTGTTTTCCCTTTCACACTAAATGGCTGAGCATAACGAGACTTCACCAACCACATTCTACACATACTCCCTCCTTTGTGCATTTCAATATTTTAATAGGATTGTTCCTTCCAGATATTTGCTCATCAGCTTTATATACCCTGGTGTAAAATATTATACATGCATCTTCTAGCACATGATTTATGGTGTATGCACAATTATTCATATCATCATACTTTATATATACTTCTAAACTATAACTGTGTAACAAATAGTGGAGAAGATGGAAGAAGTCGGGCAGAGCAACTGTTGCATATATTGAGACAAGTTGATCAATATGTTTCTTCATCAGTGGAGTATCAAAGGAGAAGAGGTTGTCTGGCTGTATACGAGATGCTGCTGAAGTTTCGGATGCTTTGTGTCAGTGGGTATTGTGCTTTAGGTTGTCATGGAAGTTGCACCCATAGCAAACAAATTGACCGCACACTTCATGGGAATCTTTCGAACTTACCATGTACATGTCTTTCCTTGCCTATATTCTATGTCCTATATGTCTCTAATTAACATCATGCCTTAAATTTGTTTGTTTATTTTCATTTTAATACCCAGCGGTTTATGTTCTGCCAAGTCGTGAAGCGTTGTCTTTGGGAGATAGAGTTATAATGTATCTTCCACGGTGTGCAGACACTAATTCTGAAGTTCGAAAATTTTCTGCACAGGTAGAAAACTTGCACACAATTCTTATCCTGTTATTTAGTATTCACTTAAACAAGATATAATAATATCTCGTTTTTCTTCTTCATCCAGATTCTTGATCAGCTCTTTAGCATCTCTCTTTCACTTCCTAATCCTGTTGAAACCTCTAGTTTCAACATAAATAAGGAATTGTCATACGGTGCTTTGTCTTCCCTTGAGGATGTGATAGCCATATTAAGAAGCGTAAGTTCCTTTTAGTTGTCTCAGTTCGTGCACATTGTTATCTCATGTTCTTCATTTCATATATATATACTGTTCGAAACAGCACTGGGGAAGTTCAAGAGTGACACTAGATTGATTTATTCACCTTTTCCATCTTCAGGATGCATCTATTGATCCATCGGAAGTTTTTAACAGAATTGTTTCTTCTGTCTGTATATTACTTACAAAGGAAGAGGTATGCCTTTGTTGTGTTGTCAAATATATCTGAGATGTTGTCAGCAACAATGCAGTAGCTTCATGTTATTCTCTCTGATTTCCTGCAGCTTGTATCCAGCCTGCATGGTTGCACAGCCGCTATATGTGATAAGGTCAAGCAGTCAGCTGAGGGTGCTACCCAAGCTGTCATTGAGTTTGTTTTGAAGAGAGGAGCTGAACTAAATGAAACTGATGTTTCAAGGTTAATCTAATATAAAATGTGAATTAATCCCATGTTTAATTTGTAGTTGGGCTGCTTCATGAGATGAAGGAAATGGTGAGAAAGTTTATAAGAGTAATTCTCTTTGTCTACAGGACAACTCAATCTTTGCTATCTGCTACAGTTCATGTGACTGAGAAGCATTTACGTCTGGAGACACTTGGTGCTGTATCTTTTTCCTTTTTCTGTTTTCCTGGTTAGATTTATTAGCATTTTGCCACATTCATGGCTGGAGGTGTTACTTTTCATTATTTGCCTGATTTGAACAATTTGTTGATTGTATGGTCCTGTTCTTTTGTCCTCCTGTTTTATTTTTATCCTTAACTACCTGAAGATTTCTTCTCTAGCTGAGAACACCAGTTCAAAAGTTGTCTTTAATGAAGTATTAGCCATGGCTGGAAGGGATATTGTCACAAAGGATATATCGAGATTACGTGGTGGTTGGCCGATGCAGGATGCATTCTATGTGAGTTCCTCATCGTTTACAAGCCAAAAAATTTATTGTTAAAACCTTGAACCTTTATATTTTTAAATATTTGCTGTATCAAATGTTCTGGCGCTTACCTTGTATGAGCACTTCTGCTATGGTGGCAACTGAAGCTATTGCATGATGTCAGTATATATTCCAGTCAGGCATATCCAGGAGGGTCCAATTATTTTCATGCAAAGGCTTAAAATTATGAGACAATTTTAAGCCTTGACCATATGTAACTTCAAGATGGCATTAAAACCATCTTTTCCCTACTATCTGCAACTTACACTTAGAAGTGTGGTTTTGACCTGCAAATACTCTTACCTCAACTGATAACAATGCGACCTGCAAATACTCTTACCTCAACTGATAACAATGCGACCTGCAAATACTCTTACCTCAACTGATAACAATGCTACAGATGCCCAGAAGAATGTCGTTATGTTCTTGTTGTGGGTCCCTCTTCATGATACATCAAGAGTGTTGTGATTAGTTCTAACTTTGTTCCACCAACTAGAAACCAACTTTAATGATCAAAACCATAAATCTGATTCATTTCAACTTTTATAGTTCTTATGATATGCATTGACCAAAGGTTGCGGAAGAAGTGATAGATCTCAATGCAATAAGAATAGGAAAAGATGCGCACTAACCTTGTATATAGGTGAAAGTCACATTCATGGGTGCTACACCTGGCACCTTGCTGCAAAAAAGAGGATAGCTTGGGTATTTCATTACACGTCATGCTGATTTTAGGACCATAGCAGAAATGGAAGTCTTGATGAGTTCATCCATGCTATCGTCCCTTAGATCAGTACGATGTGCAATCAAAATACATAATTAGCATAATATCATTAGAGGACCAACTCAACTATAAGCTCAAGCTGATAGTTGAAGGCCCGATTATGATTTTATACTACACGCGCCCTTTCAGACAAGTCTGTTATGGGTTTGGATGTAGAGTATATAGAAGGAGAGATGAGCCCATTGAGAAGATAGATAAGGGTTTTGCAAATAAGACACAATACGAGGCTCATTAAGGACACAGAATAATAGAGAAATTAATATTTTTTTGTAGATAGCGGGGTTCGAACTCATGTCCATGAGGAACCAACTCTGATACCATATTAGAGGACCAACTCATTAAAAGCTCAAGCTGATAGTTGAATGCCCGATTGTGATTTTATACTTTAACACATAACTACGCTGAAAAGAATTCTAAAGTGGAAGTTGATTTTGTAGTCTCCTGCAGATTGTTGAATGTGTGATCATAATTTGAGGACTTTGACACGTGGGTTGGAAATGTCACATATGATACTATAGATGCTTAACCATGTAGATATTATAGATGTTCAGCCTATTTGAAAGATAAGAATTGGCCCCTTCCACATAGTTGTTTTAGCTAAAACAGATGAGGTTTTCTCCCGTAATTTTTTTAGTTCAAATACATGATTATATGTCGTATGAAATTCATTGTGAATGATTTTTTGTTGCACCATGGAAAGTGTGGCTACCACTGTTTTACATTTTGTATAGGAATTCCTCAACTATAGTTGCTGGACTCATTTTGCTTTTGTCAACAGGCGTTTTCCCAGCATACAGTGCTTTCGTTTCTATTTTTGGATCATGTGATATCTGTCCTTAACACCATTCCTGTTCCTAAAAATGGTTTGGAGAAAGGAGACAATATCACCCATTCAGGTGGCAACCAGATTGAGGATGATATTCTGCAGGCTGCCATTATTGCTCTCACTGCCTTCTTCAGGTTTTTTTGATTATCTGCATTCAGTTGTTGAGGATGATGTCTTGCAATCTCACAATGTTTTTCTTTTCTTTCCAGAGGTGGTGGTAAAGTTGGAAAGAGAGCTGTTGAACAGAACTATGCTTCTGTCCTTGCAGCACTCACACTCCAATTGGGAAGTTGTCATGGTCTAGCAAGTTTTGGTCAGCATGAGCCACTACGGTTGGTGTCGTTCCTATATTTTTTTCTCCGTATATATCATAAAGTTTATTTATTGTTTTTTCTCTAAATTTTTGTTCCAATGATTCTTCTATTTGCAGTGCACTCCTAACTGCATTTCAGGCATTCTGTGAATGTGTTGGGGATCTTGAAATGGGCAAGGTACCAAACTACATGTACACAAATACTTTATCTGTTTAGTACAGACTCCAATTATTGATTCTAGAGAAGTGAAAAATCTACTATTGTTGTGTAGATTTTGGCTAGAGATGGGGAACAAACTGAAAATGAGAAGTGGATCAATCTTATAGGAGACATAGCTGGTTGCATTTCTATTAAGAGACCAAAGGAGGTAATGTGATCACCTGGGATTTTATGCTAGATTTTGTTGTTCGAAGTTGTTAAAGCCCTATACAACCCCAAAGCTCAAGCTGATGGGTGGAGGCCTCAATATGCTTATTAAGTGACCACTTAATTCACATTTTTCTGATGTGGGACAACACTTCAACAAAAGTTTATGAAAATGCAGCTTTAGCTAATTACTTGAAATCTGTCAATATCACTTACTATTTTTGGTAAAATTGTTGAAGTAGTAGAAGATACGTTCTTTGAGATATAAATATGCTGATGGAGTCTGTCTATGTCCCAGGTGCAAACTATATGTTTAAATTTGAGCAATTCCTTAAACCGGCATCAAAAATTTCAGAGAGAAGCAGCAGCTGCAGCATTATCAGAATTTGTTCGCTACAGGTATATCATATAATGACGACAAGAATATTTAGTTTCTTTGTATTATTGGTAAGTGTATTAAACATCTTTTAGTTTATTCCAAAAAGTTCTCTTAAAAGTAATCGCTCTGAAAATCACTGTTTTTGTTTTCTGAACCAGTTTATTACTTGACAAATTAAATCACTGTTGTGAATCAGAAATGCTTCATTAGCCATTTGTATGGAATATGAGATGGATTTCTCCTACTTTTACTTCGTAGCTCCTCTTTCTCTTTTTGTTATCTAATGCTTAATATGGTTTTATGGGTGAAAAAATATCTTTTAGCCTCCTGGACCAGAGAAGATTGCATTAGTTTTTCCTGTGAATGTATTTGGAAAAAGAAAATTCATAAATCATAAATGTTTGGATTATTTGTGTTGCATATCTAAATGAATTGTTATTGTAATTAGTTAACGCGTGGCTTCACTTACGCTAAACTAAACATACACTTTAGTTTCATTAAGGTTATTAGGTTATACCATACATTATATTCAAGAGGAACTGTTTAATGGCTACTTAATCATCCGTATTAGTTCTCTGTACATTAAGTTCTGTGTTCTCTGCCCTCATGTGCCTTATCTTTGTTAAAGCTAACTAGAATATTTGTGGATTTTAGACCTTAGTTTCTTAGATGGATTCAGAAGCCCTGTAACTTTAGCTGGTACTATATATTTATCAGCCAAAGGTAGAAATATTTCTTGAAAGGGTTTGTTATTGTGATTTGTACGGTAGCAGGCTGGTTTCCCCTGTTTATTTAACTTGTGAGCTCACTAGGACTACTTGCTCCAGTCTTGCTGGACCGTGGATCTTTGTTATTGTCATTGTTAGCATCAACGGCCTCCTTTTTTTGTCTGCTTTGAAAAGCAGTAATCTCTGCATACACTTGTTGAACAACAGATCATTAGAACAGCTTATATCATAGCCCCTACTCTCCCTACCCAGAGGCGGATCCAGAGGGGTTTAGGGTATGCCATGGCATACCCTAAACATTGTGATATGTAGTCTGGTGGTAGATGTTGTCTCGTTATGCTGTTTGTCCTGGTTTCGAATCTTCATGTAACCATTTTTTGCTGAGTTGTTTTGTCTTTTTTGTTGGGCTTCATTTTCATATTTCCTTTGGGCTTTGAAAAATCTGCACTTTCTCATTTATGGGCATTAAAATAAACATAATACGAATACCCAAAGTTTTTTTTAAAAAAAAAAAAACTCAAATAGCATTCTATTGTTATTGTTGCCGATTTCTTCTCAGACCCTCTCTCAAATTTGGATTCTATTTAAATAATTTTCTAATTTTTGCTTAGTACTTGAACTTTTAGTGTTGTATTTTTGTTTTTAAACCATGGAAGTGAACTATTGACAAAGAATTAATATTAAAAAGCTAAGGTATGCTCATATTTTTAGCTTCCAACGAAAATTACTGAATAATATGATTGAGTAATGAGTTAACTGTTAATAGTGAAAATCAGTATTGTTAATAACTTCCTTTTTTACTAAACTTTTGTATTGGAAATTATACACTTAGGTTTTTGACTTTCAACAAAAATTAGTAACCAATTTCTTTACATACAAAACAAGTATTATTTAAAGGGATAATTGTCCAAAACTACCCTAAAGTTTCGTCCACAAATGAGTTGATGCACAAAGTTTTGTCCACGCTGTGTGGCTACCCTGAAGTTTTGTCTACGCTTTTGTGGGTGCATTGAAGTTTTGCCCACGCTTTTGTGGGTGCATTGAAGTTTTGTCCACGCTTCTATTCAATCCGGGAAGCACTGCCCAGAGGCCCCAGACCATCATTCTGAACATCCCTATTACGTCAAAACTAAAAAATTCGTGGACAAAACTTCAGTGTAGCCACACAACGTGGACGGAACTTTGTGCATCAACTCGTTTGTGGACGAAACTTTAGGGTAGTTTTGGACAATTACCCCTTATTTAAATGATATTGATTAGCGTTTCTAAATCCACCCATACTGGTTAATGTATTTTTGAATGGTAATAAAAAAAAATCCTTACCGATAAAACAAATGTTATTGACATGATATTAGTTAGTGTTTGTAAGAAAATATATAGGATCACAAATGACCATCGTGATATCGTTGATTTTTTTATACCTAATAAGTAATGGCGGCATACCCATAACAAATTTCTGGATCCGTCTCTGTCCCTACCCTAGGTGGGCCCAATAAGTGAATTAACAGAGATAACTTGGTGAGTTGAACTCGTTGAACTCAGGATCTAATGCTATAATCATATTCAACAGCGAATTATACTAAACCTTTAGTTGATAGAGTAAGACTTTAAGAGGTCCTAACTAATCTTTCATGTTCTTACTAATCTGATTATGCTGTTGGTCACTCCAATTTTGTTATGTAGTGCTCAAATTTTCAACAGATAATCTTTGGTATTATGTATTTTTTATTTCATTAATTAACATGAGACAATTTTGACACAATCTCTCGATTGTGGTTTATTTTCACTTCACCTTATTTTTATATCAGATGTTTATTTGTTGATGCTTTTGATGGTGCAGTGGTGGGTTTGGTTCCCTGTTGGAGCAGATGGTTGAAGCATTATGCCGACATGTATCAGATGTGTCTCCAACTGTTAGGCGCCTTTGTCTGAGGGGACTAGTACAGGTTATATACCAATATACACATAGTACTGTATCTTAAATATATATCATTGCAGTATATTTTGTGGATGTCTTTATGCATTTGGTTATTGATTATTGGGATTTTCTGAAAGAAATTATTTGATGCATACCTGCGCACACATACTCATATAATAATAGACAAATAGGCTCTATACACACCCAAGTGTATTCTAAATTTATTGAAAAATTTCATGTTTGATTTAAGGAAGTAAATGCTTGTTATTTTCAAACCTGCGCATTTGGTAGCCCTTTCCCTTCTTTATACCTCTGAAGGAATAAACTCGTATTTCTTGGAATTGCAGATACCATCCCTTCATATTCTTCAGTACACATCTCAAGTTTTGGGTGTAATTTTGGCATTGCTTGATGATTCGATTGAAGATGTGCAGTTGACTGCTGTATCCTGCTTGCTAACGGTGAAACCCCTTCTCTTCTTCCACTCCTATTTTTTTTTTTGCTGGAAGCTGTATTTCAGATTCTCTTATGTTGCCTTTTGATCCTCCAGTTTTTCAACCTGTAACAGATTCTTGGATCATCTCCTAGTGATGCTGTGGAACCTATTTTGCTCAATCTTTCTGTACGACTCCGCAATCTCCAGGTAATTTATCTTTTTGCATTCGATTGCAGGTTGGCTCAAATGAATTTTGATGTCTATTACTCTCAGCATTTGCATGGGACCATTGCTTATTGAATGATATCTCCAAAACTCGAAGCTTTTTTGCTGATGTGTGAATATGGCTTTGTAGAAGTCTCCCACTTTGAAAAAATGTGGATTTTGTGCCTCCTGATATATATTGTTTTTGATCAGCAATAAAGCGATCCATCCTAATCTAACTCCAGCCTAAGTTAACCAGAGGTTAACCTCTAACCCAACCCCACGCCGGCACCCAAGCAGGTGACTCACCGGGATTCGAGCCCATGACCTCAGGTAGGTGAGAGAGCTCACTTGACCCAAGTGGGCACCACTTGATATATTAATTGGGGACTCCACCTAATAGCTTTAAGTTTTAGTGTTGAATCGGACTTTAACATGACATGACATCATAGCTTAGTTTTTTTTTTATTGGGCATGTGACCCATTTGTGCTTCCTCCTATTCATTTAATCTTGGTACATGTGAGAGACCTTTATGTTGTTCGACCTTAGGGGAGGCTTGACGATAAAATCCAAATTATACACTCATTGAGAATACCTTTTCCTTATGCGGCCTATTATTTTTGATCTTATAAACAAATGTATTACATGTATGGAGAAAGCTGTGAGTTGCTGTCTCTTTCTATATATGCCGTTGGTTATTAAATTGCTTTTGTTGCAATAAATAACCAAGACCTCTTCCATTTCATTAATGTTGATATGCTGACTAGCCTGCTTATTTCGAAGGACAGGTATCTATGAATGTTAAGATGCGTGCCAATGCATTTGCGGCTTTTGGAGCTTTAAGTGATTTTGGTGTCGGGTCGCAGCGTGATGGATTTCTTGAGCTGGTATCTACTTTTTCTGATGACTGCTTTCTAGATTTTTTTTTGATGCGTTTATGTTTTCATCCAAAATATTATGCACTATTCCAACCTATCAAGGGAGAGTAGGTTTAGTGTCACCACTTAGATGACATAGTTCTCTAAATGAGCATCAAGATTATAAGATGTAGCTTCCTCAGTTTCATTTTATTTCCCATTTTTTCTCCAGTTTATTTTACTATTTAAAAGTGAATGTGCAGATGTGAAGCTTGTGTCTAGGGACTAGAATTGATTTATATGACTAGTTGGCATGCAAGCCATTTACTTTTTTGTTTTGTTTCCCTGCCACGAGCTTTAAAATTTTATTTTCATGTGCTTTGATGTTTATTCATTTATTTCGTTAGGCCTATCTGATCTCTCTGTAACTGCTCGCAGGTTCATTCTGCCATCCCACGATTGGTCTTGCATCTCCATGATGATGACCTTAGTGTTCGACAATCTTGCCGGGTAATTTGGAACACTTTAGTCGCATGAAGCTTTTCAGGAACACTTCATTTACATCATATTATTTTTGCATGAATAGAATACCCTTAAACGGATTGCCCCTTTGCTAGAGATGGAAGGATTTTTGGCTCTGTTCAACACACAATATTTCAATTCTGACCACAGGTATGTGTTATCAAATCCCAAAGGTTATACTCATAAATGTTTTTTTTTTTTTTTGCGTTTTTACAGCTGAGTTACGCTCACGTGACAACTTATCTCTTTTCAGGAGTGACTATGAGAACTTTGTCAGGGATCTCACCAAGCAATATGCCCAAAATTTACCTACCAGAGTTGATACTTGCATGGCATCAACAATACAGGTCCAAATTTTGCTAAACCCCCCTTATAATGATGTTTTTTGATTGACTAAATCAGGTGTTCAAAGCTTATTGGGCTCAAGACCTTACTCATGTAGAAGTAATAGAGCACCAAACATTTTTTGTATCCTCAAAAACTTTTTAAATATAGAAGTAAGAAATGGGTTCAGGACCTCCCTTGTGTAGAAGGGACCTCAAAATATTGCCACTTGACCCAACCTTGAGAGAATCCAATAAGGGTTGAATAGAGAGACACCCAACATAGGTTTGGAGGTGGAGAAATAAGGAGTGAGGTACTGTTGCTGGAACTTGAACCTAAGTTTCCAAGACTAAGTTCAAATTCTGACCAGTTGGACAAGCGTGCTTTGGTAAATACCCTTCATAATGCAAAGACTAATTTGAAAACAAGGGTTGTACTTGATAGGTCTACATAGATAAGTTCACCTATCCTGATGCTTGTCGTGGCATTCATTATCTTACTATCTTCACTTTAACGAACTTGTTTTCTACACATAACGTTTTAGTCTCCAGGGTATTCCTTGAATACCAATGCGAAGACCAGGAATGTAGCACAAATGTTCAACTTCATCGAATCATACTTCGAGTGAACATGATATGACCTAGGGTTAATTGCAGATATCTTTTGCGTACTATACGTCTTTTGCACATAGCTATGCCTAACTTGAAAACGTTATTTACAGCTACTTAAACTTTCAAAAAATTGCAGATAGCTCTTTTCGCCAAAAAAAATGACAATTGCCCTTGACCCCCTTGACCCAATCTAAAAAAAATACCGTTTTCTTGTCTTTTAATAGTTTTATCTTTGAAGGAAGGAGTCTTTTTTACATCTAACCAAAATGTTGCTGGTAGTTTTTGAAGCCTTTTGAGATTATGGTCAAGGGTATTTTTTGTCATTTTTCTGGCGAAAAAGAGCTGTATATTTTTTTGAAAGTTTGGGTAGGTGGATGTAATAGTTCAAAGTTGGGGATAGTTAGGTGCAAAAGACATAGTACGCAATAGATACCTTCAATTAACCCTATGACCTACGTAATGGTGTTATTGCCCTGTAATTTTCCTTTATGGTATATACGAGCTTGCACATACAAAATCTTAGTAATTTGTTTCATTGTTGATGCAGGCTTTCGATGCACCCTGGCCAGTGATTCAGGCTAATGCGGTATACTTCTCTAGCAGCATGATATCCCTAACGGATGATCACCACATTTTAGCTCAATACCACACACAGGTTATTTTATTTTCCAATGGGTATATATAGTCAGTTAGGATTACTGATATATATTTATGGACATCTTACGTTATTCGTTTTTACATAGGTTTTTGGAGTATTGGTGGGCCGAATGAGTCGTTCTTCAGATGCAGTCGTTAGAGCAACATGTTCATCCTCCCTGGGTTTGTTACTCAAATCAACAAAGTTATCCTCGTGGAAATTATCTCCTGCTCAATCAGCGGAGTCCGATCGGAGAAGCCATGATTCAGAATCTACAAAAGAGTAGCCATGCACAAACCAAAAAATGTCACTAATTTGTTTTTTATCCACACGCATTCAGTGCCGAAACACCGAAAATCGAATCCGGAATAGGAGAACGGGAGGGAAATGACTACTTAATGTCTGTAAGGTGTGAAATGAAGCAATTCTGTGGAGTTGGACTTGTGGTTGAAGATGAAGAAGCTCTGTTTTATCGTTCATAGTCCATATACATGACGTGTACAGTTGCTCCTATGATGTTCCTGTTAGTCAGTGTAGTCATTTGTTGTAAAGCACGGCTCTTGTATACTTGTAAGTCCTGTTTTTTTTTGGGGGTGTGTAATTGAGTTGTTTGTTGTAGGCAGTGTGTAATAAAGATACATTACGTTGTAAAAATTGCCTTGGGTAAATATACTGTGAGGCCGAAGGGTAAGGGAAAGCATGATAAAAAGAAATACGCTTTGAATTCGTGGGTTGGATTGGAACATCGAGAAATCATAAATTCTTAATCTATCACCATTCCTGGATTTCGTGCTTGACCGGACCACTCAAAAAGCAAGAGACGTTTTGAGGGATCTAATTCCACATTCAACGAGCTGGAAGTTAACGTCTTATCAACACGTATATCATAGTCCTTATAATTAATTGATCTTTTAAAACCCATCGGATTCCCTCTCTAAATATAATCTCTAAGGAAGACCCTAACCCTACATAGCCATAGGTGCCACCGACAAACCCTCCCCTTTTTTCCCTCTTTTGTTTTTGCTCTATCTTTCGTTTCTTACAGGTTTTGGGGCCTGAAGTAGCCACGTTCCTGTGTTTCCAGCCTTTCCAAGGCCTACCAAAACCACTTTAAGCGTCTCGGGTGGGCGACTCGGTCTTGAAAGCCCCCAAAATAGGTCTAATCCTATTTATAGGTTGAATCTGTGTTTGAAATTACGATTTCAATGTAACGTCGATATATTCGTCTGCTACACATCAATTATGTCTGATAATTTATTAATTAAAGATTAAGTTTTTATTTTGTATTTTAATTAATTCAGTCTTCATAATTTATGATATGTTAAATCTAATATATCATACTTTATGATTAAGTTATTTAGGATTTGTGATTAGATTATTAAGTAATTCTTTAGTGAAGATTACTTGATTTTGTATTTTAATTAATTTAAAATTTTAAAATTAAAATTTCATTTTTTTATTTAAAATTAGATAATTTAATATTTCTTCAATTTATCATTAGATGAATTAATCTCAAGAAGCTAGAGTTTCGAGGAAGGGGGGCAAGAGAAGACGAGAGTATTGGTATCAATTAATAGCAGTGGAGATGTTCTTACACCCTTCCTTACTCCCACCAACCACCAAGCCCTGTCTGTCACCTTATCATCATCACAACTTTACTCAATCCTCATTCAACTTCTCCTCTCACTCCCTTGTCTTCATCTCTGCCACCTCGTTTCCTCCCGCGCCGCCCCAAACGGGACAGTGAGGATGGTTTCTCCACTCAAATTCAATTTGTGCGACCTTGCACCTTCTATTCCCCAAAAGCTATTCAACAACACTGTACATCACAATTCACAACTAGTGTAGTGTCCACACACTTAAATCTTATCCTACACTCCCAATAATCCACACAATCAAAACACCCCACACTTTCTCTCAACGCCGATCCCTATGGCCTCCTCCGACACCAATACCCATGTAGCTCTCTTCCCTTTCCTCGCCCAAGGCCACATGATCCCAATGATGGACGTCGCCACAATCCTCGCTCGCCGCGGCCTCCTCGTCACCGTATTCACCACCCAATCAAACGCCGACCGTTTCAAGACCGCCCTCCACTCCGGCTCGCGGATCCGGCTCGTCTACCTCCGGTTCCCGAGCGTAGAAGCCGGATTGCCCGAAGGCTGCGAGAATCTCGACATGCTCCCCGACATGACCCTCACCAAGACCTTCTTTCGAGCTGCCGACATGCTGCACCGACCCGCGGAGGAGCTCTTCGGACAGCTACATCCCCGACCGTGCTGCGTCATCTCCGACATGTGCTTCCCTTGGACTCTCGACATCGCCAACAAGTTCCGAATCCCGAGGATCACCTTCAGCGGATACAGCACCTTCTTCCTCGCTTGTGTAGACAAGTTACTCGGCTCCGATGTCCTCGACACACCGAAGTCGGATTCGGAGTACTTCGCCGTCCCCGGATTGCCCGATCACGTGGAGTTCACTAGAGATCAGATGTCGTTAGTCCAAAGAATGAAAAACACGGACATGTTAATCAAAATTGCGGCCGCGGACAAGGCGTCATACGGTGCTATCGTGAACTCGTTCCAAGAATTGGAGCCGGGTTACGCGGAGGTGTACAAGAAAGGCAGAGGAGGAAGAGCATGGTTCATCGGCCCTGTCTCGGTCACCAACGAGGACAAGGCTCATAGAGGCAACAAGCCCGCGATCGACGAGCACGAGTGCTTAAAGTGGCTGGACTCACGGCCACCGGGCTCCGTGGTGTACGCGTGCATGGGGAGCATGCACAACCTGACGCCGGCGCAGATGATGGAGCTAGGGTTAGGGTTGGAGGCCTCGAACAAGCCCTTCGTCTGGGTCGTGAGAAGAGGCGAAAGGGTCGAAGAAGACGGGTTCGAGGAGAGGGTTAAGGGGAGAGGGCTGCTGATCCGGGGCTGGGCTCCTCAGGTAGTGATACTCTCGCATCCGTCTGTCGGAGGGTTCTTGACGCATTGCGGGTGGAACTCGACGCTCGAGGGGATCTGCGCGGGTTTGCCTTTGATCACTTGGCCATTGTTCGGAGACCAATTCGGGAACCAGAAGCTAGTGGAACAAGTGCTCGAGATTGGGGTTGGTGTTGGAGCTGAGGTTTACATGAAATCGGGGGAGGAAGAGAAGATTGGGGTTTTGGTGAAGAGGGGAGATGTTAAGAGGGCGATAGAACGAGTGATGGATGGAGGAGAGGAAGGAGAAGAGAGAAGGAACAGAGTTAGAGAGCTTGGAGGATTGGCTAAGAGAGCTGTGGGAGAGGGAGGATCTTCTCACGACAATCTGTCCATGCTGATCCAAGACATCGTAAGACAATATTCAAACAATCATATCTAGTTTGATCACTTGTTTTTGTGATTCCCTATCCACAAACTTTATATACTTGAGGTGAAACAATGTTATCAGATTGAGTATCATTGTATTTATTATGATAATATAAGGAGAATTTCATAGTATCAGATTGTTTTATTTTTATTTTTGATAAGCTATTTGATTATGGTTCTTACACCTCAAGACGGGGAAGAAGGAAAAGGAGTTGGTGGTGGCGGCGCTTCTTGAAGATCCCTAGATATTTCAAGACTTTTGGTTGCTATGAAATCGTAGGTAGTCCCTCTCATCTTTGTTGTTCGGCTATGTTGTTGAGAATCACCACTGTACATGCTCTTAATGGTGATTCTCGATGTTGGATCTTGAAATGCTTTCTTCTCTGCGTGTTTTTTTATAAGCTTCTCCTCTGCGTGGTTGTTTCCTCGACATGGTGACCCGATACTTTTACTTTTCACAATCTTGTTTGTTCTGCTTGGTTTGCGGAGGTAATTTGGGATCTTACTATTTGTTTCTCGATGTTGGCCGACGGTAACGTTATGTTCTCCCTCTGGTTGCTGTTTGGTAATCGACACTGATGTTGTGGTTTCTCGAGATTTTTTTCACTGTTTTGGTGTTGGCCATCGATGTGGTTCTCGTGATTGTTGGTAAGCTTGTCTACTCGAAGTGTGTCTGTCTCGTAGGAATTTGGTGGTCACTGGTGTGGTTTCGAGTTTCTTGTGCGATGGTGGCTTTCGAAAGGCACGACGTCAAAGTGATAGCGATGATTTTTTTTCCGTTGTTTCCGACCTCTTGTGTTGGTAGGTGGTGGTTCTCAAGTGTCGACGCTTGGAGTTCTCGAGATCTGCCATTTGGTTGTCCGTTGTTTGCCTTTCTAAGGTAGCATGTGTTTGGGAGAAACTTCAACTTCTATCTCGACAACTCATCTCTCTCAATATTTAGATATTTGGGATGTGATGGCTAAGAGAGCAGGAGCTCGTGGTCGTTGGAATGGAACTCGTGTTCGTTAGAGTGAGAAGGGTGGGGACTTATCATTCTCCTCCTTCTGTACAGATTTTTTTTTCTCTGTATAAGGAATACTGCTACATTGTCTCTACTTCCTTGATCAGAGGTCCTGTTGTTGCGTCTAAGTCCAGGAAAAGGGATCAGGTGAGGGCCAAAGTCAATCTTCCAGCCAAATCAGCGAAGGTGGATCCTGAAGGAGTGAAGAAGAGTCCTGATGAGTTTGTTTTAGGGTCAGGGAAGCTATGTGTCTCTATGCCTACTAGTATAACTGAGATTTCAGTTTCGAAGGTTGAAATAGAGGTGCATATGATGGACAATTGAATCGAGCTCTTCCTCTACAATCTCCCGCATGGCATAAGCTCTTCTTCTACAATCTCCCGTATGGCACAACTTCTGATTGGGTTCGTAATACTCTGGGTCCCTTTGGGGGAGATTGTCTCAGTCTCTATTTTGAAGAGACCGAATCGTCGTGGGTCATTCTTCTGCTTTGTCACCTTTAAAACCAGGGATTTTGCACAAAAGGTTATTGAATTGTTTAATGGTTACAAACTCCATGGATATGTGCTTCTCATCGCCTATGCTCGTCCTCGAAAACAAGGGTCAAGTTTACTGGCAAAATGTTCCTCTGTTTTGCATCCGCTGAAACAAAGCATGGCAAGAACAAAGGAGACAACGGTGAGTTCTTCTTCTCCGGTGATATAGAGTCCTTGCCCGAGGTCGCTTCTCCTGGCCTGCGTAGTGATGTTTCGGAGTCAATCCCGGATGACCTTGGAAAGCAGAGCACGAACGCTGTCCATTCCGATTCTGAGCAAGTTGTGTGTTTCCCTGTCAACGACCATGTTTCTCGGCAAGTTGATGTTACTTGTTTTTCTTGATGTTTCAATACAATGAGAGTATCACTCTATATAGGGATTAACTCTATAGTAAATAAGAAATACTAATACTAAACAACATAGGAACCTTAACTTAACTAGGAATAGGAAATACTTGTAACTGGAAATAAACTAAACTCTAACATTAAGCATGCAAAGCAGTCTTGTTGATCGCAATGAGGATTTTAGGGCATCATGGGGTGTCCCAGAGGAGCCAAACCCTGGCCTCTAGGAATCATACACTATCTTATCCCAACCTCCTCATTTCCCCATATAACTCCTCGACAACCTGCCAAGACTCCATATGTCTGCTTGAGTCGATCATGAAAAGTCATCTAGACCTATCGTGCCGACCATCGAAAGAAGGGAACCACTCCTACACGTCACTTGGAATAACCAGGTTTTTGCTATAGGATCAACATTTCGTATGTCAAACGAAATTACGTCTTGTCCTTTTCAATATTCCACTTATTGTATGCTTACTTTTGATTTGTTAGAAATACATTAATAAAGTCCTACAATTATGCTAAAATCGTAATTTTCCATTGGGATTGAAAAATCCATGTAAATCCATAGACAAGAGGGGGAAATCGTATTTTTTCATGTAAATCCATAGAGTTCCATTGAATAAGAGTATAATCCTCATTTCACTCACCACTCAACTAAACACGGTATCACGTGACTAACAGAATAAAATATTCCGTTAGTTTTTTAAACTCTAAATACACAAAAGGTTCGTGGACCTAACATAAGAGTACCAAAATAATTATTTCGAAACATGTGGATGAACCGAACAAAAAGGTATAAAAAAATATTTAACCCCAAAAATTATACTACAGTTTTATACCATAATTAATAAGAAAAATACTTTTTTAAAATAAATAAGAAAAATACTTAATAAATAGGTATCAGGTTGATACAAATGGTCTAGTCCACAAAATCGGTTTAGTAAATAAGAATAAGCTTAAAGTGACATGTTTTTTGAGCTTAGGATCAATGAATGAAAGAGGCAGCTAGCTAATCGATCACTTTCATGGACAGTACAACATGTGAAGCTCAACAGGTAAAGGTAAACGTGAACCATACAAACACGACTCTACCTCGCATTGCTTCCTAGAAATTGACACAGACCTTTATCAAGAATCTATGTCTTTTTCTCTCCTTTCTGTTTTACAAATTATTGATATTATTCGTTTATTAGTTACTTATAAAAGAAATTACTCCAAAACAAAAACTCATAGGTCGTAAATTAACTTATGAAGTGCTGAAAAATATATAGAAAACGCTTTTCACACACCTCCGAGTGAGGTTTCTCTCTACCATACTTAGGGTCGCCTCGCCGCCGTTCACCCTCATCTCCGATCGTCCTCTATCTCCCTCGTCATCACCATCACTCACGCAACCGTCCTCTCTCCACCACGCCTCCGACGCCATCCACGCAGTCGTCTGTGCTAGTTGCTGCCTTCCCTTCCCCGATAACGCCGCCACAGTCGCCTGTGTCTGCAGAACCACCGCCGCCCTTCCTCCATCAACCACGGTCATTTCTACCCAGCCGATGCCGGATCTCCCAATCCCCTGTCCCCACGGGCGGGAAATGATCCCTTCCGATCAGATCCAACCCCATGCAGAGGTTGTCCACCGCCTCGAGGTCTCCGTCCAGCGAGACGACGGCCACGACGACGTCCCTCTGCTGCTGCTCGGTTCAGACCCAGTTCCCCCGGGGCACCCTCCTCGGTTGTCGCCGCGCCCTTTGGATCTGAAAGACAAATCGGGCGCGTCTTTGGCCGTTCCCGATCCACGCTGGGCACACATCAACTGCGAGGGAGATCCACCGGGATCTGACATCCCTTCCTCGGCCACCCCCTTCTCCGGTGGTGTCTCGGTACCTTCCGTCGTAGGAGCGTATACCGGTCCCAAGAGTTGACTGTCCGAACGCCGGAAGCTCGATGGGGTCTCCATCTGAGATCCAACCAAACCCTATATCCCCGATCTCGGACTGGGAGGACGAGGATGACGAGGTAGTGGTTTCGGAATAGGGAGTTCCACTGTTCACCACAGGGTCTTATCAGTTCTCTCTTGCAGCAAAAGTCGCAGGGGATCGGACCTACAACCAGAACATCGTCTGTGCGATGATGCTGCGTAAATGGAAAGTGGCGGGGATTAAAGTGGAGTTTATGTCCCCGGAGGTCACGGAGTATTACTTTCCGTCTGCCAAGGCAATGGAAGATATCTGTCACATGGGTCCCTGGAGCTTCAAGGGATTTCCCCTCCTCCTCGAACCGCTTAGGCAATTTGACCGGGCAGACGAGATTAAATTTAACCATGTGGAGCTTGGGGTCCGGGCACTGAATATCCCGGGAGGATCCATGAATCACTACATCCGCGGCCTCATTGCAGGTGTAAGAACCGCTCCCGGTCGAACCGGTGAATTCTAAACAAGTTTGACTTTCGGCCGGAAAAGTCAACCGATGACTCAGGAAGTCATTCGGGACCTTTCCGGGGCCCAAAAAGTTTAGCCGTCATCACGGTTAGCCTAGTTGGGCCATTTCCTTCAGTTTGACTGTAATATATGTTAGGTCAATTTTCGGTCAAACTTGGACTTTATATCGGTTAATTTCCGATAAAATCTTGGAAAGCTGGAAATTATTCAAGTGGAAGCGACCCCACTTGACACTTGTCATATTTGGCTTGGAGGATGAAAAAGGAGCTTCAAATGACTCTTATACCCTCCCAACTTACCTTTAAAGGGATATGACCTTAAGGGCTTTTCGGTATTTTTACAAAATAGGTCATTTAAAGCAACATGAGCACACAATTCAGCTCACTCACTATTGTTGCAGCCGAAAATCACAAGGAGAGAGAGAAGAGAGAGCTCATTTCTTGAGGAAGAAGAAAGTGAAGAAAGCTTGGATTTTGGAGCTTGGTTTTAGTCCTTTTGCCTCCATTCTCCTCCCATCTTCTTCATCTCACAATACTAGAGGTATGGATGCTCTTAACTCTCTATTTCTTCTACTTTCAATATTTGGGTTTTGTGGGTTTTTGGTTCAAGTTGAAGAACTAACTTTGTGGTTGTTGCTTGGAGAAGAAGTAGTGAAGTAGGATGTTTTGGATTGTGTTTTGGTTGAAGTTTGATGAACCCATTGAGGGTGTTGATGTTGGATCACCTTGGATGATTATTTTGGAGTTTAGAGGACTTGGAAATGGGGTTTTAATGGTGATTTTCGTGAAACTCGAGTTGGGGAAGAAAGGGGAAGGAACTGGTCAGGTTTGGCGCGGAACGTGACCCGGACCGGGCCAGGTGCCGGCACGGCAGGCCGCACGGAACGGGCCTGGTACCGGCACGGCACGCGGCACAAAACGGACGAGAGTCCGGCACGGTACCTCACACGGTCCGTGTCGCACTCCGGGCCGGTCTGTGACGCGGCCCGTGCTGGCTACCGGGCCGGACTGTGATACGGTCCGTGCCAGGTTCCGGCACGGCTAGCCACACGGTCCGTATGGCGTTCCGGATCAGACCCCCGGAACCCAAAACCCTTCCTTTTAGCCCTTTCGATTCTTAAATCATTTCTTCAAACCTTATTTCCATCATTTGAGTGTTGTTCTGTATTTTGGGGATAAGAACATCGGTGAGTTATTAACTTTGATCTTTTGGTGATCTAAGACCGTGGTACCGAGCAATGAAGGAAGGAAGAACTTGGTTTAGAGCTTGAAGAATGAAGAATCACGCCGGAACCCGTGTGAAGGACGGAGTTGTGACCACCGAGTTGTCAACAGAGTTTTAGAGGTTTACCAAGAGGTAGGGAAAGTCTTAACTCCTTAATTAAATGCTTAGTATGCATGTTAGGTAATAAAATCGGAAAGGTCCTAGAATTGCCTATAGGATGTGAATAACTAGCATAATCGTCTTTCAATTATTAATAACCGGAAATGTCTAGAATGCATGTTTAGGATGAAGATCACTAGTATAACTCGCTTTCAATACTTGTGAATTGATTTACTGGTAGAGAGGCTGTGAAGAGCTCTCGGATTAGTTGTGTGCTAGGTTCACATGCTTGGTTGCTCGTTGCTTAGGACAACTAAGAGTCTAATGAAACTAGTTAACTTATATGATTGAATGCTTAATTGATCGCTCACATGATTGTTGATTGGTTGAGGGCTTACTTGATTGGTTGAGTGATTGTGTTGATATGATTGTTGGTTGAACGGATGATCGAGTATGACTGGTTGTGCCAAAGGGGTACAATCAGGTGATCGATGTACCGCTAGTTCGTGACAGGAAAGTATACGGTAAGTGTGAGGTGTTATTGGATGTCTTTGCTGTGACGAAAGTGTGATTTGAGTAGTGTTTATGATTGGTCGAACTATAGTACTTTTTCCTTATTCTTATTCTTGAATACTTGTTTGCTTGTGTATTTGGTTGCTTGTTTGTTTGTTTGGTTCGGTACTACCCCGGGGGGGGGGGGGGTAATCCGGTGCCGTTGTGGTGGTTGGAGTTGGACAGATACAGTGGGATAATGAGTGATGTGAGGAGCCTAAGAGCTCGGTAGATCCTACGTGATATTGAGTGATGTGAAGAGCCTATGGCTCGACAGATCCTATGGGATATTGATTGATTATTGAAGCCTGAGAGCTCGGCAGATCCTACGAGATATTGATTGATTATTGGAGCCTGAGAGCTCGACAGATCCTACGAGATATTGATAGATTTAGGAGCCTATGGCTCGGCAGATCCTACAAGATATTGATGGGACTACTTCATGAGAGATGGTTTCTGAGGTTTCACCCAAAGGTGTGCTTCCTACAGGAGCACTACCTTGGTTCCTTATGAATATGGTCCTTCGGAGACACCTTCGAGAATCCCGACGATGGGCATCCTTATGGGATGGTTTCTGGTGCTCCGATGTATGTGTCTCCTCTGGACCGAGGGAAAATCTGATGTGATATGAATACTCTAACGGATCGGAATATGGGAACCGAGGTGACGCTAGAATCTATTCATGGATCGGAGGCTTGAGAAAGCAAGGGGTTGGCGTGATATCAATTGCTCCCCTTGATCATTATGTTACTTTACAATAACTCTTTTATGGAGCCTTTCAAGTTAAAGTTATCTTTAAGAGTACAATACTTATCTGATTCTATCTTGTTTCGGTATTATTATTTATTCTCAACTTTATTATTCTATCTCGTTGCATTTATTTCGTTGATTAATCGTGTTTTGTCGTTATTCAAGTTACATGTTTATTCAGTATAGTATTGACCTCAGGGTTGAGGTGTTAAGGTTTTTTCTACTGAGCGTAAGCTCACCCCCCTTTGGTTTTCTTACTATTTTACAGGCGTAGCAGATGTCTAGTGAGTTCGAGGCTCGGGAGCTTTTGGACATTTTGGGGTTTATCTTAGAGCTATGTTGGTCTTGTGTTTTAAACATTATTTATTTGACCCTTCATGTTGAGCTGTGACTCATTGGAAGTTTTGGAACGATTTTATAGTTGTTGATTTGAGAGAGTTTATCTTGTTATTATAAAGGTTTTTGGTATTACTTTATTGCTTTTCTACTTTTATTTCCGCGTCACGTCTCGAGTCCGGCCAAAACCGGATTTGGGGCGTGACAGCAGGCAGCATGGGTACTCAAGTCATGTCGGCCCCAATCCCGACGGCTCGACGGGAGGATATGTTTCTATGGCTAAGGGTTCGGATGGAGTTGAATCGACCTTTACGACGCAGAATCCGACTCAGGTTCTCAGGTACTAATACTCCTGCTGTGATTGATCTACAATATGAGAGAGTAGTAGACTTTTATCGCAGGTGCGGAATGCTGACACACAGGATTTCGGGTTGCCCGACCCTACTATCGGGAATTGGCCGGGAAGAGATTCGGTATGATCACTCTATCCTGGCCCCGAGACTACTGGATGTGGACCGGTTGCTGCGAACAGGCTGGAATACACCCCCCGGCGTCACACCCGACTATCACTTATCTCCTAAGTGATCTATCTCTAAACCCACTGATTCGGTCCAAGTAAATCACCATGGGTGCAGAACCATCCGACGCAGGCATCCTGAAGCCTGACTATCTGGCTAAGGTTAACCGAGGAGGGTTAACCAATACATTGCAGGAGGATGGGCATGGACTCTCTACACCGCCACCGGAGTCCACGAAGCCTGACAATCTGGCTAACGCCCACCCTACTGTTGACACTATGGTCCGAGCTGACCCCGGATATACCGCAGTGACGGGGGACAGGAAGGAGAAGGATCCCCTGAGACAACAGAGAGACCCCCAGGAGGGTTTAGGGAAAGGCGGGACCCAGTCGAGGCAAAGGCAAGGCGACCACACTGAAGACTAGAAGTGGTTCGTTGTATGCACGTCCGTCGGAGACGAAGAAGTAGATGAGGGCTCCAACATCCCAACATCAGACCTGGTATGCGCCCTTTCAGGGGGAGGGGAGAGCAGAAGAAGCGGAGGCACAGCTGCCTCCGATGGAGGAATGATCCGTCCCAGCAGGGGTGGGTGGAGTCGGCCCCAGACTATACCTACAGACCCGGGACAGCCACTGCTGGGAGGTCTCGGGCAGCCTGCATTATCAGCAACAACCTTTTATCTTTTCTGTTATTGTTTGTGTTTCTGTTGGGATACTTTATTTTCTGCGGATTTTAGAACTTGTTATTTTTTGCCTCGTTATGTTGGAACGATGGTAGGTAGTTATCTTGAGTTTGTGCCCCACGATTTCAAGTGGGCTATTATTATGGGTCCATGAGCGCCGCGCTTGCTACGGTCAGCCCGAACATATATCTGGAACCCGAGGCGGTCATGCCTCATCCTGTTTGATTACCTATTGGTATTAATGAAAGTCTTCGGTTACCCGTTTCAAAAAAAAAACTCATTGGTCGTGAAGTATGAAGGAATCAATTTAAAATAGTTGTACAATAATTCGTTAGCGTCAAATTAAGTCCTAGTGGGTTCTCTATAGACAAATACTCTCTCGCTTGAATCTGTCGAGAGCCACTTTTCGAGAAAACCATAACCCTAATTATTTATAGAGCTTCCTGTGTTTGTCACTGTTGTCGACAAGCCTAACTCGTTTGTCGGTCTTGTTTCGTTGCCGCCTGCAATCCCTCCTCCTCGCCCTTCCTCAATGATGAAGTCTCCTTTAAAGACTTGATGTCGAAGGAGGCCGAAACAAACCCTAGCCGAGACACCCTCTCCGCTTTTTCTTCCTCCACCATCCTCTGTGATACTGTCTATGCCCCTATCAACGATGATTGTATCATTCTCTCTGGGGCCCTCTACGCTGCTAGCAAAGCCACGGAGAGGCCACCCGGTGAAGATCACAACAGTTGCTTCTTATGCAAGTAACTCACGACCGCTCCTAGCCAACAAACCGTAACGTGTTTCTTTTCGTACCCGGAGTGGTTTGAGCTCGCCGATTGAAGGTGTTGGCCGCTGGCAAGAGTTATTGTCTTCTTGCCTTCTTAGAAACCAATCGATTGAGTGAGTGAGGAAAAGAGAGTTGCTTAGTTCTGACAAGTTAGAGTTAAGTTTTTATCGGTTTATTGGCTTTGCTGCTGGAAGTCCTAACTTTTTGTGCTTTATGTTGATAAAATATGGGTATATGAGATCCTTTGTTTTCTCTTTTTGCGCTTCATCTCGTTTTTATGTATGTTGGCTTCCTACGTGAAACGGTCTGGTTTCTAATTTTGGACATGTTTTGT